>CM067560.1:22629894-23238771 GCA_034509755.1 Anisodus tanguticus | reverse complement strand
GGGGAGACTGATGAAACAAAGGATCCGAACTTAGCTTCTACATTTGACAAGTGTACCAAAGGATCAAGGGATTTGAACGATGGCCATCAACCCGTGAAGAAAGGCCCAAAATGGCATGGAATATAGGGAGGAATGGAACCATAACTTGATAGCTTCTTATGAACAAGTTTATCTGGCTTTATATGTTGGTCCTAGCCGAGGCCTTACTTTATATTTTCTGTCTTCAAGTTCTAGTCTAGCTAGTAGTTTTAATGTTTAAGTTCATGTAATAGGCCTTAGACTATCTTAGGACACAATCATTGTTGGTAGTAAAGATATAGAAGCCTAGAAAGGGGCAAGGCCAAGGTGGCACAGACAACACACCGTGGCAAGGACAAGAATGACATGGACGACAAGTTGGCATGGACAAGAAACTTCCAAAGGCGAGTCAAGTCGGAAGAGAAAGGTTGAAGGTCGGCCAAAGATCAAGATATTTATACAAGGAAAGGAAACACTTCCAAGAGGATAGAGTCTTGAAAATGCAAGCACATCTCGACCTCCACAAGGAAGGTGTGAAAAGGTTTTGGCCTACTCAATTCTCAACATAAAACCAAAACTATTTCACATACAACTCGCCGAAGCTGAGGACCAACTTGGTCTCCAAGACAACCAAACTCTTTCCTTGTTACCATTTGGCCAAATGGCCTTGTAATTGTCCCTTTAGGATACTATAAATAGGGAATTAGGACTTTGTATTTTGACATGCTTGTTTTGGAGTTAAATATAAAACTAAGTCTTCAACTTGTGTGTTGAAACTTACCCGATCCTTGTGTGGATCATCCCTTCCTTCGGTGCAAGTATAGATTAGGACTTGTGTGACCTAGTCTCTAACCAAGCTTGAAGAACACCCTTGATGGTAAACGACAATTGGTACTTGTGTGAACCAACCTAGTCTAAGCCTTGGGAGCAACAAGGGTATCAATCACCCTCATTAGGCTAGTTCTCAGGCATTGCTAATAGCAACCCCGGTTTTGACCTATTGGCATTGATCAACCAATCCTTGATATCGATACGGGCAGTAAAATCCTTGTATCTCTATCCTCGGGAATATCCTTTATACCTCACAAAATAAACACCACTACTAAACATCCAACCCGAAGTAACTAAAGACAACACTTATACAAAAATCCATCATCTCTTCTCTCGAGTTGTGTTCTACAATTCGTTTTCCATCCTCACTAAATATACCAAACACCGGTCACCCTTATCTCCCTTAATATATCATAAACCTCTCCATTAAAGGCTAGCTCCCGAAACAGTCCACAACTACCCACTAAATCTAAATACCACCACATAGTCCGCATATCACAAACTTCGGAGTACCTCACTATCTCGGTACTGTCCATCAACCTACCATGATCCAACCACCAATGTCTGATCATCAAAACCTCCCGTAACACCCCCGGAACAACCTCCGAAAATGCTTCAACCCGTCTCCTTATAGATGCTCCCGAAATTGCCTTTAAACACCACACTGTCCTATTTACCCGAGAAGCCGAGAACCCGATATTGCTTTCCATGTTCGAGTCAACTCGAACATCTTACATACCCGACCCACTTATCCCGCCAACCCGCTCCTTATATCCATCATGTGTCTTAATTGATGAAAAGGTTGGATTTTTAAAGTAAACTTGCTTAATTTAATGAAAAGGTGGAATCTTTATGGGTTTGAGACTTGCTTTTCAATTGGGGTTTGCCTATGGGTTAGGATAGGTGCCCTCATAAACATTAGGGATTTTGGGTCATGACAAGGGGTGGGTGGTGTTGGTAGGGGTACACTCTAAATCTTAAATAGATATATGACGTTTAACCTTTAGATACCTCAAAAAGAATGGATTTGTTACTGATAGAATATTACCATATCTTGTATATTACCATTATTAGAATATTACCATATTTTGTATATATTTTATATTAGGTAAATTTATATCCCAATTGTAATTAGGAAGATTCAGTTACTTAGTTTGTAGTTATGTAACACTATATATATTATACACAATAATCAATGAAAGGCAAGGAACATATTCCTACATGGTATCAGAAGCCAAACCCTAACTTCTTTTTCACCCTAAGCTGTCGCCCCTCCCCTTCTCCTTGATAACCCTCTTCCTCAGCAGTCCTTTCCCTTCTTTCATCGACTTTCCTCTCTTCCTCTTCAATTTTCAATGGTTGAACTACCTAAATTCCATCCTGCTCTTGCAGTTAACAACATCACGAATTCCATTCCCATAACTCTTGAGATGGAAAAAGTTCAGTATTCATCTTGGGCAGAATTATTTAAGATTCATTGTCTTGTATACAAAGTCATCGACCATATCATCCCTCAAAAATCAAAGCCCCTACAAAGACCTGATGATTCTGATGATGAACTTTGGTCATGCTTCGATGCAGTTGTCCTATGGATCTACGGCACAATCTCAAACGATCTATTGCATACAATCATTGAAACGGATGCCAGTGCACGACAAATGTGGGAGCGCTTGAAAAGTATTTTTCATGACAACAAGACACAACGTGCCTTGTATCTGGAAAATCAATTTTAGGCCATTCAGCAGGACAATTTTCCTAATGCGTCAGCCTATTGTCAAGCACTAAAGATGATTGCCGATCAACTCTTAAACGTCGGTGCACCGGTCACTAATCAACGATTGGTGATGCAACTTATTGCAGGTTTGAATAAAAATTATGACGGCATCACTACCATCCTCCAACAAATCATGCCATTGCCTCCATTTTATGAGGCTCATTTGAGATTCATTCTTGAAGAAACATGAAAAACAAAGCGGGCAACGACTAATGCCAGCATAATCGATGCCACCCTCTTAGCCACCGACGTATACCGTACTGACTCGAGAGGCTCAGCTCCCGCCCCATCCCATAAGCAAGCCAATAGAGGAAGATATTCTAGAAACAGTCATGACAACAACAACGGCAATAGCGGCAGCACCAAAAATAGTGGCAACGGCGGTAGGAGGCAGCCACCAACAGTAGTAGCAATAGTGGCAGCAGCCTCTGCCGTAGGCTTCCTACCTGCTATGGGTTGTATGGGCCCCATCGGTATGGGTTGATCCACCTTTCCCCTACTCCACATCCTCTTGGGCCTAACTTCCAGCCCATAGGCCCAGTTCGGCATCCTCGGTGCACGTCCACAGCTAGCATACAGTGCACACATTTCTCCTCATTCAACCTACGCACCGACAGATATTGAGGCGGTTATGAAAATGATGGCTCTCAATATTCCTAACAACAGTTGGTACATGGACACTGGAGCCACATCTCATATGATGACATTCCAAGGTACTCTCTCATCTTATTTCAATATGAGCAATTTATATCGTATTATTATTGTTGGTAGTGGACAAGGCATTCTCATTCAAGGTTATGGCCAATCATCCCTTTCCCCACCACACCCCCCGTTAGCCTTAAAAAATGTCCTCGATGCCCCGAAACTTAACAAAAATCTAATCTATGTGCGTTGTTTCACAACAGACAATAATGTTTCCCTTGAATTTGATCATTTTGGTTTTTCTGTGAAGGACCTTATGATAGGGATGCGAATACCGAAATGTGATAGCACCGAGGACCTTTATCCTATCACCACCTCCATCTGCCATCCATCCTCCTCTCCATCAACTTTTGCAGCAATTTTATCTCATCTATGGCATAATAGATCCGGGAGACTCGATTTTATGCCCCCTTAGCAAAAATAAAATTATCGCTTGCAAACATGCAAATTCTCCTCCTATTTGTGGATCTTGTGTTTTTGGCAAACATGTCAAGTTGTCATTTTATTCTTCATCCACTTGGGAAATATATAGTGATTTATGGACTTCTCCTATCTTAAGCACGGTCGGGCATCGATACTATATGTTGTTTTTAGATGATTATTCAAACTTCCTATGGATGTTTCCCATTGGTAATAAGTCCTAAGTCTATTCTATTTTTTTTATCATTCAACACTTTCATTAAGACACAATTTCAAAAGAATATTAAATGTTTCCAATGTGACAATGGGAGGGAATTCAATAATAATCAAGTCAAACTTTTATGCGCCAAATGAAAATTTTGAACCATAAACAACTTAGTTCGTGCCCTCCTTGCTCATGTCTCTATCCCCCCCCCCCCCCCCCCCCAAATTTTTGGCATTACACTCTATCAATGGCAACCTATCTATTGAAAATTCTATCAAACACAAGTCTCCCACTTAAGTTCTATATTTTCGGGATCCTTCCTATAAGCATTTACGAACTTTCGGATGTTTGTGCTACCCCCTCTATCCCTCCACACAAAATCAACAAGCTGCAACCTCAGTCATCCCCGTGCGTCGTTCTTGGCTACCCCCCTCTAGGTTAGAATTATTGCGACTTGACAAGTCAAAAAATAATAATTTCTCAGCATGTCATATTTGATGAGTCCGAATTCCACATTTCAAAACTCAATTCTCCATCCCCAAATTCCTATGAATTCCTAAATGATGGCCTAAATTCCCTTCTAATTCAGCACTTGAAAAATCAATTGTCAGAAACATCGGCAATCGTCCCCACCACTGTCTTCCTGAGGCAAGCAGTCCATCCAACCCCAAAATAGGAGCCTCGGAAGAGCCCATCACGGCCTTCCGTCTCAGCTATCTCTCAGCCAGCCCCTCCCTCTCCCCAACACCACTACCCTTTGTTAGCCCCACCCCCTATGCCGGCAGTCCATCCAGTCCCACCTCCACTTCTCGGCCACCCCATCCCAGTCATGTCCAACCTCTCGTGGCACACCCACGAACAACGGAAACCTGTGCTATGCATGACAATTCCAAACTCAAATGACTATTTAACTTATCCACATCGGTTACCCCTTCCCTCATTCCTCACAATCTGAAATATGCCTTGTCCGATCCTAATTGGACAAATGCAATGATTGACGAATATAATGTTCTTATTGAAAATAAGATGTGGGATCTAGTACCTCATCCTCCTGATGCTAATATTATTCATTCTATGTGGAATTTTTGACATAAAAAGAAATATAATGGTTATTTTGAGAGGCACATGGCCCGTCTTGTAGGTGATGGCAGGTCTCAATAGGTGGGAGTGGATTGTGATGAAACTTTCATCCCGATGGTGAAACCAACAACTATTCGAACCGTTCTCAGTATTACTTTGTCCAAGTCTTGGCCTATTTATCAACTTGACATAAAAATGTTTTCTTGCATGGATACCTTCATGAAACCGTAGATATGCATCAGCCTATGGGATTCAGGGATCCGATTCATCTATATTATGTATGTATTTTGAAGAAATCACTCTATGGACTGAAATAGGCTCCTCATGTATGGTACCAATAGTTTGCTGATTTTGTATCCTCTATCGGGTTTTCATATAGCAAATCTGATCATTCACTATTCATCTATAGCAAGGGTAAGGACATGGCAGACATCCTACTAAATGTTGATGATATTATCCTCACCACATCTTCTGATGCACTTCGCCGATCCATTATGTCACTCCTTGCCTCTTAGTTTGCTATGAAAGATTTGGGCCTCCTAAGCTATTTTATAGGCATTCCTATTATGAGATAGGCATGTGTCTAATTTCTTTGTCAAAGGAAGTACGCCGAAGAGATCCTTGACTGAGCAGGCATGACGTCTTGCAAATTGGCCCACACACCGGTGGACACTAATTCCAAACTTAGTGCCTTTTTTGGTTCTTTGTATGCCAACCTGACTCACTATCACAGTTTAGCAGGAGTATTGCAGTATCTCACTTTCACGAGACCAGATATATCCTATACCATGCAACAAATATGCTTACATACGCACAGCCAGACGGATGAACATATGAATGCCCTCAAACATATTTTGCGATATGTACAAAGTACTCTTCATTTCGGCTTACACTTGTACAAGTTCTCACTCTCTTATTCTGATGATGACTAGGGTGGATGTCCAGACACTCATTGATCCACGTCGGGTTACTGTGTGGTCCTCGGAGATAACTTGCTTTCTTGGTCTTCTAAAAGACAACCTATTGTGTCTCGATCTAGTGCCGAGAGTACAGAGGTATAGCGAATGTTGTTTCTTAGTCTTGTTGGATACGCAACCTTCTACTTGAGATTAACTACCCACTCCATAAGGCTACAATGGTTTACTGTGATAATATAAGTGCGATATATCTTTCTGGTAATCACGTTCAACATCAGCGCACTAAATACATTGAAATAGATATTTACTTTGTACGTGAAAAAGTTGCTCTTGGACAAGTTCAAGTTCTTCATGTTCCTTCCCGATATCAAATTGCTAACATATTCACTAAAAGACTTTCGCACATACTCATTGATGATTTTCGAGCCAGTGTCAGCGTACGAGAACCTCCCTCTTCAATTGCGGGAGTGTGATAGAATATTACCATAGCTTGTATATTACCATAGCTTGTATATTACCATTGATAAAATATTACCATATTTTGTATATTATTTAAATTAGGTAAATTTATATTCCAGTTGTAATTAGGAATATTTATTTACCTAGTTTGTAATTATGTAACACTATATATATTGTACACAATAATCAATGAAAGGCAGGGAACATATTCCTAGATGGTATCAAAAGGCAAACCCTAACTTCTTTTTCTCCGTAAGCCGCCACGCCTTGCCTCCTCGGTAGCCCTCTCCATTTTTTCTTCAACTTTCCTCTCTTCCTCTCCAATTTTTAATGGCTGAACAACCTAAATTCCATCATGCTCTTGTAGTTACCAACATCAAGAATTTCATTCCCATAACTATTGAGATGGAAATGGTTCAGTATTCATCTTGGGCAGAATTATTTAAGATTCATTGTTGTGTATACAAAGTCATCGACCATATAATTCCTCCAAAATCAAAGCCTCTAAAATGACCTGATAATTCTGATGATGAACTTTGGTCCCTCTTAGATGCAGTTGTCCTACAATGGATCTATAACACGATCTAGAACGATCTATTCCATACAATCATTGAAACGAATGCCACTGCACGACAAATGTGGGAGCGCTTGGAAAGTATTTTTCATGACAACAAGACACAACGTGCCTTGTATCTGGAAAATCAATTTTAGGACATTCAGCAAGACAATTTTCCTAATGCGTCAGCCTATTATCAAGCATTAAATATGATTGCCGATCAACTCTTAAACGTCGGTGCATTGGTTACTAATCAATGATTGATGATGCAACTTATTACAGGTTTGAATAAAAATTATGACAGCATCGCTACCATACTCCAACAAATCACGCCATTGCCTCCATTCTATGAGGCTCATTTGAGATTCATTCTTGAAGAAACATGAAAAACAAAGCGGGCATCGACTAATTCCAGCACAATCGATGCCACCCTCTTAGCCACCGATGGCTACCGTACCGACTCAAGAGGCTCGACTCCTGCCCCATTCCACAGGCAAGCCAGCAATCTGACACGTAACTCACGTTCCAGGAATAACAACAGAGAAAGAAATTCCGAGAATAGTCGCGGCAATAACGGCGGAAACAGCAACAGTAGCAGCAGCCTCTGCCGTGCAATTTCTTCGGGTGAAATTGGACCAAAAAGGGCTAGAAGTCGATCAGTTATTTGGCCAAAGTATCACTGCATTATGTATCATTAGCCTAAATAATAGACATATGTAACTGTAGAAATTGCACGGTTCTCCCTTCAAATGGGCAGATCTTTAATTTTGTAAAAATAACATGGTATGATCACTAGCAAAAAGAAAAGGCTAAATTTTAATTAAATGATCTGAAATAGCCTTTAGGTCCAAAATAAAGACAAGTTATATCCCAATATAGGTTAACATTTTTTTAAACAAAAACGAAGGTGTGAAGGTGCAATCAAGAGAGCGAGAAATGCTATTTGCATTGTGTTGTACGAAGCACAAACTCCATCAAACATCTGACATCACATTTTCTCAAATTGTCACTACCAAATTATCCTCAATCCTCCGCATATTCACCCCACCACTGCTCCCACTCCCCCAAATTCACTCATCATCGCCAACCACATGTAAATTCTCAAGGCTACTTAGGTTCATAATCAATTGCGAGAGGGTCAACTATAGATGTAGAATCATTATCTCCATTCTCCTATGTATTAATTTCATAATTTGGAAAATTAAGAAAATTCAAATAGTTGGAGACAAATTTCAAGAGCACCAAAAGAAATCTGAAACTTGTGAAATCAAAACATCTGGGTCTAGTTCATGAGTTTGAAACTGGATATATTCTAGATTGGTTCTTGGTTGAAGTCCTATCAAGATTGCCATTGTACTGTGTTTTTAGGTTCAAATGTGTATCAAATGCTGATCTTTCATGGTGGAATATGGGTGATGATTTTAGGGATGGTGAAAGTTCCATTGATTATACATTATTATGCATAAATTATACAGTAATAATATTTTTATACACATACAGTAAAGATACATATTTTATACAATAATAAACAATTTCTATACGTATGATACTTTTCTATGCATATACTGTAGTGAAATATTCTTTATATATAACAATGATACAATTTCTATACATATGCTGGAATTGTTTAAAAGGAGTTAAAATGAAATTATTTTAAAAGGATAAAAATGTCTATTAAGCTTCTTAGGCAATTTGATTGTCAATAGTTTCATCCGGATGACCATTTATGTCTTTGTCCCTTTAAGTTTGCCATTCAAATGGGATGGTCTTCAATTTTTGTCCTTCAAAATCAAACTTATATCTAGTGAGGCATAAGTTATTTAAAAGATCTAACATAACTTGTGGAATATTATAATGTGAGATATAAACTTATGCCCCTACCCTTTTATTATCAAGGGACTCATCTTACAGGGCGTTGATCTGCCAAACTCACTATGGACGCTATACTAGAGTTACACTTCTGCCTTTACTTCACAATTCATGCTTCTTCACAACCAATAACCTTAGATTTCATGATCATTATATTACTTGTCCTATAGATTCCCTCGTTAGTTTGACAACCAAAAGTTTACTGTTGTTGTCCTTGCTTCATCATCCTTATTTCTTTACTCCCTTCTCTAATGTCTATCCTTAAACTCTAGAGATTTTTTGGCCTACTTTATCATTTCTTCATATAGTTACATCAGCCTTATTTTTCTTTTCTTCCGCTTACTTATCCTTCAATGTCTTGCTGGTATTCGTAGCGAAGTTTGTTTTTGACATATTCAAATTTAAATCGCAGCCCAGTTTCAATTTACTATTGACTCGGTGAAAAACCTATTAATGGGTATTAGATTTCCTTTTGACCTTCCACTCAATCCTTTAACCGTTTTTATTTCCGACTTGAATTTCCTTTAAGGATCCTTGACTTGATGTACTCCTCGTATCTATCGTTCTCGAGTAGCGGGCTTTTATTTCTTTGGCTGGGGGATCTGCATACTATTTATTTACTATGTCTTTACATTCAAAGTGCTTGTATTGGCAAGGGTTCTCCGCTAATCTCATTATCGGTACTCTTCCCATTCAAATCTTTCCACCCGTTTGTCTTTACAGTGAATATCCTTTGGCCTCCGTACTTTTTCATAGCATTCTGTTTGCACCTGCTAATCATTCATCCTCTCTTGTAGTCATTTGTTTGTCCTGTCATGACCTTTATCATATGATGTCTTCAATCTGTTGTTCTTGTTGCCTCGGCTTATAAATTTGCACCATAGTTTATGAATTTACTATCTGCAGGGACGGTATGCCCTTGCTCTTAACAGTCAATTTCAGCTTATCACTTATTCTTCATAAGTGATGTAAGACCTTGTGAAGAAGCTGGGCTTTCTAAGTTGGGCATGTCATTTCGTGTCCCTTTCCCTTAACTATTCCCAGAAATGTAGCCTATGTACTTAATTTCGTAAATCTGTTCTCCTTATAAAACTTTTGGAGTTTCTCCTAATTTCTTGGACCCACGATCACTATTTAATTCACGCATTCATAATAAATTCTCATGTTCAAGGGATGGGAGCCGCTAAGAGATGAAGAATATTTTGAAGAACATCCCAAACTCTCAGACCATATCTTTCGATCTTATATCAGCTTGCCACTTCTCACCCAAAGCTCGAGATTTTCATACAATCACCGAGTGATACATTAATGCGAGTTTTGGATTTTATCTAGTAGTTATTCCAAAACATTCCACTTATCCCGACACTTGATCGAGTTGGAGGGCTCCATATCCTCCTCATTTACATTATGCATTCGCAAAGTTAAGTGTCCATTGGACCTGAAGTTTCCCCTTTAGTTGACATAACTACATCGATAACTCTTTCTCATCAAAATATCTCACCTCACGGGTAGTTCAGAAAATCAATTCCAAAATGGTATCACTCTACTAGAGTATAAAATAAATCCATACTACGCAATTAGAAGGTAGATAAATAAGTAAGAAAATCAGTGGTATACCTGCGCTCGTCTACCCTTCTTGGGTAGCATCAGAACTCGAGACTAGATCCTTGCTATCTTCTTTCCTTCTGTGGGCTAACCTGGGACACTCTCTTACTTATGTGCCTAATATCTGCACCATTAGAAACTCCCTGTCCTTTTATAATATGGTCCAGCATGCATTTCTCCACACATTTTACAGCATGGCCTAGACAGCCCCAATCGGTCTGAACCACTCCTATTCTGGTCCTAAAATATCAAGGGTTGTGACCTCTGCTTCGTCCTTACCCGAGAACTCTAATCGTACCCAATCTGCCGTAAATTTCTATCATACTAACCACCTATCTGCAATCCTCCCTCATCCTATCCTCTATCACCAACCACCTTAGGTCTCTTAGTAATTGCTTTCTCCCCAACTGAGTCTGACCTTTCAAACACCAACTGTCTCAAGTCAATAGGCTCCCTAGGCTTTGAACTCTATGACCTTTCCAGGGGTTTACCACTGTCAATCATACCAAGGCGGAATCATTCCTGAGAGGCAACTAACTGAGTCAATACCTAAACCGCCCTCCTAACATCTTCATCCGACGATGTTTGAGGTATATCTGATGGTATGGGGGTCTCCATCGACGCCTCTAATCGTATCTAGATCGATTAATGAGGGGGAGGTAATGGTATCCTCTGATGGGTCGGTCTCGATAGAAGGCGTATCTCTCGAAGAAATCATTGCTAAACTTTTAAACACGACAAAGATAAGAATTAGATACATACAGCCCGCCTCTAGTGCACGATCTAGATCATGAAAGAATGAAATCATCCTAAATTCCTTGTAGCCTTTTGTTTATAAGTGTTGAGCGCAACACACCCATAAGCAAGACACAACTAGAGATCGCTTGTAGACATCCCTAGGACTGACCTGCTCTGATACCAAGCTTGTTAAAATCAACCTTGGGGGAGGGGGGTGGCCGACACTCAGTGCCCTAGGGCCCAAGCATACCACTCATCATAGTTGTAACATACCAATATATGGGCCGACAAGGCCCCTAACGAATGATTCTCTCGTCTAAAAGACTTAATTATTTGCATACTAAAAAGGCCCAATATATATACAACAAGGCTGGCAAGGATGATACAAACACATCTGTCAACTGGAAGGGCCGACAAGGCCACACAAAACTACTATATACATGATTTCTGTCTACAAGCCTCTAGAGAGTGTATCAACATCTAGTCAGAACAGGGCCCTATCATACCCATCTATGCACATACATACAATCACCATACCTATCAGCTCACTAGACCACTCCAGAAGAAAGGAGTGTGACAACCTTCAGCTGAGTCGAGTCACATACTACAAGGTATCGTCTGTCCCTATCTGTACCTACGGGCATGAAACGTTGCGCCTCCAGCAAGGGGTCATCAGTACGAAAAATGTACTGAATATGTAAGGTTGAAAATGTAAACAGATATAATACTATGAATGAAACATAAAGTTGAGATTGTAACTGAGTGCAAGACTGTAAATAGGGCAGTAGAGAAATAACTTATACGCTGAGTGCCTCTATGGGCAAGGAATATGCATACTTTGTTTTAAATATATATATATATATATATATATATACATATCGGGCTACTTTGTCATTATTACGCCGCTCTTTGGGGCTATCATCATAAACTTCTCAACTACAGTGGTGTGCACATATAAGTGCCTATCGACCGACTATAGCGTAGCGCGTTGTCGTAAAATAGATACATATGTATATAGTGCATGCAATGACTCTGAAGGGCCTTATCAATCTGATCGGAATGACTCAGTGTCGTTATCCTTTGACTACTTTATGTAACCGTGTTTGTATTGATGGATTAGGAATCAACAAAAGCCATAAGAAGGTATAAGATCCAAGTGACTATCAAGTCGGGGAAATACTCCCGAAATAAAACATTAAGGATTTTGAATGACAATGATATGATATGAAGTAATCACAACTTTAACTTTAAGAAATAGAGTTCCTTTTGAAGGGACGTTGTTATGATTACGTTTATTTGTCGATCATGCTAAAACAATGAATGAGTGAGCCTTAACATACCTTTACTTCCGATCCTTCCTTGATGATGAGGAAACCAATCTTCCTTACAAGCTTATCTCCAACTCTCCGAGTTAAAGATAGTACCATAACAAAAATGGAACAACTAGGTTGACATAGAGAAAAAAACTCACATATTGATTTATGGAAAAAACATATTTGTCCTGTTGAAATGTAAAATGTCACTGCTGCTACCAAAGATAATCACGTTGTTGTTGGTTTTGGGAAAAATATGTTGCTGCCCACTTCCTGTTTAAGAAAAATGTCTGATTAGCTTTGAGAAATTTTTGTATATATACTTTAAAAAATTCTTCAATTCTAATGGATATTTGTGAGAGATAATACTCTTCATAACTGTGGGCCCCACATAACTTATTATCTATCACCAAGATGCCACTTGTTCAATTAAGTATCTTAGTCACTACTAATTTGCTTGGTCATTGGACACATGGAGAAAACCCCTAATTGCTTATTTATATAAAATCATTAATAATTTTCCACTACAATCCCCCTCCAATTACACACGTAAATTCATTGATCTCAATTCACTTTAATAATGTATACAATATATTTTATCAAATTCTATATTGTTTTCAATCAAATATGAAGAGTACATATTTTTGTACTATAAATTCTCAGAACGGAAAAAGATATTTTTTTGTATGAGAAAATGATTTTTATTTCTTATAATAAATAAAATCCCATTCATAAACTCTCTCATATCATATATATAAAATTTAAAGCATATTCGAAATAGTAATAATAAATATATAAAATCATATTTACCATTTTTTAACTAAACGGTTTCACTTAAAAAATTATATATCATATTATGGCACTATATAACGGATTCAAAATTTGTCAAATTTACGGGGTCCTACACGTTTAACCTCTAATCCTCACATAACCTTTTAACAATATTTTAATATCGTCTATAACCTCATGAATGACCTTAATCCCTCCAAGCTCATATGGATTTGCTACAACACGTCTTATTGCTAAAGTACGAGGTGTTATATGGACTAAATTATTACACAAGAGGTCCAAAAGTGATAGCCTTGGATTACAAAAATAGCCAAAACGGTGCTTGTCGCCGTCTGCTACGCCACCTATAAATCGCACACACTGCCTGTGGCATGATCTGTGATTAGCAGGTCATGCCTTTCTGTGGTCTCCTCATCTGCGGCTATTTGACATGGTCTGCGAACCACAGGCCCCACCTGTGGCACCATCTACGATTCACAGATGGTTTTTTCTACACCATGTGTTGTCTTTACATCCTCCCAAGCTATCATAAACACTTGAAAGCCTCGAAATGGTGCTAGAGTATGCTCAGGGATGTTCATGTTCATAAATAGGCCTTTTAATGCTTAAAGTTCACGGGCTTGAATTCTCGTGAACGGTCTTGTTGGAACTTGGTTTGCATCATTCTCCCCTTCTTGAGAAGAATTTGCCCTCAAATTTAAGGGTTCATCTTCCTTTGTGTCAAAAAGAGAAAGATCACAAATATTGAAGGTGTTGTGGACTTGATATTCCAGAGGTAGGTCAATTTTGTATGTATTGTCATTGAGCTTCTCAAGCACTTCGACTGGACCATCACCTCTAGGCATCAACTTTGCTTTCCTCTTGTTAGGTAATCTCTCCTTGCGAAAGTGTACCCAAACCCAATCTCCCGGTTCAAGCACAACTTATTTTCGGCCCTTGTTGCCCTCATGGCCAAATCTTGATTCTTCTTTTCAATGTGAGACTTCACCTTCTCATGTAGCTTCTTTATGGCTTCGGCCCTTTTATTTCCATCTAAACTCAAAACAACATCTTGAGACAAAGGGGTGAGATCTAGAGGGATTAGTGGATTAAAACTATAAACAACCTTAAATGAAGACATGCCAATAGGATTGTGAATGACTCTATTATGCAAATTCCACTAAAGGGAATCGATCTTCCTAAGATGCTAGTGTCACACCCCAACCTTGGGGAGTGTGGCTAGTACCCAGTACTTGGACGACCCGAGCGTACCACCTGAACATCATTCTGGGAACATATAACTACCTGGGCTGACAAGGCCTCAATAATGATAACAGTAGCATGATACGACACCAATTCCTACAAATAGAAGAATCCAACCTGGGCATGTATACATATTGAGGCAGATAAGGCCAATGTACTCTTTACCCAAGCTTGCAAGGCCATATTGTATAAACTGTACAATATAGGACTTGTTTACAAAGCCTCTAAGAAAGAGTCGACACAATACCTACGTCGGTATAGGGCCCTTGACATACCCAAGGTACCAAAAAAATATACACATACTTTTGACTCGGCAATACTCTAGGAAGAGATAGACCTCACCAACCAAAGTTGATATCTACACACGAACTACCAGGGCAAGTCCTCTTATCGCCTACTTGAACCTGCATGGGATGAAACTATGTAAGGCGGAAATAAAACATACTGATACATAATCATAAAAGAAAGGGATATAGTCAACCTGAACCTATGTAATGTCCTTGAGTTTGAATATACATAATGATCATTTCTATATTGAAACCTTATCTCATACTACTATTCTAATGATCATACTTATCTCATAACCTGCTCTTATGCCTTTGCGTCATGTCATAACTCTAACCACTTAACTGCCCACCTGATCAGTGGTAGCTGGCTATTTGATGATAACCTAGTGGTGAGTACATACCTGCCAAACTTATGGTAATGACGGTACATAACTACCCATCCGATGGTAGATAACGTGTCTTCTAAACTAGTGATAACCAATGATACATAATTTCCTGATTAGTGATAACTATATATCTACCCAAATATGGTCAAGGTCATTTGGTACCTGACCCTAACGAGAGACTCAGTCGTACCCGACCAAAACATGGGTCTCAGTGTTATCATGCCCGACTGCAATGGTAATGCTCATCTTCCCAACTGGCCATCATTGAGTGGTAGATCGCATATTTTCCCAATTCGGCCATCGCTCGGTGATGAATAAATATCTGCTCAACCGGCCATAACCCAGTAGTATGTAACTATCTACCCAACTGGCCATAGCTCAGTGGTAACGCTCGTCATCCCAACTGACCGCCACCCAGTGGTAAGTCATACTATTATATCCATGCCCCTATTGGTTTTCCATACGTATATACATATATGAAGAGATATACTAGCCTTCTATGAATTGTTGCAATCCATAATATTGTTACTTTCTTAATTAGTGCTTGGGGTCTATCATTAACAATTCTCACTTCATCTTAAGGCTAAGGGAATTCGTTTAACCTGAATACATTCACCCTAAGAGCCATAGGCCCGAGTTTCTAATCCATCAAGAGTAAGGTCTTATTCTTTCGACTATCATTGAAGAGATAACGTACTATTTCATTTCTATCCCTTCATAAGAATCCACAAGACAAGACACATTATTCCTATCCTTCGTGCCTCCAACAAAGGTTGTAATCTTTCCATTCTTTCATATGAACTTTAACAGGTCAAGACATAGAGTTTTTAGCTTTCAGAAAACCAAAGAGAGACAACCAGGACCATGGGATCCATTCAAGAGTAAATAACGACTTATCTCTTAGTGGATGTCTCATCTTACGTCTCTACTTCAACAAATATGCCAAGAAAAGAAGGAGTAAGCCTTAATTTACCTTGTCCATGAAGTTAGATGCGTTCCACGAACCCTTACACCTTCTATAGATGATTATTTGTATCATGTAAAGGATTTGTATCAATATTGAATTCATATCGTATACGAGATTTCATTTAGGAAATTCATCGCACAACTTGCGCACATGAGGTTCTAGAGTTGTACTATCATGGATTCTTATTCAAATTGACACCATCATCTTTCCTAACTCCTTTATTCAACTTCACAACATTACCAACATGATTCAATAACAATATATACTCTTAATCTCATCCAACAATACCAAACAACAAGTTTAACATAACTTAATACCATAAGAGGTGTTCCTAAAGATCATACCTACTATACTTCCATAATTAATAGGTTATATCCACCACCCAATAAATACAAGCTAGGAGGATATAAATAACACATATAAGGGATAAAGCCTTACCTTAATCAGCCAAGAAGCTCTCTACAACAACCTCAACTCAATCTCGAAGTAGTCTACAACTTTGCTGAGCTAGTTAACAAAGATTTTGAGTTGTTCTTGATCCTTAGGAGGAGAAATCATCTTGAAAACATATTGGAGTGTTCTTAAATAGTGTAGAGGGTCTTGTAGATCATGTTGGAGGTGTCTAGGGTTTAAGAGGTTGGAAAATGAGATTAGGATTGGATTTGGCCCACTTTGAGGCTTAAATAGCCACCCAACCGCCTCACATATGATTGCCCTATATGTGGGGCATATTGAAATATTCTGCATAATAGGCCACCTCATATGGTGGGAGTGAGGGGGTTGAATAAATGTCTCTGATCCGCGGCCACATCCCTGAGGCGGAAGGGAATCCGCGACTCAAAACGCATGGCGTATCGTTGAAACTTTGTCAATCTTCGTTGATATGTGATTCCCTTGATCCCAATGATATATAACCATCCATAATACTTCTTATCACCCATTCATGTCGTATATAACCCTCAGAATGGGGCTCAAGTTGTCAGAACATAAATTGATTAATCGGGTTTTCAAACTTACGCGAAATGACGAGTATAACTCAAAATACTTTGGATGTACATTCAATATTAGCCAGAGGCCTTTCTTAGTCTTTTAGGTGCATCATAACTCTTTTCATATTACATCGGCTTGACACGACACACTTGACATAAAGATTGCAAAAACAAAGGGCTTGACGGCTCTTAAACTCTTGTGACTTCTTCGGGTTTCAACTCAATCATTTCCTAATATTCCCAATGGAACCATCTTCCTTATCTTAGCATTCCAAACTTAAGGTATTTTTGATATACAAAATATATCCAATATAATCCATGGGTAAGGAGTCCGGACTTAGCACCATTACATTCGATACATTGGCCACAAATTTTAGCATCATTTCCCACCAAGAGCTTATGGGCACACATAGTCGCTTGTTATTGAACAAGTAACCATCAAACTTAGCAAAAGGAGTGGAAGACCTATTCTTAAGCCACTTTTACCTTTCCCAATTTTCACAATATTGATAGATTTTAGAAAATTGGGGGTGATGTAAGTAAGGAGAGGTGATGTTGGGTAAGTGGGTCAGGTGTGGAAGATATTCGAGTTGACCTGAGAATAGATGACAAAATGGGGTTCTCAGATTGATGGGACAATGGTGTATTTGATGGCTATTTCGGGAGAGTGTATAGGGCATCGGGTCAAAGAGTTTTGTGTGGTGGTTGTAGACACGTTGAGGGTGGGTTGGATTATTGGTCTTTGGTGGTGGGGTGGTGGCAGGTTGATGGAACAGAACCAAGACAGTATGGTTCTCGAAAGTTTGTGTTATGTGAACTACTTGGTGTTGTTTGGATTGGACGGGTATTTGTGGACTGTTTCGGGTGATGACCTTAGGTGGGGATGTTAATAATGTATTGTGGGAGGTAATGGTAGCCGGTATATAGTATATTGATTGAGGTTTGAACACGAGTTGTCGGATACAAACTCGAGTGAAGGGAAATGTGACTTTTGGTTAAGTGTTGGTTTGGTTAATATGGTTCAAGTGTTTAGTGGTTGTGGTTGAAATGAGGATCGGTAGATGAGCCCAAGGATAGATACCCGGGGATTTTATTTCTTGAGCAGACACTAAGGGTAATGTGATCAATGCCACAAGGTCGAGACCGGGTTTTGCTAAGTGCAATGCCCGTGAACTAGCCAAGTGAGGGTGATCGAAAGCCCTTTGGTAACCCAAAGCTTAGGCTACGTTGGTCCACAAAGTTCCAACATTCGCTTACCACTAAGGGGGTTCCTCGATCTTGGGAAATGACTAGGTCACACAGTCCTAACCAAGTCTTACGCTAAAGGGAGGGGTGACCCACACAGGATTGATATGCTTCAACACACAAGTTGAAAACAAACTTTAGATTTAATCTTAAACTCAAATTGATTATTTACAATATCCTAAGGCTCTATTTATAGTGTCATAGAGACTATTCTAAAAGGGAAATAAAAGGACACAAAGCTAAGGCCAATCGGCCGAAATGGGAACACGGGTAGGGGATGGATTGGCTTGGGCATCAAGTCGGCCTTCGGTCTTTGTGAGCATGGTGTGAATGAGGTTAGTCTTTCTTGGAGACAAGGGTAAACTCAATCCTCTTCACATATCCCTTGTAGTAACCGAGTAGAAGGGGGAATGAATCTTGGTTTCTCCAAACTTCATCTTCTTGAGATCAATATAGAAGCTTCCATTCCTTGCACAATGGAATGGTTCTCGGCCGACTCTTCCACTTCCATAGGCCGATCTTGACCTTCCTCTTTTGGCTCTTGAATGATCTTCTTGGCAATCTTCTTGTCTCGGCCAAGTCTCCCTTTGTATGTGCCAGCTTGGCATTCTTTGGTCATGTCACCTTCTCGGCTTCACCGTTTTCCTACAAGCATTGAATGTGTCCCAAGTCAAACTAAGAGCTATTACATGATTTTAATATGTCCTAATATGACTAATAGATAGAATATAAATTAAAGACAGAAAAATATAATGCAAGGTCTCGGCCAAGACCAACACATAAGGCCGAATAAAACTTGTCATTAGGAGGTTGATGGCCATAATCCATGCCATTCTTGGCCTCAACCACAGGTTGATGGCCATTCTTTGAATCCCTCCATCCTTTGGTCAATTCATCAAATTGAGAAGCTATGTCCGGACCCTTTCTTTCATCATGGGGTCATTGGCATACAATGCCTTCAAACTTTCGAAACCCATCAATTTGTAAGACAAAGTGTTAACCAAAACATATTTACGGGACAAGGCATCCATCTCAACATTATCCTTCCCCTTTTTTGTATTGAATTACATAAGGGAAAGTCTCAAGAAATTCAACCCATTTGGCATGTTGTTTGTTCCACTTTCCTTAGGCTTTAAGATGCTATACGGACACATGATCGGTCCAAATCACAAAATCTTTAGTACATAAGTAATTTTGCCAATGGCCCAAAGATCTAATCAAAGCACATAACTCAAGATCATAGGTGGAATAGTTCTTAGTCGCACCTTTAAGCTTTTCACTAAAATAGGCAATGGGTTTTTGGTCTTGAGTAAAAATGGCACCAATACCTACTTTTCTAGCATCACATTCAATTTCAAAAATTTTATCAAAGTTGGGTAATTGCAGTAATGGTGCGAAGATAAGAATTTGTTTCAAGGTTTCAAAAGCCCTTGCTTGCTCCTTACCCCAAGAAAAAAGTTTATCCTTTCGGATTACCTTAGTCAAAGGAGATTCTATGGTATTAAATCCTTTAACAAACCGCCTATAGAAACTAGCCAACCATGAAAAATTCTCACATCACCAATGGATTTAGGAGTCGGCCAATTCTTAATAGCGTCTATTTTTTATTCATACACCTCTATGCCTCTTGAACTCACAACAAATTCCAAGAAAACAACTTCGTCAACACAAAAAGAGCATTTAGCCACATTAGAATAAAGTTGTTCTTGCCTAAGCACTTCAAACACACATTTCAAATGATCAAGATGCTCATACATGGTTTTACTATACACTAAGATGTCATCAAAATTACACAACGATGAATTTTCCAATGAATGGTTTCATCACTTGATTCATTAGAATCATGAAAGTGCTAGGAGCGTTAGTGAGACCAAAAGGCATCACTAACCATTCATAAAGATCAAAATTGGTCTTGAATGTGGTTTTCCATTCATCACTAGGTTTCATTCGGATTTGATGGTACCCGCGCCTCAAATCCATTTTTGAAATACACATCAAACATTTAATTCATCCAACATGTCATCAATTCTAGGTGTGGGATGGTGATACTTTACCGTGATTTTGTTGACGGCTCTACAATATAAGCACATATGCAATGATCCATCATTCTTGGGAACCAATATCACCGGTATGGCATATGGACTCATGCTCTCTCGCACAACTCTCTTTTCAACGAGTTCATACACATACCTTTGGAGTTCTTTGGTGTCCTCCGGATTGGCTCTATAAGTCGGTTTGTTTGGCAATTGTGAACCTGGGACAAAATTGATTTGGTGCTCAATTCCCCTTAAGGTAGACAATCCCTTGTGAAGTTTCGAGGAAAACACATCACCGTAATCCAATAAAAGAGAAGAAATACAACTAGGCAAAGAAGAGGTTAGTTCGTTAGTATACAAAGAGTAGTCCCTATGCATGATAAGGACCATCAGGTGTTGCTCTTCCATCTCCTCCCTAATATCCCCTAAACTAGCTAAGATTGCTACATTATCTTTCCCTCTAGGTGCCTTCGTATGTCATTTCCCTCTACGACTTCAACTTCCCCACTACTTCCTTCCACACCTTTTCCTTTCTCCTTTAACTCCCTCATCTTCCGATAAACTTCATTGTCTTGCAAAGGAGATAACGGATATAGAACATGCTTATGCCCCTCATACACAAATGAGTACCGATTAGTTCTCCTTTCATGATTCGTAGAACTATTGTATTGCCAAGGCCTTCTGAGTAGCACATGGAAAGCTTGCATTGGCACTACATCACATACTATATCATCTAAGTATTTTCCATTCTTAAACTTGATCAACACTTGTTTCTGCACCCTTAACTCTCCATATTCATTCAACTATTAGAGTTTGTATGGGGTTGAGTGTTTGGTGGTCGGAAGCTTCAAATATTCCACTAATGTGGTACATGCTACATTAGCACAACTTCTGGTATCAACAATCAACGAACACACATTTCCTTTGATGAGACATTTGGAATGGAAAAGGTTTTCCCTTTGGAAAGGATCATCCATAGCCTTACTTATCATTTCCCTCTTCACTACATAGTTTGGCATGGTGAGCTCCCCTTCTTGAGGCATATCCTTGATTAACAAGGCTCTTCTTACTAACCCACGTGGAATGGTAACATCCTCATCTCGCTCACTTCTCTCATCATCTTCTTGTGTATCCCCTTTATCAACCTCCTCATACGCCCTCTCATCCTCATCACTATAAGGATCAACCCTTATAATGAATGCCCTCTGGTTGGGACACTCACTCATTCTATGACCATATCCTTGACACTAGATACAATGGAGGGGTTTAGAATTAGTAACTCCTTCTTTTGGTGCAAATTTGGGAGGTTGTTTCTCAACTTGACTATTCTTGACAAATGGCTTCTTGTAATCTTGTATGGTGCCCTTGTTCTTTTGCCAATTGGAGGAAGGAGTTCCCCCTTCTTTGTTCTTGCTCCATGAAGATGAATACCCTTTGGGTTTGATCGATTTATCCACTTTGAGACTCTTATCAATTTCAATTGCCGCTTCAAGTGTCTCATCAAGATCATTATAATTGTAAGGCCTCATTTGAGATGTGATCTCTTTGTTCAACCCCTCTTAGAACTGAGTTATGGCATTAAATTCTTCTTCTTCGAAGTCAATCCTCATTTTCACAAGTTGGAATTCATCACAATACTCCTCTACGCTTTTGAGATTTTGTCTCAAAGAGTAGACCTTCTTTAG
This sequence comes from Anisodus tanguticus, assembly GCA_034509755.1. Lineage (NCBI taxonomy): Eukaryota > Viridiplantae > Streptophyta > Magnoliopsida > Solanales > Solanaceae > Anisodus > Anisodus tanguticus. Next base: position 23,216,658 of record CM067560.1, on the reverse strand, counting down.
TTGTTCTTGCTTGTACCGATCAGACACATACTTTCTTGTGATGATCATATTCAATTGCCCCTAATTCGTTGTTGGAGGAAGTCCATTGGTTGTCCTAAACTTTACTTGCATTTTCCATCATGTCGAGGCAAATCCTTCTAATTTGGAAATAGCATAGGATGTCTTCTTCACTTTGGACATTTCATTGGTGAAGAAGATCAGATCGCATTGTGTGATCCAATCAAGGAACACATCTGGGTCATTACCTCATTTGAAGGTTGGAAGAGTGACTTTGATTTTGTTAAGACTCGAGTATCGACCACCGTAGTTTCCTTCGTTACCATGGTCTCCATAAAGTTCTTCACCATATTCATCAACATAGTAGTTTTGTCCTTGGTAACCATCATAGTCCCGGTAACCTCCTTGCCTAACCACTTGCGGGATAGAACCATTTCTTCCACCACTTCCCTGGTGAGGACCTTGATATGGCATTCGTTGTCCCTTATTTGACCAACAACTCGATCACCCCAATCTCCTATCTCATCTTGCATATCATCTCCATTCTTGGACATATCGTATTGGTTGATGGATATTTGGTAGTGGTTGGTGATGATAAGGTTCATTTGGTAGTGGAGGGTAAGGTTCATTGTGTGGTGGTGCAATTGGATTCACATTTTGAGATAGTGGTGGTGTATTGTTTGGGGGAGTGGGTTGGAACAAGAGGCAAAAAGTATCAGGTGTCATGGTAGGCGAGATATCACCTTGCATTTTACTAGTAGATTCTTGAAAGTTTTGACCTTAGGGCAGCAATGCCGCTTCCCTACTTTTCCCTTCAACAACTCCCACCCGAGCACCCAAAGTGGTCATTTATCGGGTAAGTTCCGACAATGTATTTATTACATCAACAAGAGTAGGTCCTATGGTGAGAACCTAGGTTTTATTGCCTGAATTCGCCATTGTACCTATTTTAGAACACTCAACAAAACAAACAAATGTGTTAGGTTAGTAAAATTAACCTCACAATTCACTCGAATATGCGCACCTTTGATTACCTCACAAATTATCTTGGCAAGTGATTTTACCTTGTTTAGTCTGTTGAGTTACAAGGGTCAATACTCAATGTCATGAATGAATCTTTGTTGACTCAATGAAAGAATGATTTGACTCAAAACAATCGGACTTGATTCAAGAAATGATCGACGAAGTTAAAAAGAGAAAAGAACGAAAGAAGTAGCACAAAAGAAAAAATTAACGTTCAAGAACTAGCTAATCACTTTGTAAGATCAGTGTCTGCGACATAGTCTGCAGTTGCAAATACTGCTCCTCAACTTGCCAATTTTACTGTCGCGGTATGCGGTGACCTATGGACCGCAGATGTCACCTACGACAAAACCTGCGGTTCACAGGTTGTGCTTTTGCTGCACACTTTGATGACGTCAAATTTCTTGTGGGGATCCATGCTTTGGACCTTTTATGGTTTTACTAACGAATTGGGCCCGCTTTTTCAGTTACATTTCTACTTTTGGCTCAAAAACATCTTTTCACTTTGGAATTAGGTTTTGGAAGATCAAATGACCCATTTTCCTTCTTCTTCTTCAAGAACACTATGAAGATCTTCAAGAACAATTGGAAAAATTCAAAAATCTTAGGACCTTCCATTCTTCTTCAAATCACCCCAAATTTCAGATATCAAACCTTCTTCATTATGACAACAAAGCCAAATAGTTTCTAAGGTTTAATTCACCTTTCTTCAACCAGACCCAATCCAAGTTCTTAAATCTCCAAGAATCAAAATGACCAACAATGGTAGATGACTCAAATGACATGAAACTTGACATTTAGACTCTTCTGACACTAAGAAAATCAAATATAATAATAGAATCAATAAACAAACAACTATTTTTTGGATTTTGGACTCTAGAACACCTTTTTGTGATTTTTGTAGTAATCAAAACCCAAAACAAGGATTGTTGGAAAAGACCTTTAATCAAGCTCTGATATCAATTGATACAATAAAAATTGCAAAATTTAAAAGAAACAAGATAAAAGGAAGACACAAAGAATTGGAACCAAAAACAACCCAAAGTATATTAAACAATGGACCTTAATTGATTGACCAAGATAAGCACCTAAACTATGAGATAGACCTGAAGAGAATTGAATTTCCAAGCAACCCAAATTTTCCAAACAAGATTCAATAACAAGCTTCAATAAGTTCTCAACACTCAAACTCTCAATGAGTAGCATAAAAACAATATTCAAGATAATCTAAGAAAAATAAAATAGCTATGTTCCCTATTTATAATCTAGGACTAAATTATTACACAAGATGTTCAAAAATGACACATTTGGATTGCAAAAATAACCAAAACGTTGTCTGTCGCCGTCTGCTACGCCACCTGTGAATCGCAAACACTGCCTGTGGAGTGATCTACGATTCACAGGTCATGCCCTTTAGTGGTCTCCTCATCTGCGGTTGTTTAACATAGTCTACGAGCAAGCCTTACTTATGGAACCATCTGTCATTCATAGATGGTGTTTTCTGCACCATATGTTGTCTTTTAATCCTTCCAAGCTATCATATGGTGCTAGAAAACACCATATACGAATAGGCCTTGTAATGTTTGATGTTCACGGGCGTGAATCCTCGTGAATGGTCTTGATGGAACTCAGTTTGCATCAGTTTAGCTCCACATAGACATGTAAGAAAAATCATAATTCATATAAAGAAACATAAAAACTAGTAGTAAGGAGAAGAAAATGTAAAACTCAATAATCTCCGACCTCCATGACCGCTCCTCGCTCTCCAAAATATCCGAAGGTAGAAAAAAGCCTCCAAATTCCATCCAAACTTATCTTGGACTTAAAAATAATTCTTGTCTTCTAGAGAGAGCTCACTCAGCATTCTCCAAAGCAAGTCTAGGCGCATTTGCCTTCTCTCAGCAAACTCTTGTGCATTCCAAACTTAGTGAATTTCCCATTTTTGTCTCCCTAGCTTATGGACATCACTCACACCTCGCTTATCGAGCTTGAATGTGAGCAAATAGCTTGATTTAGACCTAGCTCAGCATGGCCCTTGCCTTGTTCCACTCATAGCCAATTTTTTATTTCTTCTTCTCCAAAAAGGAGCACTTTCAACGTACAGTACATAGATTCCACAATAACGCATAGATTAGTTTCAAATCGCAAAGTCAATATTAGTGAGGTGTATTTAATACATTTAGCTCTAAAACAATGTATAATAAATATGAGTGAAGTATGGCGGAAAGACGTATAAATACATCTAACATCACCACTCCGCACTTGAACCTTTGTTCATCCTCGAATAAATAACTAAACACGCCAACTTCTAAAGGAACCTCACCAAACTACGCCAATTCGAATCTGTCTACTCGAGTTAAGGCCACTACGACTATTTAAACATATACGAGAAAGCTCTCAAGTATCTTATGCATCACATGAATTTCAAGCACATCAACAACTTATTCAAAACACCCTAGCCTCTAAGATTGACTCATCAATATAAATTAAGAACAAAAACGCTAATGTTGCCTAGGACATAAATCAAATATATCACCTATATCTTGCCAATCATGAGCCCTAACCAAAAACAAGAGTTGTCCAATATTTTTCAGCAAAAGAAAGTAAAATTAATGGAATGAATGAAGATAGAAATAATTAGACTCACTCTCGACAAGAAACTTCGCATGCACATACGGTGTACCATAACCTTTTCCTTAGTGTTCGACTCTTGATGTAAGAAAGGAGGTGAACTGGATATTTCAACAAGAACCAAGAGGCGATTTTCTAGGGTTGCCCAAGATTTCCAACCGCCCGAGGGTAACATGCCTAATGTGAGATGGACTATGGAGTAGGGCCGAGGAAAATATGTGAAGACTCTATAGTACAATAGCTTTATCGGCCTTTATGTGGTCTTATCCAAGACCGTGTTGTTTTCTTTTAGCTTAGACTATTTCCTAGATTAGTTAATAGTTCCCCTAGGACATATTAAAACCATGTAATAACCCTTAGCTCACCTTAGGATATATTAAATGCAAGGGAAAGGGTGACTAGACTGAGAGCTCCTCTAAAGGCGGCTTGACCATAAGTGAACAATATGGTAATGATAAGAAAATATCTAGAACGTGTGTCTCCAAAGAATTTATCCCATTCATACACTTGAAGACATCAACAAATACCATACGGAAGTTGAGGAGATTGGTCGAGTATTCACATGCCCATTTAGCCCAAGGTTCATGCCCAAGGGGAATGATTCTCACCACTTTTCAAGAGGACCACTTATGGACTAAGTAGTTCATATGTGAAAGCCAACAAGAAAGGTTCTAGAAAACATAGAAGAGAGATTCATAACCCCCCCCCCTCGGCCAAAGGCCTTTCCCCTCCCCTGTTCCCACCTTGGCCGAATGGCTTGTGTTTGTGTCCATTGTACTTCCCTACTTAAATGGTCCATTTTACTACTATAAATAGGACCTTTAAGACATTGTACTATTCATTTGTTGTGTTGATATATAAAACTTGAGTTTTTACTCACTTTGCTAACTGTTTCAAACCCAGGGTTGTAATTCTTAGTTGGTCCTCCGGGAGGATTATTTATCTTATTACTTTCTAAGGTTCCGATCATCCTCACTTGGTTAGTATTGAGCATTGTAGTCAGAAAACCTCAATCTAATCCTTGTCTAATTGACCACAATATATTTAGGTGTCAACACGAGTAATAAATCCCTTGTGTCTCTATCCAAGAGCCTTGTATAGACTGATTGTGACTTGGTTTGTACTCGAACTTGCTCCTCACATTCCGTGTTTATCCCTCATCCAAACCACTTTGTTCCTTCCACCACAACACCCCAAAACACTTCCCTAATCTTCACTACAATAGTCACTACCCGAACCCATACGTATCTAACCATCCCCACCCGACAACCACAAACAGTCCACTAAACCCAACCCTACTGAGACCTCACAATTTAGGTTCATTTCAGCGGCCTCTCCACCACCAAACCACCAAGTCCTGAACATCGTCCGGACCATCAACACACCCGAAACATCCCCACAAAACGCCTTTTCCTAATTTCCCATATAACTACCCAAAACATCCACCGAACACCCCACTGCCCGGCAGTAACACCCCACCCGAGAACCCCCACTTTATGTCCCAATTTCGGGTCGACCCAAATACAACTAAGATAAGACCCTCTTACCCTCACTTACTACTCCTTACATACATCATATTGGTATTAGAGCCAAGTGTTCCCGTCCCACGCATCAACGCTATGGCTTACTCAGAAAAAGAGTATTGGAGGATCGTAAGTGACGTTCTGGCCCGACGTGCGCAAGCCTTGAATAAGGAACTTGCGGAACCTACCATGAGAAAAAACACCAATCCTGAGCCTCTAACAACCTACATGAGGCATGAGGGCTTGGTACTCCTACGTGAGTTGGAGGCCCCATGCGAAAAACCAAAATAATCACAAAGAAGTCAACTATTCTACACCCGGTGCAAAGTAAATGACAAGGTGTGCAAGTTGATTATTGATAAATGGAGTTGTTCCAACCTAGCCTCCATAGTAATGGTGAGCAAGTTAAAAGTTGCTTACCCATGACCAGCCTCAACTATATGATTTCCAATGGGTGAACGAAGACGGAGAGCTACGAGTCACGACACAAGCTCTCATTAATTTACGGACTGGAAAGTATGAGGATGAAATATGGTGTGATGTCCTACCCATGGATACATGCCATATTTTTCTAGGTCCACCGTATCAATTTGATCAAAGGGCAAAACACTATGAGGAAAATAATACCTATTCTTTTCAAAAGGGTGTTAAGAGATTTCGATTGGTGCCACTATCGCCTAGTGAAGTGAAGAAGTTAAATACTTAAGAGGCCGAAGCTCATGATGAACCCGAGACCATGCCACTTGATGCCTGGAGAATCAAGGAAGAACTAAAGAAGGGGGGTCCCTTACATGCTTTGAAACACAAGGCTTAGAAACGTCTTTTGGGGGAAAAGATCGAGGATGCCGACTTGAAAGCCCACGTAAAGAAATTAGAGGATGTGCTTCCGAATGACCTTGCACCCAAATTGCCACCAATTAGGGGCATTGAACATGCCATTTACTTTATTCTGGGAAGTTCACTACCTAATCGACCGGCCTATAGGTGTAACCCAGAGGAGTCCAAGGAATTTCAAAGGCAAGTGCAAGACTTGTTACACAAAGACTTTGTCCGAGAAAGCCTTACTCTATGTGCGGTACCCGAATTGTTGGTACCAAAGAAGGATGGAACCTGACGTATGTGCATTGATAGTCGTGTGGTCAATAATATTACCATACAGTACCAATTTTCCATGCCAATATTGGATGACCTATTAGAGGAATTGAGTGTAGCCATGTTATTTTCCAAAATCGACTTGAGAAGCGGCTACCACCAAATGAGAATCCGAGAAGGAGACGAGTGGAAGCTGGTTTTCAAAACGAAGTATGTATTATACGAATGGCTTGTGATGCTGTTCGGATTATGTAATGCACTGAGCTCCTTCATGAGGCTCATGCATGAGGTACTACGGCCGTTCATGGGGAATTTTGTCGTGGTCTACATGGACGACATCTTCATTTATAGTCAAGACAAGGAGTCCCCCTTATCACACTTGGAGGTCGTGTTTGGAAAGCTAAGGGAACTGAAATTATATGGCAAGTTGGAGAAGTGTGCCTTCAGATCACTAGTGTCCCATTTCTAGGATACATAGTGTCTTCCGAGGGCATTCACGTTGATCCGTCCAACGTAGAAGCCATTCAAAGTTGGTCCGCACCCAAAAGTGCAAGTGAAGTAAGGAGTTTTCATGGATTGCCTTCTTTCTACTGTCACTTCATTAGTGACTTTAGTACCATCGCGGCCCCTATCATGGAGCTCACAAAAGGGGTGGATTTAAGTGGTCCTCCGGAGCACAAAGGGCCCTTCCCCTCCCCCGTTCCCACCTTAGCTGAATGCCTTGTGTTTGTGTCCCTTGTACTTCCCTCCTAGAATGGTCCCTTTTTCTACTATAAATTTAGGGCATTGTAATTTTCAATTGTTGTTGATATATAAAACTTGAGTTTTTACTCACTTTGCTAAGTGTTTTAACCCGGGGTTCTAATTCTTAGTTGGTCCTCCGGGAGGATTATTTATCTTGTTACTTTCTAAGGTTCCGATCATCCTTACTTGGTTAGTATTGAGCATTGTAGTCAGCAAACCTCAATCTAATCCTTGTCTAATTGACCACAATATACTTGGTGTCGACACGAAGAATAAATCCCTTGTGTCTCTATCCAAGAGCCTTGTATAGACCGATTGTGACTTGGTTTGTACTCGAACTTGCTCCTCGCATTCCGTGTTTATCCCTCATCCAAACCACTTCGTTCCTTCCACCACAACATCCCAAAACACTTCCCTAATCTTCACTACAATAGTCACTACCCGAACCCACACGTATCTAACCATCCCCACCCGACAACCACAAATAGTCCACTAAACCCAACCATACGGAGACCTTACTATTTAGGTTCATTTCAGCGGCCTCTCCACCACCAAACCACCAAGTCCTGAACATCGTCCGGACCGTCAACACACCCGAAATAGCCCCACATAACGCCTTGTCCTAATTCCCCATATAACTACCCAAAACACCCACCGAACACCCCACTGCTCGACAGTAACACCCCACCCGAGAACCCCCACTTTGTGTCCCAATTTCGGGTCGACCAGAATACAACTAAGATACGACCCTCTTACCCTCACTTACTCTTTCTTACATACATCATATTGGTATTAGAGCCAAGCGTTCCCGTCCCACGCATCAACGCTATGGCATACTCAAAACTAGAGTATTGGAGGATCGTAAGTGACGTTACGGCCCGACGTGCGCAAGCCTTGAATAAGGAACTTTTGGAACCTACCATGAGAAAAAACACCAATCCTGAGCCTCTAACAACCTATATGAGGCATGAGGGCTTGGCACTCCTATGTAAGTTGGAGGCCCCATGCGAAAAACTAAAAGAATCACAAAGAAGTCAACTATTCTACACTCGGTGCAAAGTAAATGAGAAGATGTGCAAGTTGATTATTGATGAATGGAGTTGTTCCAACCTAGCCTCCATAGTAATAGTGAGCAAGTTAAAAGTTGCTTACCCATGACCAGCCTCAACCATATGATTTCGAATGGGTGAACGAATACGGAGAGCTAAGAGTCACGGCACAAGCTCTCATTAATTTTCAGATTGGAAAGTATGAGGATGAAATATGGTGTGATGTCCTACCCATGGATACATGCCATATTTTTCTTGGTCCACCGTATCAATTTGATCAAAGGGCAAAACACTATGAGGAAAATAACACCTATTCTTTTCAAAAGGATGGCAAGAGATTTCGATTGGTGCCACTATCGCCTAGTGAAGTGAAGAAGGTAAATACTCAAGAGGCCGAAGCTCATGATGAACCCGAGACCATGCCACTTGATGCCTAGAGAATCAAGGAAGAACTAAAGGAGGGGGGTCCCTTACATGCTTTGAAACACAAGGCTAAGAAACGTGTTTTGGGTGAAAAGATCGAGGATGCCGACTTGAAAGCCCACGTAAAGAAATTAAAGGATGTGTTTCCGAATGACCTTGCACCCAAATTGCCACCAATTAGGGGCATTGAACATGCCATTTACTTTATTCTGGGAAGTTCACTACCTAATCGACCGGCCTATAGGTGTAACCCAGAGGAGTCCAAGGAATTTCAAAGGCAAGTGCAAGACTTGTTACACAAAGACTTTGTCCGAGAAAGCCTTACTCTATGTGCGGTACCCGAATTGTTGGTACCAAAGAAGGATGGAACCTGACGTATGTGCATTGATAGTCGTGTGGTCAATAATATTACCATACAGTACCAATTTTCCATGCCAATATTGGATGACCTATTAGAGGAATTAAGTGTAGCCATGTTATTTTCCAAAATCGACTTGAGAAGCGGCTACCACCAAATGAGAATCCGAGAAGGAGACGAGTGGAAGCTGGTTTTCAAAACGAAGTATGTATTATACGAATGGCTTGTGATGCTGTTCGGATTATGTAATGCACTGAGCTCCTTCATGAGGCTCATGCATGAGGTACTACGGCCGTTCATGGGGAATTTTGTCGTGGTCTACATGGACGACATCTTCATTTATAGTCAAGACAAGGAGTCCCCCTTATCACACTTGGAGGTCGTGTTTGGAAAGCTAAGGGAACTGAAATTATATGGCAAGTTGTAGAAGTGTGCCTTCAGATCACTAGTGTCCCATTTCTAGGATACATAGTGTCTTCCGAGGGCATTCACGTTGATCCGTCCAACGTAGAATCCATTCAAAGTTGGTCCGCACCCAAAAGTGCAAGTGAAGTAAGGAGTTTTCATGGATTGCCTTCTTTCTCTGTCACTTCATTAGTGACTTTAGTACCATCGCGGCCCCTATCATGGAGCTCACAAAAGGGGTGGATTTAAGTGGTCCTCCGGAGCACAAAGGGCCCTTCCCCTCCCCCGTTCCCACCTTATTTGAATGCCTTGTGTTTGTGTCCCTTGTACTTCCCTCCTAGAATGGTCCCTTTTTCTACTATAAATTTAGGGCATTGTAATTTTCAATTGTTGTTGATATATAAAACTTGAGTTTTTACTCACTTTGCTAAGTGTTTTAACCCGGGGTTCTAATTCTTAGTTGGTCCTCCGGGAGGATTATTTATCTTGTTACTTTCTAAGGTTCCGATCATCCTTACTTGGTTAGTATTGAGCATTGTAGTCAGCAAACCTCAATCTAATCCTTGTCTAATTGACCACAATATACTTGGTGTCGACACGAAGAATAAATCCCTTGTGTCTCTATCCAAGAGCCTTGTATAGACCGATTGTGACTTGGTTTGTACTCGAACTTGCTCCTCGCATTCCGTGTTTATCCCTCATCCAAACCACTTCGTTCCTTCCACCACAACATCCCAAAACACTTCCCTAATCTTCACTACAATAGTCACTACCCGAACCCACACGTATCTAACCATCCCCACCCGACAACCACAAACAGTCCACTAAACCCAACCATACGGAGACCTTACTATTTAGGTTCATTTCAGCGGCCTCTCCACCACCAAACCACCAAGTCCTGAACATCGTCCGGACCGTCAACACACCCGAAATAGCCCCACATAACGCCTTGTCCTAATTCCCCATATAACTACCCAAAACACCCACCGAACACCCCACTGCTCGACAGTAACACCCCACCCGAGAACCCCCACTTTGTGTCCCAATTTCGGGTCGACCAGAATACAACTAAGATACGACCCTCTTACCCTCACTTACTCTTTCTTACATACATCATATTGGTATTAGAGCCAAGCGTTCCCGTCCCACGCATCAACGCTATGGCATACTCAAAACTAGAGTATTGGAGGATCGTAAGTGACGTTCTGGCCCGACGTGCGCAAGCCTTGAATAAGGAACTTTTGGAACCTACCATGAGAAAAAACACCAATCCTGAGCCTCTAACAACCTATATGAGGCATGAGGGCTTGGCACTCCTATGTAAGTTGGAGGCCCCATGCGAAAAACTAAAAGAATCACAAAGAAGTCAACTATTCTACACTCGGTGCAAAGTAAATGAGAAGATGTGCAAGTTGATTATTGATGAATGGAGTTGTTCCAACCTAGCCTCCATAGTAATAGTGAGCAAGTTAAAAGTTGCTTACCCATGACCAGCCTCAACCATATGATTTCGAATGGGTGAACGGATACGGAGAGCTAAGAGTCACGGCACAAGCTCTCATTAATTTTCAGATTGGAAAGTATGAGGATGAAATATGGTGTGATGTCCTACCCATGGATACATGCCATATTTTTCTTGGTCCACCGTATCAATTTGATCAAAGGGCAAAACACTATGAGGAAAATAACACCTATTCTTTTCAAAAGGATGGCAAGAGATTTCGATTGGTGCCACTATCGCCTAGTGAAGTGAAGAAGGTAAATACTCAAGAGGCCGAAGCTCATGATGAACCCGAGACCATGCCACTTGATGCCTAGAGAATCAAGGAAGAACTAAAGGAGGGGGGTCCCTTACATGCTTTGAAACACAAGGCTAAGAAACGTGTTTTGGGTGAAAAGATCGAGGATGCCGACTTGAAAGCCCTCATAAAGAAATTCAAGGATGTGTTTCCGGATGACCTTGCACCCAAATTGCCACCAATTAGGGGCATTGAACATGCAATTTACTTTATTCTGGGAAGTTCACTACCTAATCGACCGGCCTATAGGTGTAACCCAGAGGAGGCCAAGGAATTTCAAAGGCAAGTGCAACACTTGTTACACAAAGACTTTGTCCGAGAAAGCCTTACTCTATGTGCGGTACCCGAATTGTTGGAACCAAAGAAGGATGGAACCTGACGTATGTGCATTGATAGTCGTGTGGTCAATAACATTACCATACAGTACCAATTTTCCATGCCAATATTGGATGACCTATTAGAGGAATTGAGTGGAGCCATGTTATTCTCCAAAATCTACTTGAGAAGCGGCTACCACCAAATGAGAATCCGAGAAGGAGACGAGTGGAAGATGGTTTTCAAAACGAAGTATGGATTATACGAATGGCTTGTGATGTCGTTCGGATTATGTAATGCACTGAGCTCCATCATGAGGCTCATGCATGAGGTACTACGGCCATTCATGGGGAAGTTTGTCGTGGTCTACACGGACAACATCTTGATTTATAGCCAAGACAAAGAGTCCCGCTTATCACACTTGGAGGTCGTGTTTGGAAAGCTAAGGGAACTGCAATTATATGGCAAGTTGGAGAAGTATGCCTTCAGATCACTAGTGTCCCATTTCTAGGATACATAGTGTCTTCCGAGGGCATTCACGTTGATCCGTCCAAAGTAGAAGCCATTGAAAGTTGGTCTGCACCCAAAAGTGCAAGTGAAGTAAGGAGTTTTCATGGATTGTCTTCTTTCTACTGTCGCTTCATCCGTGACTTTAGTACCATCGCGGACCCTATCATGGAGCTCACAAAAAGGGGAGGTTTAAAGTGGTCCTCCAGTGCACAAAGGGCCCTTCCCCTCCCCCGTTCCCACCTTAGCTGAATGCCATGTGTTTGTGTCCCTTGTACTTCCCTCCTAGAATGGTCCCTTTTTCTACTATAAATTTAGGGCATTGTAATATTCAATTGTTGTTGATATATAAAACTTGAATTTTTACTCACTTTGCTAAGTGTTTTAACCCGGGGTTCTAATTCTTAGTTGGTCCTCCGAGAGGATTATTTATCATGTTACTTTCTAAGGTTCCGATCATCCTCACTTGGTTAGTATTGAGCATTGTAGTCAGCAAACCTCAATCTAATCCTTGTCTAATTAACCACAATATATTTGGTGTCGACATGAGTAATAAATCCCTTGTGTCTCTATCCAAGAGCATTGTATAGACCGATTGCGACTTGGTTTGTACTCGAACTTGCTCCTCGCATTCCGTGTTTATCCCTCATCCAAACCACTTCGTTCCTTCCACCACAACATCCCAAAACACTACCCTAATCTTCACTATAATAGACACTACCCGAACCCACACGTATGTAACCATCCCCACCCGACAACCACAAACAGTCCACTAAACCCAACCGTACTGAGACCTCACTATTTAGGTTCATTTCCGCGGCATCTCAACCACCAAACCACCGAGTCCTGAACATCGTCTGGATCGTCAACACACCCGAAACAACCCCACAAAATGCCTTGTCCTAATTGCCCATATAACTATCCAAAATATCCACCGAACACCGCACTTCCCAGTAGTGACACCCCACCCGAAAACCCCCACTTTATGTCCCAATTTCGGGTCGACCCGAATACAACTAAGATACGACCCTCTTACCCTCACTTACTCCTCCTTACATATATCATATTGGTATTAGAGCCAAGCGTTCCCGTCCCACGCATCAACGCTATGCCTTACTCAAAACAAGAGTATTGGAGGATCGTAAGTGACGTTCTGGCTCGACGTGCGCAAGCCTTTAATAAGGAACTTGCAGAACCTACCATGAGAAAAAACACCAATCCTGATCCTCTAACAACCTACATGAGGCATGAGGGCTTGGCACTCCTACGTGATTTGGAGGCCCCATGCGAAAAACCAAAATAATCACAAAGAAGTCAACTATTCTACACCCGGTGCAAAGTAAATGACAAGGTGTGCAAGTTGATCATTGATGAATGGAGTTGTTCCAACCTAGCCTCCATAGTAATGGTGAGCATGTTAAAAGTTGCTTACATATGACCAGCCTCAACCATATGATTTCCAATGGGTGAACGAAGACGGAGAGCTAAGAGTCACGACACAAGCTCTCATTAATTTTCGGATTGGAAAGTATGCGCATGATATATGGTGTGATGTCCTACCCATGGATACATGCCATGTTTTGCTAGGTCCACCGTATCAATTTGATCAAAGGGCTAAACACTATGAGGAAAATAACACTTATTCTTTTCAAAAGGATGGCAAGAGATTTCGATTGGTGCCACTATCGCCTAGTGAAGTGAAGAAGTTAAATACTCAAGAGGCCGAAGCTCATGACGAACCTGAGACCATGCCACTTGATGCCTGGAGAATCAAGGAAGAACTAAAGAAGGGGGGTCCCCTACATGCTTTGAAACATAAGGCTCTGAAACGTCTTTTGGGGGAAAAGATCGAGGATGCCGACTTAAAAGCCCTCATAAAGAAATTCAAGGATGTGTTTCCGGATGACCTTGAACCCAAATTGCCACCAATTAGGGGCATTGAACATGCCATTTACTTTATTCCAGGAAGTTCACTACCTAATCGACCGGCCTATAGGTGTAACCCAGAGGAGGCCAAGGAATTTCAAAGGCAAGTGCAAGACTTGTTACACAAAGACTTTGTCCAAGAAAGCCTTACTCTATGTGCGGTACCCGAATTGTTGGTACCAAAGAAGGATGGAACCTGACGTATGTGCATTGATAGTCGTGTGGTCAATAACATTACCATAGAGTACCAATTTTCCATGCCAATATTGGATGACCTATTAGAGGAATTGAGTGGAGCCATGCTATTCTCCAAAATCGACTTGAGAAGCGGCTACCACCAAATGAGAATCCGAGAAGGAGACGAGTGGAAGCTAGTTTTCCAAACGAAGTATGGATTATATGAATTTCTTGTGATGCCGTTCGGATTATGTAATGCACTGAGCTCCTTCATGAGGCTCGTGCATGAGGTACTACGCCATTCATGGGGAGGTTTGTCGTGGTCTACATGGACGACATCTTCATTTATAGTCAATACAAGGAGTCCCGCTTATCACACTTGGAGGTCGTGTTTGGAAAGCTAACGGAAATGAAATTATATGGCAAGTTGGAGAAGTGTGCCTTCAGATCACTAGTGTCCCATTTCTAAGATACCTAGTGTCTTCCGAGGGCATTCACGTTGATCCGTCCAAAGTAGAAGCCATTCAAAGTTGGTCCGCACCCAAAAGTGCAAGTGAAGTAAGGAGTTTTCATGGATTGTCTTCTTTCTACTGTCGCTTCATCCGTGACTTTAGTACCATTGCGGACCCTATCATGGAGCTCACAAAAATGGGTGGTTTTAAGTGGTCCTCCGGTGTACAAAGGTCCCTTCCCCTCCCCCATTCCCACCTTAGCTGAATGCCTTGTGTTTGTGTCCCTTGTACTTCCCTCCTAGAATGGTCCATTTTTCTACTATAAATTTAGGGCACTGTAATATTCAATTGTTGTTGATATACAAAACTTGAGTTTTTACTCACTTTGCTAAGTGTTTTAACCGGGGTTCTAATTCTTAGTTGGTCCTCCGAGAGGATTATTTATCTTGTTACTTTTTAAGGTTCCGATCATCCTCAGTTAGTTAGTAATGAGCATTGTAGTCAGCAAACCTCAATCTAATCCTTGTCTAATTGACCACAATATACTTGGTGTCGACACGAGTAATAAATCCTTTGTGTCTCTATCCAAGAGCCTTGTATAGACCTATTGTGACTTGGTTTGTACTCGAACTTGCTCCTCACATTCCGTGTTTATCCCTCATCCAAACCACTTCGTTCCTTCTACCACAACATCCCAAAACACTTCCCTAATCTTCACTACAATAGTCACTACTCGAACCCACACGTATCTAACCATCCCCACCTGACAACCACAAACAGTCCACTAAACCCAACCCTACTAAGACCTCACTATTTAGGTTCATTTCCGCGGCCTCTCCACAACCAAACCACCAAGTCCTGAACATCGTCTGGATCGTCAACACACCCGAAACAACCCCACAAAACGCCTTGTCCTAATTCCACATATAACTACCACAAACATCCACCGAACACCCCACTTCCCGGCAGTAACAACATCCGAGAACCCCCACTTTGTGTCCCAATTTCGGGACGACCCGAATACAACTAAGATACGACCCTCTTACCCTCACTTACTCCTTCTTACATACATCATATTGGTATTAGTGCATAGCATTCCCGTCCCACGCATCAACGCTATGGCTTACTCAAAACAAGAGTATTGGAGGATCGTAAGTGACGTTCTGGCTCGACGTGCGCAAGCCTTGAATAAGGAACTTACGGAACCTACCATAAGAAAAAACACCAATCCTGAGCCTCTAACAACCTATATGAGGCATGAGGGCTTGGTACTCCTACGTGAGTTGGAGGCCCCATGCGAAAAACCGAAATAATCACAAAGAAGTCAACTATTCTACACCCGGTGCAAAGTAAATGACAAGGTGTGCAAGTTGATTATTGATGAATGGAGTTGTTCCAACCTAGCCTCCATAGTAGTGGTGAGCATGTTAAAAGTTGCTTACCCATGACCAGCCTCAACCATATGATTTCCAATGGGTGAACGAAGAAGGAGAGCTAAGAGTCACGACACAAGCTCTCATTAATTTTCGGATTGGAAAGTATGGGCATGATATATGGTGTGATGTCCTACCCATGGATACATGCCATATTTTACTAGGTCCACCGTATCAATTTGATCAAAGGGCTAAACACTATGAGGAAAATAATACCTATTCTTTTCAAAAGGGTGTTAAGAGATTTCGATTGGTGCCACTATCGCCTAGTGAAGTGAAGAAGTTAAATACTCAAGTGGCTGAAGCTCATGATGAACCCGAGACCATGCCACTTGATGCCTGGAGAATCAAGGAAGAACTAGAGAAGGGGGGTCCCTTACATGCTTTGAAACACAAGGCTTAGAAACGTCTTTTGGGGGAAAAGATCGAGGATGCCGACTTGAAAGCCCACGTAAAGAAATTTAAGGATGTGTTTCCGAATGAACTTGCACCCAAATTGCCACCAATTAGGGGCATTGAACATGCCATTTACTTTATTCTGGGAAGTTCATACCTAATCGACCGGCCTATAGGTGTAACCCAGAGGAGGCCAAGGAATTTCAAAGGCAAGTGCAAGACTTTTTACACAGAGACTTTGTCCGAGAAAGCCTTACTCCATGTGCGGTACCCGAATTGTTGGTACCAAAGAAGGATGGAACCTGACCTATGTGCATTGATAGTCGTGTGGTCAATAACATTACCATACAGTACCAATTTTCCATGCCAAGATTGGATGACCTATTAGAGGAATTGAGTGGAGCCATGTTATTCTCCATAATCGACTTGAGAAGAGGCTACCACCAAATTAGAATCCGAGAAGGAGACGAGTGGAAGATGGTTTTCAAAACGAAGTATGGATTATACAAATGGCTTGTGATGCCGTTCGGATTATGTAATGCACCAAGCGCCTTCATGAGGCTCATGCATGAGGTACTACGGCCATTCATGGGGAAGTTTGTCGTGGTCTACATGGACGACATCTTGATTTATAATCAATACAAGGAGTCTCGCTTTTCACACTTGGAGGTCGTGTTTGGAAAGCTAAGGGAACTGAAATTATATGGCAAGTTGGAGAAGTGTGCCTTCAGATCACTAGTGTCCCATTTCTAGGATACATAGTGTCTTCCGAGGGCATTCACGTTAATCCGTCCAAAGTAGAAGCCATTGAAAGTTGGTCCGCACCCAAAAGTGCAAGTGAAGTAAGGAGTTTTCATGGATTGTCTTCTTTCTACTGTCGCTTCATCCGTGGCTTTAGTACCATCGCGGACCCTATCATAGAGCTCACAAAAAGGGGTGGTTTTAAGTGGTCCTCCGGTGTATAAAGGGCCCTTCCCCTCCCCCTTTCCCACCTTCGCTGAATGCCTTGTGTTTGTGTCCCTTGTACTTCCCTCCTATAATGGTCCCTTTTTCTACTATATATTTAGGGCATTGTAATATTCAATTCTTGTTGATATATAAAACTTGAGTTTTTACTCACTTTGCTAAGTGTTTTAACCCGGGGTTCTAATTCTTAGTTGGTCCTCCGAGAGGATTATTTATCTTGTTACTTTCTAAGGTTCCGATCATCCTCACTTGGTTAGTACTGAGCATTGTAGTCAGCAAACCTCAATCTAATCCTTGTCTAATTGACCACAATATACTTGGTGTCGACACGTGTAATAAATCCATTGTGTCTCTATCCAAGAGCCTTGTATAGACCGATTGTGACTTGGTTTGTACTCGAACTTGCTCCTCGCATTCCGTGTTTATCCCTTATCCAAACCACTTCGTTCCTTCCACCACAACATCCCAAAACACTTCCCTAATCTTCACTACAATAGTCACTACCCGAACCCACACGTATCTAACCATGCCCACCTGACAACCACAAACAGTCCACTAAATCCAACCCTACTGAGACCTCACTATTTAGGTTCATTTCCGCGGCCTCTCCACCACCAAACCACTAAGTCCTGAACATCGTCCGGATCGTCAACACACCCGAAACAACCTCACAAAATACCTTGTCCTAATTCCCCATATAACTACCCAAAACATCCATCGAACACCCCACTTCCCGGCAGTAACACCCCACCCGAGAACCCCCACTTTGTGTCCCAATTTCGGGTCGACCCGAATACAACTAAGATACGACCCTCTTCCCCTCACTTACTCCTCCTTACATACATCATATTGGTATTAGAGCCAAGCGTTCCCGTCCCACACATCAACGCTATGGCTTACTCAAAACAAGAGTATTGGAGGATCGTAAGTGACGTTCTGGCCCGACGTGCGCAAGCCTTGAATAAGGAACTTACGGAACATACCATGAGAAAAAACACCAATCCTGAGCCTCTAACAACCTACATTAGGCATGAGGGCTTGGTACTCCTACGTGAGTTGGAGGCCCCATGCGAAAAACCAAAAGAATCACAAAGAAGTCAACTATTCTACACCCGGTGCAAAGTAAATGACAAGGTGTGCAAGTTGATTATTGATGAATGGAGTTGTTCCAACCTAGACTCCATAGTAATAGTGAGCATGTTAAAAGTTGCTTACCCATGACCAGCCTCAACCATATGATTTCCAATGGGTGAACGAAGACGGAGAGCTAAGAGTCACGACACAAGCTCTCATTAATTTTCGGATTGGAAAGTATGAGCATGATATATGGTGTGATGTCCTACCCATGGATACATGCCATATTTTGCTAGGTCCACCATATCAATTTGATCAAAGGGCAAAACACTATAAGGAAAATAACACCTATTCTTTTCAAAATGATGGCAAGAGATTTCGATTGGTGCCACTATCGCCTAGTGAAGTGAAGAAGTTAAATACTCAAGAGGCCGAAGCTCATGACGAACCGAGACCATGCCACTTGATGCCTGGAGAATCAAGGAAGAACTAAAGAAGGGGGGTCCCTTAGATGCTTTGAAACACAAGGCTAAGATACGTCTTTGGGGGGAAAAGATCGAGGATCCCGACTTGAAAGCCATCATAAAGAAATTAAAGGATGTGTTTCCGGATGACCTTGCACCCAAATATCCACCAATTAGGGGCATTGAACATGCCATTTACTTCATTCTAGGATGTTCACTACCGAATCGACCGACCTATAGGTGTAACCCAGAGTAGGCCAAGGAATTTCAAAGGCAAGTGCAAGACTTGTTACATAAAGACTTTGTCCGAGAAAGCCTTACTCCATGTGCGGTACCCGAATTGTTGGTACCAAAGAAGGATGGAACCTGACGTATGTGCATTGATAGTCGTGTGGTTAATAACATTAACATACGGTACCAATTTTCCATGCCAAGATTGGATGACCTATTTGAGGAATTGAGTGGAGCCATGTTATTCTCCAAAGTCGACTTGAGAAGCGGCTACCACCAAATGAGAATCCGAGAAGGAGACGAGTGGAAGATGGTTTTCAAAACGAAGTATGTATTATACGAATGGCTTGTGATGCCGTTCGGATTATGTAATGCACCGAGCTCCTTCATGAGGCTCATACATGCGGTACTACGGCCATTCATGGGGAAGTTTGTCGTGGTCTACATGGACGACATCTTGATTTATAGTCAATACAAGGAGTCCCGCTTATCACACTTGGAGGTCGTGTTTGGAAAGCTAAGGGAACTGAAATTATATGGCAAGTTGGAGAAGTGTGCCTTCAGATCACTAGTGTCCCATTTCTAGGATACATAGTGTCTTCCGAGGGCATTCACGTTGATCCGTCCAAAGTAGAAGCCATTGAAAGTTGGTCCGCACCCAAAAGTGCAAGTGAAGTAAGGAGTTTTCATGGATTGTCTTCTTTCTACTGTCGCTTCATCCGTGACTTTAGTACCATCGCGGCCCCTATCATGGAGCTCACAAAAGGGGTGGATTTAAGTGGTCCTCCGGAGCACAAAGGGCCCTTCCCCTCCCCCGTTCCCACCTTAGCTGAATGCCTTGTGTTTGTGTCCCTTGTACTTCCCTCCTAGAATGGTCCCTTTTTCTACTATAAATTTAGGGCATTGTAATTTTCAATTGTTGTTGATATATAAAACTTGAGTTTTTACTCACTTTGCTAAGTGTTTTAACCCGGGGTTCTAATTCTTAGTTGGTCCTCCGGGAGGATTATTTATCTTGTTACTTTCTAAGGTTCCGATCATCCTTACTTGGTTAGTATTGAGCATTGTAGTCAGCAAACCTCAATCTAATCCTTGTCTAATTGACCACAATATACTTGGTGTCGACACGAAGAATAAATCCCTTGTGTCTCTATCCAAGAGCCTTGTATAGACCGATTGTGACTTGGTTTGTACTCGAACTTGCTCCTCGCATTCCGTGTTTATCCCTCATCCAAACCACTTCGTTCCTTCCACCACAACATCCCAAAACACTTCCCTAATCTTCACTACAATAGTCACTACCCGAACCCACACGTATCTAACCATCCCCACCCGACAACCACAAACAGTCCACTAAACCCAACCATACGGAGACCTTACTATTTAGGTTCATTTCAGCGGCCTCTCCACCACCAAACCACCAAGTCCTGAACATCGTCCGGACCGTCAACACACCCGAAATAGCCCCACATAACGCCTTGTCCTAATTCCCCATATAACTACCCAAAACACCCACCGAACACCCCACCGCTCGACAAGTAACACCCCACCCGAGAACCCCCACTTTGTGTCCCAATTTCGGGTCGACCAGAATACAACTAAGATACGACCCTCTTACCCTCACTTACTCTTTCTTACATACATCATATTGGTATTAGAGCCAAGCGTTCCCGTCCCACGCATCAACGCTATGGCATACTCAAAACTAGAGTATTGGAGGATCGTAAGTGACGTTACGGCCCGACGTGCGCAAGCCTTGAATAAGGAACTTTTGGAACCTACCATGAGAAAAAACACCAATCCTGAGCCTCTAACAACCTATATGAGGCATGAGGGCTTGGCACTCCTATGTAAGTTGGAGGCCCCATGCGAAAAACTAAAAGAATCACAAAGAAGTCAACTATTCTACACTCGGTGCAAAGTAAATGAGAAGATGTGCAAGTTGATTATTGATGAATGGAGTTGTTCCAACCTAGCCTCCATAGTAATAGTGAGCAAGTTAAAAGTTGCTTACCCATGACCAGCCTCAACCATATGATTTCGAATGGGTGAACGGATACGGAGAGCTAAGAGTCACGGCACAAGCTCTCATTAATTTTCAGATTGGAAAGTATGAGGATGAAATATGGTGTGATGTCCTACCCATGGATACATGCCATATTTTTCTTGGTCCACCGTATCAATTTGATCAAAGGGCAAAACACTATGAGGAAAATAACACCTATTCTTTTCAAAAGGATGGCAAGAGATTTCGATTGGTGCCACTATCGCCTAGTGAAGTGAAGAAGGTAAATACTCAAGAGGCCGAAGCTCATGATGAACCCGAGACCATGCCACTTGATGCCTAGAGAATCAAGGAAGAACTAAAGGAGGGGGGTCCCTTACATGCTTTGAAACACAAGGCTAAGAAACGTGTTTTGGGTGAAAAGATCGAGGATGCCGACTTGAAAGCCCTCATAAAGAAATTCAAGGATGTGTTTCCGGATGACCTTGCACCCAAATTGCCACCAATTAGGGGCATTGAACATGCAATTTACTTTATTCTGGGAAGTTCACTACCTAATCGACCGGCCTATAGGTGTAACCCAGAGGAGGCCAAGGAATTTCAAAGGCAAGTGCAACACTTGTTACACAAAGACTTTGTCCGAGAAAGCCTTACTCTATGTGCGGTACCCGAATTGTTGGAACCAAAGAAGGATGGAACCTGACGTATGTGCATTGATAGTCGTGTGGTCAATAACATTACCATACAGTACCAATTTTCCATGCCAATATTGGATGACCTATTAGAGGAATTGAGTGGAGCCATGTTATTCTCCAAAATCTACTTGAGAAGCGGCTACCACCAAATGAGAATCCGAGAAGGAGACGAGTGGAAGATGGTTTTCAAAACGAAGTATGGATTATACGAATGGCTTGTGATGTCGTTCGGATTATGTAATGCACTGAGCTCCATCATGAGGCTCATGCATGAGGTACTACGGCCATTCATGGGGAAGTTTGTCGTGGTCTACATGGACGACATCTTGATTTATAATCAATACAAGGAGTCTCGCTTTTCACACTTGGAGGTCGTGTTTGGAAAGCTAAGGGAACTGAAATTATATGGCAAGTTGGAGAAGTGTGCCTTCAGATCACTAGTGTCCCATTTCTAGGATACATAGTGTCTTCCGAGGGCATTCACGTTAATCCGTCCAAAGTAGAAGCCATTGAAAGTTGGTCCGCACCCAAAAGTGCAAGTGAAGTAAGGAGTTTTCATGGATTGTCTTCTTTCTACTGTCGCTTCATCCGTGACTTTAGTACCATCGCGGACCCTATCATGGAGCTCACAAAAAGGGGAGGTTTAAAGTGGTCCTCCAGTGCACAAAGGGCCCTTCCCCTCCCCCGTTCCCACCTTAGCTGAATGCCATGTGTTTGTGTCCCTTGTACTTCCCTCCTAGAATGGTCCCTTTTTCTACTATAAATTTAGGGCATTGTAATATTCAATTGTTGTTGATATATAAAACTTGAATTTTTACTCACTTTGCTAAGTGTTTTAACCCGGGGTTCTAATTCTTAGTTGGTCCTCCGAGAGGATTATTTATCATGTTACTTTCTAAGGTTCCGATCATCCTCACTTGGTTAGTATTGAGCATTGTAGTCAGCAAACCTCAATCTAATCCTTGTCTAATTAACCACAATATATTTGGTGTCGACATGAGTAATAAATCCCTTGTGTCTCTATCCAAGAGCATTGTATAGACCGATTGCGACTTGGTTTGTACTCGAACTTGCTCCTCGCATTCCGTGTTTATCCCTCATCCAAACCACTTCGTTCCTTCCACCACAACATCCCAAAACACTACCCTAATCTTCACTATAATAGACACTACCCGAACCCACACGTATGTAACCATCCCCACCCGACAACCACAAACAGTCCACTAAACCCAACCGTACTGAGACCTCACTATTTAGGTTCATTTCCGCGGCATCTCAACCACCAAACCACCGAGTCCTGAACATCGTCTGGATCGTCAACACACCCGAAACAACCCCACAAAATGCCTTGTCCTAATTGCCCATATAACTATCCAAAATATCCACCGAACACCGCACTTCCCAGTAGTGACACCCCACCCGAAAACCCCCACTTTGTGTCCCAATTTCGGGTCGACCCGAATACAACTAAGATACGACCCTCTTACCCTCACTTACTCCTCCTTACATATATCATATTGGTATTAGAGCCAAGCGTTCCCGTCCCACGCATCAACGCTATGCCTTACTCAAAACAAGAGTATTGGAGGATCGTAAGTGACGTTCTGGCTCGACGTGCGCAAGCCTTTAATAAGGAACTTGCAGAACCTACCATGAGAAAAAACACCAATCCTGATCCTCTAACAACCTACATGAGGCATGAGGGCTTGGCACTCCTACGTGATTTGGAGGCCCCATGCGAAAAACCAAAATAATCACAAAGAAGTCAACTATTCTACCCGGTGCAAAGTAAATGACAAGGTGTGCAAGTTGATCATTGATGAATGGAGTTGTCCCAACCTAGCCTCCATAGTAATGGTGAGCATGTTAAAAGTTGCTTACATATGACCAGCCTCAACCATATGATTTCCAATGGGTGAACGAAGACGGAGAGCTAAGAGTCACGACACAAGCTCTCATTAATTTTCGGATTGGAAAGTATGCGCATGATATATGGTGTGATGTCCTACCCATGGATACATGCCATGTTTTGCTAGGTCCACCGTATCAATTTGATCAAAGGGCTAAACACTATGAGGAAAATAACACTTATTCTTTTCAAAAGGATGGCAAGAGATTTCGATTGGTGCCACTATCGCCTAGTGAAGTGAAGAAGTTAAATACTCAAGAGGCCGAAGCTCATGACGAACCCGAGACCATGCCACTTGATGCTGGAGAATCAAGGAAGAACTAAAGAAGGGGGTCCCCTACATGCTTTGAAACATAAGGCTCTGAAACGTCTTTTGGGGGAAAAGATCGAGGATGCCGACTTAAAAGCCCTCATAAAGAAATTCAAGGATGTGTTTCCGGATGACCTTGAACCCAAATTGCCACCAATTAGGGGCATTGAACATGCCATTTACTTTATTCCAGGAAGTTCACTACCTAATCGACCGGCCTATAGGTGTAACCCAGAGGAGGCCAAGGAATTTCAAAGGCAAGTGCAAGACTTGTTACACAAAGACTTTGTCCAAGAAAGCCTTACTCTATGTGCGGTACCCGAATTGTTGGTACCAAAGAAGGATGGAACCTGACGTATGTGCATTGATAGTCGTGTGGTCAATAACATTACCATAGAGTACCAATTTTCCATGCCAATATTGGATGACCTATTAGAGGAATTGAGTGGAGCCATGCTATTCTCCAAAATCGACTTGAGAAGCGGCTACCACCAAATGAGAATCCGAGAAGGAGACGAGTGGAAGCTAGTTTTCCAAACGAAGTATGGATTATACGAATTTCTTGTGATGCCGTTCGGATTATGTAATGCACTGAGCTCCTTCATGAGGCTCGTGCATGAGGTACTACGCCATTCATGGGGAGGTTTGTCGTGGTCTACATGGACGACATCTTCATTTATAGTCAATACAAGGAGTCCCGCTTATCACACTTGGAGGTCGTGTTTGGAAAGCTAACGGAAATGAAATTATATGGCAAGTTGGAGAAGTGTGCCTTCAGATCACTAGTGTCCCATTTCTAAGATACCTAGTGTCTTCCGAGGGCATTCACGTTGATCCGTCCAAAGTAGAAGCCATTCAAAGTTGGTCCGCACCCAAAAGTGCAAGTGAAGTAAGGAGTTTTCATGGATTGTCTTCTTTCTACTGTCGCTTCATCCGTGACTTTAGTACCATTGCAGACCCTATCATGGAGCTCACAAAAATGGGTGGTTTTAAGTGGTCCTCCGGTGTACAAAGGTCCCTTCCCCTCCCCCATTCCCACCTTAGCTGAATGCCTTGTGTTTGTGTCCCTTGTACTTCCCTCCTAGAATGGTCCATTTTTCTACTATAAATTTAGGGCAATTGTAATATTCAATTGTTGTTGATATACAAAACTTGAGTTTTTACTCACTTTGCTAAGTGTTTTAACCGGGGTTCTAATTCTTAGTTGGTCCTCCGAGAGGATTATTTATCTTGTTACTTTTTAAGGTTCCGATCATCCTCAGTTAGTTAGTATTGAGCATTGTAGTCAGCAAACCTCAATCTAATCCTTGTCTAATTGACCACAATATACTTGGTGTCGACACGAGTAATAAATCCTTTGTGTCTCTATCCAAGAGCCTTGTATAGACCTATTGTGACTTGGTTTGTACTCGAACTTGCTCCTCACATTCCGTGTTTATCCCTCATCCAAACCACTTCGTTCCTTCTACCACAATATCCCAAAACACTTCCCTAATCTTCACTACAATAGTCACTACTCGAACCCACACGTATCTAACCATCCCCACCTGACAACCACAAACAGTCCACTAAACCCAACCCTACTAAGACCTCACTATTTAGGTTCATTTCCGCGGCCTCTCCACAACCAAACCACCAAGTCCTGAACATCGTCTGGATCGTCAACACACCCGAAACAACCCCACAAAACGCCTTGTCCTAATTCCACATATAACTACCACAAACATCCACCGAACACCCCACTTCCCGGCAAAGTAACAACATCCGAGAACCCCCACTTTGTGTCCCAATTTCGGGACGACCCGAATACAACTAAGATACGACCCTCTTACCCTCACTTACTCCTTCTTACATACATCATATTGGTATTAGTGCATAGCATTCCCGTCCCACGCATCAACGCTATGGCTTACTCAAAACAAGAGTATTGGAGGATCGTAAGTGACGTTCTGGCTCGACGTGCGCAAGCCTTGAATAAGGAACTTACGGAACCTACCATAAGAAAAAACACCAATCCTGAGCCTCTAACAACCTATATGAGGCATGAGGGCTTGGTACTCCTACGTGAGTTGGAGGCCCCATGCGAAAAACCGAAATAATCACAAAGAAGTCAACTATTCTACACCCGGTGCAAAGTAAATGACAAGGTGTGCAAGTTGATTATTGATGAATGGAGTTGTTCCAACCTAGCCTCCATAGTAGTGGTGAGCATGTTAAAAGTTGCTTACCCATGACCAGCCTCAACCATATGATTTCCAATGGGTGAACGAAGAAGGAGAGCTAAGAGTCACGACACAAGCTCTCATTAATTTTCGGATTGGAAAGTATGGGCATGATATATGGTGTGATGTCCTACCCATGGATACATGCCATATTTTGCTAGGTCCACCGTATCAATTTGATCAAAGGGCTAAACACTATGAGGAAAATAATACCTATTCTTTTCAAAAGGGTGTTAAGAGATTTCGATTGGTGCCACTATCGCCTAGTGAAGTGAAGAAGTTAAATACTCAAGTGGCTGAAGCTCATGATGAACCCGAGACCATGCCACTTGATGCCTGGAGAATCAAGGAAGAACTAGAGAAGGGGGGTCCCTTACATGCTTTGAAACACAAGGCTTAGAAACGTCTTTTGGGGGAAAAGATCGAGGATGCCGACTTGAAAGCCCACGTAAAGAAATTTAAGGATGTGTTTCCGAATGAACTTGCACCCAAATTGCCACCAATTAGGGGCATTGAACATGCCATTTACTTTATTCTGGGAAGTTCATACCTAATCGACCGGCCTATAGGTGTAACCCAGAGGAGGCCAAGGAATTTCAAAGGCAAGTGCAAGACTTTTTACACAGAGACTTTGTCCGAGAAAGCCTTACTCCATGTGCGGTACCCGAATTGTTGGTACCAAAGAAGGATGGAACCTGACCTATGTGCATTGATAGTCGTGTGGTCAATAACATTACCATACAGTACCAATTTTCCATGCCAAGATTGGATGACCTATTAGAGGAATTGAGTGGAGCCATGTTATTCTCCATAATCGACTTGAGAAGAGGCTACCACCAAATTAGAATCCGAGAAGGAGACGAGTGGAAGATGGTTTTCAAAACGAAGTATGGATTATACAAATGGCTTGTGATGCCGTTCGGATTATGTAATGCACCAAGCGCCTTCATGAGGCTCATGCATGAGGTACTACGGCCATTCATGGGGAAGTTTGTCGTGGTCTACATGGACGACATCTTGATTTATAATCAATACAAGGAGTCTCGCTTTTCACACTTGGAGGTCGTGTTTGGAAAGCTAAGGGAACTGAAATTATATGGCAAGTTGGAGAAGTGTGCCTTCGAGATCACTAGTGTCCCATTTCTAGGATACATAGTGTCTTCCGAGGGCATTCACGTTAATCCGTCCAAAGTAGAAGCCATTGAAAGTTGGTCCGCACCCAAAAGTGCAAGTGAAGTAAGGAGTTTTCATGGATTGTCTTCTTTCTACTGTCGCTTCATCCGTGGCTTTAGTACCATCGCGGACCCTATCATAGAGCTCACAAAAAGGGGTGGTTTTAAGTGGTCCTCCGGTGTATAAAGGGCCCTTCCCCTCCCCCTTTCCCACCTTCGCTGAATGCCTTGTGTTTGTGTCCCTTGTACTTCCCTCCTATAATGGTCCCTTTTTCTACTATATATTTAGGGCATTGTAATATTCAATTCTTGTTGATATATAAAACTTGAGTTTTTAGTCACTTTGCTAAGTGTTTTAACCGGGGTTCTAATTCTTAGTTGGTCCTCCGAGAGGATTATTTATCTTGTTACTTTCTAAGGTTCCGATCATCCTCACTTGGTTAGTACTGAGCATTGTAGTCAGCAAACCTCAATCTAATCCTTGTCTAATTGACCACAATATACTTGGTGTCGACACGTGTAATAAATCCATTGTGTCTCTATCCAAGAGCCTTGTATAGACCGATTGTGACTTGGTTTGTACTCGAACTTGCTCCTCGCATTCCGTGTTTATCCCTTATCCAAACCACTTCGTTCCTTCCACCACAACATCCCAAAACACTTCCCTAATCTTCACTACAATAGTCACTACCCGAACCCACACGTATCTAACCATGCCCACCTGACAACCACAAACAGTCCACTAAATCCAACCCTACTGAGACCTCACTATTTAGGTTCATTTCCGCGGCCTCTCCACCACCAAACCACCAAGTCCTGAACATCGTCCGGATCGTCAACACACCCGAAACAACCTCACAAAATACCTTGTCCTAATTCCCCATATAACTACCCAAAACATCCATCGAACACCCCACTTCCCGGCAGTAACACCCCACCCGAGAACCCCCACTTTGTGTCCCAATTTCGGGTCGACCCGAATACAACTAAGATACGACCCTCTTCCCCTCACTTACTCCTCCTTACATACATCATATTGGTATTAGAGCCAAGCGTTCCCGTCCCACACATCAACGCTATGGCTTACTCAAAACAAGAGTATTGGAGGATCGTAAGTGACGTTCTGGCCCGACGTGCGCAAGCCTTGAATAAGGAACTTACGGAACATACCATGAGAAAAAACACCAATCCTGAGCCTCTAACAACCTACATTAGGCATGAGGGCTTGGTACTCCTACGTGAGTTGGAGGCCCCATGCGAAAAACCAAAAGAATCACAAAGAAGTCAACTATTCTACACCCGGTGCAAAGTAAATGACAAGGTGTGCAAGTTGATTATTGATGAATGGAGTTGTTCCAACCTAGCCTCCATAGTAATAGTGAGCATGTTAAAAGTTGCTTACCCATGACCAGCCTCAACCATATGATTTCCAATGGGTGAACGAAGACGGAGAGCTAAGAGTCACGACACAAGCTCTCATTAATTTTCGGATTGGAAAGTATGAGCATGATATATGGTGTGATGTCCTACCCATGGATACATGCCATATTTTGCTAGGTCCACCATATCAATTTGATCAAAGGGCAAAACACTATAAGGAAAATAACACCTATTCTTTTCAAAATGATGGCAAGAGATTTCGATTGGTGCCACTATCGCCTAGTGAAGTGAAGAAGTTAAATACTCAAGAGGCCGAAGCTCATGACGAACCCGAGACCATGCCACTTGATGCCTGGAGAATCAAGGAAGAACTAAAGAAGGGGGGTCCCTTAGATGCTTTGAAACACAAGGCTAAGATACGTCTTTGGGGGGAAAAGATCGAGGATCCCGACTTGAAAGCCATCATAAAGAAATTAAAGGATGTGTTTCCGGATGACCTTGCACCCAAATATCCACCAATTAGGGGCATTGAACATGCCATTTACTTCATTCTAGGATGTTCACTACCGAATCGACCGACCTATAGGTGTAACCCAGAGTAGGCCAAGGAATTTCAAAGGCAAGTGCAAGACTTGTTACATAAAGACTTTGTCCGAGAAAGCCTTACTCCATGTGCGGTACCCGAATTGTTGGTACCAAAGAAGGATGGAACCTGACGTATGTGCATTGATAGTCGTGTGGTTAATAACATTAACATACAGTACCAATTTTCCATGCCAAGATTGGATGACCTATTTGAGGAATTGAGTGGAGCCATGTTATTCTCCAAAGTCGACTTGAGAAGCGGCTACCACCAAATGAGAATCCGAGAAGGAGACGAGTGGAAGATGGTTTTCAAAACGAAGTATGTATTATACGAATGGCTTGTGATGCCGTTCGGATTATGTAATGCACCGAGCTCCTTCATGAGGCTCATACATGCGGTACTACGGCCATTCATGGGGAAGTTTGTCGTGGTCTACATGGACGACATCTTGATTTATAGTCAATACAAGGAGTCCCGCTTATCACACTTGGAGGTCGTGTTTGGAAAGCTAAGGGAACTGAAATTATATGGCAAGTTGGAGAAGTGTGCCTTCAGATCACTAGTGTCCCATTTCTAGGATACATAGTGTCTTCCGAGGGCATTCACGTTGATCCGTCCAAAGTAGAAGCCATTGAAAGTTGGTCCGCACCCAAAAGTGCAAGTGAAGTAAGGAGTTTTCATGGATTGTCTTCTTTCTACTGTCGCTTCATCCGTGACTTTAGTACCATCGTAGACCCTATCATGGAGCTCACAAAAAGGGGTGGTTTTATGTGGTCCTCCGGTGTACAAAGGGCCCTTCCCCTCCCCCGTTCCCACCTTAGCTGAATGCCTTGTGTTTGTGTCCCTTGTACTTCCCTCCTAGAATGGTCCCTTTTTCTACTATAAATTTAGGGCATTGTAATATTCAATTGTTGTTGATATATAAAACTTGAGTTTTTACTCACTTTGCTGCGTGTTTTAACCCGGGGTTCTAATTCTTAATTGGTCCTCCAAGAGGATTATTTATCTTGTTACTTTCTAAGGCTCCGATCATCCTCAGTTGGTTAGTATTGAGCATTGTAGTCAGCAAACCTCAATCTATCCTTGTCTAATTGACCACAATATACTTGGTGTCGACACGAGTAATAAATCCCTTGTGTCTCTATCCAAGAGCCTTGTATAGACCGATTGTGACTTGGTTTGTACTCGAACTTGCTCCTCGCATTCTGTGTTTATCCCTCATCCAAACCACTTCGTTCCTTCCACCACAACATCCCAAAACACTTCCCTAATCTTCACTATAATAGTCACTACCCGAACCCACACGTATCTAACCATCCCCACCCGACAACCACAAACAGTCCACTAAACCCAACCCTACTGAGACCTCACTATTTAGGTTCATTTCCGCGGCCTCTCCACCACCAAACCTCCAAGTCCTGAACATCATCTGGATCGTTAACACACCTAAAACAACCCCACAAAATGCCTTGTCCTAATTCCCCATATAACTACCCAAAACATCCACCGAACACCCCACTTCACGGCAGTAACACCCCACCCGAGAACCCCCACTTTGTGTCCCAATTTCGGGTCGACCCGAATACAACTAAGATACGACCCTCTTACCCTCACTTACTCCTCCTTAAATACATCATATTGGTATTAGAGCCAAGCGTTCCCATCCCCCGCATCAACGCTATGGCTTACTCATAACAAGAGTATTGGAGGATCGTAAGTGACGTTCTGGCCCGACGTGCGCAAGCCTTGAAAAAGGAACTTACCGAACCTACCATGAGAAAAAACACCAATCCTGAGCCTTTAACAACCTACATGAGGCACGAGGGCTTGGTACTCCTACGTGAGTTGGAGGCCCCATGCGAAAACCCAAAAGAATCACAAAGAAGTGAACTATTCTACACCCGGTGCAAAGTAAATGACAAGGTGTGCAAGTTGATTATGGATGAATGGAGTTGTTCCAACCTAGCCTCCATAGTAATGGTGAGCATGTTAAAAGTTGCTTACCCATGACCAGCCTCAACCATATGATTTCCAATGGTTGAACGCAAACGGAGAGCTAAGAGTCACGACACAAGCTATCATTAATTTTTGGATTGGAAAGTATGAGCATGATATATGGTGTGATGTCCTACCCATGGATACATGCCATATTTTGCTAGGTCCACCATATCAATTTGATCAAAGGGCAAAACACTATACGGAAAATAACACCTATTCTTTTCAAAATGATGGCAAGAGATTTCGATTGGTGCCACTATCGCCTAGTGAAGTGAAGAAGTTAAATACTCAAGAGGCCGAAGCTCATGACGAACCCGAGACCATGCCACTTAATGCCTGGAGAATCAAGGAAGAACTAAAGAAGGGGATCCCTTACATGCTTTGAAACACAACGCTAAGAAACGTCTTTGGGGGGAAAAGATCGAGGATGCCGACTTGAAAGCCCTCATAAAGAAATTAAAGGTTATGTTTCCGGATGACCTTGCACCCAAATTGCCACCAATTAGGGGCATTGAACATGCCATTTACTTCATTCCCGGAAGTTCACTACCTAATCGACCGGCCTATAGGTGTAACCCAGAGGAGGCCAAGGAATTTCAAAGGCAAGTGCAAGACTTGTTACATAAAGACTTTGTCCGAGAAAGCCTTACTCCATGTGCGGTACCCGAATTGTTGGTACCAAAGAAGGATCGAACCTGACGTATGTGCATTGATAGTCGTGTGGTCAATAACATTACCATACAGTACCAATTTTCCATGCCAATATTGGATGACCTATTAGAGGAATTGAGTGGAGCCATGCTATTCTCCAAAATCGACTTGAGAAGCGGCTACCACCAAATGAGAATCCGAGAAGGAGACGAGTGGAAGCTAGTTTTCCAAACGAAGTATGGATTATACGAATGTCTTGTGATGCCGTTCGGATTATGTAATGCACTGAGCTCCTTCATGTGGCTCGTGCATGAGGTACTACGCCATTCATGGGGAGGTTTGTCGTGGTCTACATGGACGACATCTTCATTTATAGTCAATACAAGGAGTCCCGCTTATCACACTTGGAGGTCGTGTTTGGAAAGCTAACGGAAATGAAATTATATGGCAAGTTGGAGAAGTGTGCCATCAGATCACTAGTGTCCCATTTCTAAGATACCTAGTGTCTTCCGAGGGCATTCACGTTGATCCGTCCAAAGTAGAAGCCATTCAAAGTTGGTCCGCACCCAAAAGTGCAAGTGAAGTAAGGAGTTTTCATGGATTGTCTTCTTTCTACTGTCGCTTCATCCGTGACTTTAGTACCATTGCGGACCCTATCATGGAGCTCACAAAAATGGGTGGTTTTAAGTGGTCCTCCGGTGTACAAAGGTCCCTTCCCCTCCCCCATTCCCACCTTAGCTGAATGCCTTGTGTTTGTGTCCCTTGTACTTCCCTCCTAGAATGGTCCATTTTTCTACTATAAATTTAGGGCACTGTAATATTCAATTGTTGTTGATATACAAAACTTGAGTTTTTACTCACTTTGCTAAGTGTTTTAACCCGGGGTTCTAATTCTTAGTTGGTCCTCCGAGAGGATTATTTATCTTGTTACTTTTTAAGGTTCCGATCATCCTCAGTTAGTTAGTATTGAGCATTGTAGTCAGCAAACCTCAATCTAATCCTTGTCTAATTGACCACAATATACTTGGTGTCGACACGAGTAATAAATCCTTTGTGTCTCTATCCAAGAGCCTTGTATAGACCTATTGTGACTTGGTTTGTACTCGAACTTGCTCCTCACATTCCGTGTTTATCCCTCATCCAAACCACTTCGTTCCTTCTACCACAACATCCCAAAACACTTCCCTAATCTTCACTACAATAGTCACTACTCGAACCCACACGTATCTAACCATCCCCACCTGACAACCACAAACAGTCCACTAAACCCAACCCTACTAAGACCTCACTATTTAGGTTCATTTCCGCGGCCTCTCCACAACCAAACCACCAAGTCCTGAACATCGTCTGGATCGTCAACACACCCGAAACAACCCCACAAAACGCCTTGTCCTAATTCCACATATAACTACCACAAACATCCACCGAACACCCCACTTCCCGGCAGTAACAACATCCGAGAAACCCCACTTTGTGTCCCAATTTCGGGACGACCCGAATACAACTAAGATACGACCCTTTTACCCTCACTTACTCCTTCTTACATACATCATATTGGTATTAGTGCATAGCATTCCCGTCCCACGCATCAACGCTATGGCTTACTCAAAACAAGAGTATTGGAGGATCGTAAGTGACGTTCTGGCTCGACGTGCGCAAGCCTTGAATAAGGAACTTACGGAACCTACCATAAGAAAAAACACCAATCCTGAGCCTCTAACAACCTACATGAGGCATGAGGGCTTGGTACTCCTACGTGAATTGGAGGCCCCATGCGAAAAACCGAAATAATCACAAAGAAGTCAA
Source organism: Anisodus tanguticus (assembly GCA_034509755.1). Lineage (NCBI taxonomy): Eukaryota > Viridiplantae > Streptophyta > Magnoliopsida > Solanales > Solanaceae > Anisodus > Anisodus tanguticus. The sequence goes on along the minus strand of CM067560.1, from coordinate 23,182,939 downwards.
CTATTCTACACCCGGTGCAAAGTAAATGACAAGGTGTGCAAGTTGATTATTGATGAATGGAGTTGTTCCAACCTAGCCTCCATAGTAGTGGTGAGCATGTTAAAAGTTGCTTACCCATGACCAGCCTCAACCATATGATTTCCAATGGGTGAACGAAGAAGGAGAGCTAAGAGTCACGACACAAGCTCTCATTAATTTTCGGATTGGAAAGTATGAGCATGATATATGGTGTGATATCCTACCCATGGATACATGCCATATTTTGCAAGGTCCACCGTATCAATTTGATCAAAGGGCAAAACACTATGAGGAAAATAATACCTATTCTTTTCAAAAGGGTGTTAAGAGATTTCGATTGGTGCCACTATCGCCTAGTGAAGTGAAGAAGTTAAATACTCAAGTGGCCGAAGCTCATGATGAACCCGAGACCATGCCACTTGATGCCTGGAGAATCAAGGAAGAACTAAAGAAGGGGGGTCCCTTACATGCTTTGAAACACAAGGCTTAGAAACGTCTTTTGGGGGAAAAGATCGAGGATGCCGACTTGAAAGCCCACGTAAAGAAATTTAAGGATGTGTTTCCGAATGAACTTGCACCCAAATTGCCACCAATTAGGGGCATTGAACATGCCATTTACTTTATTCTGGGAAGTTCATACCTAATCGACCGGCCTATAGGTGTAACCCAGAGGAGGCCAAGGAATTTCAAAGGCAAGTGCAAGACTTTTTACACAGAGACTTTGTCCGAGAAAGCCTTACTCCATGTGCGGTACCCGAATTGTTGGTACCAAAGAAGGATGGAACCTGACCTATGTGCATTGATAGTCGTGTGGTCAATAACATTACCATACAAGTACCAATTTTCCATGCCAAGATTGGATGACCTATTAGAGGAATTGAGTGGAGCCATGTTATTCTCCATAATCGACTTGAGAAGAGGCTACCACCAAATTAGAATCCGAGAAGGAGACGAGTGGAAGATGGTTTTCAAAACGAAGTATGGATTATACAAATGGCTTGTGATGCCGTTCGGATTATGTAATGCACCAAGCGCCTTCATGAGGCTCATGCATGAGGTACTACGGCCATTCATGGGGAAGTTTGTCGTGGTCTACATGGACGACATCTTGATTTATAATCAATACAAGGAGTCTCGCTTTTCACACTTGGAGGTCGTGTTTGGAAAGCTAAGGGAACTGAAATTATATGGCAAGTTGGAGAAGTGTGCCTTCAGATCACTAGTGTCCCATTTCTAGGATACATAGTGTCTTCCGAGGGCATTCACGTTAATCCGTCCAAAGTAGAAGCCATTGAAAGTTGGTCCGCACCCAAAAGTGCAAGTGAAGTAAGGAGTTTTCATGGATTGTCTTCTTTCTACTGTCGCTTCATCCATGGCTTTAGTACCATCGCGGACCCTATCATAGAGCTCACAAAAAGGGGTGGTTTTAAGTGGTCCTCTGGTGTACAAAGGGCCCTTCCCCTCCCCCTTTCCCACCTTCGCTGAATGCCTTGTGTTTGTGTCCCTTGTACTTCCCTCCTATAATGGTCCCTTTTTCTACTATATATTTAGGGCATTGTAATATTCAATTCTTGTTGATATATAAAACTTGAGTTTTTAGTCACTTTGCAAAGTGTTTTAACCCGGGGTTCTAATTCTTAGTTGGTCCTCCGAGAGGATTATTTATCTTGTTACTTTCTAAGGTTCCGATCATCCTCACTTGGTTAGTACTGAGCGTTGTAGTCAGCAAACCTCAATCTAATCCTTGTCTAATTGACCACAATATACTTGGTGTCGACACGAGTAATAAATCCATTGTGTCTCTATCCAAGAGCCTTGTATAGACCGATTGTGACTTGGTTTGTACTCGAACTTGCTCCTCGCATTCCGTGTTTATCCCTTATCCAAACCACTTCGTTCCTTCCACCACAACATCCCAAAACACTTCCCTAATCTTCACTACAATAGTCACTACCCGAACCCACACGTATCTAACCATGCCCACCTGACAACCACAAACAGTCCACTAAATCCAACCCTACTGAGACCTCACTATTTAGGTTCATTTCCGCGGCCTCTCCACCACCAAACCACCAAGTCCTGAACATCGTCCGGATCGTCAACACACCCGAAACAACCCCACAAAATACCTTGTCCTAATTCCCCATATAACTACCCAAAACATCCACCGAACACCCCACTTCCCGGCAGTAACACCCCACCCGAGAACCCCCACTTTGTGTCCCAATTTCGGGTCGACCCGAATACAACTAAGATACGACCCTCTTCCCCTCACTTACTCCTCCTTACATACATCATATTGGTATTAGAGCCAAGCGTTCCCATCCCACACATCAACGCTATGGCTTACTCAAAACAAGAGTATTGGAGGATCGTAAGTGACGTTCTGGCCCGACGTGCGCAAGCCTTGAATAAGGAACTTACGGAACATACCATGAGAAAAAACACCAATCCTGAGCCTCTAACAACCTACATTAGGCATGAGGGCTTGGTACTCCTACGTGAGTTGGAGGCCCCATGCGAAAAACCAAAAGAATCACAAAGAAGTCAACTATTCTACACCCGGTTCAAAGTAAATGACAAGGTGTGCAAGTTGATTATTGATGAATGGAGTTGTTCCAACCTAGCCTCCATAGTAATAGTGAGCATGTTAAAAGTTGCTTACCCATGACCAGCCTCAACCATATGATTTCCAATGGGTGAACGAAGACGGAGAGCTAAGAGTCACGACACAAGCTCTCATTAATTTTCGGATTGGAAAGTATGAGCATGATATATGGTGTGATGTCCTACCCATGGATACATGCCATATTTTGCTAGGTCCACCATATCAATTTGATCAAAGGGCAAAACACTATAAGGAAAATAACACCTATTCTTTTCAAAATGATGGCAAGAGATTTCGATTGGTGCCACTATCGCCTAGTGAAGTGAAGAAGTTAAATACTCAAGAGGCCGAAGCTCATGACGAACCCGAGACCATGCCACTTGATGCCTGGAGAATCAAGGAAGAACTAAAGAAGGGGGGTTCCTTAGATGCTTTGAAACACAAGGCTAAGATACGTCTTTGGGGGGAAAAGATCGAGGATGCCGACTTGAAAGCCATCATAAAGAAATTAAAGGATGTGTTTCCGGATGACCTTGCACCCAAATATCCACCAATTAGGGGCATTGAACATGCCATTTACTTCATTCTAGGATGTTCACTACCGAATCGACCGACCTATAGGTGTAACCCAGAGTAGGCCAAGGAATTTCAAAGGCAAGTGCAAGACTTGTTACATAAAGACTTTGTCCGAGAAAGCCTTACTCCATGTGCGGTACCCGAATTGTTGGTACCAAAGAAGGATGGAACCTGACGTATGTGCATTGATAGTCGTGTGGTTAATAACATTAACATACAGTACCAATTTTCCATGCCAAGATTGGATGACCTATTAGAGGAATTGAGTGGAGCCATGTTATTCTCCAAAGTCGACTTGAGAAGCGGCTACCACCAAATGAGAATCCGAGAAGGAGACGAGTGGAAGATGGTTTTCAAAACGAAGTATGTATTATACGAATGGCTTGTGATGCCGTTCGGATTATGTAATGCACCGAGCTCCTTCATGAGGCTCATACATGAGGTACTACGGCCATTCATGGGGAAGTTTGTCGTGGTCTACATGGACGACATCTTGATTTATAGTCAATACAAGGAGTCCCGCTTATCACACTTGGAGGTCGTGTTTGGAAAGCTAAGGGAACTGAAATTATATGGCAAGTTGGAGAAGTGTGCCTTCGATCACTAGTGTCCCATTTCTAGGATACATAGTGTCTTCCGAGGGCATTCACGTTGATCCGTCCAAAGTAGAAGCCATTGAAAGTTGGTCCGCACCCAAAAGTGCAAGTGAAGTAAGGAGTTTTCATGGATTGTCTTCTTTCTCGTCGCTTCATCCGTGACTTTAGTACCATCGTAGACCCTATCATGGAGCTCACAAAAAGGGGTGGTTTTATGTGGTCCTCCGGTGTACAAAGGGCCCTTCCCCTCCCCCGTTCCCACCTTAGCTGAATGCCTTGTGTTTGTGTCCCTTGTACTTCCCTCCTAGAATGGTCCCTTTTTCTACTATAAATGTAGGGCATTGTAATATTCAATTGTTGTTGATATATAAAACTTGAGTTTTTACTCACTTTGCTAAGTGTTTTAACCCGGGGTTCTAATTCTTAATTGGTCCTCCAAGAGGATTATTTATCTTGTTACTTTCTAAGGCTCCGATCATCCTCAGTTGGTTAGTATTGAGCATTGTAGTCAGCAAACCTCAATCTATCCTTGTCTAATTGACCACAATATACTTGGTGTCGACACGAGTAATAAATCCCTTGTGTCTCTATCCAAGAGCCTTGTATAGACCGATTGTGACTTGGTTTGTACTCGAACTTGCTCCTCGCATTCTGTGTTTATCCCTCATCCAAACCACTTCGTTCCTTCCACCACAACATCCCAAAACACTTCCCTAATATTCACTATAATAGTCACTACCCGAACCCACACGTATCTAACCATCCCCACCCGACAACCACAAACAGTCCACTAAACCCAACCCTACTGAGACCTCACTATTTAGGTTCATTTCCGCGGCCTCTCCACCACCAAACCACCAAGTCCTGAACATCATCTGGATCGTTAACACACCCAAAACAACCCCACAAAACGCCTTGTCCTAATTCCCCATATAACTACCCAAAACATCCACCGAACACCCCACTTCACGGCAGTAACACCCCACCCGAGAACCCCCACTTTATGTCCCAATTTCGGGTCGACCCGAATACAACTAAGATACGACCCTCTTACCCTCACTTACTCCTTCTTACATACATCATATTGGTATTAGAGCCAAGCGTTCCCATCCCCCGCATCAACGCTATGGCTTACTCATAACAAGAGTATTGGAGGATCGTAAGTGACGTTCTGGCCCGACGTGCGCAAGCCTTGAAAAAGGAACTTACCGAACCTACCATGAGAAAAAACACCAATCCTGAGCCTTTAACAACCTACATGAGGCACGAGGGCTTGGTACTCCTACGTGAGTTGGAGGCCCCATGCGAAAACCCAAAAGAATCACAAAGAAGTGAACTATTCTACACCCGGTGCAAAGTAAATGACAAGGTGTGCAAGTTGATTATGGATGAATGGAGTTGTTCCAACCTAGCCTCCATAGTAATGGTGAGCATGTTAAAAGTTGCTTACCCATGACCAGCCTCAACCATATGATTTCCAATGGTTGAACGCAGACGGAGAGCTAAGAGTCACGACACAAGCTATCATTAATTTTTGGATTGGAAAGTATGAGCATGATATATGGTGTGATGTCCTACCCATGGATACATGCCATATTTTGCTAGGTCCACCATATCAATTTGATCAAAGGGCAAAACACTATACGGAAAATAACACATATTCTTTTCAAAATGATGGCAAGAGATTTCGATTGGTGCCACTATCGCCTAGTGAAGTGAAGAAGTTAAATACTCAAGAGGCCGAAGCTCATGACGAACCCGAGACCATGCCACTTAATGCCTGGAAAATCAAGGAAGAACTAAAGAAGGGGATCCCTTACATGCTTTGAAACACAACGCTAAGAAACGTCTTTGGGGGGAAAAGATCGAGGATGCCGACTTGAAAGCCCTCATAAAGAAATTAAAGGTTATGTTTTCGGATGACCTTGCACCCAAATTGCCACCAATTAGGGGCATTGAACATGCCATTTACTTCATTCCCGGAAGTTCACTACCTAATCGACCGGCCTATAGGTGTAACCCAGAGGAGGCCAAGGAATTTCAAAGGCAAGTGCAAGACTTGTTACATAAAGACTTTGTCCGAGAAAGCCTTACTCCATGTGCGGTACCCGAATTGTTGGTACCAAAGAAGGATCGAACCTGACGTATGTGCATTGATAGTCGTGTGGTCAATAACATTACCATACAGTACCAATTTTCCATGCCAAGATTGGATGACCTATTAGAGGAATTGAGTGGAGCCATGTTATTCTCCAAAGTCGACTTGAGAAGCGGCTACCACCAAATGAGAATCCGAGAAGGAGACGAGTGGAAGATGGTTTTCAAAACGAAGTATGTATTATACGAATGGCTTGTGATTTCGTTCGGATTATGTAATGCACCGAGCTCCTTCATGAGGCTCATACATGAGGTACTACGGCCATTCATGGGGAAGTTTGTCGTGGTCTAAATGGACGACATCTTGATTTATAGTCAATACAAGGAGTCCCGCTTATCACACTTGGAGGTCGTGTTTGGAAAGCTAAGGGAACTGAAATTATATGGGAAGTTGGAGAAGTGTGCCTTCAGATCACTAGTGTCCCATTTCTAGGATACATAGTGTCTTCCGAGGGCATTCACGTTGATCCGTCCAAAGTAGAAGCCATTGAAAGTTGGTCCGCACCCAAAAGTGCAAGTGAAGTAAGGAGTTTTCATGGATTGTCTTCTTTCTACTGTCGCTTCATCCGTGACTTTAGTACCATTGCGGACCCTATCATGGAGCTCACAAAAATGGGTGGTTTTAAGTGGTCCTCCGGTGTACAAAGGTCCCTTCCCCTCCCCCATTCCCACCTTAGCTGAATGCCATGTGTTTGTGTCCCTTGTACTTCCCTCCTGGAATGGTCCCTTTTTCTACTATAAATTTAGGGCACTGTAATATTCAATTGTTGTTGATATACGAAACTTGAGTTTTTACTCACTTTGCTAAGTGTTTTAACCCGGTGTTCTAATTCTTAGTTGGTCCTCCGAGAGGATTATTTATCTTGTTACTTTCTAAGGTTCCGATCATCCTCAGTTGGTTAGTATTGAGCATTGTAGTCAGCAAACCTCAATCTAATCCTTGTCTAATTAACCACAATATACTTGGTGTCGACACGAGTAATAAATCCTTTGTGTCTCTATCCAAGAGCCTTGTATAGACCGATTGTGACTTGGTTTGTACTCGAACTTGCTCCTCACATTCCGTGTTTATCCCTCATCCAAACCACTTCGTTCCTTCTACCACAATATCCCAAAACACTTCCCTAATCTTCACTACAATAGTCACTACTCGTACCCACACGTATCTTACCATCCCCACCTGACAACCACTAACAGTCCACTAAACCCAACCCTACTAAGACCTCACTATTTAGGTTCATTTCCGCGGCCTCTCCACAACTAAACCACCAAGTCCTGAACATCGTCTGGATCGTCAACACATCCGAAACAACCCCACAAAACGCCTTGTCCTAATTCCCCATATAACCCAAAACATCCACCGAACACCCCAATTCCCGGCAGTAACACCCCACCCGAGAACCCCCACTTTGTGTCCCAATTTCGGGTCGACCCGAATACAACTAAGATACGACCCTCTTACCCTCACTTACTCCTCCTTACATACATCATATTGGTATTAGAGCCAAGCGTTCCCGTCCCACGCCGCAATGCTATGGCTTACTCAAAACAAGAGTATTGGAGGATCGTAATTGACGTTCTGGCCCGACGTGCGCAAGCCATGAATAAGGAACTTACGAAACATACCATGAGAAAAAACACCAATCATGTGCCTCTAACAACCTATATGAGGCATGAGGGCTTGGTACACCTACGTGAGTTGGAGGCCCCATGCGAAAAACCAAATGAATCACAAAGAAGTCAACTATTCTACACCCGGTGCAAAGTAAATGACAAGGTGTGCAAGTTGATAATTGATTAATGTAGTTGTTCCAACCTAGCCTCCATAGTAATGGTGAGCATGTTAAAAGTTGCTTACCCATGACCAGCCTCAACCATATGATTTCCAATGGGTGAACGAAGACGGAGAGCTAAGAGTCACGACACAAGCTCTCATTAAATTTCGGATTGGAAAGTATGAGCATGATATAAGGTGTGATGTCCTACCCATGGATACATGCCATATTTTTGCTAGGTCCACCATATTAATTTGATCAAAGGGCAAAACACTATAAGGAAAATAACACCTATTCTTTTCAAAATAATGGCAAGAGATTTCGATTGGTGCCACTATCGCCTAGTGAAGTGAAGAAGTTAAATACTCAAGAGGTCGAATCTCATGACGAACCCGAGACCATGCCACTTGATGACTGGAGAATCAAGGAAGAACTAAAGAAGGGGGTCCCTTACATGCTTTGAAACACAACGCTAAGAAACGTCTTTGGGGGGAAAAGATCGAGGATGCCGACTTGAAAGCCTTCATAAAGAAATTAAAGGTTGTATTTCCAGATGACCTTGCACACAAATTGCCACCAATTAGGGGCATTGAACATGCCATTTACTTCATTCCGGGAAGTTCACTACCAAATCGACCGGCCTATAGGTGTAACCCAGAGGAGGCCAAGGAATTTCAAAGGCAAGTGCAAGACTTGTTACACAAAGACTTTGTCCGAGAAAGCCTTACTCCATGTGCGGTACCCGAATTGTTTGTACCAAAGAAGAATCGAACCTGACGTATGTGTATTGATAGTCGTGTGGTTAATAACATTACCATACAGTACCAATTTTCCATGCCAAGATTGGATGACCAATTAGAGGAATTGAGTGGAGCCATGTTATTCTCCAAAGTTGACTTTAGAAGCGGCTACCAGTAAATGAGAATCCGAGAAGGAGTCGAGTGGAAGATGGTTTTCAAAACGAAGTATGGATTATACGAATGGCTTGTGATGCCGTTCGGATTATGTAATGCACCGAGCTCCTTCATGAGGCTCATACATGAGGTACTACGGCCATTCATGGGGAAGTTTGTCGTGGTCTACATGGACGATATCTTGATTTATAGTCAATACAAGGAGTCCCGCTTATCACACTTGGAGGTCGTGTTTGGAAACCTAAGGGAACTGAAATTATATGGCAAGTTGGAGAAGTGTGCCTTCAGATCACTAGTGTCCCATTTCTAGGATACATAGTGTCTTCCGAGGGCATTCACGTTGATCCGTCCAAAGTAGAAGCCATTCAAAGTTGGTCCGCACCCAAAAGTGCAAGTGAAGTAAGGAGTTTTCATGGATTGTCTTCTTTCTACTGTCGCTTCATCCGTGACTTTAGTACCATCGCGGACCCTATCATGGAGCTCACAAAAAGGGGTGGTTTTAAGTGGTCCTCTGGTGTACAAAGGGCCCTTCCCCTCCCCCGTTCCCACCTTAGCTGAATGCCTTGTGTTTGTGTCCCTTCTACTTCCCTCCTAGAGTGGTCCCTTTTTCTACTATAAATTTAGGGCATTGTAATATTCAATTGTTGTTGATATATAAAACTTGAGTTTTTACTCACTTTGCTAAGTGTTTTAACCCGGGGTTCTAATTCTTAGTTGGTCCTCCGAGAGGATTATTTATCTTGTTACTTTCTAAGGATCATATCATACTCACTTGGTTAGTATTGAGCATTGTAGTCAGCAAACCTCAATCTAATCCTTGTCTAATTGACCACAATATACTTGGTGTCGACACGAGTAATAAATCCCTTGTGTCTCTATCCAAGAGCCTTGTATAGACCGATTGTGACTTGGTTTGTACTCGAAGTTGCTCCTCGCATTCCGTATTTATCCCTCATCCAAACCACTTCGTTCTTTCCACCATAACATCCCAAAACACTTCCCTAATCTTCACTACAATAATCACTACCCGAACCCACACGTATCTAACCATCCCCACCCGACAAACACAAACAGTCCACTAAACCAAACCCTACTGAGACCTCACTATTTAGGTTCATTTCCGCGGCCTCTCCACCACCAAACCACCAAGTCCTGAACATCGTCTGGATCGTTAACACACCAAAAACAACCCCACAAAATGCCTTGTCCTAATTCCCCATATAACTACCCAAAACATCCACCGAACACCCCACTTCCCAGCAGTAACACCCCACCCGAGAACCCCCACTTTGTGTCCCAATTTCGGGTCGACCCGAATACAACTAAGATAGGACCCTCTTACCTTCACTTACTCCTCCTTACATACATCATATTGGTATTAGAGCCAAGCGTTCCCGTCCCACGCATCAACCCTATGGCTTACTCAAAATAAGAGTATTGGAGGATCGTAAGTGACGTACTGGCCCGACGTGCGCAAGCCTTGAATAAGGAACTTACCGAACCTACCATGAGAAAAAACACCAATCCTGAGCCTCTAACAACCTACATGAGGCATGAGGGCTTGGTACTCCTACGTGAGTTGGAGGCCCCATGCGAAAAACCAAAAGAAGCACAAAGAAGTGAACTATTCTACACCCGGTGCAAAGTAAATGACAAGGTGTGCAAGTTGATTATTGATGAATGGAGTTGTTCCAACCTAGCCTCCATTGTAATGGTGAGCATGTTAAAAGTTGCTTACCCATGACCAGCCTCAACCATATGATTTCCAATGGGTGAACGAAGACGGAGAGCTAAGAGTCACGACACAAGCTATCATTAATTTTCGAATTGGAAAGTATGAGCATGATATATGGTATGATGTCCTACCCATTGATACATGCCATATTTTGCTAGGTCCACCATATCAATTTGATCAAAGGGCAAAACACTATAAGGAAAATAACACCTATTCTTTTCAAAATGATGGTAAGAGATTTCGATTGGTGCCACTAACGCCTAGTGAAGTGAAGAAGTTAAATACTCAAGAGGCCGAAGCTCATGACGAACCTGAGACCATGCCACTTGATGCCTGGAGAATCAAGGAAGAACTAAAGAAGGGGGGTCCCTTACATGCTTTGAAACACAACGCTACGAAACGTCTTTGGGGGGAAAAGATCGAGGATGGGGACTTGAAAGCCCTTATAAAGAAATTAGCGGTTGTGTTTCCGGATGACCTTGCACCCAAATTGCCACCAACTAGGGGCATTGAACATGCCATTTACTTCATTCCGGGAAGTTCACTACCTAATCGACCGGCCTATAGGTGTAACCCAGAGGAGGCCAAGGAATTTCAAAGGGAAGTGCAAGACTTGTTACACAAAGACTTTGTCCGAGAAAGCCTTACTCCATGTGCGGTACCCGAATTGTTGGTACCAAAGAAGGATCGAACCTGACGTATGTGCATTGATAGTCGTGTAGTCAATAACATTACCATACAGTACCAATTTTCCATGCCAAGATTGGATGACCTATTAGATGAATTGAGTGGAGCCATGTTATTCTCCATAATCGACTTGAGAAGCGGCTACCACCAAATGAGAATCCGAGAAGGAGACGAGTGGAAGATGGTTTTCAAAACGAAGTATGGATTATACAAATGGCTTCTGATGCCGTTCGTATTATGTAATGCACCGAGCTCCTTCATGAGGCTCATGCATGAGGTACTACGGCCATTCATGGGGAAGTTTGTCGTGGTCTACATGGTCATCTCGATTTATAGTCAATACAAGGAGTCCCGCTTTTCACACTTGGAGGTCGTGTTTGGAAAGCTAAGGGAACTGAAATTATATGGGAATTTGGAGAAGTGTGCCTGCAGATCACTAGTGTCCCATTTCTAGGATACATAGTGTCTTCCGAGGGCATTCACGTTGATCCGTCCAAAGTAGAAGCCATTGAAAGTTGGTCCGCACCCAAAAGTGCAAGTGAAGTAAGGAGTTTTCATGGATTGTCTTCTTTCTACTGTCGCTTCATCCGTGACTTTAGTACCATCGCGGACCCTATCATAGAGCTCACATAAAGGGGTGGTTTTAAGTGGTCCTCCGGTGTACAAAGGGCCCTTCCCCTCCCCTGTTCCCACCTTAGCTGAATGCCTTGTGTTTGTGCCCTTGTACGTTCCTCCTAGAATGGTCCCTTTTTCTACTATAAATTTAGGAAATTGTAATATTCAATTGTTGTTGATATATAAAACTTGAGTTTTTAGTCACTTTGCTAAGTGTTTTAACCCGGGGTTCTAATTCTTAGTTGGTCCACCGGAAGGATTATTTATCTTGTTACTTTCTAAGGTTTCGATCATCCTCACTTGGTTAGTATTGAGAATTGTAGTCAGCAAACCTCAATCTAATCCTTGTCTAATTGACCACAATATACTTGGTGTCGACACGAGTAATAAATCCCTTGTGTCTCTATCCAAGAGCCTTGTATAGACCGATTGTGACTTGGTTTGTACTCGAACTTGCTCCTCGCATTCCGTGTTTATCGCTCATCCAAACCACTTCGTTCCTTCCACCACAACATCCCAAAACACTTCACTAATCTTCACTATAATAGTCACTACCCGAACCCACACGTATCTAACCATCCCTACCCAACAACCACAAATAGTCCACTAAACCCAACTATACTGAGACCTCACTATTTAGGTTCATTTTTGTAGCCTCTCCACCACTAAACCACCAAGACCTGAACATCGTCTGGACCGTCAACACACCCGAAACAGCCCCACAAAACGCCTTGTCCTAATTCCCCATATAACTATCCAAAACATCCACCGAACACCCCACTGCCCGGCAGTAACACCCCACCCGATAACCCCCATTTTGTGTCCCATTTTCGGGTCGACCTTAATATAACTAAGATACGACCCTCTTACCCTCACTTACTCCTCCTTACATACATCATATTGGTATTAGAGCCAAGAGTTCCCGTCCCACGCATCAATGCTATGGCTTAGTCAAAATAAGAGTATTGGAGGATCGTAAGTGACGTTCTGGCCCGACGTGCGCAAGTCTTGAAAAAGGAACTTGCGGAACCTACCATGAGAAAAAACACCAATCCTGATCCTCTAACAACCTAGATGAGGCATGAGGGCTTAGTACTCCTACGTGAGTTGGAGACCCATGCAAAAAACTAAAAGAATCACAAAGAAGTCAACTATTCTACACCCGGTGCAAAGTAAATGACAAGGTGTGCAAGTTGATTATTGATGAATGGAGTTGTTCCAACCTAGTCTCCATAGTAATGGTGTGCAATTTAAAAGTTTCTTACCCATGACTAGCCTCAACCATATGATTTCCAATGGGTGAACGAAGACGGAGAGCTAAGAGTCACGACACAAGCTCTCATTAATTTTCGGATTGGAAAGTATGAGGATGAAATATGGTGTGGTGTCCTACGCATGGATACATGCCATATTTTGCTAGGTCCACCGTATCAATTTGATCAAAGGGCAAAATACTATGAGGAAAATAACACCTATTCTTTTCAAAAGGATGGCAAGAGATGTTGATTGGTGCCACTATCGCCTAGTGAAGTGAAGAATTTAAATACTCAAGAGGCCTAAGCTCATGACGAACCCGAGACGATGCCACTTGATGCCGAGAGAATCAAGGAAGAACTAAAGAAGGGGGGTCCCGTACATGCTTTGAAACACAAGACTAAGAAACGTCTTTTTGTGGAAAAGATCGAGGATGCCGACAAGAAAGCCCTCATAATGAAATTCAAGGATGTGTTTCCAGATGACCTTGCACCCAAATTGCCACCAATTAGGGGCATTGAACATGCCATTTATTTCATTCCGGGAAGTTCACTACCTAATCGACCGGCCTATAGGTGTAACCCAGAGGAGGCCAAGGAATTTCAAAGGCAAGTGCAAGACTTGTTACATAAAGACTTTGTCCGAGAAAGCCTTACTCCATGTGCGGTACTCGAATTGTTGGTACCAAAGAATGATGGAACCTGACGTATGTGCATTGATAGTCGTGTGGTCAATAACATTACTATACAGTACAAATTTTCCATGCCAAGATTGGATAACCTGTTAGAGGAATTGAGTGGCGCCATATTATTCTCCAAAATCGACTTGAGAAGCGGCTACCACCAAATGAGAATCCGAGATGAAGACGAGTGGAAGATGGTTTATCAAATGAAGTATGGATTATACGAATGGCCTGTGATGCCGTTCGGATTATGTAATGCACCGAGCTCCTTCATGAGGCTCATGCATGAGGTACTACGGCCATTCATGGGGAAGTTTGTCGTGGTCAACATGGACGACATCTTGATTTATAGTCAAGACAAGGAGTCCCGCTTATCACACTCGGAGGTCGTGTTTGGAAAGCTAAGGGAACTGAAATTATCTGGCAAGTTGGAGAAGTGTGCCTTCAGATCACTAGTGTCCCATTTCTATGATACATAGTGTCTTCCGAGGGCATTCACATTGATCCGTCCAAAGTAGAATCCATTCAAAGTTGGTCCGCACCCAAAAGTGCAAGTGAAGTAAGGAGTTTTCAGAGATTGTCTTCTTTCCACTGTCGCTTCATCCTTGACTTTAGTACCATCGCGGCCCCTATCATGGAGCTCACAAAAAGCGGTGGTTTTAAGTGGTCCTCCGGTGCACAAAGGGCCCTTCCCCTCCCCCGTTCCCACCTTTGTTGAATGCCTTGTGTTTGTGTCCCTTGTACTTCCCTCCTAGAATGGTCCCTTTTTCTACTATAAATTTATGGCATTGTAATATTCAATTGTTGTTGATATATAAAAGTTGAGGTTTTACTCACTTTTCTAAGTGTTTAACCCGGGGTTCTAATTCTTAGTTGGTCCTCCGGGAGGATCGTTTATCTTGTTACTTTCTAAGGTTCTTGTCATCCTGACTTGGTTAGTATTGAGCCTTTTTGTCAGCAAACCTCAATCTAATACTTGTCTAATTGACCACAATATACTTGGTGTCGACACGAGCAATAAATCCCTTGTGTCTCTATCCAAGAGCCTTGTATCGACCGATTGTGACTTGGTTTGTACTCGGACTTGCGTCTCACATTTCGTGTTCATCCCTCATCCAAACTACTTCGTTCCTTTCACCACTATGTCCCAAAACACTTCCCTAATCTTCACTACAAGAGTCACTACCTGAACCAACACGTATCCAACCGTCCCCACCCGATAACCACAAAAAGTCCACTAAAACTAACCCTACCAAGACCTCACCCGAACATCATCCTGACCCTCAACACACCCGGAACAGCCCCATAAAATGCCTTGACCCAATTCCGCATATAACTACCGAAAACAGCCACCGAACACCCCATTACTCGGCAGTAATATCCTACCCAAGAAACCCAATTTGTGACCCAATTTTCGGTCAACCCGAATACAACCAAGACCCGACCCTCTTACCCTCACTTACCCCTCCTTACATACATCAACTGTACTAATATAAGCACATCAAATATAGGATCAAATAGGACTTAAAGAGTTATACTATCAGCTAAGGGATGGGTAGAAATTCTTTGGATGAATAGTTTCTAACCTCCCTAAGCACATTTAAGACATGACACTTTATTTTCAATTATGTACTTTCTTTGCTTCGTACATTTTTAACCACTATTTTTTGCTTTCCCTTATATCCCCTATTTTCATTAAGCACACGTTTTATTTTTTGTACATCACTAGAAGTACCAATTACATATTATTCTTCTCTTTCAACTCGATCAGTATCTTTCTTTTCTTTTTTCCGCTCCCTACTAACAACATATACTTCACTATTTTCAACAAGTGTACCCTTAACCTACTTTTTCTAGTTTCTACTTCATTCTTCCCCTTAAGTCAACTTTCCACTTTTCTTCCAAGCACTCAATTTTCAAAGTGATTTAGAAGTCCTATATCAAAATATTCAGGTTATATCAAACAACGGGACATGTTTAAGACTTGGTTACCAAAGAAAATAGGTTAACGACTCGAAGGTGTTAACTAAGGATATAACATAAGGGAAGGTAATAAATGGTTAAAACTCATGGCTAACAAAGAAATGCATATATCATCTCGTAACTTAACACACATTGTTTCACTTTGTATACATACCGGGCAAGTTCTAGACATCAATATGAGGCATGAAATACAATTCAAAAATTCTCACCACACTGGCATACAAATGGCTCAAGATGGATCCATAATGACCCTCAACTTAGCAAACAATAGCACGAATTCAATGCAAGCATTTTTAATCCAACAAATTTATACAAGAGTCAAATAAAAGAGACTAAGTGTCTCGAAATAAGTCATCACTTTTAAGCACATTTTGGTTACTTTCAAACTTTGAGAATCGCTCATGTTGTCAATATTGTACCTAATCTCAAGCACTTAGCATTCAAACGGCCTTAAGGGCTCTCATATCTTACCTCCTACCTAATGACTAATGTTTCCTTAAGATAGTCATCATCCATCCTGTATACGGTAAAACTCCGCAAAATATGTGGCCAGACAAGAGTAAGGATTCGAGGTAAGCAGTCAGATCAGATACCGGATACGAGTCACAATTAAGATAAGAAAGCAGTAGAAGAGTAACTGGATGCAACCAACACAAGTGACTTTGAGTAAAGTTTCGAAGACAATTATGCAGCGTATATCAGATTTGGATATGACACCTGTTGTTACTCATTTAGCATTAAGAGGTCATAATTAGCATTTATAACATTTATATTCTAAGGGATCCACGGGCATTAATATCTTATTTTCATCCCTATAAAAGAAGCTCAGCCTTCATGTCGGAAGGGCATCCAATTTCTGCTCAACATTTTGTACTTGATAATATTACCATTTACTAAACTTTTGTTCTTACTTTACTCTGCAATCGATGTTATTCTGCCAAGCTTGTAACCAATATTGACTAATCCTGCCTAGCAATCCATCTGAATTCATGCAGCTCAGACTAATTTAATTACTTATTTGCTTTAGTTATTTTACTTAATTATTTATTGTTCATTGTTTCATATCATGCAGAGCAAATAGATCCATGTGTCCTTTAAACTACAAACTAATTTAACTGTACCTTTTTTGGGGTAAATAGTTTGGCGCCCATTGTGGGGCTAAGGATAATTGTGGTGATCTGCTCTAGCTTCACTTGTTTCATTTATAATTACACATTAGCAAAATGGCTGGAAGTGGAAATCAAGTCGATGCTAACAATACTGAAGTGCTTAACAATGCCAATATCCCAGACATTGCTCCAGCAACAGAAAAATTCGGGAAAGGAACGAGCAAGTTGTTTCGCCTTAAGGATCTAGGAGAACCGGAGAGGAATGAACTCCAAACAGTGAGGATGAGGCAGATGATAAAGTGCGAGTAGCTAGAGAAGATTTGGATAAAAAAATTATATGATGGAGAAGCAACAACAAGCAATTTCGCAGTTGCAGAAAAATAGTAATGGAACAAATGCAACGGATGGATATACTGATGCCCAAACTGAGGATCACATTAAAGAAATCAGAAATGGTTTGGGGGCAAATGAATCTTCGGAAGTTATGAAATTTATGTTGGCCCATAGTAGATGCGTGGATTTTAATGAAAAGGAAGTTAAAACTTTTAATTTCCGGACAGACCAAATCCCAAGAGCACCATCGGTTCTAAAAGGACCGGATTCAAAGAGATACATACAATTGTCATTCCCACTGAGTGCGGCTCCAAAGTTGATTCTGAAGAGGTTTAAAATGTTAGACCTCCTAAAATATGATGGAACCATAGACCCACATGAGCATGTAACATCATACACATATGCAGTGAAAGGCAATTATATGCAACCGGATGAAATAGAGTCGATTTTACGGAAGATATTCAGCGAAACACTATCCAAATGTGCGATGACCTGGTATTCTTTATTAGCTGAACATTCCATTAACTCATTTGAAATGCTTGCAGATGCGTTCATAAAAGAACATGCTGGCACGAGAAAAGTTCAAGGAATAAAGTCTAACATATTTAAAATCACCCAGAAGGATACCAAAATGTTGCAAGAATTCGTGATCAAATTTCATAAAGAATGGATACTCCTTCCTGCAGTACTGGATGAATGGGCATCATAGGCTTTCACTAAGGGATTTGTTACACCTCGTAAGATTAAGACGATAATTAAGAACGTCATTAAGGAAGTAAGTTTCGGATATTGAATATAAGGAACGCTTACATATGTTAATACGGGAAATTAGTATATAAACGGATGTTATCCCGGAATAGTTTTTCTTTAGTGCTATACATGTGACGACGAGAATTAATCCTAGTAGTTGAGTATATTCCAATGGAGTTATGGAATAGTATTATATTATAAAATTTCGACATTGAGGATACGAGGCTTTATGAAATTCTCGGGAATTAAAAGAGGTGGGTTTAAGATTTATTAATTGAAGAACTTGGGGGCCAAAGTGTAAAAAGGAAAAATCAGATTTTTTTTATAAACCTACACTCTTCATCTTTCATCTTCCTCATTCCAAACTTAACAAAAACTCTCCTCTCATTCTCTCCTCTAAGCTCAGCAAAAATCACCCTCCACCCATAACCAAATTTAAGGTTTTTATCTTCTCTTCTTAGACTACATTTTTCACCAAAAATTAGAAGCAAAACAACACCAAAAACAATGGCAAAACAGCCACTGCTTGGCCGAAAATCTGCCCAGAAAATTGAGATTTTTGGGATGAAATTTTGGAAGAAAATCGTGTAGAGATGATGGCTTAACATTGTAGAACACTTTCATGTCAATTGGAGTTGAAGAAGTGAACAAAAAAG
Source organism: Anisodus tanguticus (assembly GCA_034509755.1). Taxonomy (NCBI): domain Eukaryota; kingdom Viridiplantae; phylum Streptophyta; class Magnoliopsida; order Solanales; family Solanaceae; genus Anisodus; species Anisodus tanguticus. The sequence goes on along the minus strand of CM067560.1, from coordinate 23,164,491 downwards.
AGGAGAAAAATTACAAAACAGTGGAGATTTTCGGACAAACAGTGGGCAGAAAATTGCGGACTGTTTTGGAAGAAATTTGAGGTATAAAAATTCTTCTTTCTATGATATAATTGTAATGCATGTTGTTAGAATTAAGGTAATAAATTTTTGTTAAGGAAAATTTGGAATTTAAGCATTGCATGTGACAATTTTGGGCTAGTTGCCAATTTGGGACAGATTTTGGTGTTGTTGGATTCGTTGGTTATTGTTGTTATTATTATCACTAATTGCATGATGAAATTGAAAGGAAATATTGAGATTTAGTTGGAATTAGTTATATGGAAGTATTGAAATCCGAAATTGGATTATAGGAATTAAGATAAGAATTATGAAATTATGACATGTTGTGGCCAAGAACTTGCATGAAATTGTTGGACATGTTGTGATGTATATGGACTGTTTTAGGGACTGTTTTGTGGTGTTATAATTCTGAAAATTTAGTCACCATTATGCATGTTTAAGTGTGGTAATTGCTAATGTAAGTCCTAAAGGAATAAGGGTGTAGAAAGGCGTAGAAAGGCTTCACATTCTACCCTCGTTGTTGTTGGAACATGGACTATTTTGTGGGCTGTTTTTAAGGTGGATTAAGAGGCTAAATTTACATGAGAAGTGGGTGTGTAAATTCCCTTTATTGTTGTTTTGGTTGTGCCCTTAATTGGTGCTTGTTTATTGATGTTATTAGCCTCGTTTGGAAGTTGTGGAAACATGTATAAACAGGGGAAGTGCTGCCCGAATTTTTATTGAATAAGAAGTCGTTATTCGATATAAAGTATGCTAGTGATCATAGAATTGACGAACATATTACCATTATTATAGGTTGAAGTTCTAAATCGAGACGTACTCTAATATAGAGTTGATTAGTTCGTCTAATAGGTATGTGAACTATTCCTTCTTTCTTTGGCATGATTTTTATTTACTGAAGGTACGGCGGACGTACTTGATTCTTATACAGTTTAATTCCTAAAGAGGATTGTTATGAGAAGTGCCTATGATTTTTCAGCAAAGAGTTTATTATGACATTATTATAATGATTTTATTGAGAGTCAAATGATAATTTATACTTGCATATGGTTACTCATGATATCTACTAGTGCTAAGTGTTACTACTTCACCTCACCGAGTCCCGGGCTGGGTTACGTTCGTGCACAGCCTTGCATTTTTCACCGAGACCCTCACTAGAGGGCCGGGTTACGTAGGATGGATCCATAGATGAGATATGACTTTACCGAGTCCCAGCATGGGCCGGGTTACAATATGACTTTACCGAGTCCCAGCATGGGTCGGGTTATGATATGATTCCATCGAGTCCCGCACTAGTGGGCCGAGTTATGTTACAGATATATATATATATGTATATGGACAGGCACTCATGTTTTCTTGACTTGACTCTCATTTTTATAAGGCAACTGACTTCTATTGTTATGGCACAGTTGGATTTGAATCCTGATTTTTTTATACTGATCTCCTGTTATCCATTGGCTACTTATGATCTTATTTGCAGTATTTCATGTTTACATACTCAGTACATTATTTCATACTGACCTCCTTTCCTCGGGCGGCTGCATTCATGCCCGCAGGTACAGGTGCTCAGTTTGGTGATCCTCCGGTTTAGGTTCCTGCGCAGCTGTTTGGAAAGCTCATTTGATCCAGAGCTTTACCATTTTTTTGTACGGAACCCTATCTTTTTTATTTATGTATATTTAGGGGCACGACGGGGCCCTGTCCCGTCATATGTCGTTATCCTTCTTGTAGAGGTCTGTAGACAGTTGTGGGTTGGACTGGTGTAAGGGTCAGAAATCTGTTTCGGTCAGCCATATTATTGTACTCTATGTTGGGGTGTTCCCGTGTATATGTTATATTATCTGTTGGCAGCCTTGTCGGCTTGCCTGTTGTAATGTGTTGGCTAGTTGTGACTACTCAGGAGGCAGGTACATTCGGGGGTAAAGGCAGCCTTGTCGGCTCGCCTACCCTGGCATATGTTTTTATTGCAGCGTTATGCTGCCGAATTTCAGACTTATTACGTGTTAGTTGGATTATGTGTGACAGGTTAGTGTAATGACGTCATTAGGGCGGTTAGTCGCGGCCCGTCGGGTCTGGTCGTGACAGGATTAAACCCAAGGAGTTCCAGTGCATATTGGTATTAGAGCCAAGCATTCCTGTCCCACACATCAACGCTATGGCTTACTCAAAACAAGAGTATTGGAGGATCGTAAGTGACGTTCTGGCCCGACGTGCGCAAGCCTTGAATAAGGAACTTGCGGAACCTACCATGAGAAAAAACACCAATCCTGAGCCTCTAACAACCTACATGAGGCATGAGGGCTTGGTACTCCTACGTGAGTTGGAGGCCCCATGCGAAAAACCAAAAGAATCACAAAGAAGTCAACTATTCTACACCCGGTGCAAAGTAAATGACAAGGTGTGCAAGTTGATTATTGATGAATGGAGTTGTTCCAACCTAGCCTCCATAGTAATGGTGAGCAAGTTAAAAGTTGCTTACCCATGACCAGCCTCAACCATATGATTTCCAATGGGTGAACGAAGACGGAGAGCTAAGAGTCATAACACAAGCTCTCATTAATTTTCGGATTGGAAAGTATGAGGATGAATTATGGTGTGATGTCCTACCCATGGATACATGCCATATTTTTCTAGATCTACCGTATCAATTTGATCAAAGGGCAAAACACTATGAGGAAAATAACACCTATTCTTTTCAAAAGGATGGCAAGAGATTTCGATTGGTGCCACTATCGCCTAGTGAAGTGAAGAAGTTAAATACTCAAGAGGCCGAAGTTCATGACGAACCCGACACCATGCCACTTGATGCCTGGAGAATCAAGGAAGAACTAAAGAAGGGGGGTCCCTTACATGCTTTGAAACACAAGGCTAAGAAACGTCTTTTGGGGGAAAAGATCGAGGATGCCGAATTGAAAGCCCTCATAAAGAAATTCAAGGATGTGTTTCCGGATGACCTTGCACCTAAATTGCCACCAATTAGGGGCATTGAACATGCCATTTACTTCATTCCGGGAAGTTCACTACCTAATCGACCGGCCTATAGGTGTAACCCAGAGGAGGCCAAGGAATTTCAAAGGCAAGTGCAAGACTTGTTACATAAAGACTTTGTCCGAGAAAGCCTTACTCCATGTGCGGTATCCAAATTATTGGTACCAAAGAAGGATCGAACTTGACGTATGTGCATTGATAGTCGTGTGGTCAATAACATTACCATACAGTACCAATTTTCCATGCCAAGATTGGATAACCTATTAGAGGAATTGAGTGGAGCCATGTTATTCTCCAAAATCAACTTGAGAAGCGGCTACCACCAAATGAGAATCCGAGAAGGAGACAAGTGGAAGATGGTTTTCAAAACGAAGTATGGATTATACGAATGGCTTGTGATGCCGTTCGGATTATGTAATGCACAGAGCTCCTTCATGAGGCTCATGCATGAGGTACTACGGCCATTCATGGGCAAGTTTGTCGTGGTCTACATGGACGACATCGTGATTTATAGTCAAGACAAGGAGTCCCGCTTATCACACTTGGAGGACATGTTTGGAAAGCTAAGGGAACTGAAATTATATGGCAAGTTGGAGAAGTGTGCCTTCAGATCACTAGTGTCCCATTTCTAGGATACATAGTGTCTTCCGAGGGCATTCACGTTGATCCGTCCAAAGTAGAAGCCATTCAAAGTTGGTCCGCACCCAAAAGTGTAAGTAAAGTAAGGAGTTTTCATGGATTGTCTTCTTTCTACTGTAGCTTCATCCGTGACTTTAGTACCATCGCGGCCCCTATCATAGAGCTCACAAAAAGGGGTGGTTTTAAGTGGTCCGCAGGTGCACAAAGGGCCATTTCCCTCCCCCGTTCCCACCTTAGCTGAATGCCTTGTGTTTGTGTCCCTTGTACTTCCCTCCTAGAATGGTCCCTTTTTCTACTATAAATTTAGGGCATTGTAATATTCAATTGTTGTTGATATATAAAACTTGAGTTTTTAGTCACTTTACTAAGTGTTTTAACCCGGGGTTCTAATTCTTAGTTGGTCCTCTGGGAGGATTATTTATCTTGTTACTTTCTAAGGTTCCGATCATCCTCACTTGGTTAGTATTGAGCATTGTAGTCAGCAAACCTCAATCTAATCCTTGTCTAATTGACCACAATATACTTGGTGTCGACACGAGTAATAAATCCCTTGTGTCTCTATCCAAGAGCCTTATATAGACCAATTGTGACTTGGTTTGTACTCGAACTTGCTCCTCGCATTCCGTGTTTATCCCTCATCCAAACCACTTCGTTCCTTCCACCACAACATTCCAAAATACTTCCCTAATCTTCACTACAATAGTCACTACCCGAACCCACACGTATCTAACCATCCCCGCTCGACAACCACAAACAGTCCACTAAACCCAACCCTACTGAGACCTCACTATTTAGGTTCATTTTCACGATCTCTCCACCACCAAACCACCAGGTCCTGAACATCTATAGTGATGCACTTGAACTCCTTTCCAGCGACAACGTGGGCAGATGTACACACTATTAGGTAGTCAAATATTCGAGTGGAAGATGACCATTTTGAACTCCCGACAAGATCAATGGGTCTAAACAAAAGTCAAGACAAATCAAAGAGAGTTGTTGATTTAGAATTAAGATCTCTAAGGGATAGGTACCAGCTCTATGGTAATTCGAAGAGATCAAGCTTCAGTCAGATAGAGGACGTAGCAACCGTTACTTTTCATCAAAAAAAGCGAGGAGACAGGCGCAATAATTGGGGATCCACCAATAGAGGCTTATAGGTCAAGAATAATACCAGAAATATGACTTCTAATAGCATAAAGAACCTAAGGTTATTTGAGTATAACTTTAACGTTGATGCGGCCGGAATAGTATCAGCAATTGGGCACCTTAAGGAGACAAGGTGGCCAAAACCCATCCTGTCATATCCAAGTCAGAGAGACATCCAAATTTGGTGTGTGATTTCCACGGAACGCACAATCATTTGATAGAAAATTGTCGACGTCTTAGAGATAAAGTGGTTCGATTATTGAAAAAATGAGCATTTATGGGAATTTTTAAGTGACCAAGCTAAGGGAAATTATAACAAGGGCAGAGATACAAGTAAACAAGTAGATTCAGTTGAGCCCCAATATGTTACTAATATGATCATCAGAGATATAGATGTAGCAGGAACATCTATCATGACCACAAAGAAGACAAAAGAGTAACTCGGGAGAAGAGGTCTAGAGATTTCTTACAAGAGGAAGAAATCTTGTTCAACAACGAAGATACGGAGGGCATCATTCATCCTCACAATGATGCATTGGTAATTTCTATTATTGTTGATCATTTTCAAATTAAAGCGTATTTTAATTGATCTAGGTAGTTTGGCCAACATCGTCTGATGGAAGGTAGTAGAGCAGATGGAGATGTTGGACAAAAAATTTCCGACTGTTCGAGTTCTTAATGGATTCAATATGGCTAGTAAGACAACAAAATGAGAGATTACTCTCCCAATCAACGCTATTGGAATAATCCAGCAAACTATGTTTTATGTCACAGAAGGTGTAATGAGGTATAATGTGTTATTAGGTAGACCCTGGATATACGACATGAAAGTTGTGCCATCGACTTTGCATATGTTGTTGAAATTCCAACTCTGGAGGGAATTAAGCTAATTCGGGAAGTGTAGCCTGAGCTAAGGAGATGTTTGCAATAGAGGAGTCGATTAAAAAAGAAAATGAAGTGAAGGGTGAAGAGTTGATCAATGACAACAAATAGTAATTACAAGATTTGGAAGTATTAAGTCCAAAGAAGTCAGAAAGTGATAAAGAAGAGAGTGAGGAAGAAGAGGATCCATACCGTGTTCCGGGGTCATTTATTTTACCGGATGATTCAGACGCTATGAAATCAACCATAGAGGAGCTCGAGCAAGTGATTTTGTTTGTTCATTAGACAAATAGAAAGGTACTGGGCACCGGGTTAACCCCGGAGCTCAAGCTTAAATTAATTGAATTCCTTAGAGAAAACGTTGATTTTTTTCCTGGTCCCATATAGACATGACATTTATCCCACCGGAAATCACGACTCATAAGCTGAGTTTAGATCCAAATTTTACATCGGTAAAACAAAAAAGGAGGCTCATCGCTGAACACAAGAATAGGTTTGTAAAAGAAGAGGTAACAAAGTTGTTAAACATAGGATCCATATGTGATTTAGAGTATCCAGAATGGTTGGTAAATGTAGTAGTGGTGCCTAAAAATGGTAATAAGTTAAGGATGTGTATAGATTTCAAAGATTTGAATAAGGCTTGTACAAAAGATTTTTTATCCTACCACACATCGATCAAATGATTGATGCTACGGAAAAAGATATTTTCTCCTACGGCATGAGTTGTTAAGTTTTGTTGATGCTTATTCCGGATACAACAAAATAAGGATGAATCTGAATGATCAGGAGAAAACTTCCTTCATCACTAAATATGGAACTTATTGTTATAATATAATGCCTTTTGGTTTAAAAAATGTCAGAGCAACGTATCAATTATTAGTTAATTGCATGTTTGAAAATTAAATGGGAAAGTCAATGGAATTTTATATTGATGATATTCTAGTTAAGTTCCTAGAAACAAAAGACCATTTAAAGCATTTGCAAGAAATGTTCGATATCCTACGGAAATATAACATGAAGATGAATCCGGAGAAGTGCGCTTTCAGAGTTGGTTCAGTCAAATTTCTAGGTTTATTGGTGTCAAATAGGGGGATAGAAATAAACTCGGTAAAAATTGAAGCCATTGAAGAAATCCTGGAACCATTGGAGGATGTAAAGGTTGTGCAAAGACTTACCGAGAAATTGACCGCTTTAAGTCAGTTCATTTCTCAATATTCGAAGAAAAGTCATAGATTTTTTTCTCTTTTGAAAAAAGAAGAATGATTTCGAGTGGACTCCATAATTCCAACAAGCTCTAAGTGATTTAAGAAATTACCTTTCCAGCCTGCCATTATTGCATAAACCAAAGACGGATGAGCAATTGTTCTTTTACCTGGCAGTATCGGAGGTAGCAGTAAGTCTTGTGCTGGTTTGAGAAGAAAAATGTATGCAATTCCCTATTTATTACGTTAGTAGAACACTGTCAAGTGCGGAAACTAGATATCCTCACAAGGAAAAATTAGCATTAGCTCTCATAACATCTGCTAGGAAGTTAAGGCCTTATTTTCAATGTCATAATATTTGTGTGGTAATGACTTATCCGTTAAGGAATATAATGCATAAACTAGAATTATCGGGTAGGTTAGTCAAATGGGCGGTAGAACTGAGTGTGTATGATATAGAATTTAAGCCCAGAACAACTATAAAGTCTCACGTTTTAGCAGACTTCACTCCAGGAATGATCCCTGAAGTGGAGAAAGAATTTATAATAACTTTGGGAGTAACCTCAGGAATCTGGACCTTATTTCAAGATGGAGCATCAAATGTGAAAGGGTCCAGATAAGGAATATTACTCAAAACACCTATAAGAGATGTCATTAGGTTCACACCTCAACCTTGGGGGGGTGGCACCCTGCTCCCTAAGCCTTGAGTGTATCAATCCTGATATATGAGAGATATACAATCACTCATGGGTCGATGAGGCCTCTGATACATTCTTAACTGAATAAGAACATAGTCACTTTCACCCAGAAAAGGCCCAAACCATATATATATATATATATATATATATATATATATATATATATATATAATAAGGCCGACAAGGCCGACATAAAGATAATGAATTTACTGGAGAGGTCGGCAAGGCCACACACGACTATCACACACAACATGACTGTCTACAAGAGTCTAAGAAGTATATTGACAACAACCGGTAGGGACAGGGCCTCATCACCACCTAACTATATAATATGCAGATTTGGCATACCTATCAGCTCACTACATATCTTCAGAAGAAAGAAGCGTGACAACCTGCAGCTGAGTCAAGTCCTACTATGAGAAAAGCATTTGCATCTCTATTTGTACCTGCGAGCATGAATGTAGTGTCCCCGGAAAGGGACATCAGTACAAAATAATATACTGAGTATGTAAAGCATGAATAACAATCTGAATTTGTAAACAGTAAGGAATGCATAAACGCAATATGAATCGATAAGCTGTAAATGAAAGCATAAGCAACATGGATGCCATATGGGGCGGATAATGAAACTCTAAAACAGAAATACAACATGTATGGAATATACCTTTACCGTATAAACTATCATTGTCTTATTGTGTGAGGTGTATAACATGTTACTACCCTCAGGTATACTATGAGATACATGGATGGCATGCAATGCAATGTGCACGCTAATTTATGTATGTGTTGTAGAATGCATAATCTCTGTATATATATATATATATATATATATATATATATATTATGGAACCTACAACCTAATTAAGCATATGTATATATTGCGAAACGTGTAACCCAATCCAATATATGTATATGTTGCGCAACGTGCAACCTGATCTAATAAATGTATATGAGATACTAACGAAAATTTATCATCACTAATGGGACTCGGGGTGTGGAAAACAGACTGTGATAACCATGGCTCTTTGGCCTCCTTTGGAACTTATAAACTCTTAGACATTGCATTGACACGACTCTGGGTCGATTCGATGATTAACTCTTTAAAATGCTTTTTTTTAAGACTTATGATAAGACCAGTAACCAACAACAAGAATCATGAGAATATGAATAAACAATGAACACTTCTCAACAGGAGACTTTGATAGACGATATAGTGAAGTTCCCAACGTTTTTTTTCTAAAATGATGACTCTTTTGAAAGAGAGGGATAGCCTTACATACATGGTTCTTGTTTCTACAATCATTTTACAAGCCCTTGCTCCTCTTACAAATGATCATCTATATCATATAAGGAAGTAATATCAATATCGAATCTAAATTCCTTAGAAAACTTTGCTTAGATATATTGTTCTTAGATCTCTTTACAAGTAATGCTTATGTAATTCAATCTCAGAATTCAATCAGTAAATACAATTTTCATCAAACTAACTTAGGTGTTCTTCGACAATTCTAGCATATATGATTCCTTAAGCTTTACTTATAAGAATAATTTTATGCTATTCAGTCTCACAATCCTTCAACTTGTATTCTCCTTAATCCATAATGTATACCGCCATTCAATTATCCAATTTAACTCATACATAGAGTGAAACAGTCACAACAACTCTTACTACAAAGATTTCATAAGCTTATAAAGTTTTGATTATGAAAATCCTTTCATAACTTTCTCCAAACCAGCAATAAGCCATAAACATAGATAGAAGAGGATAGAATTTACCTTAACACCTCATAAACTCCTTAAAACAACAAGTAATATCATTTTCAAGGGTTTGTAAAACCGACTTTGTGTGAGGGATATGACTATTATGGTAATCATGGTGTTTATCACGTAATTCTTGCATATTATAGATTTGATTTCATATTAGGATGATGGGGTATGATGGAGAGAGTTTAGGAGAGGTCTTGGGACTGATTTGGGCGAAATATGAGGGTTCTAAATCAAAAATCCAATATAAACCCGTAACTGAAATTGCACCAACGTAAAACGATTGTCCATTTGACGGACCGTCAAACTTTTGATGATCTATCAATCTCCCCGTCAGACTTCCAGGAAGATTGATGGCTCATGCTGAGTAATTTGACAATCCGTCAACTTTCTCGTCAAGTTTCCGAATTTCCTATTTTCGTCTAAACATACATTCTTCGATCTATTTAGCTTCTAAACACTCCGATACTTCCATAAACAAGTTGTAAACCTCCATTATCCTTCAGTAAGGTCATACCTCTTCCTGGTTCTTTGGTATCCATTGGCGAAATGACAAAACGTGAAATTATGGCGTGTAACATCCTTCCCACTTAGAAACATTTATCCGCGAATGTTGGAAATATTCTAACTCTCAAGTTTTTTCAGAAATTTTGGCAAAGTTCTATTTGTAAATAGGACTATCCAAAACCTATCAAATAACCAAACATATCTCCGATGCCACACAGGGCAGGACAACAATCAGACAACAACAAATCGGTCTCACACGACCGCTTACACTTATAAAATTAAAGAAAGTTTAGCCATAACTTACCTTAATATCCTTTTTCCAACATCGGAGTTTCTCCTGATACACTTTCTTTAGAAATATAATTTTCATAAGATACATGGTCCATCTTCGATAAACTGAATAAAAATAGAGGGGTTATACCTCACGAATACTAATAGAAAGTCTGAATCATTCTAGTAGTGCGATTCTTAGGTTCCGTGACCTTTCTTGACAGAGTTCTTATGGGTCAAGTATTATTTCATCCTATCATTGGTCAGATTACACTGATATGCATTATCGTATATTCTCTACCTTCACACTGTTGTACCTCTCTATCATACCATTGTCTAACGACTGTACTTTGTCTGTGCCATTGTATTTTGACATCCAGGTTGTATTCTTATTTTCTGTATTATAATGTTCATCTTTTGATAGAGTTTAGGTATCCGAGTTCATAGGAGCGAAGTGCAAAATGATGATGAAATATTGTGGCACGATATTTGCTAAAGTCGAGAACGTAAAAGTAGTACAGTTATTCGAATCCACTCTTCCTCTGCTTTTCTTCTTCCCTTCTCGATAGTATCCTTCAATGGTACATAGGTTTTGAGCAGACTACTAGTTCAAAGACTTCTTTAATCAATACATTTCTTCTCCACTATTATTTGGAGTATCTCCTAAATAAACATCTCTAATTGGGACTATGCTCTGCTTGCTGGTTACTACCTTTCTCAACTGAGTTTGGTATTATGATCTTAGATACACTCAGATGGAATCTTACTTCTTTGTTAAGTTGAACTTATAGATCTAAGTATTATTTATACTTATTTCCTCAAATCTGGTATTGTTACTTCCGATTCCTTTTTGTTCTTTTGACCTCGATAAGAGTTCTATTCTTTTGTTGTATATAATTCTTTATTTACATATTTGGCAATATGTCTCCTACTAGTTATCAATCCTTATTTCAAACTTCTTCCGAACTCTATACTTTCACATTGGCCTAGGTCCACTAGTCTAACCTGAAATCTTCATTGTTCATCTTAGGATGGGAAAATGGAAATTTTAAGTACTCAGTTCTTTTAAACTAGCCCTTTGATTAGTTGGTTGTCTAAATGAGCGATCATAATATGGCTTGAGGTAGTCTTCAAAATAAACCTTTAATCAAACTTTGATTGTATATCCAACCTTAATCATTACCGTGTAAACTGATGAGTCACGTTAGCATTAATATTCTAATTACGTAATGGTCCTTAAATATCCCCGGTTCACTCAATGAGCCATACGTAATACCCTAACTTCAGAAGCAACTCCTCCTCAGATGGTGCTATTTAATACTCTTAATCCTTAGGCCTTCATAAGGTTCATGTTATTATCTTTACCCATTTTACAATACTTTTTAAAGGGGCTTTAGATGGGATGCTTTGTCTTGACCTTCCTCAATTCCCAATATAAGGAAGAATTCACTTACCTTAGAGCTCCAAGGGGGTATTACTCGGTTTCTATTATGGTTGGCCACCTGTTACTTCTTTGGGGAGGCCATTTTCTATGACTTCCTTAGTGACTCTCATTGTTCAACGGTACACGACTCTATAGTCCATTACCTTCCTTCTCTTTACATTTGATCTTTTTTCTTCTTACAATGTATCGAGTTCGTATACTTATTTTGTGATGCTATGTATCCTAAGATGGACTCATCATTTCCTTACTTATACCCCATATTTTCTCAAGTACCCTTTGTCAATTTATATCGTTTCTCACATACTAAAAAGATGCATTTTCTCCTTTCAGATGTTGTTTGTTCCTTTGTTGACCTTATTACTAGGGCATCTACTATACTTACTAGCTCTGAACTCATGGTCTTCCAATTATGATATTTCATTCACACTAAGAGTATGTACTTGCCCCTTGTAACTTCAAAATCCCTTATATTTCACATTCACAGTTCCTTCGTTGGGTATTTCTTGTACACATGTTCCTTTGAAGCAAATCTTTGACATCATCTGGTTAGTTTTTCAATATGGCTAATGGTAGGGGTTGTCCTACCTCCTTTTTCATGAAGAATTTACTTTTGCAAAGTGTTTCTCTTTCTTGGTCCCTTCATGGTTACCGCACTTGAGTCCATGTCGTTGCCTTCATATCTCAGTTTTTGTCTCATTTGTATCTGACGTCCTTATCATTATGACCATTACATGATATTTCTTGTAAGGTTCCTAGTTTACTCGGTTGTCCAAATTTACTACCACTTTCTTGCTCATATCGTGTTCCTTTACTCTTATTTTTTAGCTTTTTTCCTTATCGTTTACTTTAAATCATCTTTTTGTTACTTCGTTATATACTCACATCGGGTTTCACTTGTACTGACCCCTACTCGTATATATTTAAACAGCTTCTCGATGTTCACGGCGAACCTAAGGCTTGACATACGTGGATGATGTTCAGGTCATAGTTGGATTGATCCTTGTTGCTAACTTTGGGCTTTCTCCCCTAAATTGGTACTAGAATTATTTTCTATCCATTGTCCGACCACTCAACTTGGCGATTACTGATTTACATTTCCCCAAAGATTTCTCATCTTAGCGTACTTCTGGTACCATCATCCACGGACGTCATAATTTACATTTTTCAACTCAGGAAGCTTGAATCACTTCTTTACTTATGCCTTTATCTTTTATTAGTACTCTTGTTTCTTGGATATGTCATTCCAATTACCTCATTGATATTCTTACCATTACCGGCTCCCCATCAGTCTATTTGTGTGAAATATATCCTCCGACTTTGTTGAGTTATCATTATTCTTTTAATTGTGTTAACCAGACACCCGTTTATCATTTGTCGCTTCTTTGTTAATCATACCTTCATCGCAATTTATCTCCACTTAATGTCGAGAATCATGTCATCTTTCACGGTGAAAAGGACATATCACTTACCCTTAATTGACAAACTCATTTGATTCCACGGTTTTCCTAAATAGTCTTACCCTTATGAAGGGGTTGGGGTTACTAATTTACGTTTAACTTTTCGCATCTTTTTCTTCCTTCAACTGTCTTCTAAACAAGCTTCAGGTAACTTATTCCTAAAAATCCCTTTTTCTTATTACTCTTCTGAGGTCTTCCTAAATTCTATGGACCCGCTAATCCCCTTTTTCAGGTCACACGTTCATTTACTTTATGTATCCCAGTATTGCTCACGCTATAGGATCTAAGGGTGTTGGATACATATATAGTCACTAAAGGATTGATTACTAAATCGTCTTGCTTAAAGCATTGAACATAACTGTGATTTCACTTACCATCTTCCATTCCTATTATCGATTTACGGTCCATATACGCCTCGTATGGCATACTTTCTATATCCAAAAATAATTGGCCGATCATAGATATAAGCATAGTTATTCTTAATAAAATTATCAACATACCTGCTTGATTGCATGATTCTAATTAACATCGGGACCGGCTATTCTCCTTGACTCAACCTCGGGCATCTGTATTCTCTATAGCTCCTGCTCCCACACCAATAGCATCCCTCAAGATTACCTAGGCATGGCCAGTAATACACTTGTCCACACTGATGGCACAATGACTGAAATCTCTCGGGACACTCTCTGGCCCTATGGCCCAGAGCTCAACATCCAGAACATAACTCAATATCGAATAAGCATGACTCAATATCGAATAATCATGATTTGTCATGATTTGTCATGTCTCCTTCCATATTGTTGACATCGTGGTCTACTTATTCCAACATGTTCTTGTGCTTGTGTGATTTCTACTCGGGAGCTTCAATTTGATGCCTCTCAATATCAATTTTTCGGCACCTACGCCCATCCCAAACCTTCTGGTCTGTTTACTAGTTACTTCTTTCTCGCTTTTACTTGTCCAGGGCGAACCTTGGTTAACTGACTTCCATGATATTAGGCTTCTCAGTCTCTCTATAGGTCTATCCTATGGGGGCATCAGGACATGACCTTACTCTCGAAAGATAAGTGAGGGTGTTATTGCATATACAGGACCACTCACGCCAAACCTGAATGGAAATGATTATTGTGTTGATGGCCTCTATATTGTACGGACCTTCCTATAATCTGGCACTACTACTAGAATCGATGGCAACTTGGAAGGGTGATTCCTCTGGGGCCTCAAATGGGTCATCTTCCATAGATAAGTCCTCCTTATATTTCCTTCTGGTGACCCTATATTCCTCAGATCATGTCAACGGGTGGTAGTCGACTAGTACTTTCTCCGCATTTCTGACCCAATTCTTGCTATCAGTACTTCCCTTGGATCTCGACATTACCGGAAAGGAAGAGCAAGATGAAAAGATAGAGGTTCAGTGACTACGACTCCACTTCTAGTGCACGATCTATATTTTCAAGAAAGGTAACATGCTAAATGCCTTGTAGCCTCTAGTTTATCAGTATGGCGCGCAACACACCCATAAGCAAGACTCTACTAGACACGGCTTGTAGAAACACCTAGAACTGACCTGCTCTGATATCACTTTGTCACACCCCAACCTTAGGGGGTGTCGCTGGCACCCGGTGCCCTAAGGCCCGAGCGTACCGATCCTAATACCTGAGAGATATACAACAACACATGTGATGACGAGGCCTTTGACACATACTCAAATGAATAAGGACATAGTCACTTGCACCTAGAAAAGGCTCAAACCATATATATATAAATATATATATATATAAATAAATATATATATATATATATATATATATATAATGCCGACAAGGTGACATAAATATAATAAATATACTAGATAGGCCGACAAGGCCACGCACAACCATCACACACAACATGATTGTCTACAAGCCTCTAAAGAGTATACTGATAACAACTGGTCGGGATAGGGCCTCACTATACCCAACTATATAGATATGCACATTTGTTATACCTATCAGCTCACGACACCGCTCCGAAAGAAATGAGCATGACAACCTCCAGCTAAGTTGAGTCCTACTATGAGGAAATCATATACATCTCTATATATACCTACGGGCATGAATGCAGTGTCCCCGGAAAGGGACATCAGTAAAAAATAATATATTGAGTATGTAAAGCATGAATAACAATCTGAATCTTTAAACAGTAAGGAAGGGCATAAATGCAATATGAAGCGATAAGTTGTAAATAAAAGCATAAGCAACCTGGACGCCATATGAGGCGAATAATGAAACTCTAAAACTCAAATATAACCTATCTGGAATATGTCTTTATTGTATAAACTATCATCATCTTATTGTGCGAGGTGTATAATATGTCACTACTCTCAAGTATACTATGAGATACATGTATGGATATGCAATGCAATGTGCACGCTATGTATGTGTTGTGGAACGCGCAACCCAATCCATTATATATATACTATTAGGTTCAAGAGCAAGATCAAATATGCTACTAAGGTTTTGGACACATAAGGAAGAAGTAGCAATTTGTAAACAAGTTTCACCATCCTTTTTCAAACACTCCTTCCCCGCAAGTGTATTATCATTCACTACAGGAAGATCTTCATCATAAAGAAGAGCGTCATCATTCCACATTGGATTCCTATAGACTTTGTAGCCCCCAAATATAGCAACACCTACCACAACACAAAATAAGTGAGCATGCACATTACCATCAACAATCATGTCATCATCAAATTTAGACATTATCCTTAAGGAAAGAGTAATCATCTAAAGTTGGTAAGTGAAGCCGTGTAATGTAACTCCTCAAAGGATCAACATCATGACTATCTATATGGCACATAACACTATCTTATCCATGAGTCTCATCAAAAGTCAACAGGGTAAGATCAAAGGACTCATCTTCATATGTGTCAAATATGGGCGGTGTGTCATACTCATTCAAATGATCAACTTTATCAATGTCATCACTAAACAGAGGTTCATTAAAAAATCACAAGGTTCCTCAAATAGTGGATTAACATTACAATCAAGTAGATCAACACAAATATCAACACTATATTGTAGCATGTAAAGCTCATAAGATTTACTCAGATGATTACCACAAGTAAAGTCATCTAGTGTAGAATCACAAGTGTACACACTAGGTGGACACAAATCGATCTTGCAAGAAAAAATTATTCGGTCATAAAAAGGATCAACTAGTGTGTGAACACTCCCAACAACGATATCATCATTACTTAGAAAAGATCCATTATGCTCCATACAAGACAAAACTTCATCCTTACTCAATTGTCCATTAGTCACAACATGTTCCTCCAAGTTCAATATAAGGTAAGTATTAGCTTTGTTACCTTGTAGCTCATGAACATAGCCTTCGTTACCTCGATCAAGTGCCTTACATTGGCTTCCCTCTTTTGAAGAGGTTCGAGTTACTTCACTTCCTAAAGAAACTTGGGATTCTTTCGAGTGTTCATCCTTATGAGTACCTACAAAATAACCAAGACAACTAGAAGAAGTAGAAAGTTTATATGGGTTAGAAATAAGTTATGACAACTCCCTCATATCACTCCACACAACCTCTCTTTTTTTCACTCTAGAGTTGTCACATGGCTCTCCCTTACTCCTCTCAATTTTGTATCTCTCATGTTCTTTAGAGGAAGGATGAGCTCCCAAAATTCCTTTTGAATGGTTAGGATGGCCCTTCACTTCAATCTTCAATTTGGCTCCTTGGTAATTATCGACTAGCTTCTCGCCGCTCACTTCCTTTGCATGGAAACCTTGCTCCTCAAACTTTGGTTTTCTTGCCACCTCTAGCATATGTAAGTAATCATCTCACTTGTAATGGTGTCAATGGTGTAAGAATATGACCTCGACCTCCAAAGGTGATGGTATACTCGTTAGTTATTATATAATGTATTAACTTTTCTTTCAATTCCCCAAGGGCGCCCAAGTAACAAATGACAAGCTCTCATAGGTAGGACATCACAAAGTACTTCGTCATAGTACTTGCCAATTTGAAACTTTACCCAAGCTTGCTTTGAAACCTTTGATTCAACACAATCCTTCAATCTTAGAAGTATATAGGGTTGGTAATGGTCTCGAGTTGGCAACTTCAAATGCTCCACCAAGGTAGAACTTACTACATTAATGACACTATCCTTATCAATGACCATTGACCCAATCGTACCTTCAATCCTGCACCTTGCGATGAATATGTTCTTTATTTCTTACATAAGTTGAGACATGACACTTCATCACATTTATGACGCTCAATAAAATGATCACCCATAATCACGACACTCAACCCACCATCACACCAAGGTACTTCATTGCTACCATAGACTTCACGATTAGTCACAACTTGATGAACATTCACTTTAACCAAATCACCTCCATATCAAGAGTAAGCCGCATTAGCATGAGGGTAATAAGTCCTAAATATCTCCCTACTATAAGTAGGCAATGTAAAATCTCCTCTTCTCGTAGGACTAATTTCATTCGCTATCGATATTTCCCTTCTACTTTCAACATCATATCCATATTGAGAGTATGGTACACTTGTTCTAGGATAAGCGGACGATTCATTTTATATTTTTCTTTCCTCCTAGGACGACTCCGACTCGGTCCAACCCACACATTTATACCTTCTCGCCTAGTATAGGAAGTATCATAAGGGAAAGCACATGAATATCCTCTAGAAGATTCTCCACAAGGTTCATGTTCAAAATCATTATCTTCACGGTCATATTCACCATACAGTGCATAACCACTAGGTTCATGTTCATCACAACTTCTTTCTTCATGAGGGTTTTCATCAAATGACTCATAAGGCATGTGTGAGAAAAACTATAAGTCAAGTCACCTCCACCTCCATGGTACATGGTATGAAAATCGTCATAACTCTCATCTTCACCATAGGACTCTTCATTAGGCTCTTCTACTCCCTCTTCTCCTTCATAAGATCCATTAGACCCATTTGCCTCATATTCTCCTCCGGGGTAGTACTCTTCATCATCACATGGTTTATAATCATAGTGACCACTATCACCTCCATAGTCTTCATCACTATCATAGTCATATCCTCCATTGCTAGAGTCATATCCCTCCATATCATCCCCCACAAGAATTCAAGGCTATGGACGACATGATTCCTTATAACTCCTCTTCGTGTACCTACAAAATGAGAAAACAAGGTTAGTAATAAGAGTTCATCACCAACACTCGTGTTTGCACTCATTTGTTCTTGGCTAGAACCTCTCAAATGTTCTCACCACTTTTGCCTTTTTATTTCTCTCAATGGATAATCCTTAAGCTCGTCAAGAACCTACAATCTCAAATCATACCCTAGTAGTATCCAAGCATCGGTCTGGAGTGGAAGTTATGTGACACCAAAGAACGGATAAACAAAGCAAATGGACGAGAACAATAAAATTCACAATGAAATAAAAAAAAAGCACGAAAATAATTGACACGAAAGAAATACGGACACAAAAACTAGTAAACACAAGTAGGAATAAGTACTAAATGCCTACTAGTTGTGAGAAACAAGAAAACAAAATGCTACAATAGGGAAAGAAATAAAATTCCAGGGCCAATTACGTGATAACTTGAAAACACGCTCTTGAAGCCCCAATTGATCCAAGATATCAATTTGAAATAACAAAAAAAAATTATATACTTTTTTTTTGCTCCCTACCTAAGGAATAGGAACACAGAGCAACCGAAGATAAAGGAAAATTTGAAAATTGAAGTGAAATAAAAGGGGAATTCGAAGGCAAAATCTAAAATGTCGCAGATTCAAAGTAAGGAACACAGTTCCAATTTGCGGTTCGCAAAAATGGTCTGCGGACCGTAGATTGTGCTACAGAAATGTTCCCCAATTTATCAAATTTCTGTCTGATTCTGTAATTTGGAGGAAAATTTTGTGGTTCGCAGTTCTGTTCTGCGGTCCGCAGATTGCGGCACTCTCTGCAAAATTCCTGACACGAATTTTTTTCTTAGGATTTATGCACCTGACATTTTCTGATATTCTCTGAATTCTTGGATCCTTTTGGGCCCACTTGACCTTGAAACTTCCTCTTTTGGGCCTTATAACACTTTTCCAACTGTTGACTTAAATATTTTGAATCAAACACCACTTTTCCTTCTTCTTCAACAAGAACGTGATGAATAACGATGAACACTTTAAAATTCCAACTAGTACCAAACTCCGAATTTGCTCAAATTTCAGATCTAGCTTTCTCTCAACAAGGAGAATAATGCCCAATAATTTTTGGACTCAATCGAACACTAATTCACCAAGACCCACAAACTGGTTCTTCAAGTTTTTCAATCTTTCAAACCCAACAATGGTGGAAACTTCAATTCTATCCCAAATGACTTGAAATTTTAGATCTAGACTCTAAGAATACTAGAGAATAAGAATCTAGTGTCAAAAATAATAAACAAGGACGGATTGAAGAATTTTTTATTTTCGAATTTCTCAATTTTTTTTACTTTTCTAGAACCAAGGATGAAGAAATTTATGGAACAATCCTTCAACCTGACTCTGATACCAAATGATACGGTTCGAATTGGGAAGATGTGGAATCAAACAACACAATTAAAATGATACTTTAAAGGATAAAATCAAGACATAATTAGTAATGAATTTATGGGCAAACATGGATTGGTTACCAAATCCTCTCAATCTAATTCAACTAAAGGCACCTATGCTATTTAAAATCAAGGACAAATATAGATTAAGAAAGAAAGGATAGAAATTAAACAACTAATTACCATCCAAGGAAGTAGAGACTTGAACTCATGCTTGAATCATCCACATGGTTAGATCCAAAGAGAGGTTCAATTGAAGATGCTAAGAATTAATCCCTACACTAAATCTACACTCACTAGGAGCACTAACCTGACACTACAATCTAGATTCTAAGATATTCACTCTCATTCAATATTCATCAAAAACTAATTAATGAAATAACAAATGTAGTATTTATAATACTTAAGAAGACTACTAAGCTATTACAATTATGCTCTTAATGAAGTAAATGCCTTATTTTGTGGTCTTTTTAAGGAATGATGGATTTGTCTTTAAAAATTAGCCTCTTTGCATAAATAAACACCTCCCGGTCTTGACATCTTCATCCAATACTATGTGTCTCTTCTTCAACCTTGTTGAGTCCATCAAGGATCTCCAAGGCTGCTCCTTGCATCAACATGACTTGTATGTCTTAGAGCTTCTCGGCATAACCTCGGGTGAAGGAAATTGAGTGAGTTGTGTCTTGTTCCTTCCATGCTATTTCCCATAGCTTGATCATCTTCACACATAGGTCCTCAATGGCCTTCAAAGACTCATCCTTCATCATCAAGGGGTGTGAGGTGTGAAGATACCCATTTAAGGCCCTTTCAATCTCCTCAAATATAGTGAATATTCTCCATAGATAATCATTGGTTTGAAGTGGAGTTCCACCAGTCAACCTAACTCTCATAATCACCCTCACGCCATCCCGTATCATATCAAATAATGACATCACTACTCCCAGGCCAGGATATTCGAATGTTTACACTTATCCCTTTACCCTTCGATTCGATCCTCCAATAGACCGAGTAATCTTGGATCTATGCAAGACTTACAATGTGTGTCTCACACAGGTTGGTCCGTCAATTTGGAGGACAATGGCGTGTTTTTGATTTCTAGCTAAAGAAGATATTCTTTCATTTACTTTGGATCATTTGATCTGTTTATACGTCTCAAAATTATTTAGTGGTAGAGTAATCATAATATCCAAGCAAGGAAAAAATCCCGTTATTTCTAACATGGATGAAGACCACGACCAGGGCAAAAGGGAACATTTTGTTGCAGTTTCTACTGCTAAGATTATCTCAAAAAAGTATATTCCATTCCCGGAGACATGGAATTTAACCCGTGAGTATTGTGCTTCTTCTTGGTTTTTATATCTTCTCCATTTTCCTTTTTAACTTTTCCTCCTTTTAGCTACTACTTGGATCTTGACGACTCTTTCCGACATTCATGAGTGGGTTCAAGGAATTATGAGCATTTCAACGCATAAAACCCGTAAATGAAAATCTATTTCTAAAGATCAATGGAAAGCTAAGAACCACAGTTAGTGTATCCATATTTGTATTTCGCTTTTTCCCCATCAACTTTTCTTTTCATATTCTTACATTGTGTTTACATCTTTTATCAATAGGTCTTCCAAAAGGCTCTTCTTTTCCGAGTTCAATAATGTCTGAACCTATACTTAATTCGGAAGCTTCTACTCTCCACATCAGCCATGTCTCAAAGAAGACAAAGGTAGCTAAACCACCTTCCGTGCCGGCATCTCCTTCAGTTTCTTAGAAAAGAAAGAGGAATTTTGTTGAAGGTGGCCCCTCTAGATTTAAAAAAAAAACTCTAATGCCACAGGTATTGCGTCACCTTCTGCTCAATGAGCTCCTATCAACGCAGACTCTATTATTATAGAGGATGATGAAGAGGGAACATATGATGGTCTTCCACTTAAGAGGACCAGAACCTCAACTCGTCAAACTAATATACCAAACCCTCCTCCAAGATCCGGACAAGATAAACTAGACCATCTTTTTGATGAAGTTGAGAATGATGAGAATCTGATACCTACAATAAATGGCTCCGGGTTTGCACATTTGCAAATTCCCCAAAGACTTTCTTCATCTTCCCAGACTCCAAGGAATCATTCTTCCACTCAGGCCAAATTAGTGAACAAATTACCGGCCCCAAGCGTGAATCCGGAGCGAATTAGAATATCAACCCTTATTTTTCTAAAGACACAAATTTTTATCTAGACCTATTGGGGTTTCTAGTTATCTGAGGCCTTTGATATCGGAGTCTGACAAAGAGAAAATGAAGGGAGTCTCCTGGAAGTGTTTAATTAATGAAGGGATGCATGCGTCTAACCGGGTATGTATTTGAACTCCCTTAATTACATTTGTATTCATCATTTCTTCCTTAACTTGTTCCATATACGTCATGCAGTCATCTGTTTTGACTAAAGAAGGTCTTCGTCTTTGTTTTGAGTAAAACGAAGACTTAAAAGCTCAACTAGACGCTCAAGAGAGAGAAATTCAGTTCCTCCATAATGATATTTCCCGAAGGGATAACCAGTTGATTGGGGATCTTCCCATTGTGGAAGCAGAGGTTACCCGAGTGAGGAATGATTATCTCTGATCTATGCATGATCTCAAACAAATCAACAAAGAGAAAGAAGATTTAGAGGAAGAGTCCGATCAACTTTATGAAGACCTCAAGAACCTCCAGTTTGAATGTGAGTCGCATGAAGAGGTTTTACATTAAAAATTGCAAAATAAAACCTCACTTTCTACCGAAGTTGATCGGCTTACCAATAAACACTCTATTATCAGTGAGGAATGGGCAGCTGAGCAAACTACCATTAAGAAAAATTCTGAACAAGACTTACAAATGTCTAAAGATCAGGTCCGCCAACAATCTCAAGTTATTGCTAAGTTGAAGGTTGATCTTTAAGCCTCTGCCCGAATGAACGATAAGATTTCTGCTCAACGGGACCAAGATCTTGCCGACTTAGAAGCTAAAGAATCTCGATTAGTCTTTATGTCTGAGTATACAACCAGGAATGTTCGCAGGTATACTCTGGAATAAGTTCGAGATGGCCTTGCAAACTTTGATGAAAAAATTGTTGAAGCCAAAGATCTCGAGCTCAAGGCCTTTCATTGGATGAATGTTGAGAGTTTCGAAGAGGACCTCGAAGACTCTGATCCTAACTCTGATAGCAATGGCTTGTAGGATTTTATGCCTTCTTTTTCTTTCTGTACTTTTATAAGGCCTTTTTTGGCCTTGTTTATCAGTGAAGTCTTTTATTATTTCTCATAACTTGTATGATATTTGATTACTTCTTAAAATTATCCATTTGACATCTCACTTTTAGATAACTAATGATTTAACCAAACGTTCAATCACTTTGTCTTCGACCGGGCAAAATTCTTTCGGTCATAGGTCATTAGATGACTAAATATAAGGGCCTTATCTTTTATGCTTATGAACAAGACGTCTCTTATTCATTTTGGGCATAATTGTTGTAATTTTATTTATTCTCAACTTTTTGACGGTACGTCATAAAATAGGCTAGACTTATTCGATCTTTTGCCTTTATAATTACGCCTAGAATGTTAATCATATTGTTCCAGCTTCTTTTCTCAATGACAGTCCCCAATCGAAGACTTAATGATGTTAATTCTCGAACTTAATTTAGAGAAACATCTAAAAGGAAAGTATCGGAGATAAATTTTAAGAAAACACATGAATAATCTTTCATTCATGCTTTGCAAAAATTTTGTATCAACAAATGAGCAAGATTTATTCGATCTTTTCACTTTACATAACTTTTGCTTACAACGTAAATGCTAATATTTGGGCAAGATTCATTCTATCTTCTACCCTTACACAATTTTACCTACGAATTTCAAAGGTATAAGATCACCATATCGTCAGCAGTAGAATCTTTGTTTTTTTACTCTTTTCCAAGGGTATTCCCCCTAGTGTTTGTATTTGAAGTATAAATACTCGAATATTAGTTTAATCTTCGACTACCTGGCAGTCCCCAGTGTTGTTGTCTGATGCCAAATCATGCTTCTTTCTTAGGAACACACTTTATATTATTGTCTCATTAAAAATCTTGTTGGAAAAATCCTTTTCGGGATAAAAATTGGACTAAGGGAAAAAGAGTGCAACACGTATTTTCAGTCTTGTTATGAACACTTCTTGGTGCTAACTTTCCGAAAAGAAACTTTTAGCTCCTGCTTCTCTCATGCACAAGCTAGTAATCTGAAATATATATTATGTATTCAATCATTTTATGCATACCTTAGCAATAATATCGCTTCAAATGACTAATATTCCAGTCGTTGAGCAACTTTTGTCCGCCTTCTGCTTCCAGTTGGTACAAACCTTTTTCAATTATTCCTGATACCTTATAGGGTCCCTCCCAATTTAGAGCTAATTTACCTTCATTGAGGGTTTTGGTAGTGGGGTTACTTTTTGTAGAACCAAGTCTCCTATTTGAAAATGTATAAGATTCGTCTGCCGGTTATAATAATTTTCTATCCTTTCTTTCTGAGAAACCATCCGTATTAGAGCTAATTCTCAGTGTTATTCCACTAAATCAAGATTGACTGACATAGCCTCATTATTTGTCTTCTAGGTTGAATGACTAAATCTTAAGCTGGGCTCTCCGATTCCCACCGAAATGAAAACCTCTGCGCCATAAACCAAGGAGCATGGTGTTTCTCTGTTGCTGGTTTTTGGCATCATTCTATATGCCCATAATATATTCTGTAATATTTCTCTCCACTTGCCTTTTGCCGTCTTCAAACTCTTCCTTAAGTTTTGAATAATTGTCTTATTCGTTGAATCTGCTTGACCATTCACACTTGGCTGATACAGAGTAGACGCTATCATTTGGATCTTCAACCTTTCAAAAAATAACGTCACCTTCTTTTCAACGAACTGTCGATCATTTTCACAAGTAATCTTTTTCGGCACACCGAACTAACATATGATATGATCCCAAATGAAATTTAGAACTTATTTTCTCTAAAATTATTAAAAGCTCCTGCGTCAATCCATTTAGAGAATAATCAGTCACAATAAAAAAAATTGTATATGTCCGGGTATTGCCGCTAATGGTCCTACAATATCTATTGCCCATTTCATGAATGTCCACATTGATATAACCGAATGCATTAATTCTGCTGGCTGGTGAATCATATATGCATGTCTCCGACATTCATCACACTTTCGAACAAAATTCTTTACATCTTCCTCCATTTGTGACCAATAATATTCAGCCCTGATCAGCTTTCGAACCAATATCTCTACACCTATGTGATTTCCACAAGTTCCTTCTTGTACTTCACACATCACATAATCTGTTTAACTGAGCCCCAAGCATCTTGCTAAAGGACCATAAAAGGATTTTCTGTACAATTGATCATCATACATGCAATACCTAGCCGCCTTTGTACAAAGTGCCCTTGATTCTTTTGCATCACTGGGTAACTTCCCATATAGAAGATAATCAATGTATTTGTTCTGCCAATCCCAATTCAAACTCATGGAATTCACCTCACTATAGACACCATCTATCGCAGAATTTAATAGTTGCACTACTTTCCCGGAGTTAATTCCCTCAACGTCTACTGATGATGCTAAATTTGCCAAAGCATCTTCTTCACTATTTTGTTCTCAAGACACATGCTCCATTATCCATTCTTTGAAATGGTGCAACAATATTTGAATTTTATCCAAGTACTTTTGCATCCTTTCATCTTTTACTTCGAAAACACCATTTACTTGATTTACCATCAGAAACGAGTCACTATTTGCTTCAATGACTTCTTCTCTCAGACTCCGCGCCAATTCTAAACCTGCAATCATAGCCTCATACTCGGCTTTATTTTTATGTCAATTGTATAGTTCTTATTGCCAGCCTAATGTTACACCCCGTAATTTTATGTTTCGACGTGTTGCCAATGGATATCAAAGTCCCGGAAAGAGGTATGACCTTACGGAAGGATAATGGAGGTTTAAAGCTTGTTTATAGAAGTTCCGGAGTGTTTGGAAGTTAAATGGATCAAAGAAAGTACATTTCGATGAAAATAGGAAACTAGACAACTTGACAGGAAAGTTGACGGACCATCAAATATTTGATACACCGTCAAACAACGCATCCTGAGCCGTCAATCTTCCTGGCAATTTGACAGGGAGATTGACGGACCGTCAAAAGTCTGACAATCCATCAAATGGACCATCGTTTTACATCGGTGCAGTTTTGGTTACATGTTTAAATTGGGTTTTTTATTTAGAACCCTCATTTTTTGCCCAAATCAGTCCCAAATACCTCTCCTAAGCTCTCTCCATCATACCTCATCATCCTAATATGAAATCAAAGCTATAATCTGCAAGAATTACGTGATAAACATCGTGATTACCATAATAATCATATGCCTCACATAAAGCCGATTTTAGAAACCCTTGAAGATGAGATTTCTTGCTATTTTGAGGAGGTTATGATGTGTTAATGTAAATTCTATCCTCTTCTATCTATGCTTATGGTTAATTTCTGATTTGGAGAATGTTATGAAAGGATTTTCATAATCAAAACTCCGTAAGCTTATGAATTTTTCATAGTAAGAGTTGTTGGACTGTTTCACTCTATGTATTAGTTGAATTGGATAATTGAATGGTGGTATACGTTATGGATTAAGGAGAATACAAGTTTAAGGATTGTGAGACTGAATCATATTAAATTTTTCGTATAAGAAAACCTTAAGCAATCATATATGCTAGAATTGTTGAACCGTGTGATTGAATTACATAAGCATTCCTTGTAAGGAGATCTAAGAACCCAAGGTGTTCAAGATTGTCAATAAGATATCTAAGCAAAGTTTTCTAAGGACTTTAGATTCGATATTGATATTACTTCCTTGTATGATATAGATGATCATTCATAAGAGGAGCAAGGCATTATAAAATGATTGTAGCAACAAGAACCCCAGGTATGTAAGGCTATCCCTCTCTTTCAAAAGCATGAATCTAAAAAGTCATCATTTTTTAAAAGAAATGTTGAGAACTTTACACTATCGTCTATCAAAGTCTCATGTTGAGAAGTGTTCATTGTTTATTTATATTCTCATTATTCTTGTTATTGGTTACTGGTCTTATCATAAGTCTTCAAAATGAACCATTCTAAAGAGTTAATCATCGAATTGACCTAGAGTCGTGTTAAGGCAATGTCTGAGAGTTTATAAGTTCCAAAGGAGACCAAAGAGCCATGGTTATCACATTTTGTTGTCCACACCCCAGAGTCCCACTGGTGATGATAAATGTTCATTAGCATCTCACATACAATCAACATATACATATATTGGATTTGGTTGCATGTTCTGCAACATATACATATATTGGATCGGGGTGACCGTTCTAAAACATATTCATATACTGGACCGGGTTGCACGTTCGATATATATATATATATATATATATATATATATATATATATATATATATATATATATATATATATATATATATTATTTCGAGTGACACCTTTCTTTACTATCTATTTGCATATGATGACGCTCTTATTTGTATTTGGGGTGGATCTTATATTGAAGGGTGTTCTTATGGGGTAAATAGTTGTGATCTTGACCAAGATGTGTGGATATCTCTTCCTTTTTACCCCGGGGAGGATTTATGTGACTTGGTCATTTTACTACCTTGGGAATGTTTTTGTTTGAGAGATGAGGATCAAATGTGTTTCATGTCATCTAAAACCAATGTAGTGTTGCATGCATTGTATTTTTAATCCATTGGTTTCTTTGTTTTATCCTCATTTCATGATTGGAGGAATCAACTTCTGGAAATCGCAGTGTTTGTTCATGATAACCACATATCTCATTTGAGGTGTGGTTATACCACAAGTTCATATGTACTTCGAGTGAACGTATGATTATTTCCTTTTGTGCTAACCCTCATTCTTTTAGGACCATATTTTCGTATATCCTTTCTTTTTTTTGCAAGGTTCGATTTCGAGAACGAATCCTTTTTAAGAAGGGTAGGATGATACGATATGGGATAGAACAAGGGTGATTATGAGAGTTGGGTTTTGTGGTGGAACTCGGCCTCAAACCAATGATGATTCATGGAGCATATTCACCACATTTGAGGAGCTTCAAGGGGCCTCAAACATGTATCCTCACACCTCACACCCCTTGATGATGAAGGATGATCTTTTAAAGGCCATTAAAGACCTATGTGTGGAGATGATCAAGCTATGGGAAATAGCATGGAAGGAACAAGACACAACTCACTCAAGTTCCTTCACCCGAGACTATGTCGAGGAGATTCAAGCCATACGAGTCGTGTTCATGCAAGAAGCGGCCTTGGAGATCCTTGAGGGACTCAACTTGGTTGAAGAAGAGAAGCATGGGATTGGATGAAGATGTCAAAACCGGGAGGTTTTTATTTATGCAAAGAGGCCAATCATTAAAGACAAGGCCATCATTCCTTGAAAAGTCCACCAAAAAGGGCCCTTACTTCATTAAGGGCATAATTATAATGGCTTAGTAATCTTCTTAGCCTAAGTAGTATAAATACTACATTTGTTATTTCATTACTTAGTTTTTAATGAATATTGAATGAGAGTGAATATCTTAGTATCTAGAATGTAGTGTTAGGTTAGTGCTCCTAGTGAGTGTAGATTTAGTGTAGGGATTAATCCGTAGCCTCTTCAATTGAACCTCTCTTTGGATCTAACCATGTGGATGATTCAAGCATGAGTTCAAGTCTCTTCTTCTTTGGATGGTAATTAGTTGTTTAATTTCTATCCTTTCTTTCTCAATCTATAATCCTTGATTTCAAATAGCATAAGTGCCTTTAGATGAATTAGATTGGGAGGATTTGCTAACCAATCCATGTTTGTTCTTAAATTCATTACTAATTGTGTCTTGCTTTTTAGCCTTTAATTTCCCGTTTTAATTGTGTTGTTTGATTCAGTGTCTTCCCCAATTCGAATCGTATCATCATTAGGGCTAGGGATAATAATTTCGGGAATCTTTCCCAATGGCGATCCGCCTGGACCGTTTCTAAAGTAGAAGCAATGATAGAAGTTTGATAGTTTTTTTATCATTTCACCCCAGTCACTCTTAGAAGTTACAGCACGAACAACAAATTCATTATAAAAATTAAAGTAGATGGAAGCATATTGAAATTCCTGGGTCCAAAAGAAGCATGAGGCCTAGAAGGCTCATCGGCTCCATTGGTTGCCGATGGAGAAGAAGAAGACAGGGACGCTGTCCTCGCGGCAAAGGAAGTAGAATGAGAAGTAGTCTTGGCCATAGTGACAAGTTAAAGGAAGATTTTAAGAAATTCTGTCAACAAAAGTGAACGACAATGAATTGAGGAAAGAACAAGAAAGGAATTCAATTAAAGGAGAAGAACAAGAGAATGGAAGTGAAAGGAATGAAGCAGAAGAGTAAAACTAAGAAGAGAAAATGGATCTTATAGCACAAAAAGTCATCGTTATGGAGACGGTTAGAGGATGCAAACCGATTGGATGGTCTAATCAAGGATTGACATGTGTCTAGAGTACTAGAGAGATGGGACATGCGTCAGAACATAGAGAAGAGGAAACATCTCGTTTTCCTGCTTTTTGGAAATAATTTATTTTTTGAAAGAAACTTCCAGACAAAGTTAAAGAAAAGGTCATTTCCACTTTCCATCACATCAATAACTTTTATCCGGGAAATGTGGGGACTATATGTATATGGTAAAACTCATCACAATACGTGGTAGGACCGAACTAAGGATTCGAGGTAAGCAGTCAGATCTAATACTGGAAAATGAGTCACAGTTAAGATAAGAAAGTGGCAGAAGAGTAACCGGATGCAACCAACACAAGTGACTCCGAGTGATGTTTCAAAGATAGTTATGGAGCATATATCCTATCCGGATATGACGCCTGTCGTTACTCCTTTAGCATTAAGAGGTCATAATTAGCATTTATGGAACTTAAATTCATAGGGATTCACAGGCATTAATACCCTGTTTTCATCCTTATAAAAAAGTCCAACCTTCATGTTAAAAGGGCATTCAATTTCCGCTCAACATTTTGTACTTGATAATAGTACAGTTGACTAAATTTTTTTTTACTTTACTCTGCAATCGGTGTTATTCTGCCAAACTTATAATCAATTCGGAAACTAATCCTTCCTAGGAATCCATCCGAATTAAAGAAGCTCCGGCTAATTCAATTACTTATTTGCTTTCTTTATTTTACTTAATTATTTATTATTCATTATTTCATATCAATCAGAGCAAATCGATCCACGTGTCCTTTAAACCACAAACAAATTCAAATGTACCTTTTTTGGGGTAAACACATCTGTCATTCCCACATCTGTCATCGGGAATTGTGTCTCTATGACTAAAAAGGGAAAAAAGGTTACCCAGTTCAAGCTATATCCCTCGGAAAAGAACCGATGCACAAAGAAAAACCGAGAGGGATTATTAACTACTATTACTACTACTACGACTAAATAAAAGATATTTTCCCACCCCACATTTAGACAATTCTTTGTCCTCAATGCATAACATAATGAAGAACAATAGCAATATAAATTAGAGAAAAAAAAGTCCCAAATAGTAGCACCTGATTTAATGTTGCGGCACGACGGCATCACCTTTACTATTTTTTCTTCCACTTTGAGGATATGAATTGAGCCTCCAATTTTACACCAAATTTCCTGCTTCACTTTTGGGACAGCAGTGTGAATTAAAAGAACCAAGCAATAGGTATCGCATCTTGTACTTTTTGTCCCATAAGTGAGGAATGTCATGTTGTCTCTTCTGTATGTCAAATTTTAGGATATATAAGGACCTTGTTTCTCATATATACGCCTCTTCATCGGCTTATAATGGTCGATTTCCATGTTACCAATGAAACACAATGTCAAAAAGAGTTTATAATGATGTCCAACATACCCAACTTCTAAATTGCTTTAATTTCGACATTCTCACTTTTGTACACCTCCTCAACATCAGCATCATCACTAATATTTTGATCAAATTGTTGGAATTCCTTACTCTTCTCCAGAAGCTATCCAATATCCACAACAATCTAAAGAGCGGGTTTTTATGTTATCGATGAGATGAATGTTCCAGAGTTGTGGTTGGTTCACCAATCCCATTGAGTTACAAACTATTTCCCCTTAATTTTGAATTATTGACTATTACTAAATAACCAGATTATTAATCTCGTAGTATTCTTTTAAACTACTACTCACCTATTAAAAACAGTTCACCGCCTATATTTCATGGAATTGACATGTTAAGAACGCAATTCATTTACGATATTTAATTGAACGTGATGTCTAGGTAAATGTCTATCCTAGAAACAAATCCTAGCCCTAGTCTAGGGATAATCACGCTCTGTTTACTTCTTCTCTAATCTAACATCTCTTTCAAGCATGTATATTAAGTAGTAGATAGAACTTAAATGTTGGCCAAACAATCTAGTAATTATGCACACAATTAAAGAAACAATCAAAATCAATAACTCGTATTAAGATAAGAAAATATCATCAAACGTCAATATTCATGATTTACCACAACCATAGAAAACTAATTTTAGCTCCACATAAAAACCACAAAAGAAATATAAAAAACTAGCAGTAATGAGAAGAAAATATACCCAATAATCTCCGGCCTCCATGAGGCTCCTCGCTCTCCAAAATATCCGAAGTTATGTAAAAACTGTCTTATAGACTATTTATAGATGTAGAAGAAAGTCTCCAAAGCCCATCCAAACTTGACTTGGACTTAAAAATAATTTAGATCCGCTAGACAGAGCTTGCTACACATGCTCCAAAGCAAGGCTAGCGTCGCCTCGACCTCGCTCAGCAAGCTTTTTTTGCATTTTAAGACTTAGTGAAATTTCCCATTTTTTTCTCCTTAGCTCGCGGACATCACTCACACCTCGCTCAACGAGCTTGAATGCGAGCAAATAGCTTGTTTTGGACCTCACTCAGCGAGGCCTTTGCCTTGTTCCACACTTAGCCAATTTTTGATCTCTTCTTCTCCAAAACGGAGCACTTTCAACGTACAATATCTATGTTCCAAAATAACTCACAGATTAGTTTCATATCGCAAAGTCAATATTAGTTAGGTGTGTTTAATGCATTTATCTCTAAAACAAGGTATAAATATGAGTAAAGTGTGGCGAAAAGACGTATAAATACATCTAACATCACTCGGCGTGAAGAAATTGTCCATACCATCATGTGGAAAGATATATTAAAGAATAACTAGTTACTACTATTGTGGATATTTTTGGACCAGTGGATCTTTGTAAAATTATGTATATTTGTTTGTAATAGTATGTGAATGAAAGCTTTTATCTATAAAAGGAATATGGAGATATGCAATTTATTAATGTGGCACCTTAAGATATTCCGATATTTTGTTTATAACTATGATTTGCTCATTTGATATTGTATAAGAGTTGAGAAATGCTTTCAATTTCAAATTGCACATCTAAATAAATGTCTAAATTTTATAAGAAAAAAATACTAACATAAGAAATCTAGATTGCACGTCTAAATAAAATTTCAATTTCAAATCATGATTTGAAATCAGGTACAAACGGGCCTAAGATTTTGAGCCCTAAATTCCAGTCGAAACATATGCTTGATCTGGATTCATGGCCCCATGTTTACAACTATTCAGAGGCAATTTTTCAATAGCTGTACTAGGAAGGAAAATTAACATAGATAAATTATATAATATAAAATAACTAAGACATTAGGAATTTGGATTATCACGTGTTTTAAATTATCCTCATGGAATGGAGCACCTAATAATGCATTTACATGTTAAAAATAATTAAGACATTAGAAATTTAGATAATCACGTGCTTTAAATTATCTCCATCGAATGGAACACCGAACAATGCATTTACATACCAAAATATTACGAGATGACCTTTTCAGTAATATTTTTAAAATCTAAGTTAAAGTCTTGGAGATAGTAACTCAGAAAGTCATCCAATTATGCGTAATTATCTATCGAAGTCATTTTTTATAACAACAAAGTCATCCAACTAATATTTGGCCAACAAAATGAATTTGACGAATTAATATCACTTCAAAAGTCATCCTATTAATATGATCAACAAAATATGATATGACATTTTATTTAGTCCATATGAATTTTTTATTTTTTTATTTTCGTAGTCGACATGACAATAAACCATGACCCAACCTGACCCAAAGTCATAGCCCAACTTAATCATATTCTCTCTCAGTTGAAGTATATTTTTTTCTCAGTTAAAATAAAGTTTCACTCTTTCTGGAAAAAAATTGGCCCCTCGTTATATTAAAATCGTGCATAATGAAAATAAATCAAAAATAAGAAGCTGACAAACAATTAAAGCTATATCAAATTAAGAAGCTGAAAATATCACCTTAATTATGCTAGATTGATTTGTTAAATTGACCACCAGTTGAGAGTTATCCCACATGTCGGTAATATAATAAGTTTGAATAGTCCCATGTGTCTTCATTTTCAGGTACTGGTTGTTGAGTTTCAGCCTTATTAGGTTCAACTTTTTTTCAATTTTTGGACAGAAAAATCTTAGTGATTGTTGTGTCTTTTATTTTTTAGCATGTCAAATTAATTAAGCTTACACAATGAGATTTTTGGTTAAAGCTTATATAAGAGATTTTCCTCTTTACAATGTCTATTAAAAAAAATTAATGCACTTTGTTTGAGAGAAGATGGACGAGGGATAACTTTGTCTGTAATAGGCATATACAGAGGTTGGTTTTCGAAACATTAGTCCAGGAAAAATAGAGCAAGCAAATGAATTTGAAGGGGAATTAGGAAAGTTGAAAACTGCATAGGAGTAAAGTGGCATGTTTGAAACTTGAAAAGGGGTTTGAATATAAAATGAAAGTAAAGGAGGGGGATTTTGTGTATTTTGTCCCCCCCGTCATGTTATGCCCTCATCAGTCATCGGTACTATAGGCAGCTTATCAGCTCGGTAGTTGTGAATTGAAGCAACTGAAAGTGTTCCTCTTCCTCTCTCCTTTCCCTTCTGCTATGTGTTTTCTTGCAATGCGGATACCCGAAAGCTCTATTATTATTGTTTTGGGTGTTTCTTCTTGCTTAGCTCAATTTCTTTTTATAAGTGAAAATTCCCTGCATAGCTTAATTTCATTTATGTTGTAATTTCTGGATCTTACTTTAACTAGTTAGAGATGATTGAGAAGGGGAATTATGCATAGTTGTTCTCTCTTTCTTGATATTAATTATTTGCTCAGTTTTATCTGATTCTTAGCACGACCACCCCAATTCTGACTTATCCTAAGTTTGGGCGACGAGAAAGACAATTACTTTGATGGCCCAAGTAAAGTCATTGTTTATTGGACTACTCCTATTAGATAACAGACACTTCATGTTGCTTCATTATCTATCTGCATTTCAGCTTGGCTTACGGTCTCAATGAATTATATTCACCGTCTGAGGCCCTGAGTATTTTCCCTACTGATTCACTTATCAACTGCTATATATTCTTATACACCTGCCAATGTCCTTCTCTCTTATTTGGAAAGTGAGTTTCTTGCTTTGTTTTTCTTTTCTTTTCCTTTTTAATCTTTGTTTTCATTTTAAGTCATATTTAGAGGTGTCATTTTAATTCTCGGTATATATCCTCCTAGTAGATCAGTATAGTCATAGATGGTGTATTTTAATGTGGTTATTGGAGTGTATATCTGTTTGTATTTGAACTCTTTAACCGTTCCTTAACTTGTTTTGGGGTCTTGTCTCCTTTTCAATTTTACCTCTGTGGTGATATATGTTGGTACTCTATTGTACTTTATAAAGCAGTACGGGAAGTAAGTAACTATTACAAGTATTCGAAAGGATAAACAAATATTCAATATTCAGAAATTGAATCTTGTTGAATAAATAGGCCAATCTTCTTTGCTGCCGCAAGCTTGTTGTGTCTTGAATCTTGATAACCTGAAATCAAGAAATAACTAAATCTGAACGTTGTGTGTTGAGTCGAGTGATTGCCCTCTGTCCTTAAGACAAGATTGTCCCGTATATATGCTTTTACGTTAGCAGGCAATAGTCTCCCAAGATAAAACAACACTTTAATCTCAACGCTACAAAGCCAATAGGTTGAGCCTGACGAAGAAAACAACTATGAATCGACTTGCTGAAGATATGGAAAAGGAAGGAAGAGTTTCTGTTTACTCTTCTCTTTTGTCTCTGTGTATATAGTAAGTCTCTGTTGTGTATATCTTGTGTATATGAGGGTGTTTGCTCACTGCTTTTCGTCATTGGTTTTGCAATGTTTCTATTCACTGTTTTGTGGCATTTTTCTGTCTGTTTTTGTGTGCTATATTGCTAACTTACCAGTCATGAATTGAGCCAACAACAGCTCAATATTTAGCATTGAAGAGGGCAGCCCAACAACCACAAACAAGGCTGTAATGTCCATTAAGTGAGGGTTGTTAATGGCATGAAGGAGGGTGATAATGGAGGAGTTAATCAGCCAAATAATGGCTGGTTAATGCTCCTGAAAACAGTCCAACGGTAGGCAGAAAGTTTTTTGCCTTCCGTCACCCCAAAACCAACTTTCCAGAAACTCTGGGGACTAAAGGCAAAGTTCTCTGGTCCAAAAAGATAATATTAGAAAGTCCCCACAGCCCACGACCCGTGACCCGTGACCCGTGACCCGTGACCCGTGACCCGTGACCCGTGACCCGAGCCCGAGACCGGACCGGACGGGACGGGCGGGCGGCGGCGGCGCACGTGTGGGCTTAGCCTTGAACCCAAGCACATCTAGGTCCTCCCTCCTTTAAACACATGGGATTCCCCTTGGGGTCCCAAACCCTTTACCAATTAGAGACTTATATAGAAAGCAATTCTTCCTATTCCCACCGCTGTGGTAGACTTGTCCCACACCACATTTCCATGCCTCAAACACCTTACTTCGTGGACCAATATCTCTTTCATTTCCCAACGAAATTTGACGATTCTTGACCCTACGGTCATCTACTCACTTCGTAGATCATGCATGTGCGAAGAGACAAAGTCTCCAACATGCGGAACACTAGTGTTTAATTCATCAAAGATGGGTGGATGTATCTCCCCGCCAAAGGCAAATTTCCAACAATCCCCTTTATGAAAGAGAGATTGTGGCGCACACACAAGGTGCCTACATTTCAGCAATCTTTCAGCGAAAAGATATTGCATCAGGAGAGGTAGCTTTCGCTTTGAACCTTCCCTAGTTGAATACCATTGGACTTACTTACTACGCGGTGAACGTGATGTCTTGAACCGTCAGTGTTTAGTGTAAGCCAAGACAATGATACCAACACAATAACTCTCCTTATTCGTTTTCATTCTTACGTTTTTGCCCGTTGTGGCCGTGGACACACTTGGATTCTTAAGTGCGTTCATTTGAGGCGGCCTTCCTCGCACTTAAATAGGTGATCTCCTACAAGGTATCCTGCTATACCCCACTTTACAAGTGTTAGGAATCATTAAAAGTTTCCTCAACCTTAACCTCAACCGTTTGAGGATTTTTTGAAGGTTTGGAAGCTTCACCTTTACCCACCATGCAGGTAGCACTTTAATGTCTATCGCGGGAACAGTTTTGGATTCATGTTTCCATACAGAAATCATCATCCGAAGTGCTTCTTGCTTCCACCGAAGCGCTCAACTGAACCTTTTGCCGCTTAGTTTTTCCATTGAACCAAATTCTTGGGATCTCCAATCAGTATGGTTGGGTTTCCACCGTAAAGGTTCGTATTGTTTTTTGTTTTAAGCCCATTCCCCTAGACAGGCAGAACACTTGATCTCCGGATAGTCCCTTAGTTAGTAAACAAGGATGTGACACCCGTGATGATCAACTGCCATACGGTCTTATGTCTCCTGACAGATCCCGACAGATATGTCCAGACGCCGTCATCCGTGTCCTTCCTGAAGCTGACCGGCTAGCCACGGTGTAGAACCGTCGAAGGCACGGGTTTCTCCCAATAAGGGACGTCCTCTAAGGAGTCATGAAGTTACTCAACTTCTTTCATGCTTTGTATAAAGCGATAAACTCCGATTCCATCATGAATCGGTCGATGCAAGTTTGCTTAGAGGTTTTTCTAAGACCCACCATACACATTTACTTGTGGCTTTGGTGTTCTTCGATCCGATGTCCGCTTTGCATCACGGTGTTCTCCCGAACATTTGGACATCCAGAATACTATAATCTGTAGATAAGCGAATAATTCAGATATCGTCATATCCGACTTAACGCCTTCTACCGATCATGTATTAAAATCATCAGTGAACCTTAGTTCAACTGATCTGCTTTGTAGGATGATACCAGGTCGGTTGTAGTGTACAATACATTGAACTACACGTGACATGTGCATATCGCTCCTTGTCTATGGGTGCACCATGATTTCAATCAGTTATATGATTCATATCCATTGGTGGTTTCAACGAGACTGTCAACTATTGACCAGTCCGTTAGATGTCTTAGAAATCCAATTCCTAAGATGTCATCTGTGATACCCATATCTTTCATATCGAGACTTTGTTTCAATATGACTTTTACTTTCGATCGTTGATTCTCCAACCGTTGGCTTTCTAACTTCGAGTCAATGTTTCGTGGTCAGATTCATTATGTTTGTTTTATCTGAAACTTTCAGGACCAAAATGTAAACATTTCAGGGACCGAAATGAAAGTCCAGGAAGAAGCCCACCAATAAAGCAAACCAACTCTGATCCTCTTCTTCCAACTCTCCGGTTGGGAAGGCTAATTCAACATCCATGCCACGCAAGACTGCAATGGCCCAGGATGTTAAGCTACTCGCAGGGGAGCACTTGTACAAGTAACCGAGGCTTTATACTCGTCAGTAGATCCATCTACTTTGTACTCACATTTGAGTATCCATTTTCACAACCCAAAGGTTCTTTTCCCGGAGGAAGATCAACCATTACGCAAGTATGGTTCTATATGATGGAATTTATTTCTCTCTTTGTAGCTTCTTTCCAAATGCGGCAACATTGGAGATGACAATTATTTGTTAATTGTCCATGGTTCATTCTCAACCATACACGCTAGAAGGACTGGAACAAGTCTTTGTCCCTTTCTTTGCTCCGTCTCGGTTCAACATCTAGAATCCTTGAGTTCTGCAGATCTGGAATATTAAGTTCCGAATAGCCAGCAACTTTCGAGTCCTGTAGATACGGAACGTCTAGTTCCGGACAGTCAGGCCCTCGCGGGTTCTTGTTAACCTTGAGCAATTACTCCTTTTTCCTTTTTCAAGGAAAATTATCTTTAAAGAATTCCGCATTCTTTGACGCCAAGAGGCGATAAGCACTACCGTTATTTGCAGATTTAGTGGATATGCAATCTACAGTCTTGGGTCCAACTTGACCTTTTTCGGTAGTTCAACTTCTACCAAGTCACCCCACATCACAACATTTGTATGTGAAATCCTTTTCATGTCTCACACGGAGGGTTATCCTTATCCTTATGCGGAGTTCTATTGAGAATCGCAATAGCGGTAAAGATCGCCTTACCCCACATAATTTGGGCGTACGGCTTGGCGCTTGGCTAACACCGTTAGACCGAGGTGAGTAATGAGCAGTCGTTTGATGAATGATGCTTCACATTCTCCCCCTCTATCACTATGAATTTCTCAATCCGTAGGCTTAGTTGATTTTCAACTTCTGCTTTGTAGCGCTTATCCGCTTCAATAACTTCATCTTTGCTTTTTAATAAACAAAGGATACAATACGTTGTAGCATCATCAATGAAGGTCATAACGTACTTGTCTCCCCCCTCTATTTTGTATAAACTTCAAATCACCCAAGTAGGTGTGACTAAGTTCTAGAGGAGCGGTGCTTCTTTCGCTATTCCCTTGACGGAATTTGGAAAGGTGATTTTGCCTCTTCATCTACCTCACATTTATTTTGAGGGTTTATGTCGACAGAAGGCAACAATCTCAACATCATTAGCTTTTGAATGACTTGCTATTTAACGTGTCTTAATCTATGATGGCATAGATGCACGGATTACAAATATATCATTCATTTGGCCACAGACATACTGTACCATTCTTAATTATTACAGACTTGTTGGACTAGTCTCAAACCAGCTTGACCAACAGCGTCCCTTAAACCAAGTTTAGGACATGTATCACCTCATCTTAGAGTGATCACATTCCCTAAAGTCCTATTGAGGACAACCTCTCCAACCCCTTCTACTTTAGAGGTGGCGTTGCTTCACATGAACAACCTCTTGCCCGTGGTTAGGGCGTAACCGGATCATATGTGATCTAGATACTCTGGCCCACTCCAGTTGCTTTGGCAGGACGGAGTGTCCAATTTCTTTTCGCCTTTCTTTAGGCTTCAGATCATTTAAGACCTGGAAACTCTGGCCCACCTTACTAGGTGTCCATTACTTTTCCTATGAAATGAATTCTGGCCCCACTCAAGTCGCCCGGAGGCTTTATATGACTGAGTGTCCAATATCATCATATCAAAGGAATTTTGGCTCACTCCAGTCACCCGGAGGTTTTGTATGACTGAGTGTCCAATATCATCCTATGAAGGATCTTCTGCCAAATAGTGTGACAGGCTCAACGTCTTTAGCTTTTAGACTACATCCGTTATGATTGGTGCCCAGACAATTCTTGGCGCTTACTTAAGAGTGGTAACAGTTTTCGCACAGTTAGTGGATCTTTCTCCATCGTATGTGCGAACATACTTTACACACTTTTAATAATTACACTTAAAAGAACAGATCTTTTTAAGTCGTTTACTAAGTCCAATCTTTAAACGGGAAAGAAGATGAGATTAAACTTCTGATTTTAAAGCGTAAGGAATATAAAATATTTTTATATTCCTTCTTACTTTAATTCATTTTTAATCAGACATCATTTAATCTTTATTCTTGACAAGTAAGAAAAATACTTATCCCAATTTCGGATTCTTTGTCTGGGACAGATATAGGCCTTCTGCTGCAAGATAGAACCACATCTTCAACCTTCTCCTCTTGTCCCAGTTGACATCCTCAGGCTCTCGTGAGCGCTTGTTCACACCACTCTTGGGAGCGGTGACACCACAAAGACGTTGACTTTCAACGGCATCATCATCACTTTCTTCTACCAGAAAACCACAGCCATATCTAGATTTGGTCACATAACTTTTGACCGACATCTTTCGAACACTAATAGT
Source organism: Anisodus tanguticus (assembly GCA_034509755.1). Lineage (NCBI taxonomy): Eukaryota > Viridiplantae > Streptophyta > Magnoliopsida > Solanales > Solanaceae > Anisodus > Anisodus tanguticus. The sequence continues at coordinate 23,124,611 of CM067560.1, read as the reverse complement.
AATACAATACAATCTTGTCTTAAGTTGTTGGTACTCTATTGTACTTTATAAAGCAGTATGGGAAGTAAGTAACTATTATAAGTATTCGAAAGGATAAACAAATATTCAATATTCAAAAATTGAATCTTGTTGAACAAATAGGCCAATCTTCTTTGCTGCCGCAAGCTTGTTGTGTCTTGAATCTTGATAACCTGAAATCAAGAAATAACTAAATCTGGATGGTTACAACGTTGTGTGTTGAGTCGAGTGATTGCCCTCTGTCCTTAAGACAAGATTGCCACGTATATATGCTTTTATGTTAGCGGGCAATAGTCTCCCAAGATAAAACAACACTTTAATCTCAACGCTACAAAGCCAATAGGTTGAGCCTGACGAAGAAAACAAATATGAATCGACTTGCTGAAGATATGAAAAAGGAAGGAAGAGTTTCTGTTTACTCTTCTCTTTTGTTTCTGTGTATATAGTGTCTCTGTTGTGTATATCTTGTGTATATGAGGGTGTTTGCTCACTGATTTTCGTCACTGGTTTTGCAGTGTTTCTATTCACTGTTTTGTGGCACTTTTCTGTCTGTTTTTGTGTGCTATATTGCTGTCTTACTAGTCACGAATTGAGCCAACAACATCTCAATATATAGCATGGAAGAGGGCAGCCCAACAGCCACAAACAAGGTTGTAATGACTAATGGAGGAGTTAATCAGCCAAATAATGGCTGGTTAATGCTCCTGAAAATAGTCCAACGGTAGGCAGAAAGTTTTCTGCCTTCCGTCACTCCAAAACCAACTTTCCAGAAACTCTGGGGACCAAACTGTAAAATATTAAACTTCAGGGACCAAACTGTATATCTGGCAAAGTTCTCTGGTCCAAAAAGATAATATCAGAAAGTCTCCACAGCCCACAGCCCGTGACCGGACGGGCGGGCGGCGGCAGCGCACGTGTGGGCTTAGCCTTGAACCCAAGCACATCTAGGTCCTCCCTCCTTTAAACACATGGGATACCCCTTGGGGTCCCAAACCCTTTACCAATTAGAGACTTATATAGAGAGCAATTCTTTCATATTCCCACCGATGTGGTAGATTTGTCCCACACCACATTTCCATGCCTCAAACACCTTACTTCGTGGACCATTATCTCTTTCATTTCCCAACGAAATTTGACGATTCTTAGCCCTACGGTCATCTACTCACTTCGTAGATCATGCATGTGCGAAGAGACAAAGTCTCCAACATGCGGAACACTAGTGTTTAATTCATCAAAGATGGGTGGACGCATCTCCCCGCCAAAGGCAAATTTCCAACAATATATCATGTAAAGGACCAGTTGTTGGAGCGATACTCCCCAGGTTAACTAGTACATTGCAGATATAAGGGAGGAGATTGGAAGAATCATTTGAATATTCTATTGGGAAGAATCATACAACTGCTGAAGGGCAAAAATGATTTTTTGATGTTCACATAGCAGATAAGCTGTTGTCAATGAGAATGGAATAAAAATGCATCCGACTTTGGAGCTCGTTTATTTGTTCTAACTCTTTGTATAATGTTGAAAGTATCAGTCAATACTTGGCTTCCCTACTTTTTTTGTTGTGATATTGGAAGGTTTTTCTTGTTGTAGGAGAAGGTATCAAACGCATCTCTTATCTTTTCTTGTATTTAGCTTATGTTTCAGTCTTTTTATTAGTTTATTACTTACTCTTTTCGCTTTTTGAATCAAATTCTATAGCATGTGATGTCACTAGGTTGTTTCCCGTGATTGATATTTATCTAGAAATCAGTTTAATACATTTGGTGCTTGCCTAAAATGTCACAGGAAATATGGAGACTTCGAACAGCCACAGTTCTGGCATCATGTGGTTCTTCAAAGACGGGATTTGATGATAAAAGCATTCATGAAATCTTCCAAAAGTGCAAGCGCCTTGAGGGCGTGCAAAGAGAAAAGGCGTCTGAAAACTGGGACTACTTGAGAAGCATAGGCATCCTAGAGAGGAAACTACCTTGTGTTGTTCGGAAATGTCCGAAAATCCTTACTATGAGAAACTCGTCCCGATGGTTCACTGTCTTGAGACACTGGGATCAAAACCACAGGAAGTTTCTTCTGCCATTACTAAATTTCCTCACATACTCTCTCACAGCGTGGAAGAGAAGCTCTGTCCACTCCTAGCTTTCTTTGAAGCTCTTGGCGTCACCGAGAAACAACTGGGTAAGATGATACTGATCAACCCAAGGATTATAAGCTACAGCATACAACGTAAGCTTTCACAGATGGTGGAATTTCTTTCCAGTCTTCATCTATCAAAAGACGGTATGATTGGTAAAGTTCTGGTGAAGCATCCATACGTTATGGGTTATAGTGTTGATAAGCGGCTGCGTCCTACTTCAGAGTTCTTGAAATCGTTAGGTTTAACAGACATGTATCTCCAGAAAGTGGCAGTTAATTACCCTGAAGTTTTGTGTAGAGATGTGAACAAGATTCTGAAACCTAACCTGTCCTACTTGACATCACGGGGTTTTGGAGTTGGACATATAGCAGCTGTGGACCTGTTATCCTCCTGTTCTGATAAAGAGCGTTAGCAACTCTTTAGAGCCAAGGATTAAGTTTCTCATAGACGTCATGGGGAGACAACTTGATGAAGTTGTTGATTATCCCGACTACTTTAGGCATAGCTTGAAGAGAAGATTAGAGTCCAGGCAGAAACTTCTAATGCGAAAGAACATAAGCTGTACGCTGAGTGAAATGCTGGACTGTAATCAGAAGAAATTCCTATTCAAGTTTGGTCTAGTTCAGTGAAAGTATGACCTTGTTTCTTTGCCTTCCTTTCTCTCGTAAGAGTATATATCTCGGGATTCAACTTGTATCAATCTAAAAGACCTATAGGCTATACGAATGGGTTTTCCTTTTTGCACCTTTTGCGGTCATTAGGTCTTCTGCGGATCTGTTATTGGCAAATCATTCATATGCTGCTTCTGCGTTTGATGGTTTCTTCTGTTTAAAGCTGCTCTTATAATAATAAAAAAGCACTATAACTTATCGGAGTTACATAGATTTTGGATGTGAAATATAATAGGTGTCTCAGGTAATTAGGGGATATGAAATTAAATCACTGAAAAATGAATTCTTCTGTTTGGTACTTTGCTTTTCATTCTGAGTTTTCATCCTGCTGTTTTTAAGGTCAGAAAGAATGGGCGACAAAATCTGGTATTTTCAGTGTTCAATTTCCTAATGTAATTGCTTAGTTATTGCAATTTAACATATAAAACGTCAACAATTCTTCTTTTTGTTTCTTTTCTCAAGACACGTAATCATTTTTATCAAGGTAAAAACAACTTTTCTAACTCCTAAGATCTCAGTTTTGGATCTTCTTTCTGAAATACATATTTTTGGTTTGTTGTCAAATTCGGAAGTATCTTATGCTGCAGAAGCAGAACCAATCAGAGAATGCATCAAGATCATTGTTTACATCAGCCAAAGTGTCACGTCGAACTGGATTTTTTTGCAAAATATTAGCAAAGCAAGAAGGGCATGCAAAGTTGCTTAAGAGTGACAGGGAGTCAAAAGTTCCTTAGATACATTTGGAGGGGAAACTGAATTATTGTCTTCCTCAAATGAATGATCAAACTAAGGTGGTAAACCAACGTTGGGAAATATGTTTAGAATGTTAGTCAAAGGTAAGCTGAGATGACTTCGTGGAGGAACAAAAAGTAAACACCAACTTGCCACGGCCAAATAAACATTGAAAGAACATCAGCGGGCTTACAAAATGAAGATCTAGTAAAGATCCTAAAACCATCTACTTGTAACGATAAAAGCTTCTTAGGCCTAAAAACTAGCAAGAAATATCAAAACATCCACCTTAACAGGGGTCATATGAAGACTAATTCCTATCGTCAATCATTGATGGGTAAATTGGAGCAAGATAATACAGCAATATTACAATATGAAGGAGCATCAAGAACGAGACTCCATATTAAAGCTTCCTTCTTGGTAATATCTTTTACCACTAAGACACAAACTTGGGATCTTTGCTCATGCCAAACAGAAACATGGACGGCCTATCCTAGTCTATGACATGTCCTCGTGATAAAGATGAAGTCCCAGACCAAAACGAGCACAAGCTCGACGAAATGCCATACCCTCTGCCTTCTGCACCAGATCCCCATAACCTGGGTCATCTACTGAAGCAGTGCCAGTTGATTCTCGATATATCTAGTTTTACACAAGGAGACAGCAACGAGATTAAAATCATATAATCTGTCATCAGAGTTTAGATAATGTAAAAATTCTGATGTAGATTATATACAAGCAAACCAGAAAATTAGGTAGCAAGCAGAAGTCTACAGAGCTGAGACATCTATTTATTGGGTTTTCTCCAATAGGTAAGATGCGATGTTGTTACATGCAGTGGCTCCATACCCCAATAGACGAAGAAAAGAAATTCAAGAAAAAAAATCACAATTTGTATATCAGCTACAAGCTTGTTGAAAGTAAAGGGACAACACAGCGAAGTAAATGGGGCCATGCCACTAAGATAACCAAGAGCAGTAGATTATTAAGCGCTAGGTGTCCTTGCAGTTAATTAAGATTAGCTATTCCATGCTTACACGACATAGCTATTATGCAATGGACAAAACGTTATTCAGATTCACACCAAAAAGAATATTTAAGAAAGCAATCTGCTCTGAACATTCTGGACACACTGCATTACATCATTGATTTATTTTCCTTTTGATAACCGTGGTGTCCGGGCCAACTTGCGCTCACATCGACTAATTCATTACAATCATAGATTGGTTATTCTATTTTTAGAAGATAGTAAGTGATAAGAATTGAGAAGTATTCTTCCTTACCCCCAAAAAAGTTGTCTGCTAAATAACTTAAAAAATTGTCTGCTAAAATATTTAAACCGAATGAAGTCCTTACATGTGGAAACAAACTTTATGAGTATCATTAAACATTTCTATTGCTTTTAAAGTCTGTTATGGAGTCTATCTGTGGCTTTTTAGGTAGGTCTTCTCAAGTTAAAAGGCAGCACCTCATTAAAAACAGAATGGGAAAAATTATTTGGTAATATAGACTTGCCTCAGAAAAAAGATTACAGTAATGATATCAAGAGCAGCTAGTTACCACTACACAAAAGAACATCTTAATCATAGAAACAACCTTTCAAGCATAACTAACAAAGATAGCAATACCTCTGCATCTGTCCCATATATAGTCACACGATATACAACTGAAACTGACTTGCCATCAGATGAGTAAGTGATGCTTCGAACTTCGCCAGACCATTCTAATTTGGCAACAAATTTGATTGTCAACTGGCTAACTAAAGTAAAAATAGTTTCATTTGCAGAAAAAGGTAAAACAACAGAAAGATCTTTGACATACCCGGAGCATGTAAATTCATAATCCTATTCACAATATGCCTGCAAAGATTCAGAAGTCATAATAAGTTAGTTAATTTTCTTTATATTATAAAAAGCAACAGAAACAAGAGCAGTAGACACTACTCCAGCAAAGTGTTAATACGTCAGGTGAAGAAATGATGAAGGCTCACACCAATATAAAAAGAAAAAAAGCACCCTTCTACACTTTCACAAATGCAATGATGTCAACATGTTTCAAAATCAACTGATGTACGAAGTTGACCAGGCAGAGATCTTGGGGAAACAAGTTGACCACCCACAGCTGATACTTTGGGTGCATTTGTTATGGAGGAAAATGTATTTCATAATAGTTTTATTTCGGGAAATCATTTTAATGTCCATTTTCCTTGTTTGGTTGATTTTATTTTTTAACTTCAAACTGAGTCGCGATTTTATAGCTACTTGAGAATAGATTTGCAAAAGGGGGGCTAAGCCTGACCTTTTACTACAAGGATTGAACTTGGATAACCAATTTTAGTAAGCTAAAAAGCTAACAGCAAAAACTGATAAAAACTGATTACATAGTGGCTATAAAACTGAAAATTCAAGGTGGTTCATATGTGAGAGTGCTTGCTTTTTTCTTCTTGACTCTAAATGAAGGAAGTTTCCATCTATCGGTATTTAACAGGCCCCTAATCTGTCCAGGAAGGCCTCCAAAAGTGTTATATATACAAAGTTCTTCATGGTTATGGCTAAGAGTCGCCAACTTGTCCGCAACACGATTGGCTTCTCTATAGCTGTGCCGAGTTCTAATGTCATGTCCATTTACCAAAAATTTAATCTCCTCCACTGTGTCGCTGATTCTCCATGGTGTATCCCATTCTCCATTAATTGAATTTTGGAGAATGAGGGAGTCGGTTTCTCCTATGATCAAGTTATACCCATTGTTGATGCACCATTTAAGGCCATAGAGCAAGGCACTAGCTTCTGCTGAATTGCTGGTGCCCTCATCCAATGGCAAGGAATGCATGATGAAACATCCATCACTCCCTCTCACTATTCCTCCTCCACCACACCTACCATCAACACAGGAGCCATCACTGTTCAATTTTACAAAGAGAGGAGGTGGTTTGAGCCATTTCACCATAGTGAAGCTATTCGTCACCAATTGGACTTCATACAGATTACATACATCCTCCCAGTTGTTTCGTTTCCAATGGTGATCTTCTTGAAATGAGATTTAATAATTTGAGTGATGTTTGGTTGAGTATAAAAGTATGTATTAACATATAGCAATCATATGAAGAGTTGTACACGATAAAATGATATTATTTTGATGATATTTTTGAGTTTGAAAGGTTGACAGTACTCTATTTATAAATTTTGGGATGTCTGCAAAAAAAATGATTTCCTTCCTTAACAGAAGACATTTTCCCCTTTTGGTGGAAAGCAAATACTGAAAAATGGATTCATCAAGGATAACATATTTTTGCAGGAAGTATTTGTTGTCAAACCGAACACACTCAAAATGGCTAATTAGCACATCAAACAAGTTTCTGCAAGATAATATTGATGGGTGACTAGTGCTTTGAAGAACATAGGACAATCTAATTGAAAGCTCTGTAAATGCCGTTTAATGTTTGTGAGAGCATACTATAAGGTGAAGAAAGACAAAGAATTGTTGAGTTATTGATTGTCCCACATGGATTATGCAAAGGCTTCCAAAGAGTTGTATAAAGGCCTTGGGTCATTCAGCTATTGCCTTAAAAGTTCATACTTTCTCATAAGAGTTGAGTTTAGCTCCTTCCAGCACTGCTGCACTCACATAATTCCGCTTCTGGCGTTAATTAATGTTAAAAAAAGCTGAACATAGAAATGCGTCCATCAACCATTAAGGTTAGCAAAGAAAATGCCTGCCTAAAGTATGTGGAAGAACAACAATGGACATAGGATCTGTTCCCTGCGGAGGAAGTTGGTTGACGCCTTGGGAGTACCTATTGACAGGCTCTAAGCAAAGTGGTGTGAAAGTGAAAGTAGTACTCTAAGGCAAACACTGAAGTCAAACTAAGATTTTCAAGTGAGAATGAATAACCCTACAATCAGTATATTTGAAACCAAAAATTGCAGAATTTAGACAAGATAGAGCACATATTGGAGCTGAGTTATGCAAGATATGTCATCAATCAAAACCACGAAGAAAAAGGTATAAGCAAGTCTAGCACGAGCAAACAAAACAAACATATTGAAAATGGGGGAGAGAGAGAGAGAGAGAGAAAGACCAGGGGATGTATTTGAGGGAGAAGCCATTAGGTTCGTGGCGAAACTTGATGAGGGAATCGGGTACTTTCTTGTTCAGCTCTTTCAGTATCTCACAAAGTGGTCGACTGATTCCTGAAGTTGGCAACTCAGGCGTTTCCCTGTCACTATCAAACATCATTCTCTCTCTGTCAGACGCCTTGGCAGAGAAGGAGCGCTGCCACAATCGGACTCTATTCAACACACTTGAACGCAACGCCATCGCTTCCTTACTCTGCTCACTCCCCCATCGCCGCGTTTAAAAGGGTTTATTTATAGCCAAATGAGCAATTGGCACCAAAGTACCCACACCATTAAATTTAAATTAGGAGGATAAAGTACTCAAACCAGACACTTCTGGTTAAGCATAAAAATGTACATGAAAGTTAGTGGCGGAGTTAGAGGTGTCAATAGTTCTTTAAAAAGTGATTAAACTGATCAAATTGAGCCGTATAAATCGATTGTTAGATTTATTTTAGTAAAATCGTAAGTTTCTATATAAATTTAGAATTGTATCGAATAATTATGTATGTTATTAATTTTATAAAATAAAAAAATATTGAATCCTACCGTATAAATTTATATGTGTATACAAGATATTTTCTATAAGTTAAGAAAATAAAACATTAAAGTTTTCGCCTCGGGTGAGTGATGGTAACAACTACAAGTCGATAAATAATTAATATCTAAAGTCCAACTCCCAGACCTATTCCAACGTTGTTGAGAAACAAGCTACAAAATATTGAATATCTTTTTTTTTGTATGATTTAACTTTATCTTATTGACTACATAATCTTAACAGACTCAGTTCCTGATTAATATTTTGAGGTAGTTTCAGAGATTTCTAACATTAACTTTCCTGGTAGTTTACGATATTACACATAATTTTCTTATTTTGATTTCGTCGTAGCAATTATTTAAATATATATCATTATTAATTTTAAAACAATTATAGTTTGACAAATTTATCTTTTTAATATAATTGTTTATTCAGATAATTTCATATACAAACTTGTAAGGAATGAAAATGAATGTTTTGAATTCAACAAACAAATATATCTATGTGATTTGAGATAGTGGTGCTATGTTATAAACTTCCAACGAAAAGAAACACTTTCTCCGTCACAATTTAAGTGTCTTAGTTTAACTGGGTATAAAATTTACGAAATAAAGAGAGACTTGAATCTTGTGTTCATAAATTAAAGATGTGTGTAGTGTACTAGATGTTCTTTTAATCTTGTGGTCTTAAACTTGTCATGTAAGATGTTGAATTGTTAACTTACCAAATTTAGAAAGAGGCACTCTTTTTTAGACAAACCAAAAAAGAAAATAAGACACTTAAATAGGAACGAAGGGAGTAACATAAGAGTTTCTTAAAATTCTCCGGCTATGGTAATTTGCACCGATGTCGTCTCCCTATCTACGACCAATACTAAAAAAAGTTCAAAAGTCTTCTCGAATTTGTAATTATTACTGTCTGAATACGTGTCACGCTCCAAACCTAAATGGGACGGACTACATTCTACATGCATCTACCGTGAACATGTAATAGTCTACATGACATAATTTTTAACACAATTGAAATATGTATATATTTTTTTGTAAATAGATGTACCCCTAATAAGGGACAAACAATAGTAAGAATAGAGTGCCTCTTTCAAATACTTATTTTGGAAACCGTTACGCGTTCGAATTCATGCTAAGAAGGAAAGAGGGTTAGCCAATATATACGACTCTAATGAGGTCATTCAAATGCGGACTAGTTCAACTAGTACTCAAATAACTTATGAGTTACTCATGCGACAGAAACTGACATTTATACTAATCAAGAGTGCTTACGCAGTCAAGGGAGGACTTAATAAAATACAAATGACATCATATAAAGGAAACAATTGTATACGAGTGAAAGACTTGCATTCTTTATCTCATGGAGCTTATAAAAAGGAGAGAACAATTTACTCGACTTCATGTCAAGGGACATAACAAGAGCGTACACACTTACGTTTCTAAGATTATTGTTTGGTGATTCATGTTCTAGTCCTATTAAGGTCTCTATTTGTCATAATGGTTCAGCATGACTCATCTTACAAGAACACCTTACAACCAGTAGATACAACATAAGTACCATCTTCCCAATTCGCCTTACCTTGTGTTCTATACCCGTAATGGTCACATAGACGTTGGTCATAGGATATCGTTCATCTTAAGTAACGTTCTATAGTCCCATACCTATAGCCCATAACCCTCAAGTATCATACTTTTATCATAAATCTATAACTCCTCAACTAACATTTGGAAGCCGTAATACAATTCATATTACATCATTCACGTTAGACAACATTCTATAATCTCATTAGTCCTACTTTGTAGTCTATCAACATCATCCCGCTTAAAGGGTAACTTCTTTATCAACAAAATAACTCTTCGAGCAGTAAGGTTCTCATCTCTCCGTCGACTACCAAATGTCACCAAGTAAGTCCTCTTCACTTATACTATTGGCCATAGGACACACAACAATTGTCCAACATGGAAAACTCTCATTCCGTCACCAAGTAATGGTTGTCACGCTATGGAAATTCTTTGGAAGGTACTACTATGACTCACACTACTATATGGAAGGAACACGGAGATACTAATACCAAATAGGACATCCATGAAGCTATTACACACCTAAGTGGAGCAACTTTTATTAATCGTCACTATGCTACTGAAACTCTTACGAGGGAGCCGATGTGACTCATATACATTGTCTGGATAGAATACAAAACTCCTAACAGACATGTGAAACTCGTATTACCAAGGCGACATCAAATCAAAAGTACATGAAACTGCCAAGTACCTAAATAGAGCATCTCTAAAATCCTATTTTTGGAACCGTACTCTATAGGCTACTAATATAATCCCACCTAAGGAAAAAATTTATTCCCTTTATGACAACTCATAGCTTGACCTCGGGGAGTAATACACTTGAGTAACATCTGATTTTGATCACACGATATCTCTTAGGAAACTTTTAAGGCTCAAAACACAAAATTGCTACACTTGTGAGCTCTAAACTTCATAGTTCACATAGGAAGCAATTAATACATGTCGTGCTATAGTTGCGAGTCAAGGAATAGCCTTACGTACCTTTAAGTAGACGTTTCAACCGAGATGACAAGACTAGCCTCCTTTACAAGTCCAACTTGTTGTCCAATTTCCAGCCTTTTAATTCCATCTTTTAAGGCTTCCATTTAAGAAACTTAAACTTGAGAGAAAGAGGCAACAACTTGGCTTCCAACTTTACTACTCTTTCCACTTACTTATCTTGTAGGAATCTCACAATTACTTGAGTCCCTTGAGCTTATAAGGAGGAATAAGAGACATCCATGAGAGCTTGGAGCTCAATATGAAGAAGATAGAGAAGAGAGAAAAACATCAATGGCTGCTGGAGAGAGGAAGTAGAGAGAGAGGAGAGATGAACATTACCTAAGAAAAATGTATGTCTACTACATGTATATATGCCGTATTAAATGGGCTTGGGCAGATGGATCATGGGCTGCCATCTCTATCCTTTCTCTTACCCTTTTAACTTGGTCCACACAGTTTAAGTAAGTGATTCACCTACTTGCTTATGTGAAAAATTCTGGTCCTCTCCTTTAGTAAGTAGGTGATGCACCTACGTGTCACTTACTTAAGCTAGAAGATTACTAATTAGCTCTAAATACGCGTGTCATCCTCATTTAATAAGTAGGATGGGAAGTAAGTAGGTCAAGCAAGAATGACGTGGAAATAAGTAGCTCAAGCACGTAGGACGTCTAAAAAAGTACGTGAAACTCATAGGTGAAGCTAGTAGGTCATCTACCTTTGTCCGACGCCTCATTCGTTTATGAACCTCATTTACTTTAACTAGGCTTAATAAAATAGATACACTTGGACCTTTAAGACTGATTCTTCTATATTCAGGTAACCCCATCAACTTTAACTTAGTCTTACATATGTGGAGAAGTATGCGGTGTTGCATCATCCCCCTCCCATTTGGATCATTCGTCTTCGAATGAGAAGCGTAACTCAAGAAAATGCTATCTCTGGAATTCTAACAAATTACATGCATGCCTAGGGCATATATGATCTGATTGAGACTTCGTGATTACTTATCGCTTTAGTTTGAATTTTACAAAATAGAATGACCTCTTAAGGCATAACTCTATTGCACGATCTAGAGTATGAAAGAAATGTAACATTTCCTAAATGCCCCATAGCTTCCCAATTATAAGTGTGGCGTGCAACACACCTATAAGTGAGATATTACTAGATACGGTTTCATAGACTCCCTAGGACTGAACTGCTCTGATACAACTATGTCACGCCCCAAACCTGAATAGGATGAACTACATTCTAGATGCATCTACCATGAAGATGTAATAGTCTACATGACATAATTGTAACATAATTGAAATCGATATATTTTTTATACATAGATGTGGCCCAATGGTCATGACATGCAACTTATTAGAAATGAACCCAAATATACTGTCTATGAAGCATTTACGATTACTTATACTGAACACTAACACAAGCACTAGGACAAGGCCCCGAACTACCCATCATTTCTAATATCAATGCAATTACTAAACCTGACTCGGGTCCAGGTAGAAGTGGAGTGTACAACTCTTTCGCTGATCATCTGCACTATCTAGCGTACAAGTCTGCCAACTTGTATAATTGGATCTATAATGTGAAACATAACAAATGCAGTGCCCCCAGCTAAGGGACGTCGGTACAGAAATATTATACCGTATACGCAAGGCAGATATGAAATATATACAATAAACTAAAGCGCATAGAAGAGACAACTGAAATGTAATAAAGTAGATATAACTGAAAGCTCTGAAACATCTATAGGAACACTTACTGAACCTTACTGTACTTCTATCTTTTTGAACTTTCTTTAGTATCTTTCCGATGATAGCTTTGGGTTGCTGTGTGGAGAGACGTTCTAGGATCTTTCATTGTTCACTTGGGATCATGGTGTGTTAGATCTTATTCTTCACTTTTCTTTATAATACACTAATCAAATGAATACATAACATAACAAATAATTTATTGAGCCATAACAGGATCATATATATATATATATATATATATAGGTATACGAGGCCTACTATGGCTATCATTTTTTAAGTAGAAGATCCTATTATGAGGTAGTACCGTCCATAATCATATTCATTTAAAATATTAAAATTTATAAAATATTTTGTCAAGGAGATATACCTTGGGAATTTCTAAGGTATTTTGAATCATATGATATGAATCATATAAACTGAATCATATGAGTGGTATTGGGGAATTTTGATCTAACCTAAAGGGAAATTTCTTTAGAGCTCTCACTCCTCTCTAGAGAGTTGAAAGAAAAAGCTTACAAGAAAGAGAACTTAGAAAAAAGAACTTGTTGTACTAGGGGAGAGGGAGTCTCCTTTTATAGGAGTTTTACATGACATTTTGGTAAATAAAAGGGAATCTAATTATTCATCTAAGTGGAGAATAACTATTTATCCGAGTGGAGAAGGACTATTCATCCGAGTGCAGATTAACATCATCTGTGACATCATCCTTTTTGGCATTTTCTTGAATTATTGCTGGAATCTTTGCTTTTACTATTTGCTTTTTGAAAGTCTCTTTTTCGGACATTTTCTTTTGTCGGAATTTTGTCTGAACTCTACTCCGGAAATTTTGAATTATTTTGGCAATTTTCTTCAGAATCCACTGTTGCCAAAAAACCGGATTGTCTTCAATATCAAGTACTGGTTCTTCTTCTTCTGATGAAGAGCATTGTTTTGATGAAGACGGTGCAAACTTCAGAATTATGGCCTGCATTTCTTCAGGATTTTTAGCCACCACAAGTATTGAGACCATTTGGGATTTCTGTGAAAGGAACTGGGTATGCTCTGGTGTTTGTAGTGGTGCCAACCTTCCCTGTCTGTTATCCCCTTTAGATCCTCGACCTAATTTTGGCATCAGAGCCATAAAGGGTGGAGATAGAGAGAATATTGTCCAGATCATATGAGATTCCTTGTTGGAGGTTTGTGTTTTTCCGAGGTTTTTTGCTTAGAATGGTCCGGGGTCAGTAAGTCCTCAACAAACGTAGGCAGCCAATACTCTGTGAAACGCCTTTGATTGTAGGAATAGTCCAGGTGCTTTGTTATAGGAATTTCATAACATGGATCCGTTTCTCAATAGATCTACTTCTTGTGATTTTGGTTCATCTTCTTCCATGGATTCAAAGAAGATAATAAACACCGAAGAAATCTTGATACAAGATTTTGAAAAATCTATTGATAATTGGAAAATACCGAGAGTAAATCGAGATCAAATTTACAAAAATTTCAAATACCAATTTTTCAAAACCGATTTCACTATCAAAACAGAGGAAAGAAATATCCAATTATCTCAATCTTTTGAAACAATCTAATTACTTTCTCAAAATCCTTGAAGAAACACAGAGAAAGAAATTACAAATACATCCATATTGGATTAGTCCAAGTAGGGATAAAATCCCTCACTAAGAAGGATTACACACCTCAATCCTTGCTATCTTGTGAGATGCCAGATTCACAAATTTTGAAGATTCCCTATTGAGTTTTGTTGAGTCTAGTCTCTGCACAGGACCAATATCTTTTGATTGTTACCCAAATTTCTCAATTTCTTTAAATGACAAAAATATCAAAAAATCCCTTGTCTTACAGGTAAAGACACACAATTACTAAATGCTTGAAGGATCAATTCCTATAGCTATTATTTTTAGAATCCATTACAAAGCTATGACTTCAGCTTTTGCTACAAAAGTCAGATACCATAGTAAGAAAGGTGAAACCCTTCTTTTACAAACATATATTTCCAGATCTAACACCGTAATACCAAGACCTATTAGGTGGAAGAACATTATCCTACCAGACGAATGGATCCTGGAAGGTATAGTTAAACCTGAACTAATAGAGACTTCCCAACCAAATACCCGTCTTAGAGAAATAACCCAATACCAGGATGGTAGAGTTAGTCTATCGTTCCATAGAAAATCTACGAGTAGTAGATACGATGATTCTAGTTCCGTAGAAACCCTAGACTTAGGAAGAGTCTCACAGATTCCTTCAGTCATAAATACTCATTACAAAATAAAACCGAGACACTCTACGTCAGATTTACCCAATCTAAGAAACGTAGACTACTCCAATGAAATACCAAGACCCGTTTATAAAAATTCCACAGTTAGAGAAAAGATAGAGGACCAAGAGCCTACTAGTCTGACTTTTTCCTCGGTTACAGAGAACATAGTAAACAAAATTGGTGTTTTACAAAAAGAATTCCAAATAGATAAGAAATTCATACAAAATGATTTTTATAAAAAATACAACCTAGAAAAAAGAATTTGGTTCCTCAAAACCTTTTTAAGTACTAGGACATAAATACTGGAAAAATTCTACGATTTTGTCAATGAACATAGGATAAACATCCTATTCTTTGACTGATTCAATTATTATTCCTCTAAAAATTCCATAGAATATCCCTTTACTAAAACGGTAAATCCCGTTACGACTGAGCACCACTGAACATACATTCACCACATACTCGTAAATAAGCATGGGCCACAAGGGTTGTCATGAGGTAACCTGCTGACTCATAAAAATAATAAGCTGAAAAGATGCAAGACCGACAAGGCATATATGTACATACACAGATGTTGGACATCACTGTACGAGATGACAAGGCTACTATATATGACTATACAACATAAGCATAGGCCGATGAGGCCACATAATGTCTGACGACATCATAACTGTCTACAAGCCTCTACTGGAGTACGTGACATCATAAGGTCGAGACAGGGCCCCGCCATACCTATATGCATATCAAAAATATCGTACCAAGATTAGACTGCAACTCTTGAATAAGTAGAGTGGTCCAATATGAGCTGAATAGGCAACCTAATGGTGCGGTCCGTCGCCCTGTCTACCTGAACCTGTAAAGAATGCCTCTTAGGGCCATAATATGCCTAAGTAGCGTAAATGTGCATACATAATGCCTGTCATACATATAGATATGCGTATATAATGCCATCAGGCCTCTGTGGGAATCTCATCATATCATATCAGCCTCTGTGGGCATAATCATCATCATATACCAACTGATCATGTGGTGGTGTGTGTATAACGCCATAACCTTTCCCATACCAATATACATATCATATAGCATATATAACACTTGTAAGGTCATGGTAGATATATGTATATAATGCATGAATGATACTAAGACACTCTGAGTCTATCGGAGTGACGTAAGGTCGTTGCACCTCCGATTAACATTATGGAACTAATATCATCAACATAACTTACTTTGAGGAATCAGCAAGCCATAAGATAAGATCACTAACATTAAATAGAAGTCAAGAACATCAACCTCTAACATATCTAAGAGTAGAGCCGTTATGGATATTGTTCGTTTACGTTCATTTAATTCTGATCATGCCAAAAGAAGGAAGAGTAGCCTTAACATACCTTTGTTGATAATGACTCCACATACTGTCTATAGTACTTCAACCTACATCAAGGTATTAGAACTATGGTTAATTCCATGGAAGGACTCAAAACACATTTCTAAGCTAGTAGCTCTCTTACGAAAAATCAGGGAAGCACGTCCCTTACATTCCCTTCCTTCCCCAAATTCAAAACCCAAACAATGATATTAACAATATCAATAACCAATCCCATCCATTTAGCCCCTCAACAACGTAAGAAAAATTCCTACAATTCAAACAATAGTATAATGAGCGGCAGGCTTGGTTTACAACATCATACCACACTCTTCCCTCCTTCTAAGATATGGAACTCTATCAACAATACATGTATAAGTTCCCACCGCTATAAATCAGTAAGGACATATATAAAAAATCAGCTCCATACATAGCTCAACATGGCACAACAACCAACAAGCTACAAGCTCGGTTCTAACTACGAAACAACAAGTCTCCAACTTCTCTTTTCTTCCAAATCTAGCAACACAACATCAACAACAAAAGAACAATGTTAATAACATCATAATCAAGCTACTCCATAAATTTCCAACCAAAAACATAGCTCACAAACCCCTCAAAACAATCCATACGACAAGCACCTCAGCTTACAACTTTCAAACGTATTTCACAAGTTTTTAATCAAACAACACTTCAAAGACTTTATTAAACTCTTATATATGAAGAAGAGGGTGTGTCTTAACTTAGATTCACGAAAATAGCCCCCCTTAACCTTACTTAAGCTTAAAGTAACCTCAATCTCACCACTACAAAAGATGAACAAGCTTCCTCTTACACTTCTATGATCTCCACGGGATATACCACTTTGATTTCTTATGGAATTTTACTTTATCGATAGACCGACAGACATACCTCCACAGTAGGATATCTTCTTTCAGCTATTGGTAGACGCACTCCAGTCCTTTGTAAACAGGACTATCCATAACATGTTAAACAACCCATACATATATCCAATGCCACACAGGGAAACATAACAATAAAATAATATCAACTAGGCTTCACACGACCATCAATATATATCAAAATTAAGAAAGTTAGAATAACTCACCTCAATTATCCTCCGTCGTACTCTGAGTTGCACCTACCATATATGCCTCAACATTAACACTTAAACAAGCTATAGGATTTAGGACAGTCGAATAGAATAGAAATGGGAGAATCGTGTCGCACGAGTATCGGTATAAACCTAAGGACTGAAACAAGTAGGGATATCAGGGTTGCATATCCTCTTCGGCCTCCCAAGTCATCTCCTCTGTGTTATTGTTTCTCCATAGTACCTTAATGGAGGAAACTTCTTTAGTTCTCAGTTTCCGAACTTGTCGATCCAAAATGGCTACCGGAGTTTCTTCATAGGTTAAAGTTTTGGTGATTTACACATCCTTTACAGGAGTAATATGAGAGGGATCTCATATGCACTTGCGCAACATTGATACATGAAACATTGGGTGAACTGCTTCTAATTCCGAAGGTAATTCAAGCTGATAAGCCACCCAACCTATGATACGAATAATCTTATATGGCCCGACGTATCTGGGGCTAAGTTCTCCTTTCTTGCCAAATCGCATAACCCCTTTCATTGGAGAAACCTTCAAAAATACCAAATCGCCCAGTGCAAATTTGCAGTCGCAGTGTCGAACATCCGAATAATATTTATGTCGACTCTATGCAATCAATAAGTGCTCTTGGATTAGCTTTACCTTCTCCACTGCTTGCTGAACCAAATCAGGACCTAGTAACCCGACTTCAAGCCAGCTAATGGGGGACCTACACTTTCATCTATATAACGCCTCATACGGGACATTTTGATACTTAAATGATAGATGTTATTGTAAGAAAACTCAATACGGGAAAAATGATCATCCCAACTACCTTTAAAATCCAACATACAAGCCCGTAGGATATCTTCGAGTGTCTGGATTGTACGCTCAGCCTAACCGTCGATCTGTGGATGGAAGGTTGTACTAAGGTTCACTTGGATGCCTAAATCTTTATGAAACGACCTCCAAAAATGAGCCATAAAATAAGCACCTCTATCTAATATGATAGAGACTGGAACACCATGTAGCTAGACTATTTCCTTGATGTATAGCTTATCATAATCATTAGGTGAGAAGGTTGTCCGAACGGATAAGAAATGAGCAAATTTCATTAGCATGTCGACGTTAACCCAAATAGAATCAAACTTTCAATGATCCTTATTAATCATTTCCCATGTCACACCCCAAATCAGAGGGGGCGGCTGGCACCTGGGCCTTACTTGTCGAGAACCAACTTACGTGACTTAACAACATAATTTAATGAGGAAATGGGTCGTCAAGGCTTCCATGATGAACTAAATGAAAATAAATGGACTATAAGTAGCTAACAATACCAACATGATATGCATATACATAGACAAAGGCCGACAAGACCACCATAAAAGTGTGTACATCAAAACATATGCTAACATGAATCTATAAATAGGATATATATCTACAAGCCTCTAAGAATAACATAAATATCCAAAGGTAAGGAAAAGGCCCCACCATACCCATAACATGTACATAAAGGTCTTACCAACTCAAAATAGCAACTTCGGATCAACAGGAGCAAACCACACTATGTTGAGCTGAAACCTACTACGGAGGATTGTCAGTCCGTCTACCTAAACATACGGGCATTAAACGCAGTGCCCCCGGCAAAGGGACATTAGTATGAATAGATGTACTGAATATGTAAGGCACACGTAAGAGCATGGATGAAGACATCAAAGTAAAAGAGAGACATGGAAGATCAACTTGTAACTCAGGATTTCCACTGTGAGCCATATTATGCAATATGCAATGATACAATATATACATATATATAACGCCGTCATGAATACATTATGACCTCTGTGGGCATCATCATCATAATCATATTACCAACTGATCAGTGGTCGTGTATATAACGCATTTGTCATTTCACACACACACACACATACACACACACACACACACATATATATATATATATGCATGAGAATCATAAGGATTATTTTGAGCTCGTCGAAGAGACGTAAGGTTGTTACACTTCCGACTATCGTTATGGACTATCATGTCATCAATGGTTCATTATCAACAAAACAAAACACAACACAATAAAAGATAGCTTTTATGACATGACAAGTACTATCGACAAGGGACAAACAAGTTTTAATAACATTCAATGTAATCGATAATATGAACATTTCTAACTTAACATGAATAGAGTTGTTTTGGAGGGCCGCTCATTTATGTTTTGTTTACGTTGGATTCATGTCGAAAGAAGGAAAATGATAGCCTTAACATACCTCATTGTCCGACTAGGATACTAAGCCGAATTAACCTTCCCCCTTTAAGGTTGTGAATCTAGAATGAAACATGTGGTAAATCTAATATTAGCAGCCAATCAACAATACTAAATGCAACATGATTTATGGCAGCCCGGTTCAAAATACATAAGTAAATGATGCATGTAAGGCATGATAACACCTATGACTTAGTGACAGAATGCCTATTCACAATGTAGAATCAGGACAATAGTGGGTAAACCATGAAATAAATCACACAAAAATGGAACATGAACAGGCTGAGATGTACATGTATTCATCTTAACATGATATTCAAGTGACACTTCAAGATGTAGACAAGGGAATTAGAACCTATTAGGGAACATGCTGAGGGTAGGGAATGACAACTAGAATACCCAGAGGTCATGTAAGCAAGTTCTTGTTGATGCAAACATGATTTAGATTAAAACATGATCAACTAAGCCAAACTCTTAACACATTAGGTCATTTTTAACCTAAACAGGGGGACCAAATGACACAATAAAAGTCACATATAACCTATACAATCCAGATAGAACCTCAAAGGCCAACACTTACCCCAAAAAAACACTAACTGCCCATTAATAGCTTGTTTTATCCTTAAGCTAATATTAAATGACAAACAAATGTGGTGAGGACATGGGTTAATTAAACAAAGCCTTTAAGAGGTTAAGCATGCTTCCTATATCATTACAACAACATATTAGCCAGTTCATTCACTTATTAAGTTCCATATCAACATTTCTAGACATCATATCACCCAACACCTTAAGATTTTGTTAAGACATACCATAACTAGTCATATAAATCCCTTTAAAGTCAATTTAACAAGTTACATATGGTCAAGTAAATCTTTAAACTAGATATTAAGCGAAATTAAACAATATACATGTGATTAAATAGGTTTTCTAAGCTAACATAGAATACATTTTAAACTCAACCACACACAATAGTCATTAAATGATGAACGAAGCCACCAAAACATTCTAAACTAAACTATGATCACCCTAGTTACAAGTTCTATCACTTTAAGTATGCATACATGGATACTATAACCTTGAACTGACACTGTAAATTCTTACACTCACAGATAACAATTAAAAGTGATCTCAACTTAACCATCATACTAAACCATAGTTTAAATCAACACAAACCACAAATAACCTAGCTAGTCATGCTTACAACGTCACACAAAATAACAACAGTAACCTAAGCACGCTTAATAGATAACTTAACCAGCTCCAATAATAACTAATCTAGTTAACCATGTTTACAAACACACAATAAGCACAAAACAATGGTTTGAAAATGCTAACAATGTCATCAGTATGAACTAATCGAACATAACTGTTAACTTAATAAACCTAAACAACCACTTAACCATGCTTCATAGCTAACTAAATAATATAAAACAGTCATTAATACACACCAAACATGCTTACCCTTCAAGAAGTGAATCAACACTAAACATATTGTAATGAACTATAACGAAATATGCTTTAATATGCTTAACTGATGTCCTAATTTAAACCAAACATAATTAATTACCAACTTAACATGCTTAAACAATCATAATCTCAAACAGATAAACATAATGACTAACCTAACAAACATAAACAACAAACTAACAATTAAAACATGTTTTAACAACCATATAAACATACAACACAAAATTTATTTAGGATAATTAACTAAAAATTAAAAAGGATTAAGGATTAACTTGTGTGGAAGCAGCCTAAAGATCGACGATGGGCTTGAATCTTCACTTTGACGACCTCGATAGCTCGCAAAACACATGAAAACAAAAATATTTTAATTTGTGAAGGCAAATTAATAAACTCTGGGTTTCCCAAAAATGGTTTTGATCCCAACTTAGATTAATTAACTAATTAAAACTCAATCAAGGCTCTCAATCAATGTGAATGCCTTAAAATTAAGTTTCCGACCCTTTAATTATTGGAATGGGGTCGGTATTTATAGGGAGAAATCAAAACCCTAATAGAGACCCTTAACAATACGGGAGAACACGAATTGAAGGAAATATTCCCTACATATAGTTCTCAACCAATGAAAATCGAGTATTCAAATCGTAAAAATGGATAAGAAGCATTAAATGCTAACAGTAGAGAGGCGAATCCTCACCTAGGGGTTTGGGGGGATGATGGTACCAAGCGTGGAGGAGAGCAAGAAATACTCTTTCCTCTCTTGGATAGGCAACGACCGTAGCAAAAGTGAAGTACATACACTGGCAAATTTGTTATTCTCGGCATGGAGAAGACGATGTCAAGTGCAGCTAAGGTTTTCCCTTGAGGCCAAGAACAAAAAATGAGGGTGGGGTTTGGTTTTCTTTGGCTTTACGCCTGATGGGATTGGACTGGGCATGAGCCTTTTGGCTTGGGCCTGGTCGTAATTTAAAAGAAAAGGGGAGGGCCCAAATGTATTTTATGAATTGAAGTTCTCATGGTCATGTTTTAAACTTTAAAAAGGATAGAACAACTTCATAAATAGCCTAATTAAAATAAAAACTTCATTTTAAGTTTTATTTTGACACTAATCAGGATTTAGGAAATTTAAATCATGTAGAGAGCTTTTAATTTAAAAACATGATTTAAAATTGAGATGTAATTCTATTATCGTATTTAATTAAAAAAAATCAATTTTTATGGAGTGGAACATTAATCTTTTAATTTTGAAAATTCTTTTGAGATAGTTACATTTATAATTGTCGGTTATAATACAAAAATCATAATTAATGATCAAATTGTGTAAAATTAGGATATGATATACAATATATATAGCAAGTGATATTGTGTCAAACGAAATGACAAAATACTCTCGGAATAATTTTGTAAAATCATATTCGCTTTGTGAAAAATATGTTCCACTCCGTCCGTGACTTGGAACTCCGAATAATTAAATAAAATTGTCGAAGGCTAAAAATTAAGTGTCAATAAATGCATTATCCTTAAACTCATCAAGAACCTACAATCTCAAACAATACCCAAGTAGTATCCAAGTATCGGTTAAGAATGGATGTTTTGTGACACCAAGAATGGATAATCAAAGAAAACAGACAAGAGTTAAACAGTTCACAACGAAATAAAAGAGAAAAATACAAAAGAAATTGGAACGAAATGACAATGCGGACTCAATAACTATTTAACAATCAAGTAAGAATAATTAATAATTGTTAATTAGCTTAGATGATTAAATAAATGAGAAGAAAAGAAGAAAAATCAATTTTCAACAATTATAATTGTGTTTGGAAGAATTGGGATGAAAAGTGATAAAATTCAAGAATTAATTAGCAAACAAGTAGGTTTAGTTACTTGTTTTTAATAAATTAGAAGTATTAGACTATTAGGAATAGGATAAGAAACCAAACCGAAAGAAAATCGAGTGAAAATTGGGTCAAAATGCCCAAAATAGGGGATGAAAATAGAGCAAAACATAGTACATGGGTGGCTTGGGTTGGGGCTGTGTGGGTGAAACAGTAGCCACAAATCTTTTTTCCCTTCTGCGTGGCTGATGATGTGGCCATTTGTTTTTGACTTTTTTTTTACCCGTACAACCTAGTATTTTCCATTTTTAGTTGGAAGAATACATTTTCAAAACATTCGATGTAAACCTTTGGATCAAACACACTCTTTTTCTTTTTTCTTCCCCTTGAAGATATGAAGTTTGCTCAAGAACACCAAAATCCAATGTAGGTCCAAATCAACTCAAAATTGCTTCAAATTTAGATCTAGTCTCTCCTAGATGTAGAGTACAAAGCCCAATGGTTTTCGAAGTCAATCGAACCCGAAATCATAGAGACCCATTTGATGTTATTCAAACCTTCAAGGTCCTTCAATGGTGGAATCATCAAAAACACTTCAAATGCCATGACATTTGATATCTAGTGTTTTTTTATATATGAAGGAACTCAATTATAACCTCAAATCCACCAAAACAAGAATGAATTTTTGGAAATGTTTTTTTGAATTTCAAATTTTCCTATGTTTTGGGAATTTTTAAAATAGAAAAACCTAGGATTGAGGATTGTAGAAACAACACTCTAGCCTAAGCTCTGATACCAAATGATATGATTCGACTTGGAATAAATGCGGAATTAAAGAACACAAAGTAAAATATATTTGAAAGAAGAATTAGAGGGGAGAATAGAAGAAAGAAATCATTGAAATCAAGTAATTGATCACAAACCAAGGGAGAATAGACTTAACTCATGCTTGAATTATCAACTTGGATACATAACTTCGATGACAAGGTATGTAAGGCTTTTTCCTTTTTGACAAGATCATGTTATAGCCCAAAAGTGAAATGAAGTATCATCGCATGATTCCATTCTTAGTAGCTTGAATATCATGTATTTCCCTTCCATTATTGCTTATGATTATAGTATGTTACTTGTCGGAACTCTCATTCACATCTTATAATATTCCTTGTGATATGATTGATTCAGAGAAATAGGGTTGCATTGTAACATTCGTTGTATATGATTCCATAATGATAGTTAGAGGATAACGATCATAGGTCACTCTGGCCCTATTAATGGTATCCCTTGAGGTTATTCTTGCATTGCACTTATATATATGTAGCTATTTGCATATCGAGTCATGCTATAGTCGGTCGGGCAGACACGTATATATGTAGACCAATGATCAGTTGGCAGATATTACCGCATCTTATATAGCTGGGCAGTTTATGATGAGCTCACCCCACAAAGGGACTTGATACTATAATGTATGGCCTCATAGAGTGGCCCAATTTTACTTACATGCATCTATTCATAGTTATGTCAGTTGCATGTCATCATCGGCATTCTACTAAGTTTCACATTGATTTTATACCTTTCCTCTGATATTACATCTTTTATTTACATGTTTTACATGCCTTACATATTTAGTACATCTTTCATACTAATGTACATTTTGTTGGGGACGCTGTGTTTCATTCCCGCATGTACAGATACATGATTTGACAAACCTCCTTGGTAGGGTCATTGTTCAACTTGAGTTGGAGCACTCCTCTTCTTTCGGAGTTAATGTCAGAGTTTTAGGTATGCATTTATGTACATATTATATGTATGGCGGGGTCGTGTCCCAACATAGTTGTTTTTAATGACTCTTTGAGGCTTATGGACAATTGGGTTATGTATTGACCTTTTGTATGGTATTGTTGGCCTTTTTGTCATTCTGGTAATACTATTGCTATGGCCTTTCCAGCCTTTTGAGCTCAGTTGTGGCTGTGTTGGCCTTAAGATATATGTACACATGTTGGTTTTATCGTTACTTGTTCAGCTTGCTATTTCCAATCTCTCTTGTGATTGTCATTTTAAGGCCTTGTCCGCCTAGAAAGTTATATGATCGTACCATGATATACAAGTGGTACATATGGGCCATTCAAACACTAGGTGATTGCCACACCCCTTGAAGTTGGGGTGTTACAAACTTGGTATCAGAGCAGGTCTATCCTAGGGAGTGTACAAGCCGTGTCTAGTAGAGTCTTGTTTATTGTTGTGTTTTGCACCACACTTATAAGTGAGAGGTTGCACGACATTTAGGGATGTTTTCCATTATTTCATCTCATAGATCATGCTATAGAGCTGAGTCGTAAGGATTCAAATCTAACTCATGCTTTATAAAGTTTTCGTAATACCAATTACCAAAAAGATGTCGTCTCATTCATATTCGTAGTAAGTGAATGAAAGATCCTTACCGGGTTGATGAGATGCTAGAGGTGCAGTTATTATAAAGGATTTCAAAATGTGAGTATTTGTCTCATACATATATAGGAAAGGTGATACGAGCGTAGAAAGGTCATGTGTTGGTTTTAGGATGATTAAGGAAGTGTTGAGTATACTCTGGAATAGTTTAAGACTTATCAGATCGACGGAAGTATGTTCATGAAGAATTAAACAAATATTGCTTATTTTGAAATATATTCAGACCGTACAATTGGGGTATGGACTATACAATTTGGGATGGTGACCGTACTTGGTCGGAAATGTTTGGAAAATTTCTATTTGGGAGGTTGTTGGTATAGTCCAAAAGGTACGGACCGTACAAAGTTGTACAAAACTTTACTTGGTTGGCGTACTTTGAGGTTTTGGAGAGTTTTAAGTCATTATATTTTTGATGAGCCATGATCCAAAGCTCATTTCTCATTTCCTACAATTCTCCTTGAGCTCCTCCAAAGTTTCTCCAAGTGTTATTGATGATTCAAGCAAGGTTTAGAAGTAAAATAATGTGACTCTCTCCATCGGATAAACGTAAGCCTAGTCTACTATTTCTCCTCTCTTCTTGGTTGTTTGTGGAAGTTATTTTGTGCAAGTAAAGGGTGCTAAAAGGTTTTACTTTAATCCCTAAAGGTAAGTTATATCATCTGCTTATTGGGTGCAAATTTCTTCAAGTTGTAGTAGATTGGTTTGCTAAGAGCTTGTAGCTCAAATATTCTATTACAAATATATGGACTAAGGTAAGAAGTGAGATGGATAGTAATAAGCTCAAATTACACCTCTTAAATGGCGTAAAGCAGACATTTTTAAATATAGTAACCCAACTAGGTTGGGGTCGAATCCCAAAAGGAATATGGTGCGAAAAGGTTACTATCATAGTGTATCACTTGACTTAGGTCTTTATTCTAATTTTGTAAGGTTGTAAAGAGTTGTGTAATTCTAACAACTATATCGAATTGATTAAAATTAATATGATTAAGCAACCAAGATTGTGTCCCTGTTAGGTTAGATGTTACGCTCTAGTTATTATTGTGATATACTCCTAATAGGTTGTGTATGGTATGCACTTAATGTCTATGTGACTTCCTAATATTTCCCAATAGTTAGAAAGTATTTCTCTTCATTATTTTCCCAAATATAGAAGAGTGATATTAAGATGATTTGCAACCACTAACCGGAATGAATGAATAATAGATAATTAAATACTAAAAACCCGTTATTCATATTATCAAGATTAAAAACATATTCGCATAACACCCACCATTTGGTTCACAATCTCAGAATGAAATTTAGCTACTCATAATATTAATGAAAACAAAAGATTGAAATTGTTCATTGAAACTTACAATTGAATAATGAAGATTAAGGATGAAATCATGTTCTTAAAAAACAAAAAATACTTAGAGTATTCCCCACTATCGATACAAGACTTAAAATAGATGATAAATAATTTACAAAACCCTAAAAAGTATTTATACAAGTCAAAACTTAGAATTAAAAATACACAAAATTGCCCCTGTCAGTGAATTCGACAGACCGTACAATTAAGTACGATCTATATAAAGTTATACAGTCAACTTCAACAGCAAGATTGTACGGTCTCTATAAAATATTATGATCCGTGCAATCCCTGTTTCTCTTGATCTTCAATCAGGAACCTAGATTCTACGCTAGAATTATTTGGTCCGTATAAAATAATCCAGTCCATATAATCCCACTGTAACATCTTCCTCCTCCTTCTCATGTTTCTGCTAGCAGCCATCTGGGTGACGGTCTAATTGTACAGTCCGTATGATTCCCAGTTAAGAGGATTTTAACTGGGATGAAATAAGTAAAACTCAATAACAAAACACATCAAAACGACACAAACTTGCTTAAAAATAAGTAAAACTCATCGTCAAAAGGTATGAAATGTGCCGTAATTCTACGACATAATAGATAGAAAGGGAATGATACGAATATAAGTGGGACACCTGAACAAGTATGAGAAATGACTATGAGGTCTCAATGGCTAAATGTTAACAGGATGTATCGATCAAATGATTTAACTCTCTCGATTAAAAAAAGTATTGATATTGGCAGGATTGCTCAGTTAGACGGATAAAGAGTTGGAATTTTGAAATATTGCTATGATAAAAGATATTGAGAAGTTGTAGGGTAAGCAATCCGACAGTAAAAGAAAAAAATGCAAAGGAAAGGGGAATCCTTAGAGATTATTAATAAAGGAGCCCTTAAGATTTATGTCATAGCTAAATGATAGAAAGTCTATCGAGACTGAGTATATCGGTTACGAATGCATGATGTTCTATCCGTGTAAATGGTTTAGTAATCTCTAGTAAGAGGAATTAGAGTAGAGCAAATTGTAAGTTGTTAAAGGATCACAGAAGTACGGAAGGAGTTGAGACAATGATATGATTTTCAGGGCGAAAATCCCTTAAGAATAGAAAGTGGTTATACTCCTACTGGGGAGGTAGTACAATGATGAATTGATATAGAATTCATCTGATGGAATAATAAGAAGATTACGACGAAGAGTTCCAAGACGAACCAGATCGTGTCATCCAGATATGACATGACTATAAGATGAGATGTAAGTGTCAACGCTAAGAAAAGAATGGTAGCGACCTCCAGACTAATGAAAATAAGCAACAATAAGAGTCGATAAATATATAAGGCTTAGAGGAGAAGAGCATGGCTCGTAAATGAAGACAAAAGTATATAATACCAAAAAGGAAATATTCAGAATTAGTAAATGAATGAGGTAAATTGAGTCAAGATGAAAGATGGTATATAAGGCTGAAAGAGCCGTTAGTCGATCCAAATTTTACCGTATAAAATGGTCTTAGAGGCTGGAGTTTTAATTTCCCCAATAAGTGATCTCAATTTTCAGAAAGAAATCCAAATGAAATTAACGACAAAAAGGCCCAGCATAAAGCGAATCAAGTTAAAAGTCTAGGGACGCTTAGAAAAGGAATCCAAGAAATTAATACGCACTCAGAATTGGCACTGACAAAAATAAAAATGAATATGAAGATAAGAGGGATAATGGTTGACAGTTAACGATACCAAAGATCCTATAAGGGTACGTGAGAATGATATTGCTGAAAGTATATTGATAAGGGATGTTAACCAAGACTCAGAATATATTAATTTAAGTATAATTATACCTAGAAGGAAATACGTCAATAACAGTCGTTTGGTATGTTGGCTAAATAAAAAATATCCAAGGTTATAACCCAGAGTGGAACTTACGGCCAAGTATGCAAAGAACTCCTAAATAGAAGTTGAAATAAACCAATGCATTGCAATGCACCTGTTCAGGTTGGATTAGGGAATGAGTACGTTTACACTTAAAAGGAGGTTGGGAAGCCATGAAGGCATGCAGACCCAAGACTTAAGGTCGGCAATGGGGAGTATGCATTAGAAGTACGTCGTGATATCATTGAGAACCATAAAGAACTCTAGTACGCCTGTAGGCCATAGTAATCAAAGTTGAAGTAAGTTTCTCTTACCAATAGTAATGGCGCCCTCCCAGACACATCGCTATGATATGGAGACTTATGAATCTCCTTAGAGAGAATAATAGTTCTTGGGATTTAAAAGTAAGTAAAGGCGAGCCTAGATGGTATAATAGAGTATGGCCCTCGACGAGAAGGAAACAGTTCAGAAGCTAAGTTATAATGGATGGAGTTACTAACCAGAACTCAGTAGTAGTATTCCTAGTAGTCGAAGTAAAAGAACAAGGATAAAGGATTTTCGTTCTAGTACAGTTTGAAAGAAGAGTTTAATAAAATAGGATAATAACCTCTAATGAAACTTAAGGTAAGAGAGTTGAGAGGCTTAGCCTATCTAGAAGCCGAGGAACGAAAAATGTAGCCAAAGGAGTTTTATTAGTCAATTATTTAAGTGTTCAATTTCAAGGTCCCATGATAATAGAATCATCGTGCATAAGTTATCAACGCAAAGAATTGGTATTATCGGCATAGAAAGCCCGTATATGAGAGAAAGGGAGTCGGAGCTCTTCAACCTAGGTCAATTGTATGTTCCAAATTTGGCTAATTTACAGAATAAGATTTGAGCGGAAGTGAATTATATATCTAGGCCTACTGGTCCAATATAGAGAATGGATTTCCCGACATGGACATAGAAAAGTGTTTCAAGGATAAAGTTCAATATGAACTCATCCCGTTCTTATAGAAAATGTTACCCAGATGGTTAATGGTCAACAGATTTATAAGGGTGACCCATTTTATGTCAGAGTGAACTATCCACACCATCGAGGACTATGCAAGTAAAATATATTAAGAAGATTGTATGATTTTAAGACATTGTATTGTCTATCATCTCAGGTAAAGAATCTTAGTTACCGTAACTTCTATAGATGTCCACTAGAAAGGTTTAGGGGCATGAAGAAATCCTGTCATAGCATTATCCAAAATATGAGGTTAGGCCAGACGCTCGATTTGGACGCTCGATGACATATGGAAAGAAAGTATGCTAAATTTCAAAGGAGAGTGGGAGGATCTCTTTTCCAAAAGGAATTACGTATTATGGTGGTTATCATTTTATCATCAGATGGAGTCTTATAAAACATTGTATAATCAGGGGTACAGATCTACTATCGAACGACTCGATATAAGAAAATAGAAGCGTGTAGGCCAGAGTTAACCCACCAAATGGTAAAGGAAGTAAAGCCTCTTCAAGGGCAAGTGTTAATAATTCAGGATTTGTCAGGAATCACCTACTGATGTGCGAAGCTAAAATCTAAAGAATGTCTTTAATGATTAAGTATCTCAAAAGGTTTTTGCCCATAAAGCGTAATGAGATTCGACCAGCAAAATAAGTTTAGCCCCAGAGATGTTGGACAATATAAGATTATTTAAAGGTCTGGCCAAGCGACCTATGAGATAGGGTCACCTCCATGAGTTATAGAAAGTCTAAATCAGTTTTCCATGTATCGATGTTGCAGCAGAGCATAGGAAATTAATTTCACACATCACTAGTCGGGAATGTTCAAAGTACAGAGAATTCTCTTATGAATATATTGCACACTAAGAGATGAACTCCGATAGGGTAAGGTTTATCTTGTATGCCTTGTATATGCAATGTTATCGACACAAAAATGATGGACATAGCCCCGACTACGGTACTTGACAGTTGAGGTGAGTTATAGTTAACCCTTTTGATTTCTGGATAGACAGACAGTTATGTGAGGCCGATATGTCATGTTATGCTATTGTATAGCCCAGTAAGGCATTGGATATCTTTTCTGGCTATTTGGATAGTATTGTTTATAGAGGAAACTCTACCGATTTTTTTCTAAGAATCCTATGGATAAGAAATTGTAAAAGTTCAGTTGCCCCAACATTCGAGGATGAATGTTCTTAAGAGGGGAGGATGTTACACCCCGTATTTTCACGCTCGTATGCGTCGTATGTAAAGTAATGTAAAGCTCGATGAGGCTAATATCCCATTTTGGATGGAAACAGTTTAAACAAGTGTTACGTATGTTTCGTAAGATTTTGAGGTTAAATAGATTAAAGAAATTAAATTCGTCGAAACTTGGGAAGGACAAGCAGAATTTCCGAACCTGATTTGTTTCCTAAATTGTCGGGGGTATATCTCCTAGTATATAAGGAATTATGGAGTGCATAACCTATCTAACTTCAATTTCGGAGAGTATAATTTCCTATGCAACTGAAAGTTCGTAATTCTGAGAAATCCAGTGGATAGTAATGTCCGTACAAAAATGTACAGTCCGTACAATTTGGTTGTACCTTAGGTCAGCAGAAAATTTTCCAGCTCCTATTTAAGTGTTTTATTCGACCAAATTAAATATTTTTCTCTCATAAATTAAACCTTAAAGGCTCCTAAAACATTTCATAAAGTTCTCCAATGATTCCAAGCTTGAATCAAACATAAAATACGCAAGGTCGATGCAGAGAATCTCGTGAACAACATTAGATCTTCTTATTCCTTGTTGCAATGATTTTTGAGATATCTTGGTGATGAAGTAAGATGATAATTGAGGAGTTTACTATGTATTAATGTAAGATTCATCTAATTTATCTTACTCATAGGTATTGCAAGTGTTTGAGCTAAGGTTATTGGAGAATTCTTGAAGAAACTTGTGTTCATGAACCTTGAAGCTAAGTTGGTAAGGATATTGATAGAGTAGCATTGAAGAGTAGGAATATTAATGGAGGTGGTTGTGATGAGATATAGAATTTGAACTACAAATGATCTTATAAAGTTACGCACACAAGTTGTTCGACAAGATGATTAAGTGAACTCCTCCATAATCAAGTGATTTGATATTGACATAAGTCAATCGCATGATGTAGATAATCGTTCATAGAACGTGCAAGGTCCTTGGAAATGAAATAATTTCGATGACAAGGTATGTAAGGCTTTTCCCTTCTTAGGCATGATCTTGTTATAGCCCAAAAGTGAAATGAAGTATCATCGCATGATTCCATTATTAGTTTCTTGATTATCTTGTGTTTCCCTTTCATTATTACTTATTATTCTAGTATGTTACTTGTCAGAACTTTCATTCACATCTTATGATATTACTTGTGATACGATTGATTCAGAGAACTAGGGTTGGATTGTAACGTTCGTTGTATATGGTTCCATAATGATAGTCAGATGATAACGACCATAGGTCACTCCGACCATATTCATGGTATTCCTTGAGGTCACTCTTACATTGCACTTGTATGTATGTAGCTATTTTCATATCGCACCGCGCTATAGTTAGTCGGGCAGACACATAGATAATAGTTGGCATATATTCTTGTGTCCTATATGGCCGAGCAGTTTATGATGAGCTCACCCCACAGAGGACTTGATACTTTACTCTATGGCCCCATAGAGTGTCTCGATTTACTTACATGCATATGTTCATAGTTATGTTAGTTTAATGCCCTTAACGACCTTATTCTTACTCTCAGGTTGATTCTATACCTTTCCTCTAATATTACATATTTTAGTTACATACTTTACTTGCCTTATATATTCAGTACATCTTTCATACTAATGTCCATTTTGTTAGAGGGCACTGTGTTTTATACCCGTAGGTACAGATAGTCTATTTGATGAACCTCCTTAGTATGATTGTTGTTTATCTTGAGTTGGAGCACTCATGTTCTTCCAGAGTTGATGTCCTAGTTTTGGGTATGCCTATACATACTATGGGTATGGCGGGACGATGTCCTGACTTGGTTATTTGTTATATGACTCTTAGAGGCTTATAGACTAGTGGGTTATGTATTGACATTTTATATGGCCTTGTCGGCCTTCTTGTCAGTTTGATAGTACTATTGTTATGACCTTGTCGACCTTTTGAGGTTAGCTATGGCCTTCTAGGCCTTATGATATATGTACACATGTTGGTTTTGTTGTTACTTATTCAGGTTGTTAATTCCAGTCTCTCTTATGATTGTCTTTTTGAGGCCTTGTCGGCCCAGATAGTTATATGTTCACACTACGATATACATGTGGTAAGCTCGGGCCATTCAGGCACCAGGTGCCAGCCACCCCCACCCCCTCCCCAAATATCCTACCTTTATATCAATTGAGCACATATGGCATGAAGTTCGAATTGACAAGTACAAATGATATACAACGCAAATGATATGTATGTTATGCAATGGTCAGATGCATCTAGTATACACATGCTCATACAATAGGTTTCATGTGACCCATGAGGTCCAGTTACCTACCCAAAATCATTTTCCATCGGGTCCCAGCTATATGGTTGTAATATCATCATTTTCATCACTCTTACCATGTACAATATCCAAATAATCGGCCTTCAAGGCCCCTTTTTAGTATCTCATCAATCAAGTGCCAATAATATCATGAATGTATGAAATGGATATGTGTGCACCATGCAGATGCATAAATCACATCAATTAACAGTATGAGTTTCTTTCCAAGATTTAGATGAGATGTAGAGTGATGAATGCATGTCAAGTCATAATCACAGAATTTACCAAACATGGCTATCACATCCCAAATAAACAATAGTCATACCAACCTAAGTGAATTTACGCACCACACTCATGTCCTGAAGGCTAAACACTTAGTTTATGTCAGATGTATAACTACTTTACCTTTTTAATTACCCCTCTAAGTACACTGGTACCCGCACAAGTGCTCGTTACCTCACGAGTACGGAACCCCCAATCCCCATTACACCCCTTAATTACTTAACCAACTCATAAACACATATTAAGGTCTAGTAAGTCTCAACTTGCCATATATTTGTAGTTTCATAGCTCACTAATAATTCCAAACTCGATCTGCGTGAATATTAATCCTCTTAGAAATACCATTGTGTCCAAACTCACTCAACGAGTTCTATCTAGTCAAAATAGTAATCTACAGATTTAGACGAGTCCAACAATACCCATATTGCTATACTTTATTTCGGAACCCAAAATGTACCAGAAAAGCCAACCCCGAACCCACAAGAGCAAAACTGGAATTTTGACATAAATTCTCCTTACCTATATTCTAATTATTAAGAATCTTGAAATTTTTTGAAATCCATCCATAATTCGACCTTCAATCGATAAATTATTTGAAAATCAATTTTCATGGAAAATCCAAAATTCATAAGCTCAAATCGTGATTTCTATGATGAAACTCAATAATAATCGAAGGTAGAATGGTAGAAAGAGTGTTAGAATCTTACACCCACGAAGAATCTTGAAAAAATCTCTTGGAATCACCCAAATTTGAGCTTCCAAGCTCCCAAAATTGAAATAGAATGTTCAAGGTTTGAAGTTGGAATAAATATTCTGCCCAAGAGAATCCTCATTAGCGAACGCGAGTGGGCTTTCGCGAACGTGAAGGCAAATCAGTGACCCAGCACACTGGGCCTCCTATGCGAACGCGGCAGCCTTGTTGCGATCTCGATGACCACGAGACCTTCCTCTTCATGAACGCGAAGAGTAAAATCTCCTTGCACCATAAAAAGTTGAACTACAACACCCAAGTCCCAAACAAAATCTGAACCAACACCTAAAACTCGTTCGGAACCTCTGGAACACAAATCAAATATGCATTTCGATAATAAAATACGCTCCGGACTTGCTCGCATACTCAGAATTTTCAAAAAAGGTCTCCTTCACCTGGTGTTGACCAAGATCAACTATTAAATGCAGAAAATCCTATTTCTCAACCAACTACCAAAATGCATCCGAACGCCTCGGGACCCGAACCAAATGCTCGACTAAGTCATAAATGACATTCCATACCTAATGGAATCGAAATAACCTTAAAATAACTCATTTACCAAAAAGTCAACTCTCAATCAAACTTCTCCATTCCTTTAACTCTAAAACATCCAACTTACTAAAATCAATCTGAAACTCGCTCGATTGCTTCGAGAATCGTGTTACCCATTTCCGCAAGTCATAAATACCGAGATGAATCTAGAGGAAGGGTATTCTTGTAAAAATAAGTTCAAAAGCTTAAAATGACCAAGCAGGTCGGTACACCCCTACCCCCGAATTTATTATTTCATATATTTTATTTTACTTTTATAAAATATCTATAATAAATGATAATTTGTTTACCCCCTATCCGGATCATCCCGCCATACTCTCAACCTCCCTCCCCCCCCCCCCCCCCCCTGAATTTTCTATTTTTTTATTTTACTTTTATAAAAAATAGGAAATCTTTCTTATCCCCACCCCACCCGCCCCTGGTATTCTCATCCCGAATTTTCTATATCATATATTTTATGTTACTTTTATAAAAAAAATTGTAAGAAAATGAGATGGTTTTTACCCCACCCAGAGGGTGGGTGGTGGGGAGTGGGTGTTGGGATTTTGGGGTGGTTGGTATTTTCTGAAGAATGTTTTCCACTAACCAACCAAACATGAGAAAATAAGTAAGAATACATTTTTTCAAGAATACATAAGTAAGAATTCACTTATGTTTCAAGAATACTTTTTCTTGGAAAATATTTTCCTCCATACCGTACACACCATATATGATGTGAGTGTTATCCATTTACCCAATAAGTACTCATATTTTAAGTGGATAATAAGGATTGACTCATATTGGACCCATTTTAAATGAGTTGGGTATTCAACCCATTTTAAACAGATTGGGTCAGGCGGATAATCATATATTTTACCCATTTTGCAAACCCTACATGTGACATGTACAATAATCTAGTTGTGTCGGATCACAAAAGCGGATCTAAAATTTAAATTTGATAGGTCCAATCTTCAACGTACTAAGCACCGATTAATTGCATTTTAATATTAATGGGTTTCAAGATTAGTACAATAGTAGTAGTCGTTTGAACATAAATTGTTAAAACTGGAAAAAATCGCTATTGAAGTCAAAATTGAAAAATAGTATTTTAAAGTTGAAGTTGTGTTTGAATAAGAATTTTTTATTTTCTCAAAAAAAAAAACCAATGTACCATGCCTAATGATTTTTTTAATGATAGATATGCATTTTACTTGAAAATAAGTAGAAGAAAACTAATTTCACTTTAAAACTGGTCAAATTTGAAAATTCTTCTTCAAAAACTAACTAAAAAATTATTGTAACGCATAACTAAACATTGTTTTTATAAAACAAATATTGGAAAAAAAATCACGTCTCAACAAGCCCCAATGATATTTTACATATGTAAATATGTTCGGGGAAGGGGAGTCAAATGGACTGAGTTAATAAATAGAAATGTCCAAAAATTACTTTGATTAGATGGGTTGAGATGGAAATTGGCGAACAAATGGATCATAACTCAGTCCGCTCAATCTTTACCAAATTATAATTTTTTTATTTTATTTTATTAAAAGTTTATTCAAATACATAATAAAACTTTTTTACATAACAGTTTTATAATATCATATTAAAGCAATAGATATGTTTGTACAAATAATTTTCAAAAGTTTCTCATCTGTGAATTTTGGCTACACACAAGTTGAAACCGAAAAGCATATGATGCACATCCTCGGTGGACCCATGTCTACATATGGTACTCTTGCATTAACAAATTAAATTAAAATTTAATAAAAGAAACCCCATAAAATTTACGTTGTTTGTACATGAGTTAAGGGGAACAAATAGCCAAAAAGGGAGAATTTTCAGATAGTTGGCTTAATTTCTGTCATATTATTATAAGAATCAGTCTTTTCTTTACTTTTCTTCCAGTAGGGATGATATTTTCATTTTATTTATCCATGTTGTAGACAATAAAATTCGTGTTGGGAAAATAATAATAAAGACAACAAAATATCACAACAATGGTAGTGTTTGATTTCAAATATGAGTGTTACAATCTCTATAAATATGAATCATCGGATTCGTCTTTTCGATAATAAATTCAAAGGCTTTTGAGATTGATCTTAAACTTGGTGAATTTGATCTTGACTTGTACTTGAATTCAAGGGCTTTTGAGGTTGATCTTGAATTTGGTGGTCTTGATCTTGCCTTGTACTTGGATTCAAGGGCTTGAAGCTTGATTTTGAATCTTCCTCTTGATCTCGAGAACTTGTAGAGAAATACTTGAGTGCTTGAATTCTTGTAGCTTGTAGAGAAATATGCGGCTTTGATCCACGAGTTCTCTCTGGCTTCTTGTTAGAATTCTTGGTCTTATTCTAAATTATGAGACCTCTATTTATAGTTGTAGGATGGAGGAGTTGTGATAAGGACAGACTCCTTTCGGCCAATCAGATTTAAGATGACAAGTCGATATTTGATTGGACGAAATATGTCACTTGTACACACGACGCATTTTCATTGGCATTTGATTTGACTAGACATGCTGCATCATTTTGACACGTGGTCTGATCCTATTGGCTCCTTCGTGCGACTTGGCGTGCCACATCATTTGACACGTACCACCAAACTGGGCCTCTAGGTAGATGACATTTTGTGTTTGGCAAAGTGGGCTCGTCATTTATAGCCCTATTAAATGGTCTAAGCCCAGTGCATTTGGACTTTTGAATTAAATCCTTATTTATTTGACTTAAATAATTAACCCAATTATATTCGTCGATAATTTAATTGGACCAATATATTTTGAATTTAATATAATCCAAATTTCTTATAATTTTAAATTTAGCAAACATTTCATTGTCCACAAATGCCCCCTGTTTCAATACCTGTCGAGATGTGAGGTTGTTGAAATCGGAGATGAGCCTTGAAATATTAGTAAAATACGTCAAACTTTTTTCATGCAATATCTTGGTGTGACCTAGCTTTGACAATGTGAGGTTTGCACAAAAAATCTTGATTACTTTTGGAAACGTATGCTGCCAAGTAGAAATACCATGTACTCCAACAAGGAAGCATCTTTACTTGAATGTTATGATTTAACTCAAATCAAAGTTACACTCCCACTTCTGACGCACACGTAGTTTATAGATTTCAATTAGGTTTAGGACACTTAGTCCTTTGTGGACACCAATAACTGCTGCTATTTTCATTCAACTAGGAGTGTTTCACCACCAATGTACCCACCTATAAGTAGAAGCTGAGTGCAAGGTGTAGAACTCATTATCAAAGCCTACAAGAGAGCTTGTAGTGATATAGTTCTCGAAGCTTGAGATGTCTCCAGCTTTAATTTGTTCCAACGAGAAGCAAGTTTAAGGACTCTACTTTGACGACCAGATACTCGTGACCAGGTAATTTCTACTCCTGTATTTTGTTTTTTTGTTGTTTTCCTTTTTTTTAGTACTTATAGACAAAAGAAAAGGGGAGGAACAGTTCTCAAGCCATAACGACGGAGTATTGAAAAAATATCCACATCAACGGAATATCAAAAGGCAAATCCATGACACCAAATATATAGTTGACGAAATATCAAAGCACAAATTCACAATGCCAAATATCTATATCGGCGGAATATCAAAAGGCAAATCCATAACACCAAATATATAGTTGACGAAATATCAAAGCACAAATTCACAGTGCCAAATATCTATATCGGCGGAATATCAAAGGGCAAATCCACAACGTCAAATATTCACATCAACGGAATAACAAAGGACAAATCCATGATGCCAAATATCCATATCGACGAATTATCAAAGGAAAAATCCACAACATCAAATATTCACATCAACGGAGTAACAAGGGACAAATTCATGACGCCAAATATCCATAACGAACAAATAGCAAAGGACAAATCCACGATAAGGTCATCTTAAGGTGCAAAGGGACAAAAGGTGTCAACCTTAAGACTAGGACTTTAGGGATTCTTTTAAGGACATATCCGTATGAAGGTCAGCT
Organism: Anisodus tanguticus; assembly: GCA_034509755.1. Taxonomy (NCBI): domain Eukaryota; kingdom Viridiplantae; phylum Streptophyta; class Magnoliopsida; order Solanales; family Solanaceae; genus Anisodus; species Anisodus tanguticus. Next base: position 23,086,059 of record CM067560.1, on the reverse strand, counting down.
TAAGGTGCAAAGGTACAAATTTGTCCATCTTAAGACTGAAAATTTAGAGATCCTTTTGACGACGAAAATTCGTGAAAAGGCCATCTTGAGGTGCAAAGGGACAAATTTTTCCACCTTAAGACTGGAAATTTAGAATCTTTTTAAGGATAAATCCGTAAAAAGAACAACTTAAGGTGAAAAGGGACAAATTTGTCCACCTTAAGACTGAAAATTTAGAGATCCCTTTAAGCATAAATCTGTGAAAAGACTAGCTTAAGGTGCAAAGGGACAAATTTGTCCACCTCAAGACTAGAGATTTAGAGATCCTTTTAAGGATAAATCCATGAAAAGGATGGCTTAAGGTGCTAAGGGAAAAAAATTTCCACCTTAAGAATGGAAATTTAGAGATCATTTTAAGGATAAATCCACGAAATGGCCAGCTTAAGGTACAAAGGGTGAAAATTGTCCACTTAAGGCTTGAAATTTAGATACCCTCAGCTTGAATATTATACTTGGTGAACTTTGAAGACTTCAACTTGCCACTGGTGGGTTTGAAATTCCAACTTGAACTCGGCAGATTTGAAGACTTCAACTTGCAGACATGGTGGTATTTGAATCTTCAACCTGGAGACTTGCTAGATTTTAAGACTCCAACTTGCAGAAAATGGTGGATTTAGAACTTCAACTAGAAGACCTTCCAAGTTTTTAAGACTTCAACTTATAGACATAGTGGATTTGAAACTTCAACTTGCAGGTGCAGTGGCTTTGGACATCAACTTGAAGAGATAGCGGATTTGACGACTTTAACTTGAAAATCGATGGATTTGAAGACTTCAACTTGTTGATTTAACAACTTGCTAAGAGATCACAGTCATCCCATCAGAGAAATCCATTTTTTCACGACCCAAACTGAAGTGCCATGACCGACACCTGGCTTTGTTGGCCGAGTACGGACGTACACTTCATACTATTTTTCTTTATTGCTTATAAAGGCCGATGATGCCAACATAAACAATGATCCTTAAATATGTCAACTCATTAATGAAACAATAGTGATATGAACATGTGTAGATATACGAGCCGACCAGGCTACCATGAAAATTGTACATAAGATACAGGCCATCAAGGCCATATGCATCAAACTGTAAGAGATAAAGATGTACTCATATTAGACATAGGGCAACATGTCTATGAGCCTCTAAGAATACATAACCGTCATAAGTCGGGATAGGGCCCCGACCTATCTATCATCACCTGTATATACATATGCATAATGACGCATACATGTAAGTCCGGAGAAGTGGACCTCACCAACCATCCACTGAATCCGGAGGTCCACTAATAACCCTCAAAGGTTGTTCCGTTGTCATTAATCCTCTTACTGCCTAATCTTTCACTTTGCAAGTATCACAATACCAATTATTAAAGAAATCTTTCGAGTTCCTAACTTGCATCTGGTTATCTTAGGTTACTACCCAATATTGGTATTTCACTCATATTGAAGCCACCAATTCACTTCTCGTAGTTACGACTTATACCTATTTATAATTTAAAACTTGCCTTCTCCTGTTTTCTCTTCTTCTAGATTACGAACCTCGTCGTACTACCATAATTTAGTTCATAATCATTAACCATTTCCCATATCTATTAATAACACTTCGCTTATCCTTATTTCTATCCTTACTAACATTACTATCTCTTATCTTCCTCTGAACGACTCCAGTGAGACATTCTTTCACTTGTAGCTTCCCTCGCTTCACCATACCTTATTTTTTTAGTTATTTAGTACTCCTTCACCAGAAATAGATCCACACTAAGGTTATAAACAAGAACTCTAGTTCCTAATCTCCAACTTTTCTAAACATTCAAGAATTCATACTCGACTATCAAAACCCAGAGTAAATCATCTATATGATGTGCAAGGAAGAACTACCGACATGTTCGTAATACTATCCAGTTATGTCGTCTGATCATAATAATCTGTCCATTGACAAATATTCATCTAACCCTCGCAAAATCCTGAAATTCCACTCCTTCCTAAGGCTACACATCTTGATGACATGTCGTAAGCCGGATAGATGTTACTAACTATACCTCTATCATTGCCAAAACTGGAATCATAATGTTGGTGTTGCTCTGTCTAGACTTCAACTACTTCAATATCTTCTCTACATGGATACTCCGTACCTCATTCACTTTACCTTATTTACCTTCTAAAACTCGTACTTTACATTCTGATGTTTTCACAACTTTCTTCTCGTATGAGTGAGATAGATGTTCATACCTCGGAGCTCAAGATCTGATAGAGACCTCACATTTACTTATTATAAACACAAATTAAATTGAGTCTTTATGACTCAGTTCCCCCGCAGTCACATCCAATCTCTTACTAGCCTTTTCCTTCTAGTTGTAAATATCACTGTGTTATGAACAATAAGGATTAGTAGTTAAATTTTTATGACTCAACTCTATTGCATGATCTAGAATATAAATTAAAGGTGATAATTCTAAATGTCCCGCAGCCTCCTGTTTATAAGTGTGGTGCATAACACACCCATAAATAAAACACTACTAGACACGACTTGTAGACTTTCTAGGACAATCCCGTTATGATACCAAGTTTTTCATGACCTAAACCAGAGGGCCACGACTGGCACCCGGTGCCTTTGTTGCACCCCAACCTTGGGGGGTATGGCCGGTACTCGGTGCCCTAAGGCCCGAGCATACAAATCCTGATACATGTGACTTACTCATCAACACATAGGCCAATCAAGCCTCTAATAAATGACTATCTGAGCAAAGAACACAATCACATATATGCAGAAAAGGCCCAACCTATATATATATTTACAACAAGGCCGACAAGAACACAACAAGTGTACCAATGAGGCCGACAAGGCCACACAAGACCATAACACACACCACATCTATCTACAAGTCTCTAATGAGTATAACGACAACATCTGGTCAAGATAGGGCCCCGCCATACCCAACTATATACATATGTACACCCAATATACCTATCAGCTCACTAGACAGCTCCAGAAAATAAAAGAGCATGATAACCTTCAGCTGAGTCAAGTCACCTACTGTGAGAAATCATCTGCATCTCTATGTGTACCTGCGAGCATGAAATGTAGTATCCCCAGAAAAGGGACATCAGTATGAAAGATGTACTGAATATGTAATATTGGAATAGTAAATAAGCCAACAATAATCAAGGATGTGAGAAATACCACCTGGAACTCATAATGTCACAATGCATCAAACTGTATAGATATGTATAATAATCGTGTATATAACGGCGTAGGCCTCTGAGGGCCGTATCATCAATGTCATGTATGTATAGACTGCGTATATAATGCCATAGGCCTCTGTGGGAAATACTTTATATATATAAGGACTATACCAAGTCTATGAATTACTCATCAACTCGTCGGGGTAACTAATGTCGTTACACCCCTGACTATCTTTATGTGGACATATGTACTCTTCTACTTGGTTATGATTCATGAGAAAGAAAACCTCTTATTTTCATCAGCTTTTCAATCACGAAATGAAATACCACTGTTTAACTGATGGAAAAGGAAGAACATCAAATCAAAATATAATCTTAAAAAAGATGGATTTGCATCCAAAGCATTCTTAATCGACTTGGATTAGTATCTTTACAGAAACACATTTATAGCTATTGTTATCTAGAGGATCATGCCACAAAGGAGAATAAGGGAATCCCTACATACCTTGGACAAAAAGTTACAAACGTCTCACGAGTCCTCGCGCCTTCTGCTGATGGTTATCTATATCATATAAAGGATTGGTATCAATATCAAGCTCGTATCTCATTAGAGTTTCCATTAAGACAATTCATCGAACAACTTGTAGGCAATACTTCATAAGGTTGTTTCTAGATCAAATTTGATATATCTTAGCCCAACAACCTTCATCTTTACTTACACTCCCTCTTACCAAGGTATTCATACATTTACAACTCTATTTAATAGACCAATTCATGTGAAAACAACACATACAACTAACCCAAACATCATTTTATCAATTAAGGTGCTAACTTATAAATTCTTCACCCAAACGCTTAATTAACACATGAATAAGCTTAAGTACAAGAAAAGGAGTGTAAATCTTATCTTACATAGAAAATATAACCTTGAATCCAATCTCCTTAGTTCCAACAACAACTCTCAATTTCACAACAACTGCATAGAAGCATTCACCTTTACTTTTCCTAGCTTTTGGATATAAAATCATGGTGTAATCGCCTTGAAATCACTTTGAAACCATGGAAATATGTTGGTAGGGTTAGAGAGATTGTGTGGGAATGGTTTGGATGAAAAATGACCCAAAATGGCCTTAAATTTGTTTAAACCCGAAACTAAGTTGGCCACCAACCAATTTGATGGTCCGTACAGTTTCGTACGTTCCGTCAATTTGGACCGTATAATTTGCTCTTAAAAATATGGTGAGGTTCCATATTTTGATGGGCCGTACAAATTTGTACGGTCCGTCCTTTTGGCCGTCAAAATGCAATTTCGCAGATTTTCGTCGAAATGTATTTTATTCGACCTATTTAACTTCCATATACTTCGATACCTCTGTAGACAACCTATAAAATCTCATTATCCTTATGTAAGGTCACATAACTTCCCAAAATGCCGGTAATAATCGGCAACATGATGAAACATAAAACTACGAGGCGTAATATCCTTCCCCCTTAGAAACATTTGTCCGCGAATATTGAAGATATTCTAACTCTCAAGTTTTCTAAAAATTTTAGAAGAGGTTCCCTGTAAACAGGACTATCCAAAACCCATCAAACAACTCAAATACATCTAATACTACATAAGACAATATAATTATAAGACATCATCAAATCTGCCTCACACGACCGCTTATATTTATGATGGCAAAGAATGATTAGCCATAACTCGCCTTAACACTCTCTTGTTGAAATCTATGTTGCACCTGATACACCTGTTTCAGCAACACCATCTAAATAAGGTATATGGAAAGTATACATAATAGGAATAGAAGTATCGTGTCGCACGAATATTAACATGAAGCTAAAGTTTGAAATCATTGAGTATAGTGATTCTTATGTTCTTTAACAATTTTGCCAGAGTTCTTTCATAGAAAGGACTATCTCAACCCATCGTGCAAATCAATTCCATAGCTATTGCCTCGTAAGATTACACATGCATAACAATGTTGGTACATTATCAACCTCCACAGGGTCGTACACCTCTTTTACAAAGTTGCTTAATAACTATCATCTATTCAAATTGTTGGATCCTGACATCTGAACTATATCTTTTATTTATTTGTTACAATTCTCATCTTATGATAGGGTTTAGGTGCCAGGGATCACAGGCACAAAGTATAAATAAGATTATGATGAGAGGCTGAGACACAAAGATGATCAAATTCAAGTATTTTAAAATAATAGGGTTATCTAAATTTGTTTCTTCATATGTTTTTCCTTTTTCATTCCTCTACAATATCCTTATATGATACGTAAGTTTTGAATAGCTCAATGGTCTTAGAATTTCTTTCTTTAATGAATTCCTTTTCACCTTTACATTTCCATTATGACAATACTTGAAGAATATCCAATAAATATACATGGTTGGGATTATACTCTACTTGTCGGTTAATGTATTTTTCAACCAAGTCTAGTATTATGATTGGGAACATATCATATGAAGTCTTCTTCTCTTGTCAAGTTGTATCCTACTTCTACAATCCAATCTCTAAAAATATCTCCATATTAAGCTAAGTATTTTCTTATGATTCACTATATCAAATCTGATATTGTTACTTTGGATCCCTTCCCTTTTCATGGTTCAACAAGAGTCTTAATCCCTTACTATACCTAATCCCATATTTATTGGTCTGTTAGTATGTTGTTTATTAGTTAAATATCCTTACTCCAACCTTCTTCCCAATCCCATACATTCAGTCACTATCTGTGTCTGGTGGTCTGAACCTTAGCTTTAGTTAGATTCCTTAGGATAGGGGCGAGGGTAATCCTGAATATCTAAAGCCTTTTATTGACTAGTTCCTCAACAATTGTTTATCACAAAAAGCGTTTGTATAACGACTCATGATAATGTTTCAAGATAAATTGTCGGTCATACTTTGATTGTAGACAGTCTTAGTTGTCATGTCACAAATTGATAAGTCAATTGGGCATTACTTTTCCAAACCTGAATAGTTTCCACTGATAATGTGATGTCCCACAATGATCCTTTGATCAATCAATAGTCCTTAGGTAATATCTCAACTTCAAGAAAAAATCTTCATGAGTGTTGTTAATCGATATACTTAATTCTTGGATCTTGATAAGGTTCCTCCTATTAACTTTACTCCATATCACAATACCTTTCAATTGACTCTAGACAGGGTTCATTTTCTTGATACTCCTCTAATTCCCAATATAAGGAAGAATTCATTTTCCTTCAGCTTTGGGGAGTTATCATCGTCTGATTTCTATTACTACTGGACTCCTGTTACTTCTTTGGAGCGGTTCTTTCCTGTAGCTTCCATAATGACCCTTATTTTTCAATGACACATAACTCTATCGTCCATTATCTCTATGTTCATTATATTGTCTCCAGTTTGTATACTCTGTAGGTGATGCCATGCATTTCAAGATAAGTTCATCCTTCCTTAGCCGTTCATTCTTTCTCATTTAAGTCCTAAAAACAAAATATTCTTTCCACTTTGAGGTCGTTTCTCTTCTGTTGACCTTATTTCTTAGGCGTTTATTATTTTTACTGGTTTTGGACTGGTGCTCTTCTGAGAATAACATTTACATTATACTACAAGTGCAACATTTGACCCTTGTAATTCCGATATCCATTATATGTCATATTTGACTACCTATTCGTTGGGTATTTCCTGTACAACCTTTCCCAAAAGAAAACTTTTGACATATTATTATTATTATTACAATATTGCCAATGCTAGGGGTCATTTTGTCCCCTTTTTCATCGAAGAATATACCTCTACAAGGCACTGACATGTTTGATCCCACTCTGGTCACGGTACTTGAGTTAATGCTTCTGCTTTTATCACTTGATCCGGCTTCATTTGCAACCAATGTCTTAAACCTTATGGTCATCATGTTATCCTTCTCATGGAGTTTTGAATTTATTCGGCGAATCAAAATTTAGAATTACTCGTCTGCTCATCTCTTTGTTCCCTTACTCTTATTTTTTTTAGTTCTTTTCCTTATCATCTACCTTAGACACTTTTGACAACATGTCCTTATAGATCCTGGATCCACTCTATCATATGTAACCATATTCATTGCTAAGAAATTTGGGATAGAACCAGAAAAGTAACATGAACCCTTTGAAGTATCCACTCCAGTTGGTGAGTCAGTTATAGCCAAGCATGTATATAGTGGTTGTCCAGTTAAAGTCTATCATCGCATTACCATAGCCGATTTGGTAGGGTTAGAAATGATAGACTTCGATGTAATCATGGGCATGGATTGGTTATCTTCATGTTATGCCATAGTAGGTTGTAGAATAAAAATTGTAAAATTCAAATTTCCCGGTGAGTCAGGCATAGAATGGAAGGGCTATGCAATAGCACTTATAGGGAGGTTTATTTCCTATCTTAAGGCCAGAAAGAGAAGGACATGGAGTTTAATAAATGAGCTAAGTCTTCAGGTCACTTTAGTCATAGGGGTGGTGAAGGCAGGCCATTCTTCAAAAATAGGTCATCAAGACCTGCCACATCATCAGTCAATGCCCCAGCCCCAATGTTCAGGAATGATAACAAGAGGCGTAACTTTAGAGCATCATGCTCCCAGTCATAGGCCAGTATGGGTTAAGGTCCTTTCAGCAATCCAGTGGGTGAAAAGTGTGGTAGGAGACACCCAAGAGAGTGTCTCTTGGGTATGGATGTCTATTTTGGGTGTGGCCAGCAATGTCACTTTCAGCGAGACTACCCATTAGCGAGGCAGGGTATATGAGGTAATATGGCTCAGTCCGCAAATTCTACAGTTTCGCGTAATTCTCAGGCCTAGTCAAGGCATGTTCCAGTTATGTCTGGTAATGTTGGTGGAGGCCAAACCACTTATACATGATATTATGTCATTATGATACATAGGCCCGCGCAGATGTGATCACAAGTATATTAATCATTTTCACTTTTGACGTTTATGCCCTTATGGATCCTGGATCCACTCTGTCATATGTAACCCTATTTATTGCTAAGAAATTTGGGATAGAACCAGAAAAGTTGCATGAACCCTTTGAAGTATCCACTCCAGTTGGTGAGTCAGTTATAACCAAACGCATATATAACAGTTGTCCAGTTAAAGTATATCATCGCATTACCATAGCCGATTTGGTAGAGTTAGAAATAATAGACTTCGATGTAATCATGGGCATGGATTGGTTGTCTTCATGTTATGCCAAAATAGGTTGTAGAACCAAAATTGTAAAATTCGAATTTCCCAGTGAGTCAGTCATAGAATTGAATAGTGAAGCAGTAGCACTCATAGAGAGGTTTATTTCCTATCTTAAAGCCAGAAAGATGATATCCAAGGGGTACATTTACCATCTAGTTTGGGTTAGGTATGCAGATAACCTGACCCCAACTCTCCAGTCTGTACCAGTTATCAATGAGTTTCCAGAAGTCTTTCCTGAAGATCTTCTAAGAGTTCCTCCTGATAGGAAGATCGAGTTCGGAATTGATCTACTTCCCGACACTAAGCCGATATCTATTCCGACATACAGAATGGCTCTAGTAGAGTTAAGAGAATTAAAAGCCCAGTTAAAAGACCACCTTGATAAGGGATTTATTAGACCAAGTGTCTCACCATGGGGTGCACCAGTCTTATTTTTTTAAAAGAATGATGGGTCTTTGTGTATTTGCATTAACTACCGACAGTTGAACAAGGTCACGATTAAGAACAAATACCCTTTTTCCCAAAATCGATGACTTATTCGATCAACTTCAAGGTGCTCAGTGTTATTCCAAGATTGACCTCAAATTAGGGTACCATCAGCTTAAAGTTAAGGAAGTTGATATTCTGAAAACTGCCTTCAAAACTCGCTATGGTCATTTCAATTTTTCTTTCATGTAATTCGGATAACGAATTCACCAGATGCTTTTGTGGATCTTATGAACAGGGTCTTCAAGCCTTATCTCAATTTTTTCATTATTGTCTTCATTGATGATATCTTAGTCTATTCCTATAGTGAGGTTGATCAGTAGAACATCTCAGAATTGTATTGCGGACACTTCAGGACCACGAGCTTTATCCAAAGTTTTCGAAGTGTGAATTGTCTAAAGTCAGTAACATTCTTAAGCCATGTGATTTTAGGAGAATGCGTCCAAGTGAATTTTCAGAAAATAGATGTTGTTAAGAATTGGCCCAGACCCACTTCTGCTTCAGATATTCATAGTTTCTTAGGTCTGGCAGGCTATTACAGGCGCTTCGTAGAAGGGTTTTCTTCCATCTCAGCTCTATTGACTAGATTGACTCAGAAGAAAGTCATTTTTCAGTGGTCATATGCTTGTGAGCGTAGTTTCGAAGAATTGAAAATTAGACTGACTTCTACTACAGTGTGAACATTGCCAAAGGGAATCGAGGGGTTCGTAGTATACTATGAGGCATCAGGCATTGGTCTCAGATGTGTTTTAATGCAGTATGGTAAGGTTATAGCTTATGTATCCAAACAACTTAAACCTCATGAAAAGAATTATCCGACTCATGACTTAGAATTGGCGGCTGTGATTTTTGCACTCAAGATATGGCGTCATTAATTCTATTGAGTTCACATTGACATTTTCACAAATCACAAGAGCCTTCAATATATTTTCAAACAGCGGGAGTTGAATCTTAGACATATGAGATGGCTCAAATCGATAAAGGGTTATGATAGATGTTCTCTACCACCTAGGGAAGGCGAATGTGGTAGCCAATGCTCTTAGTCAGCGCTCCATGGGAAGTTTATCTCATATTGATGAAGCTAAGAGAACCATGATGAAGGGGCTTCATCGACTAGCCAGTCTAGGAGTTCGACTCATGGATTCTGAAGATGGTGATGTTGTTGTTCAGAAAAAGTCTGAATCCTCCTTAGTAGCCGAAGTAAAGGAAAAGAAGTTCAGTGATCCCTACTTGTTGCAGCTGAAAGAGGGGATTCACAAGCATAAAACTACGACTTTGGAATAAGGGGGAGATGATGGTACTTTGAGGTACCGAGGCAGGTTGTGTGTTCCAGATATAGAAAGACTCAGAGAGAGAATCATGGTAGAATCGCATAATTCTAGGTATTCTATTAACCCAGGTTCTACAAATATGTATCATGATCTTAAGGAGATTTATTGGTAGAATGATATGAAAAAGAATGTGGTAGATTTTGTGGCTAAGTGTTCGAATTGTCAGCAGCTGAAAGCCGAACACTTGAGACCTGGTGGGTTGGCTCAGAATATTGATAATCCTATTTGGAAATGGGAGATGATAAATATGAACTTCATAACATGTCTACCTCTCTCATCCCGGAGGCATGATTCAATTTGGGTGATTGTGGACCGACTTACTAAATCAGCCAACTTCATGCTAGTCAAGACCACTAATTGGGATGATCATTTACCTCTTATTGAATTTGCTTATAATAATAGGTATCATGCCAGTATCTAGATAGAATTGTTCGAAGCTCTTTATGGGTGAAGGTGTAGATCGCCAATTGGTTAGTTCGAAGTTGGTGAAGCAAAGTTGTTAGGACCAGACCTGGTTCATCAGGCTATGGAAAAAGTCAAATTGATTCAAGAGCATTTGAAAATAGCTCAGAGTCTCCAAAAGTCCTATTCAGATGTGAGGCGTAGAGACTTAGAGTTTTAAATTGATGATTTGATATTTCTGAAAGTTTCACCTATGAAAGATGTCATGAGATTTAGGATTTTGAGGAGAGTTGGCCAAGTGGCCTATGAACTTGAATTGCCATAACATTTAGTTGTTATGCATTCAGTGTTTCAGGTATCTTTGTTGAGGAAGTGTTTGGGAGACCCGTCATTGGTTGTCCCTACCGATTCCATTACAGTTAAGGATGGTCTGGCCTATTAAGAGATCATTATGGCTATTTTGGATCGTCATATTCAAAAGTTGAGAACTAAGGAAGTTGCCTCAATAAAAGTATTGTGGAGAAGTCAGAATGTTGAGGAGGCTAAATGGGAAGCCGAAGAAGACATGGAGTACAAATATCCACACTTATTCAAAGAGCAAGCAGAAAACAAACAAGTTAAATACCCTCAGTATTCATGTCATGTCCCATTCGTATCTATTTCTCATGTTTCACATTCGTGTATTTAGTACTCATGCTCCATGTTCATGTTTTCATGTAATCATGTTAATTCAGTTCCCATGCTTTATGTCATATTTCTTCACATTCTTGTACTCATGCTATGTCTAGTCTCATTCCTAATCATAACCCATCATTCGAGGATGAATGATCTCAAGGGGGAGATATTGTAACACCTTATACCTTTAAATTAAGCCATGTTTACAATTCAGGAATATAGGAAGCCAAAACGGGGAGTTTGGAGTTGAAAACCAGTTTCAGATTCTACAAAACCATTTTTACGCTAGGATTGATGGACCGTCAATATGGACCGTCGAGTTCACTTTTGAATTTGATAAAACCCTATGGATTTTCACGGACATTATAATTTTTTACGGCCCATCCTTTTATACCGTCTCTAAATCCTCAAGTTTTCAAGTCACTAAAATTGAACAATTTCATGACGGACTGATTATACAGACCGTCAAAGCATTGACGGACCATCAAAGTGAACCATCAATATATTGACAGCCCAAACTCAGACAGTCAAATTATTGACGGACCGTCAATTGCAACCGTTGAATTGTTCCAACAGCAAACAGTACAAATACACCACTTGACATAATAATCTGATTTTCTTATTCTTTCAAGCCCTAGAATGACGTGCTCTCCTCTCATCATCCCATAACTCAAGGTAAGCCCTTTTCATACCATTCCACGTGATTCTAATCAAGCATAATCAATTCTTAAGTAAAGTTTATTAATCCTAACCTAGTGTTTTCAAGTTAAACCTAATATAAGGTTTCAAGGTTTAATCTTTGGAGTTCTTCTTCAATGTTTGGATTTTATTACAAGTCTTGGAAGCGAGTAAGTTATGTAGATCTTCTATCCACGTGGGGATATCACTATTCTTTCCCACGCCACATGTAATTCATGAAACAAGAAATCTTCAAACCTAGGGTTTTTCACTCAAGTTCATGATAACCTTATATACATGTATAATTATATATCATGTTATATCTTGACCTTTTAAATTACATTCATGATATGCTATTGTGATTGTCATCAACCTGTCTGTAATCTATGAACCCATGACTTGATTTCCATGAATTCTTAAATACAAATTATGAGTATTATCACATAATTCCATGAAATTTAGATATGTTTATCATAATTTATACATGTTATATTATGTATATATTCCCATGTTAAATTATGAATTTACAAGATTATGTTTTCAAGCTATTTCGTGAAATTCATGGGCTTTCAAGCCAACTATTTTCAAGTAGATGTTTTGGGAGTTGCACAGATTACCGAGAAGGCTCAGATAGACAGAAACTACATATGACAACGTAGGATAAGGGTCGCTCCGCCAGAGGACGGCACCTTCAGATTATTTATTGCATCCATCATGTTCATATCTTTTACTTCGGCAAAGTACGCTGATCATGCAGAGATCAGACTCCACGTTCACGCGTGGTGGTTTATGTCAGTTTTACTAATGCTCTCCCCACAGATATATAGATATACGGATATAAAGTTTACAAATTTTACACATGTTATTATACTCATGTTCACGTTTCAGTTTCAGTTCATATCCCTATTATTTCATGTGACTGCTTATTTCTTTCAGTTGCTTTACACATAATATAATTCAAATGTACTAATGTCCCTTTGCATGGGGCCTGCACTTCACGGTGTAGGTGTTGAGTTTCAGGGGGATAGATATGCTCAGTAGGATTGCTTCAGTACCAGCTATTTGGTGAGCCTCATCTCATTGAAGGTGTCAATCTATCACTTTATGATTATGTCAGTAGATGTATGACAGGGCCTTGTACTAGTAAATATTTTTGCAGACTCATGTTGTCAGAGGTTTCATACACTAGTCTAGTATTATGTCATGTCATTTTTTTAGTTACTCATACTTATGATATTTTCAGACTATTTCCGCAATATTTTTTCAGACCATGTTTTCAATATATGATTTACATGTTTTAAAAGTCATTGCTTTATTATGTTTTGATGCCTATGTTGACAAGCAAGCCATGTGATTTGCATAGTTACATGCAGTCAGGCACCGAGTTCATCATAAACTATCTTCAAGCAGCCATTCTGGCCCAATCGACTCATAAAAATATACCATAGAATTCAGAAATCTCATCACTTAATATCAACAATCCTGTTATCTCTTACTACCACCTACGCACGTATTGTTGCAGTTAAGAAGGTATATCATTTGCCTTTAACTGACAAAACTCATTCCATTTCACAGCATTCCTAAATGGTTTAGTCCTTGTGAAGGAATTGGGGGTTACTATTTAAAACATGACCTTTCGCATTCCTTTTCTTTAACTTCGTCATGAACAAGCTTCAGGTAACTCAACTTCAAAAATCCATTTTTCTTTTCAATTCTCTGGGGTTTTTCCTTAACTCTTTAGACCTGTGCGTACGTTGTTAAATCGCTTATTCATTCATCCTCTATGTCCCGATATCATTCACGCTATAACACCCAAGAATGTTGGGTATACATGTGGTTGAGAAATGGTTGATTCTTGGATCCCTTTTCTTAGAAATTAAATGTAACTTATAGTTTCACTCGCTGCCTTCCACTTCTATTATTCATTAACAATTTATATACATTTGAATAACACACTTCTTATAACATGGATAACAGACCGATCATAAACATAAGCACAACTATTCTACATAAAATTATCAACATACCTAGTTAGTTACAAGTTGCTTAACCTTGAATACTATCGGGACCTGCTATTTCCCCTGACAAAATCTCGGGCATCTATATACTTTATGGATTTTGCTTCCACACCAATAACACTCCTCAACGTAATCTGTACATTTCCCATAATGTACTTGTCCACACTGATGGCACATCGACTGAAATACCTCAGGGCATTCTCTGGACCTATGGCCCAAGGCTCTGAATCTAGAAAATAATTCGATATCGGGTAAACATACTCCATCATGCCTCCTTCCACATTGTTGATAGCATGGTCTACTACTTCTAACATCTTCTTGTACTTGCCTGAATTCAACGCGGGAGCTTCGATCTGATACTTTCTACAACGCTAATATTTTGTTACCTACTTCCATTCCAAACCTTCAGGTCTGTCTACTAGTTACTTCTTTCTCACATCTACTCGATATTGGAGAACCTTAGTTAATCCATCATAATAGGCTTCTTGGACTCTCAAGAGGTATAACTTGTGGCGGTATATGAACATACCTTGCTATGGAAATAATTGGGGGCGTTGTTGCATATATAGTACCACGCATATCTAACCCGACCAGAAATGACCGTTGCACAGATAATTTCGATATTGTGCGGGCCCTCCTATAATCTGGAAATACCACTAGAATTGATGGTATTTGGAAGGGCGATTCTTCTAGGGCCTCAGATGGGTCCTCCTCCATAGACGGATCCTCAGACAGAGTTTCTTCCAGAGACAAATTTTCTTCTATAAAATAACTCACATTTCCTTCTAGTGTCCTTATAGTCCTCGGATCCATATTAATGGGTGGTAATTAGTTGGTTCCTTCCCCTGTATTTTTAATCAGTTTTCTGCTAGCGGTACTTTTCTTTGATTTTAGTATTACTGAAAAGTAGAACCAGGGTGAGAAACTATGAATTCAAGTATTTACGACTTCACTTCTAAAGAACGATCCAGATTTCAAGAAAAGTAACATCCTAAATGCCTTGTAGCCTCCTATTTATATATGTGGCGTGCATCACAATCATAAGCAAAACTCTACTAGATACGGCTTGTAGACATCCCTATGATTGACTTGCTCTGATAACAAGTTCATCACACCCCAACCTTAGGGGATGTGGCCGCACCTGGTGCCCTATGGCGCGAGCGTACCAATCCTGATACCTATGATATACTCATCAACACATAGGCCGATCAACCCTATGATAAATGACTATCTGAGCCAAGAACACAATCACTTGTATGCAGAAAAGGCCCAACCTATACATATATATTCAACAAGACCGACAAGGCCGATATTAATACAACAAGTCTATTGAAAAGGACGACAAGGCCACACAAAGCCATAATGCACACCATGTTTGTATACAAGACTCTAAAGAGTGTATCGATAACATCTAGTTAGGACAAACCCCCGCCATACCCAACTATATATATATGCACACCCAACATACCTATCAGCTCACTAGATACCTCCGGAAGAAAGGAGCGTGACAACCTTCAACTGAGTCGAGTCACCTACTATGAGGAATCATCTGTATCACTATTTGTACCTGCGTGCATGAAACGTAGTATCCCTAGAAAGGGACATCAGTACTAAAGATGTACTGAATATGTAAGGCTGGAACTGTAAATAAGCCAACAATAATCAAGGAAGTGAGAAATACCACCTGGAGTCATAATGTCACAATGCATCAAACTTTATAGATGTGTATAACAATTGTGTATATAATATTGTAGGCCTCTGAGGGCAATATCATCAATGTCATGTATGTATATGCTATGTATATAACATCATAGGCCTTTGAGGGCAATATTATTAATGTCATATATGTATGACATTCATCTTTACTTTCAGTCCCTCTTACCAAGATATTCATACATTTACAACTCCATTTAATAGCCCAATTCATGTGAAAACAACCGATACAACAAACCCTAGCATCCTTTTATCAATTAAGGTTCTAACTCGTAGATTCTTCACCCAAACTCTTAATTAACACATGAATAAGCTTAAGTACAAGAAAGGGAGTGTAAATATTACCTTACACAACAAATATAACCTTAAATACAATCTCCTTAATTCCAAGAACAACTCTCAATTGCACAACAACTTCATAGAAGCATTCACCTTTGCTTTCCCTAGCTTTCGGATGTAGAATTATGGTGTAATCGCCTTGAAATTACTTTGAAACCATGGAAATATGTTGGTATGGTTAGGGATAAAGTTTGGGAATGGTTTGGATGAAAAATGACTCAAAATGGCCTTAAATTAATTTAAAGCTGAAACTAAGTCGGTCACCAAATAATTTGATTATCCGTACAAATTTTGTATTGTCTGTCAATTTGGACAGTATAATCTACCCTTAAAAATACGGTGAGGGTCAACATTTTGACGGGACATACAAATTTGTACGGTCTGTCCTTTTGGCCGTCTAAATGCAATTCCGCAGATTTTTGTTGAAACATTTTTTTTGATCCGTTTAACTTCCATACAGACTGATACTTCGGTAGACAACCTATAAACTCTTATTATACTTCCATAAGGTCACATAACTTCCCGAAATTCCGGTAACAATCGACAATGCGACGAAATGTAAAACTACAAGGCATAATAGCCTTACTCAACCGAGCACCAACATACATTACTCTTTCTCACTTAAAGTTAGACTCATCGTAGGCCGATATGACCTCATAAACATACATCCCTAAAGAGAATATAAACTTACTCATGATAGTCAACTAAAAGGATATATACATATATATAGGCCTCAAGGCCGGCATGAAAGACTACCTACGTCATAACCATACTATACACAAAACATTTGTTTACAAGCCTCTAAGAGTGCATAAACATCATAGGGTCGACATAGGGCCCCGACATACCTAAAAGCCATATGTACATATACATACCGAAATAGGCAATTCCAGAAGATTGGAGCTCGTAAACCAGCTGTTGAATCAGGGAAACATACTATGGTTGTCCGTCAAACTGTCTATCTGGACCTACAACACAAAATGCAGCATCCACAAATAAAAAGGACATCAACGAAGAATTTACCAAGTATGTAATGCAGGAAACATAAGTAAAGGCAATAATGGAAATAAAGATAGGGAGAGACAACCTGTAACACTGAATACCACTATGGGAATATGATGTTATATCTCGTAGTTTCACATCTAGTCATTTTGTCAATTGATACTGATATCCCGCGAACATATATGACCTTACAGAAGGATAATGAAGGTTGATAGCTTATTTATAGAAGTACCTGGATGTATAGAAGTTAAACGGACTGAAGAGAATATGTTTCACCAAAATCAGCAAATTTCCAAAAATTACAACCCAAATGTACAGACCGTATAAAATTTTATTGGCCGTATAATTGGGGATTGGAACCTATTTTCTCTGCAATTTTTTTATTCTCAGGTTTGATTATACAATACAAATATACGGACCATAAAAAATTGTATGGACCATATATTTGCACCGTATAAAAGTGTGGTGCAACTTCTTTTCTTGTATATAAGTGATGTGCACGACTTTGGGTCTTCATTTTCCATCCAACCAG
Source organism: Anisodus tanguticus (assembly GCA_034509755.1). Lineage (NCBI taxonomy): Eukaryota > Viridiplantae > Streptophyta > Magnoliopsida > Solanales > Solanaceae > Anisodus > Anisodus tanguticus. The sequence goes on along the minus strand of CM067560.1, from coordinate 23,068,464 downwards.
ACCCTAGATCATCCTAAAAACTCTCTCAAAGTCTCTCAATCAACTTGGGACTAAATTCAAGGGTAAACCACGCAAGCTTGACGTAAAGAATTTTGTGGCTACCGTTAACTTCATTTCTTTCTCGTTGTGATGACTTAGAAAGTGACTTGTTGCTGAAGGATGCTAATGAACAAAGGGTTCTTGGTGTATTTGAGGTAAGTTTCATCTTCCCTAGCCTAATCTTACGTTTATTCAAGTGTTGGATTGAATTTTGTTGGAAGATTCTTGAGGAAACTAAAGATTAAGCTATATTGTGTGGGCTACTTTTATGTGATTTAAGCTACCAATTGGAGTTGTAAAGGGATGGATATCATGGTGGGGATGAGAAGGAGTGAGGATGAGGGTTGTTGTGCTAAGACATGTTGAAATCAAACTATAAATGACCCTATGAAGTTATGCACATAAGTTGTTCGATAAAATGCCTAAATGATTAATTAATAGAAATATCGACAATAACGATAGTCGTTATACCTCTTGATGATTAGTTAAGGTAGAAGAAAATAGCGACAATAAAGATAGTCGATGAATAATGATAATTGGTCACTCCGACTATAATGGTAATGTCCTTTGAGGTTGGTCTTGCATTGCACATATATATGTATCTATGTTACCACACCGCACCATGCTATAGTCGACCGAGAAGGCATATATATGTGCACACCACTGATCAGTTAGGCAGATACCACCGCGTCCTCTATGGCTGGACAGTTTATTATGAACTCACCCCTCAGAGGGATTTGATATGATACTATATGGCCCCATAGAGTGGCCTAATTTTACTTACATGTATATATTCATGGTTGTATCAGTTGTGTGCCCTCCAAGGCCCATTTCTGAGTTTCAGGTTGACTTATGTACCTTACCTCTTATATTATGTGCCTTGTTTACTTATTTACATGTCTTACATCTTTCATACTAACGTTCACCTTTTTCTAAGGCGTTGTGTTCATATCTATAGGTATAGATAGGCAGGCAAACGTACCTCCCCGGTAGGGTAGTTGCTTTCAGCTATTGATAGTCCCAATCCACTTCTCTGAAGTTGCTATTTGGAGTTGCTAGGTACTTATGTATATATATTTTTGCATTTTGGGTAATATAGGGTCGTGTCCCGACAAGCTGTTGTATTATATTACACTTAGAGGTTTGCAGTCTAATATCAGTGTATATTCATCTCATCTGGCCTTGTCGAACTTTTTGTTAGTTGTCGATACTCTTGATATGGCCTCTTCATCCTCAGTTATGTTTATATACTATTGTTCGGCCTTTTCTGCTTGCATGTTGTACATTCTTATCATGTTATAATTATTTAGAGGCCTTGTTGGCTCTAATTGCATATTAGAGATTCAAGATACTACAGTCGGTATACTCGGTCTTTTGGGTGTCGGGTGGTGGCCACACCTCCCAAGGTAAGGGCATGACAAACTTGGTACTAGAGCAGGTTAGTCCTAGCGAGTCTGCAAGCCGTGTCTATTACAGTCCTATTTATGAGTAACATTTCATCCGGTCATTTTTTTTCTCAAACATTTATTTGCTTGTTGACCCTTCTCGTAGTCTCTATGTGGTGTTTATGATGTGTAAGGATGGGTGACATAAATCTCGAGGTCCATCTTCATGAGTTTTGGATGGAAAAGTCCAAGTTGGAAACTTAGAGTTGGTTAGTTTGACTCACAATTGAGTTTTGGATAGATGAGTTCATTTTTGGGTTTTGTCACTTCTGGTAGTTCTGGAGGGTCATTTATGACTTGGTTGAGTCATTGGTTCACTTCATGAAGCAATTGGATGTGTTGTGTGGCCTTATTTGTAAAATTTGGTTAATTGGTTTTCCTGGGCGATTCCTTAGAAATATATGCCTTAGCTTGGTTATTTGTGAAATCTGAGGGTACGAGCGAGTTCATACCACTATTTTCCTTAGACAAGCATATCTGGTTTGATTGAGGTTGTGAAATCTGGGGGTCCGGGAGTATATCGAGTGTTTGATTAAGGTTGTGGTTATTTTTTCATTGCTGGTGTCTGGTATCTGCCACGACGGCACTAGTATCCACTTTCGGTGGGTCCACCTCGATGGAAGGTTGGCTCGCCGAAGCAGAGGTTAGCGACTGGAGCTTTTCGCTGCCGCAAAATCAAGTTTACTGTGGCGAGGGGTAAGCTGGCAAGTAATCCTCTCCCTATGGAAATGCTTTGCGCCACAACAGGTCTGCTCCAACAGAGTCGATTATGCTGGGGCAGAAATATTATTACCAGATCCCTATATAATCCCTAGGTCAAAAAATTCTATACCCAAATTAGAAACTCTCGAAACAAGGGCCGCCCTTGGAGGAAATTAAGAACCCTATGATCATTTTGGGGTTGAGGTAATAAATTCATTCCTTTTTATGGTTTAAGTGATGTTTATAAACTCTTTAATGGTGGTTTAGTATATTATTATGTTGGGGAAAATGGATTCTATGTGTTCATGAGAATAAGAGTTATATGGTTGATTTTAATGGAGATTTGTGGATTTAAAAGTGATATTATTGTGAATTAGGATTGGGTAATGATATATAATCATGTTTCTATGCTTAATTTAATTTTAGAAGCTTATTTCCAAAAGGGGGATGTTTTAGGGTTTCAAATTGGGCTTTTAGATTATTGTTCAATTGAAGGTTCAAAAGTGTATTGATTTCCAATTAATTTAAATATATGATTACTTAGTGTGTAATAATAGTTTTTAAGTATTAAAATTTTAGTCTTGGTGAAGTGGGCCCGGGTCAGTATTTTAAAGTCATTTTTGTATGGTATTTATCCTTGTATGTTGTGAAAGCTTGTATTAATGAGTAGTATATCTGTGAATAGACATCGACCATCGCGAGGCGCAAAGGTGGGGCAAGGTTTTCATTAAGATTGATTGTGTAGCACACTTGCTCGGCTTTGAGGTAGGCTATAGTTTAGCTTTTCGAGACTTTAATAGAAGTATGTAATTAGTTATACATATTGAAGGGTATTTGGGGTTGTGATGAACGTTTGAGTTGGTGCTGGTGTTGAACTATGATGATGGGGTTTGGGGAATCAACCTCGTGTTGGTTTCGACTACTGATTATTTGGGATTTTTGCCAAATATGGGCTCGTCGCCATAGTTTCTTGATATGTTTATTCATCACACATGTTTCCGATCTGATATCTGGATCATACTTGGGTTGTGTATGCATATTGAATTCTTGAAAGCATGTGACATTTAATCTCTTATTTGGTTACATCTCATTGTATTATGCTATCTTATCTTATATATGTCATTTGCATTCATACACTCATGGTTTTGATGATATGATATTGGGGTGGTATTATTATGATGTCGGTCCAAGGGACTGGGAAAAGAAAATGACACTATTGAGATTATGAAAACACTGAGATGATATTGATACGCAGGCATGGCTCGGAGTTGCACGCCTGCAACATGATATTATTGCAGCCAATAGCTGGGCTCCGTGATTCGATGAGTTATTTTAGAGCGAAGGGGTATATAGACTTCGCGGGTTCCCCATGGGTCCCTTGTGAAGTGTGTATACCGGTTGATGGAAATGTACCTTGCATATGCATTGCATACATATCATATATATATATATATCATTTCATTGATTACTTTTTATTGATCCTGTATTAAAGTGATTGTTGATGATTTGACTAATTCTGGGTATGGAAGGATTATACTTGTTGATACATGAGTTATTGTAGAACTCTTGAAAGCAAAATAGTGTGAATATGTATGAACTCTTATTGAACAAGGAAGCATGTGAACATTTATATGGACTATGTGACATTATTTGGATTATCGGATTGTGTAACAGGGTTACTTCATGTCAACTTGGTATTTATCTCCGATTATGTACTTTCATCATTGTCAGCCTATGATGTCTACGGAGGTATGATGTGTACTCATGCCTACGCTTGTTGTATCTTTCCATGATGGAGATACAGATCTGACCACCAACTCGAGACCACGTGGCTGAGTTTGAGCAACTGATCCTTAGTATTCAGGGTGAGAATGCTATATTTGGCATACCCTTGGATGCTCCTTCTTTATCACTATATTTCTATTGCACTTGAGAGACTTGTCTCAGACAATGTATTTGGTTTTCTTGTGCATGCCCATTTCTCATATTTATATCAGATTGTTAGTGCTCTCGTACCTACAGACTAGATCATTTAGGGGTGTTTAGTTGTGACAGACTTATATTTTCCTCCGCATTATGTATTATCAGACACCTTATGTAGAATTATGTTTCTTTCGCTTTTATTTATATCGTATACTTTTTATGATGTTTGGGAGTGGTTCGCCTACATAGTGGGATTATGTAGGTGCCTCCATGATTCTTGAAAAAAGGGTCATGACAAAGTTGGTATCAAAGCCCTAGGTTAAACAATCTTAAGTATGAGAGTAATGTCTAGTAGACTCTCATGGATCGGTGCAAACACGTCTATACTTACCTTCGGGAGGCTATGGGACATTTAGGAAAATTTAGCTTCTTCATTCCTTTCGTGCTAAGTTGAATCAAATTGGTATTGACCTTTGTTTTTATTCTCTCACAAATGGTGAGGACTCGTGCCGACGTAGTGAGAGAGAAGGCACAAACTTCTGTATCGACTGTGCATGGATGTGGTAGAGCACATGCACGGGGTCGTGGTAGAGCTAGAGCAGCAGCACCAGCTCAGGTTGGAGCATAGAGAGCCAGTCAGGCTCGTGCTAGACCAAAGTCCCTAGAGCCATAAATTGAGCCTCAAGATGATATGCTAGATGAGGTGATGGGACTAGCCCAGTATCAGTCTGGATTTATTGTTAAGTCAGTGCTATATGATACACTGGTCAAGTTGGTGTGTGTTTTGGATGGCTCTTCTTTCTTATACAAGCGCACATCCTACTAATCCGGGTGGTTCTCAGACCCGTGCAAGAGGGGGGCAGACTCAGACCCCCAAGTTTTATACACTTGGTATTCAGCCTGTGACGATGTCAGTGCCACTTATAGATGAGGTTAATGCTCTAGAGTTTGGTCCCTGGCCTATTGGAGGGACAACTATGACTCGCGATGAGTGGAAGATTTGGGAGCACTTCTCAAACATAAAAGCCTCATGAGTTCTTTGGGCAACCCGATGAGGATGCATATGAGTTCATTGCTAGCAGCCATGTGAGGTTGCATACCTTGGGTATTGTTGAGTCGCACGAGGTTAGTTTTGTAGCCATTCAATATAGAGGTAATGTGAAGCAGTGGTGGAGGGCGTATGTTTATTATTTGACGTAAGGATGCCTCCATTGACATAGGTTCGATTCTACAGGTTTTTCTTAGAGAAGTATGTGTTGTTAAGCCTGCGTTTGTGCAACAGAGATGAGTTTTAAAAGATTAGCTAGGGCAATTCTTCCGTTGTGCAATATGAAATGAGCTTCCATGCCTTATCCCATTATGTGGCGCCATTGTTACCTACCAAGATAGAGCAAGTGAGATGTTTTGTTCGAGGATTGAGTATTTTGCTTTAGTTTTCCATGTTGTAGTTGGTGGCTTCGCAAGCTTCTTTTGAGACTGTGACTGAGCATGCCAGGATAGTAGAGTTTGTGACATGTGGTTTTTATATATATGTGCCCTATAATAGGGCTAGGCCATATGGTCAGTTTATTAGTTCTACTTCTCGTGGTTATGGGTATCAGGGGAGATATCAGCAGTCGCAGTGCAGACAACCAGTCCAGGCAACTCTACATATTACTGATGGTTATAGTAGGGGATAATCATCCCGGGGTTTTCAATCTAGATATTCCGATAGTGGTGATTCAGGTTCTTCTATCTCAATTCATCAGCCTTCGGTAGCTAGGTCTTATTGTGAGTATGGAGAGGTTGGGCATTTCAAGAGAGATTTCCCTAGAATTACATTGAGTGCATCTCGTACACCCAAGCCTCCAGCACAGCTAGCCAAAGCTGGTAGTCAGGTTAGCCGAGGGGGATTAGTGTCGGGCTGTAATGGCCATCAGTATAGGCATGGCAGATCTCAGCTAGGAAGAGAGGGAGCCCAATCGAGCCAATGTATCTAGTAGGGTACTCAGTTCGAGGTAGGATGCACCCATTTCTATGCATTCCCTTGTAGGGCCGAGGCTGAGGCATCTGATATAGTTATCACATGTATCATCTCAGTCGATCATCAGTCTTCTACTATGTTATTTGATCCATGGTCTACATTCTCTTATGTGTCTGCCTACTTTTCTGCTAAATTGGAGATGTGGTGTGATATGCTTGATATTCCTATTTGTGTGTCTACACCAGTTGGTAATTCTGTGATTGTTGATAGAGATATCACATGTGTGTATTTACTTTCATAGGGTATGACATGTGGGTATATTTGGTCATCTTAGATATGGTGGGTTTTGATATTATTCTGGGTATGGATTGGCTATCACCATATCATGTGATTCTGGATTTCAGTTCCAAGACAGTCACGCTAGTCATGCCTGGTCTTCTGAGGTTAGAGTGGAGAGGCGCTCCTAGCCTTGCTTCTAGGAAGGTTATCTTTTATATTCGGTCTAGGAAGTTAGTAGACCAGGGTTGTTTATCCTATCTTTCTCATATTAGGGAATCTCCTTACAAGTTGTTAGAAAAAACACTATAAGTGCGGAGACTCCTCAGTTTGATTCTGTTCTGGTAGTTAGTGACTTTGTAGAGGTATTTCTTTCATATTTACCGAGTATGCCGCCAGACAGGGATATTGACTTTTGTATTAATCTCGAGCCGGGTACTCGACCCATTTCTATCATTCGTACCATATGGCTCTAGCAGAGTTGAGAGAGTTAAAGGAGCAACTTTAGGACTTGCTAAATAAGGGCTTCATTTGACTGAGTGTATCTCTGTGGGGTGCTCCTGTCTTATCCGTGAAAAATAAGGATGGCACTATGCATTTATGCATTGATTATAGACAGTTGAATAAGGTCACTATTATAAACAAGTATCCCATTCCGCATATCGATGACATGTTCGACCAGCTTCATGGTGCTTCTATGTTTTTGAAGATATTTTTGAGGTCCGTGTATCATCAGCTGAAGTTTTGGGCTGAGGATGTTCCCAAGACAGCTTTCCAGACTTGTTATGGGCATTATGAGTTCTTGGTGATGTCATTTGGGCTTGATGAATGGGTTATTTAAGCTATATTTGGATTCTTTTGTGATCGTGTTAATTGATGATATCTTGTTTTATTCGAAGAATCGAGATGATCACGAGCAACATTTGAGAACGGTCCTTGGGATTTTGAAAGAGAAGGATTTGTATGCTAAATTCTCAAAGTTTGAGTTTTGATTGAGTTCTGTGGATTTCTTGAGGCACGTGGTGTCCATGAAAGGGGTTATGGTTGACCCCAAGAAGATAGAAGCAGTCATTGACTGGCCTAGACTAACTTATGTGACAGAGATTTGGAGTTTTATGGGTCTTGCTAGCTACTATCGCCGGTTCATCGAAGGATTCTTTTCTATTGCTTATCATCTAACGCGTTTCACTCAGAAGGAGATTCCTTTCCAGTGGTTTGATGAGTGTGAGCATAGCTTCCAAAAGCTCAAGACTTTATTGACCACAACCCTGATTTTATCCCTTCAGGTGGAGGGGAAGGACTTTACTGTATATTGTGATGCCTCTAAGACTGGTTTGGGTATTATGTTGATGCATGAGGGTAAGGCGATTTCTTATGCATCAAGGCAATTGAAGGTGCATGAGAAAAATTAGCTTGTTCATGATTTGTAGTTGGTTGTCGTTGTGTTTGCATTGAAGATTTGGAAGGACTATCTTTATGGTGTTCATTGTGAGGTGTACACCAATCACCGCAGTCTTTAGCACATGATTAATCATAGGGACCTGAATTATAGGCAACGCCGATGGATGAAGTTATTGGAGAATTATGATATGACCATTTTGTATCATTCGGGCAAGGCTAATGTGGTGGCAAATGCTTTGAGATGAAAGATGGTCAGTATGGGGAGTTTAGCTTGTTTGTCTATTTTCAAGCGTCCCTTGGCGTTGGAGGTCCATTCTCTGGCCAACCATTTTGTGAGACTCGAACCCGGGTAGGATTCTGGCTTGTACAAAGGTGAGGTCGTCTCTTTTGGATCAGATTCGGGCACACTAGTATGATGATGTGGGGTTGTGCAAAATTCGAGATAAGGTGATGAGTAGTGAGGCCAAGGAGGCCATGATTGATAGTGAGTGTGTTCTGAGGATCAAGGGTAGAGTATGTGTGCCTCGTGTGGGAGATTTGACTAGATTAATTATAGAGGAGGCCCACAGCTCTAGGTATTCGATTCATCTAGGTGCTACTAAGAGGTATCGTGATTTGAGGCAGCACTACTGGTGTGGGAGGATGAAGAAAGACATTGCTGATTTTGTGTCTCGGTGTTAGAATTGTCAGCAGGTCAACTATGAGCACCAACGTCTTGGTGGTGTGTGAGCGTAAAAGAGTATAGTTTGCAGTTCAATTCTTTGGCTAGGTTAGCTCCTGCGATTATTGCTGAAATAAGTGATCGGGGTAAATCAGTTTGTTAATGGCTTGGGGCCGCATATGGTTAATGAGTGCACTACATCTTCTTTGAACTCAAACATGGATATTTCCTGCATTCAAACCTATACACAGAATCTAGAGGACCATAAGAGGCAGTAGCGAGCCGATCGAATGAATGATAGGGCTAGCATAAGACGGACTGGTTCACATGTGATACGAGAGAGTTTTGCGGTAGGTTTAGTCTCAATTTTGTAGAAATCTATCTTATCCAATGGCTAGTGACCACCACAGTTTCAGGGTCAGTATTGTGATCGAACCACTTATTTTGGTTAGGGTCATAGTTTGCATATATCAAGCCCATAGTACATGGGTTAGTCGAGTATGGTGAGACCTCCATTGCCCTATTATGATCAGTGTGGCAAAATTCTGGGTAGTGTCGCCAGGGTCCGTATGTATGCTATTCATGTGGGCAGCCAGGTCATGTTATGAGGTTTTATCCGTCGTGAGGTAGTGGTGGCGTGGCCTAGCCTCTTCATTAGTACGTCCTCCTGGGAAAGGTACACATATATCGACTGGTAAAGGTAGAGTATCCAGCTCAAGTTGTCATCAAAACTGCATTTATGCATTTTCATGTCGACATGCCCTTGAGTCGTCTCCAGACGTAGTTACAAGGATATTATTTTTCTTTTCCCTTGATGAGTATGCTTTGATAAACCCAGGCTCCACATTGTTGTATATTACTCATTTTGTTGCGAGCAAGTGTGGTAAAGAACCTGAATTACTATGCAAGTCGTTTGAGGTGTCTACGCCCGAGGGGGAGTCCGTGATTGTTAGGCGAGTATATCAGAGTTGTGATGTGATGATATACGATCGTCACACCTTGGCTGATTTAAATGAATTAGAAATGGTGGAATTTGATGTTATCATGGGTATGGATTGGTTGGCTTCTTGTTAAGCTAATGTGGATTGTTGGACGAAAGTTGTCAGCTTTAATTTTTAAGGGGAACCCGTTATTGAATGGAAGGGCAATGTTGCAACACCTAAATGGAGGTTTATTTCCTACCTTAAGGTTGTAAAGATGATTTCAAAAAGATATATCTATCATTTATTACGAGTCCAAGATACGGAGGCATACCCTCCAACTCATTAGTCAGTCTCGGTTGTTAATGAATTCCCCGATGTATTTCCTCATGAGCTTCCTGGCATTCCTCCCAAAACGGAAATTGATTTCGCCATCGATGTTCTTCTTAGTACTCAGCCTATATCTATTCCTCCGTATAGAATGGCCCCTTTTGAGCTAAGAATTGAAAGCACATCTGAAGGATTTCCTTAAGAAATGCTTTATCAGGCCCAGTACTTCTCTATGGGGTGTGCCAGTGTTATTTATTCGTAAGAAAGATGGTTTTGTTAATAATGTGTATTGATTACCATCAGCTGAACAAAGTAACTATTATAAGAACTAATACTCGCTCCCCAGAATTGATGACTTATTTGATCAATTGCAAGGCGCTAAGTATTTTCAAAGATTGATCTCATGTCTTGGTATCATCAGCTACGGGTTAAGGAGAATAATATTCCCAAGACTGCCTTCAGGACCAGACATGGTCATTATGAGTTCCTCGTTATGTCCTTTGGTCTTACTAATGCGCCAGCAACTTTTATGGATCTAATGAATCGGGTATTCAAGCCGTTTTTGCATATCTTTGTAATTGTATTTATTGAGGATATTCTAGTGTATTCTCGATCCAAAGTCGAGCACGCAGATCATTTGCGAGCGGTATTATAGATTCTCCAGGATCGTAAGTTATATGTTAAATTTTCTAAATGCGAGTTCTTGTTGAATTCAGTAGCCTTTCTTGGGCATATAGTATCAGATGAAGGCATCAAAGCTGATAATCAAATTATTAAGGCAGTTAAGAATTGGCCATGTCCCACAACTCCTACCTAGGTGCAAAGTTTCTTGGGCTTAACCAGTTACTATCAGAGGTTTGTAGAAAATTCGCGGCCGAATTTCAATAGTCAGATATTGTGAGAAGAGTTATCTAGAATTGAACAACAAATTAACATCAAGACTTTTCTGGCACTTCCTGAGGGATCAGAAAGTTATGTTGTATATTATGATGCTTTTATAGTCAGTTTGGGATGAATTCTGATACAGCACAACAAAGTCATAGCGTATACTTTGAGACAAATGAGGAAGCATGAGCAGAATTATCAGACTCATGATCTTGAATTGGCGACTATTATATTTTCCCTGAAGATATGGGGCCACTATTTATATGGAGTTCACGTTGACTTGTATATATATCACAAGAGTTTGCAATATATCTCTAAACATAAGGAGTTGAATCTAAGGTAGCGGAGATGGCTCTAATTTCTAAAGGACTACGATGTTGATATCTTATACCATCCCGGCAAAGCAAACATGGTAATGCAAATGTGGTAACTGATACATTAAGTCGTAAGTCTATGGGCATCCTAAGGTATATAAAAGTTTACAAGCTAGAGATGACTAAAGATTTATATCGATTGGTCGGTCTGAGTGTACAATTGCTAGATAAAAGAGATGTAGGTGTTATTGTTCAGAATGCCGCCGAGTCTTAATTACAGGCAGAAGTAAAAGCGCATCAATTTGATGATCCAGTTTTAGTTAAGACCAGAGAGGGCATTCCCTTTCAGAATAAGTAGTTTATCGAGATGGCAAATGATGGAGTTCACATATATAAGTGTCGTTTGTGCATGCCCAATGTTGGAGGGATTCAAAGGCAAATTATGGCAGAGATCCACTAGTCTAAGTATTCTGTTCATCCTGGATCCACCAAGATGTATTATAACCTTCGACAAATATACTGGTGGAATGATATGAAGAGGAACATTGTGGAATTTGTCGCTCAGTATCCGAACTGTCAGCAAGTTAAGGTTGAGCACCAGAAACCTGGAGGATTACTTCAAAATATTAACATTCCGGCCTGGAAATGGGAAATAATTAACATGGACATTATTACAGGGTTACCTAATTCTCGTCGAAAGTTCGACTCTATTTGGGTTATCATGGATAAACTGACAAAGTCAGCCCATTTTCTATCCGTCAGGACTACCTATTTAGTTAAGGACTATGCTAGACTATATATTATAGAAATAGTCCGACTTCATGCAGTTTCAGTTTCTATTATATCTGACAAAGGTGCCCAGTTACAGTTAACTTCTGGAAGTCCTTCCAAAAAGGCTTGGGTACTCAGATTAGTCTTAGCATAGTTTTCTATCCGCAGACAGATGGGCAAGACAACCACACTATTCAGATGCTCGAGGATATGTTGCGAGATTGTGTTTTAGAATTCAAGGGAAGTTGGGAGGACCATTTACTGCTCATTGAGTTCGCCTACAATAAAAACTATCATTCTAGTATCCATATGGCACCATATGAAGACTTGTACGGGTGAAAGTGCGGATCCCCTATCGCTTAGTTCGATGTGTGTGAAATGAAATTATTGGGACCTAATTTTGTACAAAGCCATAGAGAAAGTAAAATTGATTCAGAATAGATTGTTGACAGCTCGGTGTTGACCAAATTCCTATTCAGATAATGGGGATCAAGAGTTAGAGTTTGATGTAGGGATTGGGTATTCCTAAAGGTGTCGCCTATGAAAGGCTTGAGAAATTTGGTAAGAAATGAAAGCTTAGCCCTAGGTACATTGGACCATATCAAACTATTTAGAGAATTGGCCAAGTGGCTTATAAGATTGAGTTACCCCCAGAGGTAGAAGCGGTTCATCTACTGTTCCACGTATGCATGAGTTGTAAATGCTTATGTGACCCTTCTCGCATTACCCCCATTAAAGATGTTCAGGTTACAGAAGATCTATCATATGAAGAAATTCCTGTTACTATTCTAGATTTCCAAGTCCGTAAATTGTGAACCAAAGAAGTGGCCTCAGTAAAGGTACTTTGGAGAAACAACAATGTAGAATAAATGACATGGAAATCCAAAGAGGATATGAAATCCAGATACCCTAATTTATTTCAAACATCAGGTTATATCGATACTCGTGCAATACAATTCTTCTATTGTTATTCTACTTATCGAACTTAACTCATGTCCCTTACTTAGGTAATATTGTTGAGCAAACTGTGGCAGGTACAACACATGTGTCTGTGGGAGAAAGTTAAAGTGAGTTATAGCTAAGTCTTTTGGATTATTACATCTATGAGTGGTCGTGTGAGGCCAATGTGATATTGTTATGCTATTTTGATTTCCATGTGTGGAATTGGATGTATGTTTGGGCTACTTGATAGGTTTTGGATAGTCCTGTTTATAAAGAAAACTCTGCCAAAATTTTTAAAAATCTTGACAGTTAGAATATTCCTCAACATTAGTAGATGAATGTTTTTAAGGGGGGAAGGATGTTACGCCTCGTAGTTTCACATCTAGTCGTGTCGTCGATTGATACAGATATCCTGGGAAGATATGTGACCTTACGAAAGGGTAATGAATATTCATAGATTTTTTATAGAAGTACCGGGATGTATAGAAGTTATATGGATCGAAGAGAATATGTTTCGTCGAAATCAACAAATTTTCCATAATTACAGCCCAAATGTACGGACTGTATAAAATTATATGGACTGTGCAATTAGGGATTGGAACCATATTTTCTCAACAAAATTTTGATTATCAAGTTTGATTATATAGACCATACAAAATTATATGGACCGTATATTTTCATTGTATAAAAGGGTGGTGCAGCTTCGTTTCTTGTATATAAGTGATGCCACGACTTTGGGTCTTCATTTTCCATCCAATCAGAACCTAGATCATCCCAAAAACTCTATCAAAGTCTCTCAATCAACTCGAGACTAAATACAAGGATAAATCACGCAAGCTCGACGTAAAGAATCATGTGGCTACCATTAACTTACTTTATTTCACGTTGTGATGACTTAGGAAGTGACTTGGTGTTGAAGTAAGCTAAAGAACATAGTTTTCTTTGTGTATTTGAGGTAAGTTTCATGTTCCCTAGCCTATTCTTAAGTTTGTACAAGTGTTGAATTTAAGTTTGTTGGAAGATTCTTGAAGAAACTAGTAACTATGAAACTTGATGTTAAGGTAAATTATATGGGTTGTTTTTATGTGATTTAAGCTACCAAATGGAGTTATACAGGTGTGGATAACATGGTGGGGATGAGAAGGAGTGATGATGAGGGTTGTTGTGCTAAGTGTTGACGCCTAATTTTTACCCTCCAATAATTCTAGATAATTATTCAAAGATCCTGAATCACAGACAAAGTGAAATATACTTTTTACAAGACGAATGTCATTTTACAAAATTATTCTGGGAGTATTTTGTCATTTCATTTGACAAAATATCATCTAGTAATATATTGTATATCATGTCCTAATTTACAATAATTTGATCATTAATCATGATTTTGGAATTTTAATAGAAAATTATAAATTTAATTGTTTTAAAGATTCTCAATTTAAAAGAATTAATGTTCTACTCCGTCAAAATTGAGAAATTGTCTAATTAAATACGATAGCGGAATTACATCTCAATTTCAAAGTGTATTTTAAAATTAAAAGGATTTTTATCGTGGTTTAAATTTCCTAAAATCCTGATTAGTGTCAAAATTGGTCTTAAATTAAATATTTTAATTCAATTTGGTCATAATCGAAATTGGTTCGGTCATTTGCTAATTTAAAAAGGCAAAATGTGACCACTTGGTATTTTGCATTTAATCAAAATCGAGCCTATCCCCTTTCTTTTTTAATTTTCGGCCTATCCCAAGCCTATATGGCCCAGACCCGGCCCAAATGTTGAGCGTAAGAAGGGAAAAGCCCTCATTTCTTCCTTTCACGATTTGGTTCCCTTCAAACCCTAGCAGTGTCGCGTCTTCATCCTCATGCCAAATATGGCAATTTCACAGAGTACAGTTCCTTTTCTGCATACATTCCGAGATGAAAGAGGAAAGAGCATTAAATGCTCTCCTCTCTCACCACCATGCCACCGTAACTACCACCCCAGGTGAGGTCATCCATCTGTCCCCTTTTGCTTTATCGGATGAAGTTTTAATGATATTTGTCCGATTTCGATTTCGATTTCGAACTACTAATTCCTACTGGTTGAGAACGAATTGGAGGGAAATTTCCCCCCAAAGCAGTTCTCCCACATTGATGGTAATCCCATTTCTAGGGTTTGAGGGTTCTATAAATACATCCCACCCTCTCATTGTCGAACAAGTTGGAATAGGTCCGAAACATGATATTTGGCATTCACATTGATTGAGAGTCATAATAAAGTTTAAATCAACTAATTATACTTAAGTTGGGATTCAAACCCTTTGGTGGAACCCATAATTAGTGTAATTAGTCCTCCACAGCAAAAACTTTTCCTTTTTTTCGTGTGATTTGCGAGCATTGGATGTCGGCAGTGAAGATTCAAGATCAACCTCGACCCTAGGCTGCCTCCACACAAGGTAAATCTCTCAACTTTAAGTCTTTTATTTAAATATCCACCATTTTCGTATGTGTTTATATGATTACTAGCATGATCAATTAAATAAGGTGCTTAGTATGTCAGTTTAAGACTAGTTTTAACTATATATTAGACTATTTAGTTACTGTGATATTCAATGTGAACCTGGTTTGCTTGAGTAGACTGAAGCATGTTGATTTGAATCTTGTTGTCAGTTGTGAGTAGACTTGTTAGTTGAAATGATGCCTAAAATGAGAGTATGAAGTATGTTTTGGCTATGTAAGGATTGTTTTAGTTCATGTTACTTATCTGAGAATGTATACGAGTATTTAGGAATCATTCTTAACTGATTGGTTGACATACCATGCTTAATTACATCACCTAATATCAGTTATAACCTGGAAAATGGACTAGTATTGTTTGTATTTTGACTTAATCAACATGTCCATACCATGCCTAGAATAATTCTCTCAATGCTTCCCTTCTGTTGTGCTTCTTCATTTGATCATGTGCCTTTTGTGTAACCATCATGTCTAAGTATATCTTATCTTCTACGTGCCATGTCCACTCTTCATGCATGTTTAGGGTCAGTAAGGTCAATATGACTGGTTTTCTATAACTACATGAACTCTACTTTACTATATTTGAACACATGTTGGTAGTTGTGGACTTTATAATCAGTCTTTATTAACCTTTGACCATGTTTTGCTACTGCTTGACCATAGACCTATATAATTTAATCTAATGCATGTTTAGGAAAGAACATGGGATTCTAAACTATTATATGGTCTGCTAAATGCTCTAGTTTACAACCCCCACCCTTAGCATGATCCTAGTAGTTTTTAGATGCCTCAATATGAATTGCTTGCTTACTTGGTGGTTGTTTGAGGACGTTTTATGTTTTGGTAAGAATCACATGTATCTTGTCTACTTGCATTTGGACTAACCTGCATGTGTCCAAGACAATAGGAACTTTATAATACAAGGATCAGAGTCATAAGTGTCACAATCTATACTTTCTCAGTATATTGTGTTTACCTGCTCCATGACAAGGTCATTCATATAGAAACTAAATCACTTGACTTAGTATATGTCCAGGATGATGTCTAAAGACCTTGAATTATTATGATAAGTATCAGGCTTTTTGTTTTGTCCAAGTAAAGGGCAATTTGCACCATGTTTGCTTTAATCAGAAAGATAGTTACAATGTTTAAAAAGGGATTTAATCAAGCATGTAATTTTTAGCTCTTAACAGTGTACATGTCTGTTTGAATCATCTTGTTTATTCACTAAGAGGTATTAGGCTGGCTCAATTCCCATCTAAGCTAGACATGTGCTAAATGAATCTTTGTCCAGTACCATTGTTTGCCAAGAATAGACCATAGAGTTTGAGTATTTGTCTAAATTTGAGACTCTGAACATACTTGCATGTGCCTATGGTGTCTGATGTCTATTAAGTTCCTAAGTACTAGGTTTGGTCTAGTGTTAATTAAGGAGAGAATATATGTTTGTATGTACATCAATACTGTTGATTGTGTGACTGCTTGTTTAACAATTTGGCCCACCTGATTTATGTCTGATAGTTCATCTTGTGTTATGCCTGGAATCTTAAGAGAACCTAGTGCCCTCTAGATGACCATATCCATTTAGTATGCTGCTTGATGTATACAGAGTGTAAAGGCCTGACATACTGTGTGCATATCCAAGTTACTCTTATTTCAAAAGTCATTTGGGATTGGCCCATCCCCTTTGTCTACTATTCTTTTTAGTATTGTTATTAAATGTTGTGATTGGCCCAGTCCTTTCCATCTACTATTGATTGCTTTTCTATGATGTGGGCCAAGCCCAATGCCGACTTTTAACTTCTATTTTTGTCAGCATTTCACTGCTAGTTTGGGTTGGGCTTTTAGTCCATTGCTTTCTTCTTATTCTTTCATGTTACTATCTACTATTTTCTTTGTGATGTGCTGGCTATCTCTTTTTCAATTTTGCACATAATTATCATGAGATAGCTCTACTTATTTAAACTATTGCATTAGATAATTAACAATGCTTTCTAACTTGAATTTTTGTTTTCTCCTTCTCTCTTCTCATTGGACTGCACACGATGGCCTCATTGGGCCTCTCGTCTCTCTTTCAAGTAGGATTAAGATAACGCCCAGCCAAAAAAACACTTATTGATCGAGTCCGTAGCTTGTAGCCTCGCAATGAAGGCCCACCAGCCTAAACTCAAACTCTTTCCATTTTGTTGTATGTATTGTATGTATATATATATTTGTAATAAAAATACTTTATATAAATATTGGAACCCTTATTACGGTTACGAATCTAGGATAGGCAAAACGATATGTACATCATTTAGTTAGGATCACCTTAAAACAATTTTCAAAACCTGGTTGAATTTGAATCTGAAGGAAAAGGGATTGTTTTGGTACTTTAAAAAATCTGGAAAAAAAATGAGAAATGGGTTTTCTAATCGGAATTTGAAAATCGATTGGGCTTTGTTTAAACTGAAATGATATTGAATGGACCTGAGATTGGGCTGAATTTAGTGAAATGGCAAATGGATTGCTGAAACTGATTTTGGATCAAATGAACACCTACTAAAGGTTGATTTTGTGGGCTGAGCCCAACTTATGTGATTTTGGGACTTAAAACACTATATTGGACTTGAGTTGTGGTACTGGGGTTTGGCATTATGGATATGAATTGACCTTTGGGATTAGCATGAATAAAAGGAATGAACTTTTATTTCTACCTCTTTTCAAAACCCAAAACTTGTCATTCTAAATGGATTACATTCATTTCTAAACATTAGAAAGATTTTTTCAAACGATGCAAGTGTAATTTGACAACTTTTTTGGACTAAATATTAGAGTTCTACTCAAATTAATATTTGAGTGTTCTTAGTCCGAAAACAAGTTGACTAATTTATCCCTGTGCATTCTATTTTGGCGGAGGCCTAACTCTTTTGTTTTAAAAGAAAATCCTTGAGTTTTTAATAAATAAATGACAAATAGTTTGCGGATTTTTAAACACATTGAGCAATTTAAATCATTTAAAGCATGCTATAGAACCCGAAGGTCAATCATATTCTACGGATCCTTAATACCGGGGTGTCTTAACACCTTCTCCGGGGGATCATCAGAATTCTTACCTCGACTCTAGTTTAGATAGGATTTTTCAATATTTTTAAATAAACCCTTTCAACTTGATTTTCTTAATTTACCTATAAATTAAGTGGTAATTCTAAAATTAACTATCCAACTTAGAGAAACATCACAAAATCATATTATCTTTTATGCCTCCGCGTAAAAGTGAACCGTAACAGATGGCGACTCTACTGGGGATAAATCTAGGTTCTAACCATAAGGGTTCCAGTACAACATGGTTTTAAATGATATGAATTGCTTATGTGTTTAAATACTCGCAAGTATAACTGCCATTCATGCATTCATCTTCTGCCAAATGGCATGTACACACTTTCATCAGTGCACAAAGATGGGTATGTGGATTTCGCGACTATCCTCTAGTATAAAACCTAAAACATTTTCTTGGAACACGTTGAAGACGGAGTTAGTTTGCGATCGTACAACAGTCCACAACGGTTCACTCTGGGTTGTCCGCTCGGGTCCCTAATTCATTTGCTAAACCACTCTAGTACAACTAGGATAGAGCGAAGCCAAATCCCTACAGAACTAGCGCATGCTGACCTAGACAAGTTCGGGTATCTCAGACCTACCTGGACCTATTAGGCTGACTACCTTGTGTCTTGACGGTCTATGACCCGAAGACACCGCATCCAACTATGGGGGAAATGTGAAGGATGTACATGCCGTTATACGAATCGTTTGCTCTTGAGTTAGGAAATTTTGCTTTTTAGACTTCATCCGAAAGGTGTTCAGAAAGTTCGAGGGACATTTGAGGACCTTCCATAGTGGTTTAGTCTAGGATTTGTACCCCAGCGAGAGGCAAACATTCTGTATACCCCCGTTGTACTATTATGTATCCCCATTTGATTTTCATAAATTTTGTATAAATCTGGGGAAAATAAAACTTCTTAATGGCATCTACATCCTTCAAATGATAGGCTTACCTTTGGTTGAAAAAAAGTCACGTATATGCTAGGACGCGATATATATTGTTTAAGTGCTACGTGCTATATAATATGCTTTTAAATTTATGCGTATAGAGACATCTTTTTTGCTTCGAACACGAATGGTTCATTATTCGGTTTCTAAATCTTAGTGTCATTAAGCACATAAAAAATCGAGAGTTGAACGTTTTCAAAGTCCACACTCAATGACTGTCTAAAATCATCTAGGACCTTGAAACCTTACGTCAATGTCCAAACTTCCAAATCTTCCAGAAATATCGGCCGATCATCGCCCAATTATCGTTGACCATGTCGCATCCCAGTGGTTGCTAGAGTCACACCCCTTAGTTCCTCAAAACCTTGCATCAAAATCCAAATGTTTTAGGTTTTCCAGAAAAATCATCGGGTCATCATCCAATCCACGTAGACCACATCGTTCCTAAAAAGCACTCTTTCGCATTAAAGGGTGCTAGAGTCGCACCCCTCGGGTCCTTGAAACCTTCAATGTTTTAGGATACTATCCTGGTCATCGCCAATTACAGTTGACTGCTTCATTCCTAAAACTCATTTTACCGCATCCAAACGGCCGCTAGGGTTACACCCTACCCTCTCAAAGTCTAGACACTCCAAGTTGTCTAGAAAAAATAGTCGGTTCATCGTCCAATTCTCGTTGACCACATCATCCTTAAAAATCATTTTCACACCCGATGATTGCCAAAGTCGCATCGGTCATCGATTGTTTTAGTGACAGTCAAGTAGTTTAGTGTCAATCACAATCCCGTAATCATAGTTCCAAAGTCAATTGGATGGTCAAAATCATGTCCGATAAGTTAGCTCCTTAGGTTGTCCTTTAATATCTTCCATTTCGGCCGAATCTTGGACTATTTTGTTTCAAGCAAAACAAATATTACACACTTTATTTATTATGACCAATGGACTAACACAATTACCTTTTAAGTTTTTCTATTCTTTTGATTGACTCGTGGGGACCACCAAGGGGTTTCTTTTACGAGACTTAAGTCATGATCCCAGCCATGCGCTATGCTATCATGATCACACAAAATTCAAGTCATGATCTTTTTTATCCCATCCATGCACTACACTATCATGATCTTACAAAAACTCAAGCCATGACCTGTTTTAGCCCACCCATGCACTATGCTAAAATGTTTGACATCCAAAAAATGATAGTCGTCATTTATTCCGCCGCTACCAGTCTCCGCCCACCCTCCCTTTTAGAAATGAATGGACTAATACATCATTTTCGGGTCCGAACTACGTCAGACCTGATTCTTGTTCCAGCAAGATACATAGGCAATCCTACATAAGGATACGATCTTCCCGTTGTTTTAAACTACGGACCCTCAGTGAGAAACTGGGCATGTTTTTGAATCAGTCCTTAAATCTTCATTCTCCCGCTGCTTCAAATTACGGACCCTCAAAGCGGATCTGGGGTATATCTTTGAATCAGTAAAACTATTCAAATCTTCATTCGTGAACATTTTGAATTAAGTACATTGGAAACTGAGCTAACTTGTTCAAAAAAGTTAGACAATTCTGCTATCCTTGTTCAAACACCAAAGTTACCCAATCAAACTAACAACTCCTCTCTTTTACGGAAATCTAAATAAATGGGACCGTAAGTTATCCAATCAAACAAACAAGTCCTCCCTTTTATGGGCATCCCAGTAAATGGGAATGTAAGTTACCCAATGAAACAAACAACTCCTCCCTTTTACGAGAATCGAAATAAATGAGAATGTACGATACCAATCAAACAAATAACTCCTCCCTTTTATGGGAATCCAAATAAATGAGAACGTAAAATACCCAAGCAAACAAATAACTCCTCCCTTTTATGAAAATCCAAATAAATGGGAACGCAATCTACTCAATCAAACGAACAACTCCTCCATTTTACGGGAATCCAAATAAATGGAGACGTAAGTTACCCAGTCAAGAAAATAACTCCTTCCTTTTACGAGAATCCAAATAAATGGGAACGTAAGTTACCCAATCAAACGAACGACTCCTCCCTTTTACGAGAATACAAATAAATGGAAATGTAAGTTACCCAATCAAATAAACAACTTATCCCTTTTACGGGAATCTAAACAAATGTGAATGTGCCTTAACCCTAAATCCGCTATTTAGCCTTCAACCCACTCAATGCTTATCCTAGAGTTCATTCTCATTACGATCAGTCTATCATGACATATTCGGTTGGATCAACATGAGTCAATCACTTTTACCCTTGAGAAACTTTCTTTGAGCACAGGGACAAGAAAGCTACAAGGCGAAGAGCCCCGAGTCGACGTCAAGTCCATGAATCTTGACTAAAGGCGTTATTAGGCCCACCACGTCCTCAACTTTATAAGCCAAATGGCTTTACCTCTAACTCCATATTCAATGATATTCCTTTACTTCATTATGTATACTAACACTTGTTCTTAAAATATTGCAGGTAACGACATTATGTATGTTACAGTTTGTTTTTTATATGGGTTAGCGTACAAAGAGCTACTAAGAATTTGGATGGTGCTCTAAATTGGATAATTGTTTAGAGTCACCACCTAATTTATAGGTAAATTAGGAAAACCATTGTGAAACGGCTTATTCAAATTCTTTTGAAAAATCCTATCTGAACTAGAGTCAATGTAAGGGTTCTGGTGATCCACCGGGAAAGGTGTTAGCAGCCCAGTATTAAGGATCCATAGAATACGATTGACCTATGAGCTCTATAGAATGATTTAAAATGATAAAATTATTTAAGGTTTAAAAATCCACAAAGTAATTCTCATTCTTCATACATTAAAAAACTCATGGTTTTGTTTAGAACGTAGAGTTTAAAACTTCCGCCAAAATGATATGCATGAGATGTTTAATCAATTTAGTTTTTGGACTAAGAACACCCAAAGATGAATTTGAGTAGAACTCCACATTTAGTCCAACTAGTTTTTGGACTAAGAACACCCAAAGATGAATTTGAGTAGAACTCCACATTTAGTCCAACTTCAAAAGTGGTATAGTCCCCCTTAAAATATCAAGTTTGGTTTTATGCCCTTAAAATATCAAGTTTGGTTTTATGTATAGTTCTCCTTAAAATATCAAGTTTGGTTTTATGTCAATGAGAATAAAATAGTCTTTCCGTTTTCATTCTTTTGGCATGTTATAGCCTATGTCAAAGCCATATTCTAACTTTCCAAAATCCTTAACTTAATTCAAGTCAAAGATAGTTGTTTTAAGTTGTCCGAAATTATTTATCCTATTTGGGCTCAGCCCAGACTAGAATTTAAACAAAATGCTTGTATTTAGGCCCAAATTAAATAAAGCAGTGCATTCATTTTTTATTTCACTCAGGCCTATTTCTTGGGTCCTTAAATCAGTCCATTTCAAATCTAAAATCCAATCATGTTGTCAAAGCCCAAAGTTATTTTCTCTTATACTTACTTTAAAAAACAGTTTTCACTCCCAGATTTTTATGTTTAATATCAGTTCATTTTATTTCTTATTTCTGATTTTTTACAAGCCTTAAAAAAACTTAAGCGATCTAACTAAACGACATACATATCATTTTGCCTATCCTAGATTCCAACCATAATAAGTTCCAATATTATCAAAGTATTTTTTTACAATATACATATGCACATATACAGATGATATATGAAATTGAAAGGGAGATAGATATTAGGCTGGTGGGCCTGCCGAAGCCCACCAATTGGCTATGGGCCTTTAAAGCAAATATTAGCTTCCCTTGCATTCTTTTCGACCCAAATGTATCCCAAACAACTATGGAAGGCTTGTAAGACTCTATCTCGGCTGAATAGAAGTGATGGGCCTAGTAAGGGCCCATCACGTGGTGATGCAAGATGAAAACATACAAGGGATAAACAAGGGTGCAAGTTAGAAGTACCCAAGTCTTATTAAATTAATTGCATGCATGAAGTAATAAACAAACAGCCCATAACAACTTGTACCTAATTAAGAAAATTTGGCTAAGCCCAAATCAATTAGCACAAAGGAAAAGAAGAAAAATGTAAACATTGGGCCAAGCCCAATATGCAGTCGTGAATGAGAAGAGTAGAAGAGGTTATCAAAAATGGGCCAAGCCCAACAAATACTTGATATGATATTCTGAGTGATATACAAGATGATATACAACATGTATACATACTAGGTATATTCAGTATACAACTTATATACCAACGTGTCTAAGAGGGAAGAAAACACATTAGGTAAAGAGACATGGAGGCATGCAAAGATATTATCAGATTTCAGATTGAGGACTTTGGACTTTGGACCAACAATCATGAGCTATGAATATTTTAAGGACACTTCATGTATACACATTAGGACTTCTATGTTAAAGAGCATGTAAAAGGGGTTCAAATAGTCATGGGCAAAGTGTGACATGGCATTAGGACACTTAGCCAGCATTTTTGCTAAACATGTTCAACAAACTTGTAAGTCACACTAGGATTCATGGCCTTTAGTTCTACTGATCCAATACATTCAAAATTCATAATTTAATGTAGCACAATGTAGGATCTTAGGACATACACAACATCTAAAATAGAGTAATCAGGCCTCAACGCTTAGATAAGTAGAACCAGACAGATACAGAGTTATTCATACAAAGAATGGATAAAGTTATCTTAGGTGGTTGTGAAAAAATGCATATTAGGTCATTTGAGGACTATTGGGAACGTGCTAGGGGTAGGGGAGGACAACTAGAATACCCAGAGATCATGCAAACAAGTTCTTGTTAAGTCAAACATGATTTTTGATTAAAAAAAAAGGCCAACTAAGCCAAACATTGACATATCATGCCAAGTTATTTACTTAAACAGGGGCTAAGGGACACAATAAAGTCATACACAACATATTCAAATCATATAGGACCTCATAAATAACACACACATCATACATTTTTTGATTTCCTTTAATAGTGCATTCCCATCTCAACACACTCAAATTAACATATTATGGTGTATAAACTAGCTAAGACATATCATGTAATACCAAATAAGCTCCTACGTTATCATTTTAAATATGGTATTGGTTTGAACAAGACATATATCTTATTTAAAGTCACTAAGTGATCCTACCATGACTATAACAACATTTTCCTGTCAAGTCTTGGCTTTCTTAAGTCAAATAAGCCAATTGAACCAACATTAGGCATTTTAATCATTGTTTAGTCTTGAACAGAAGTTAGCTATCATACTGTGACACTTAAAACATATTCAGACGGGATGTAACACTCAGGAACCAACCTAGCCATTTTGCAAAAACAAACTAATCTTTACAGTTCATTCTAGTTTCATAGACACCATATTAACATGAATCTCATACACACTGATTGGAATAAACATGAATCTCATACACACTGATTGGAATAAACACATACTTATAGCCTATGTCTATCCAGTTAAACTAGTTTTAAGTTAACAAAGTCTTTGAACATCTACTAACTTAATCAACTTACATTGGAATAAACCAAACCCATGTTAACATGCCTACCATTTCAACAGATTCTCTATGTTTAAACAACCTCAAGCTAGGTGCTAATCCACACAAAATAACTCATTTATATGTACAGAACCAACTTTGAGCTAACATGTTTGGGTATCAATCTACTTAGATACATACCAACAGTCAATAACTAACTAAACACACAAATGACTTTTATAATTTATATCCTAACAATGATCATTACCAGTTACACATGCTGAATATTAGTTTGATAGACTTAATCAACAATGATGAGTGCTAGCAATGTCTAATCCGACCTAAAACATGTAGAATATGATCTAAGAAGTTTAAATAATCATTATCATAACTAATCATGCTTACAATATCACATAATTAATGCCAATAATGACCTAAACAACTCTAATAAAGGCTACACAACAACTCATAAAAGTTAAAACATGTTGATTATTAAACTCATATACACATATAGCAATTAACCTTAACTAAACATGTTTAACCTCTTACCTTCAAGCTCAAATAGTAACGAACTCATGTTTAATAACCTAAAATCAAACTAAACAATCACTAATAATGACTAACCAACACACAAATACACAATACAGATAATAAAACCTATAAGTTAAATGGCAAGAATCTAAAATGAGGCAAATTTACCTTGTTTGGAGGTAGCCGAAAAGTCGAAGTGTCTTGAATCCTCGGCTCCGAACTTTCAAACTCGCAAATACACCAAAATAAGAATGATTTCAATTGTGAATGACCAAAATACTAGTTTTGGGTTTCACCAAAGGGTTTGGATCCCGAATTAAGTATGTTTAGTCGATTTAAACTCAATTTCAGCTTTGATCAATGTGAATGCCAAATATCAAGTTTTGGACCTGTTGTAACGTAGCAAAGGGGTCTATGTTTATAGGGAAAATGAAATCCTAACCAGAGACCTCAATCAATATGGGAGAACTCAGATTTTGGGGGAAGATTCCCTTCAATCTGATTCTCAACCAATGAAATCAAAAAGTTTGAAATTATAACCGGACAAGAGTATTAATTACTAGCATAGTACCATGGAAGGGTAACCTAACATGGGTATGGGGGTCTATGATATGATTTCGTGGACCACTCAAAGATCAATACCCTTTACTCGGAGTCAAGCCAAGGAACTCCAAGTGATGCAACCACAGATAATGCTTTGCACACCATCTCTGATTCACAGATGGTGTTGATGGGGAACCTTAGTTGATTTCAGTTATTTTTTGCAAAGTTAAGGGTTTGGTAACTTTTGGGTCATGTTTGTAATAACCAAGGGTATAAATAGGATACTTAGCCTCATTTTACCCTTACCTTGTTTTGATGATGAAACTCTTTTGAGAGAGTTAGTATTGTAATGATAGAAATAGCCATAGTTTCTACTCTTGATAGTGATTCACACTTGAGTTAGCTCACTACTGTAATCATTCAACTTTGTAGATTAGGTGCTTTTGTAGTTCATATCCTTGAGGTCTTTGATTTAATACATCATTGGTTGCTTGGAATAACTACTCTTGTGTTTAATCTTCTATCCTTTTCAATTCCGCATTTGAATCTTAGAGTTTCACTTTAGAAATCATATCATTTGGTATTAGATATTATGCTAGAGATTTGTTTCTACAAATTTTAATCCTAGGTTCTTCTTATTTTGAAAATCACCAAAAATCTGAAAATTTAAAAAAAACCACAAAACTATTGAGTTCTTGTTGGATTTGAGTGTGTTTGTGATAGAATTGAGTTCCTAGAAGTTGAATCTATCACAAATCTAAAATCGAAGCAATTTGGAGGTGTTTGGTTAAATCACCATTATTGAACTTGAAGCATTTTGAAGAACAAGCAATTGGGTCTATTGATTTGTTGGCCAATTGATCTCAATTTGTATTGGCCTTTGTTCTCTATATGGAGAGTCTAGATCTGAAATTTGAAAGCAAATTGAGTTGGAATTGGAGTATTTGGAAATTTCAATTGTTCATCAAGTTCTTGAGAAAGAAGACCAAGAAGAGGTGTTTTATCCAGGAACCCTAAGGAAATTTTGGAAAAAGTGTTTTTGGGATCAAAAATAGCAAAATTCTGAATCAAGTGGGTCCAAGTCGTTAAAAGTACAGGGAATAATCAAAAGGTTGTCAGCCCAAACGGATCCCATGAAAAGGTGACGTCACCTGCTGTTTGACCGCTAGACTAGCAAAATTCTGAATCAGGTGGGTCCAAGTCATTAAAAGTACAAGGAATAATCAAAAGGTGGTCAGCCCAAACGGATCCCATGAAAAGGTGACATCACCTGTTGTTTAATTGCTAGACACGGTCTACCATTCACAAGTGATGCTGCAAAACATTATTGCGAGTAGAAGATCACTCGTAAGTTGTGATAGAAAATCGGCAACTCCATAACACGGTTTGTGAATTGCAAAAGCCATCGCAGACAGTGTTAGTGAACCGCTGACACTGTTAAGGCGTAATAGACCGCACTTTTGAAGGTTTTGTGATATTTTTTTATTCCGAATCCATTTCTTTTCACTACACTGATTCTCTAAACTATTGAACTTCTTTGGCTCCGTCCGTTTGCTTTTGAGTCGTACGTCTTTCTATCGAATAATAATACATTCTGTCACTAGGCTAAGAAAACCTTGTGTGATTGATCTATCATAGATTCATTACAACCTTGCAAGAGTGCTTGAGTGACGTGAGGAGTGAGTAGGCATAAAGAGTGACGTGAGGACTTTTACTTCTAATTTGTTTATTTTATTTTGTAGGTAAAATGTTAACCATCGGAGGGCAAAACCAAGAAGGAGAGGACCCAATAGCTTTTCTAGCTAGGGCAGTGGTGAGGATGAACTAAGAGATGGTGGCTCTGAGGATGGGGTTGTACGGATAATATGGAGAAATTAAGGAGAACGGGCACTCCCCGATCAATGGTGGAGAAACGAATCTTGGTAATGAATCAAGTCAGAACCCTAACACTTCACGTACTACAACCCCATGATAATTTCAAGCCTTATGTTATCCAAACACTAGCCATATCCCATTAACCTCAATTCCCTCTTCGACACACCCAAATGTTGACGCCTC
Organism: Anisodus tanguticus; assembly: GCA_034509755.1. NCBI lineage: Eukaryota > Viridiplantae > Streptophyta > Magnoliopsida > Solanales > Solanaceae > Anisodus > Anisodus tanguticus. The sequence goes on along the minus strand of CM067560.1, from coordinate 23,040,783 downwards.
GAGCCAAGTGGGGAAAACCAATTCCCACACCTAACCATAATTATATCCATCCTACCAAGATGGACATCTACCACAAGTGGCCACGAGAGCCACTCAAACTAAAAACCTCCAAATGAACACCCAACCCAATAATATCCAAATGAACCTATATGCACCAACGCTACAAAACTTCACCCTGGATCCATATCCATACCATTACCAAAATCCCCCTTATGAAGGAGGAGTTGAGGAGAATGGAAGGTGGTGGGAGGAACCACAGGATGGAGGGAGACACGAGAATGATGTTAATCGAGGATGAGGTGGGTAAGGAGGTAGATGTAGACCTTTTAACGAGTGAGGTAGGTGGCAAGGTCAATATGATCGAGCGTAATAGCAAGGTCATGACTATCGGGCAAAATAGAAAGGTCGGGAAGATAGAGTTGACCATGAAGGTAACTTAAATACTATCAACGTGAAACTTCCTAGGTTCAAATGAGAAAGCGATCTGGAGGAGTTCCTAGAGTGGAAGTTGCAAAATGAGAGGATCTTCCTCACCAACAATATTTCGGATACATTAAAAGCGAATATCCCATTACACAATTCGAGGGATATGGATCTACTTGGTTGGAATCCATGAGGTGAGAGCATGCTCAAAGGTACATATTTGATATTTCGACTTGGCAAGAATTGATTAAGCTCATGAAAGAAAGATATGTGACGCCCGATTAAAATAACCTTATGTATATGTTAAATAAAGGTAGTAAAAGTTTTGAAGAATACTTTGATGAATTTGAGAATTTGAGATTGAAGTCGAAAATCGAAGAGCACTTGAACTACACCATCATCTGGTTTGTAGCCAATTTGAACTATGACATTTCTAAACCCACGAGGCTCTAATCCTATACTACACTTGAGGATGCCTTCCATGACACTACCAAAGTTAAATCGGAATTCAAAGTAGAGGGCCCTATAAGGCAAAGAGTGTGTCGTCCTCATCATGGAGCAAGGGCAAAGATAAATGGAAAAATCCCAAGACCAACTCTCAAACTCCCCAAGCCAAGTTTGACTACGAAGCCAAAGTTGAAGACAAGGCTAAAGAAAGTAACAATGCTAAAGCCAACTTTCCTCGTCCTTCTACCATTCAATGTTTTAAGTGTCAATGTGGAGGACATATTGCTAGTGAGTGTCCTAATAGGAGATTGATTGTGGCATTGTTTAATGGATATCATACGGATGGAGAGGAAGAGAGTGGAGGTGAGAGTGAGGACATAGTGAGGAGGAGGATGAGCGGAATCTAGTGGAGAATGTCAATTTGAATTGTGTTTTGAGAATAATTATGGGTTCTATGAATAGAGAGGAACTTGATCAACGGGAGAACCGTTTTCATACTAGATGCAAAAATCTTGGATAAGGTGTGTTCAATGATAATCGATGGTGGGAGTTGTGCAAACGTGTTTAGTACAATTTTGGTTGATTATATGAAGTTTCCCATCAAGAAACATCCTAGCCCCTATAAACTTCAATTGTTCAATGATTGTGGGGAAGTGAACTTAACCAAGAGAGTGGTAGTAAGTTTTAGCATTGGCAAGTACCAAGATGAGGTTGTGTGTGATATGGGGTCGATGCAAGCGTGTCATATGTTTCTTGGTAGACCTTGGAAATTCAATAGGGATGCTCAATATAGTGGAAGATCTAATAAATACTTTTTTTGTGAAGTTATACATCGACACCCTATCAAGTTAGTGAAGACTATAGGATTATGAATGAGCTCCGGGAAAGAATGCAAAAAGAGGAGGTTGAAAAGGAGTCCTTACGTAGTCAAGAGGAGCAAGTGATGACGAAGGGAAAAGCTAAGATGTGTACACTTGATAAACTGATTAATTGTTTGAAAGGAGTTGGCGAGGGCCATTTCATGGTGTATCGTGTCAACAAAGATCTCTTATTACATGCTAACCAAGATACTAGCACTTTGCCTAGTATTGTTTCTTCTCTTTTGTAGGAATATGATGGCCTATTTTCGGAGGAGATGCCCAAGGGATTGCTTCCATTGAAGGGTATTGAACACCAAATTGATTTTGTGTCGGGCTCCAAAATTCCTAATAAATCGGTATATAGGAGCAATCTGGAGGGGATGAAAAAGTTGCGTAGGCAAGTTGAAAAGCTACTTGACAAAGGGTTAGTGAGAGAGAGCCTTAGCCCATGTGCCGTGCCCGTGATACTTTTTCCCAAAAAGGATGGCACATGGCAGATGTGTGTTGATTGTAGAGCCGTGAACAAAATAACGGTGAAGTATCGATATTTGATTCCTAGACTTGATGATATATCAGATGAGATATATGGCTCAAATGTGTTCTCTAAAATTGACATTTGATATGGATATCACCAAATTCACTTGCACTCCGGTGATGAATGAAAGACGGCTTTCAAAACCAAGTTTGGCCTCTATGAGTGGCTTGTCATGCCATTTGGTCTCACCAATGCACCTAGCACCTTCATGAGATTGATGAATCATGTGTTGAATCCTTTCATCAACAAGTTTGTCGTCATTTAGTCCGATGACATTCTTATCTATAGCAAGAGCATTGAGGATCATATGGACCATTTGAGGCAAGTCTTTGAGCTCTTGTTTCCAGAGAGGTTGTATGCGAATCTAAAGAAGTGTTCCTTTTATGTTGACAAGGTGGTATTCTAGGGTTTTGTGGTAAACATAAATGGTGTGAAGGTTGATAAAGCGAAGGTGGAATCCATTAGAACTTGGCCAACTCCTAAAAATGCAACTGATGTGAGGAGTTTCCATGGGTTGGCAAGTTTTTATAGATGATTTGTGAAAGGGTTTAGTACAATTACCACTCCCTTAACTGAATTGATAAAGAAGGATGTGTCCTTTGTTTGGGGAGATGAGCAAGAGAAGACATTTTAGGAATTGAAGTCAAAGTTGAGTTCGTCTTCACTGTTGCAATTGCTGGATTTCAAGAAAATGTTTTAGATCGAATGTGACACTTCGGGTGTTGGCATAGGTGGAGTATAAATGCAAGAGGGTAAACCGTTGGCTTACTTTAGTGAAAAGATAAAGGGAGCTTCTTTTAACTAATCTACCTATGACAAGAAATTATATGCACTTGTGAGGGTGTTGGCTCATTTGCAACACTATCTATGGCACAAGGAATTTGTGATCCGTTCGGATCATGAGTCATTAAAACACTTGAACGGTTAATCCAATCTTAACAATAGGCATGCAAAGTGGGTGGAATTCATTGAAACATTTCTCTGTGTGATCACATACAAGTGAGGAAAAGAGAATGTTGTGGCGGATGCTCCATCTAGGCAGTTTGTGTTGTTGAGTGTCATGACTTCTAAAATGATGGTCTTCGAAAGCTTGAAGGAGTTCTACTCCAATGATCCCAATTTCAAAGAAGTATATGAGGAGTTAGCCTAAGGGAATAGGGTTGACCGGATCCAACTAGTTGATGGGTTCTTGTTCAAAGAGGGAAGAATATATGTTCCAATGAGCTCATGGAGGGTACTTTTCATGAAGGAAACACATAGGGGAGGCATGATGGTTCACTTTAGTGTGTCCAAATTGCTTGATCTCCTCAATGAACAATTTTATTGGCCCAAGATGAAACATTATATGGAGATACTTTGTGGGCAATGTTTGGAGTGCAAGCAAGCAAAATCGAAGAATTGGCCTCAAGGTTTGTATACTCCTCTTCCTACACCTATTGGTCCTTGGATAGACATTTCTATGGATTTTGTGATGGGTCTTTCAAGAACCAAAAGAGGTCATGATAGCATTTTTGTGGTGGTAGATCATTTTATACCATGCCATAAATGCAATGATGCTACTCATGTAGCATACTTGTTTGTTGATAATGTGCTTATATTGCATGGAGTACATCGCACTATTGTTAGTGAAAGAGACTCCAAATTTCTTAGTCATTTTTTAAGAGTCTTTAGGGTATACTTGGTACAAAGATTTTGTTCTCTACTTCTTGTCACCCTCAAACAAATGGGAAAATTGAAGTAGTGAATAGGACTCATGGGAGCATGTGTAGGTGTATGAATAGAGAAAAACACACTTCTTGGGAGGACCGATTGCCTTTGATTGAATTTGCTTGCAATAGGTCACTACATTCCTCTATTGGCATGACTCCACTTGAAGTGTGCTATGGTTTTAATCCTATGGTGCCTTTAACCTTAACCCCTTTTCCTAGTGATGTTGTGAGCTTAGATGCAAAACAAAGGGCGGCAGAGATGATGAAGTTTCATGCCAATGTGAATGAGAACATAGAGAAGATCAACACCAGGGTGGCCAAATGACAAAACCATGGGAGGAAGAAGGTGGACTTCCAACCTGATAATTGGGTGTGGGTTCACTTTCGAAAGGAAAAATTCCCTAAAATGAGTCTAGGCAAATTGTGTCCAAGAGGCGATGGTCCCTTCAAGGACCTTGAGAAGATCAATGACAATGCATACAAGATTTACTTGCCAAGTAAGTATAATGTCCATAATATTTTCAATGTGAGTGACTTGTCTTCTTGTGTTATAGGTGAGCCTATGGATTCGAGGATGAATCCTTTCCAAGAAAGGTAGGATGATATGATACCAGAGACCACTCCAAGATCAAGACTCTTTACTTAGAGTCAAGCCAAGAAACTCCAAGCGATGTTCATGCACAAAGGAACCTTAGAGGCACAAGAAGGGATGTGGACACAAGTATACAACATTTGGAGGCTAGTGTGGGAGAAAAAAGAGCTGAAAGCCAACCTATCGCAGTCTGAGACACCATCTGCGACCACAGATAATGCTCTACTACACCATATGTGATTCACAGATTGTGCTTACGGGGAACCTTAGTTGATTTTGGACATTTTGTGCGAAGTTGAGGGCTTGGTCACTTTTGGGCCAAGTTGGTCATAATTAAAGGTATAAATAGGATACTTAACCTCATTTTACCCTTAGCGTGTTTTGATGATGAAAATCCTTTGAGAGAATTAGTATTGTAGTGATAGAAATAGCCCTTGACTTAGCTCACTAGTGGAATCATTCAACTTCATAGATTAGGTGCTTTTGTAGTTCATGTCCTTGAGGTGTTTGATTTAATACATCATTGGTTTCTTGGAATAACTACTCTTGTGTTTAATCTTCTATCCTTTTCAATTCCGCATTTGAATCTTAGAGTTTCACTTTAGAAATCGTATCATTGTTTGGTGGCGTATTGGTGTGAGAAAGGATGAGCAATAAATGCTTCTTTCCCTTCTTGTTTAGGTAACATACATAGAAAAACACATGGACCCTGGGTGTTTTCCATTAACGACAATGGAGACGAAGAGACAGAGGCAACAGTTAGGGCATCGATTTGGCTGCAAACGTCAAAAGAGCGGATTGATGCTTTGCCCCCTTTGAAAAAAAAGGAACTCGCTACGCCTTCAGAACGACCTAGAGGAAAACACAAATAGAGATAGGTCAACTGATTAATAGGTATACGTACGCATAATTTACTAGGCCTGGGCCGAGTCCTTGGCCTTTTGGCCTTGGGTATGGTCAAATTAAATAGATGAGGCCCACACCTTTCATTTTAAGAACAATTTAATCTATTATGGTCACATTTTACAAATGTGGTCACATTTTCCAAATGTGGTCACATTTTAAATTATAAAAATGCTGAATAATTTTATAAGTAACCTAATTAAAATAATAGCTTCGTTTTGAGCCTGAATTTGACACTAATTAGAATTAAAGAAATTAAAATCATGAAAGTGCCTTTTAAAATCGAGTCATAATTTCATTATCGCAATTAATTAAAAATTTTCCGAATTTGACGAAGCGGAATACTAAAATCTTTTGTTTTGAGAATCCTTTAAAAACAATTACATTTATAATTGCCGGTTGAAATTAAAAAATCATAATTACGGTTGAATTATGTAAAATTAGGATATGACACACAATATGTACTAAAGGATATTTTGTCAAATGAAATGACAAAATACTCCCGAGATAATTTTGTAAAATCATATTCGCTTTATGAAAGGTATATTCCACTCCGTCTATGACTCGGGAACCCTGCATAATTAAATAAGATTATTGAATGGTAAAAAGTAGATGTCAACAACTACCCCTTTGTTGTTCGGGGATGGCTAGACCATCCATGAGCAGCGAATTTTGACTAACCTAGTTTTTAGCCGACCAATAGGAAATTACTTCTTGTTTTTATGCAAATTTTGAAAACTATGGTAGGACCCCGGTTTCTGGGTTTCCTACATATCGCGGGTTGCATGACAATTTAGGCCACCTGTAGTTCGACTCAAATAGACTTCTAAAAAGTTGATAAAAGGTAAAATATCAAATCGGGAAGCTCGGGAATGACTTTGTTGGAATGTGACCGATCCTCAAAGATTTAGTAGCCTATATATCTCCGGTTTTGGGAATCAGGTCGCATGTCGTTCGACTCAATGGCCCAAAAAGGGTATCCCTCGTGTGGGAATCCCTTTGACCCTTCAGGTATATAATTTTTTTAACCATCCCCCATGAGCTCCCCTTTTTCTCCCTTGGTGACTCGAACTCGTAACTTTCGAGTTGAAAGTGGAGGGCGCTTACCATCTGAGCAACCCCCTCTTGTCACCCTTCCGGTATATGCTTGATCAGTTACAAGATATTTTTAAAAAAAGTAAAACTTTGTGATTTGCGAGCGAGGTCGATGCAGAGTGATGTTCAAGCTCATGTGCATAGAGCTTGACTCTCATTGCCACATATTTTCGATCGGCTTCCCATGAAAAAGTTTCGTGTTTGCTCCGCATATATCTAGATCTGGTCTTCTGCTTTCCACCTTCGGTATCTTTGACCTATCTCCGCATGCTGAGACCTGCGTGTTGGTTATTATATTTTATATTTTCATACCTGCGCTACTTTTTTTTTGTTGTACCCTCTTGGGTGATTTATTTTGAACGGGCACCTCTTCTGACACCATCTAGTTTTGTTGACTTGATGGGGAGTTCTTGTTCGAGTGGGGGCCACTTTCGACACCGTCTGGCCCTTTTTGATTGCTATCTCGGATGGCATTACACCATTCAACTGAAGTGAAGACCACAGCCCCTTCGCTGGTTTACATTACCCAACTTTATGGAATGAAAACCATGACCATCTTAGTTGGCATTACATTATGCAACTGGAGTGAAGACCGCAACCCCTTTGCTGGATTTATATCACATGACTCTATGAAATGAAGGCCATGACAATGTCGGTTGGCATTACATCATTCAACTGGAGTTGAGACCGCAACCTCTTCGCTGGATTTATATCACCTGATTCTATGGAATGCAAAACCATGACCTTTTGGCTGACATTACATCATTTAACTGGAGTGAAGACCACAACCCCTTCGATGGATTTATATCACCTGATTCTATGGAATGAAAACCACGACCATCTTTGCTGGCATTACATTATTCAACTAAAGTGAAGACCGCAACCCCTTCGCTAGAGTTATATCACCTGACTCTTGGAATGAAAACCACGACCATTTTGGATGGCATTACATCATTCAACTAGAGTGAAGACTGCAACCCCTTCGCTGGATTTATATTACCTAACTCTATGCAATGAAAACCACAACCATCTTGGCAGGCATTACATCATTCAACTGGAGTGAAGACCACAACCCATTCACTGAATTTATAGCACCTAACTCTATGGAATAAAAAACATGACCATCTTAGATGTCATTACATCATTCTACTGGAGTGAATACCGTAGCCCCTTTACTGGATTTATATCACATGCCTCTATGGAATGTAAACCACGACCATTTTGGCTGGCATTACATCATTCAACTGGAGTGAAGACTGCATCCCTTTTGCTGGATTTATATCGCCTAACTCTATGGAATGAAGACTATGACCTTTCTGATGGCATTACATCATTTGAATAGAGTGACGACTGCAGTTCCTTCGTTGGATTTATATCACCCGACTCTATGGAATGAAGATTGTAACTCTTAGGCTGGAATTGCATCATTCAACTCTTGAAATGAAGATTACAACCTTTAGGCAAGAATTACATCATTTGACTCTTGGAATAAAGATTGCATCCCTTAGGCTGGAATTACATCATTCGACTCTTCACTCTCAAGGTTATGTTGTATTTTGACCTCACGCTATTTACGGTATTTTTTAGCATTATGTCTTTGCTTTGTTTGGTGCCTCTCGAGGCTTGGTAGTGGTTTATCCGGTGTCAGAACGAGTTTTGTTGTATCTGTTTTAATCATGAGAAAACAAGTTAGTAACAAAACCCGTCGCCCTTCCGACGACGTTCGGGTGACCTGCAATCATAGAAAGATTCATTTCCTATACAGTCGATCCATGTTGCCGACTCCCGTTGTATGGTTTCTCCATTCATCGGCCTCGACCCTTTTTTGGTCATGGTATAGTGAGAGTAAATATCTTGAAATAAAAATGTTTGAAAAAGTATTTTCAAAAAAAGAATATCTCTAAATATTTTATATAAAAAAATTTGTCAACTCATGTCATGACATTGTTTGATTGAGCGAGATTTTCTGAACGTCTTCGGTACTCTTCTCTTGCTCTTCGTCTTGATCTTGATGAAATTTTTTAGCCCTCTAAAAAAATGTTGCCCCAGTCTCATATTTGGATCGGCTGACTCTTGGGCAAATTATTATTTTAAAGGAATTTTTGAGTTCCTCTTAAAAAAGCTGCCCCAGTTTATGAGCTTTGAACGACTGATCCTTTGAGCCGGATTATTGGTAGAATTTTTGACATCTTCTCGAAAATTCTGCCCTAATTTGTGAGCTTCGATTATAGCTGGCCAGTGGGCCGAGCTCGGGTCTCGCGGGCCGGGTTTGGCGGGGTCGGGGCGGGACGGGTGAAGGGGTCGGGGTTGGGGCTGGCGGGGTCAGCGGGATCGGGTTTGGCGGGACTTGCCGAAGTCCCGTCCCGATCCCGTCGGAATCGGGTTTGGGCGGGGTCGGGTCGGGTCTGGTCGGGATCGGGATCGGGGCGGGTTCCGACGGGTTTTCCTTTTTTTTTTTAACATATATATAAAAAAACTCAATAAACAAGACAAGATAGTGTAATAAAAATATCCCAAGGTTGTTTTTGTGCATCTTATATTATTTAATAGACATGATTTTTTTGTAATACAAATACAATTGTCTAAATTGCAACTTTGTGGTGTTGTCCAAAAGTTGCAAATTACATAATAAAATTGAAATTAAAAAAATTACATTCTCAAAAAAACCTGTTCTAATTGCTTGATAATTTCATGTGGTTCTTCGGCTGGAATTGGTATTTGTTGGTCAAATTGATCCACGTAGCTTCCACCACCTTCGGATAAGATTTCGTTGTAATTTTCGTCTTCTTCTTCGTTGATCTCCGGTTGACCGCACCTTCTCCGCTCCGCTCGTATCCAATCTCTGAATAATACTACAATCTCCAAGTTGTCTCCGGCTAATGAGTGTCTGTGGTCTCCTATTTGATATCTGCCGGCAGGAAAAGAGCTTTCAGACGCAGTTAATGACGCTTGAATGTTCAAAACATCTCGGGCCATCATTGAAAGTGTCGGAAAGGTCTTCTCATTCCTCCTCCAGTATTTCTGCAAGTCTTCATATCTATCTTCGTTTATAACTTCTTGGTACGGTACAGAACCCTGAAAAACAAAAATATCAAACTCGCTAATTTGGTTAGTAGAGGTACGGCCGCACATTCTATTTCTGAGGCTTTCAATACTAGCCGCAGAAACAACATGTATTTTGTGAGGTTGTGTTGAAGATGAAGAAGGTGGTATGGAAGCCGGTAGGTTACTAGCACTTTCTTGTTGGTAAAACATATATATTTTTTTGCATTGGTCTTCTACGTTAGACAACACTTCTTCTTTAGTTTGTTCAATAGGTGGTGGGTGATTTAGATTTTTTGGACTTGGAGGTGGTAGTACTTCTATACAATCGTAAATAGTTTCAATAAGTGATTTAGTACCGTATATTTTAATAGTCGAATTTAATACAACACCAATAATATAAATAGTGGGAATAGGAATAAAATATTTTTTTATTTTGATAAACATTTTTTAATAGCTACCATATAAGCTGGTTTTTCCATATATTCATTAAGTAATAAAAATATTAGAGTTATATAAAACAACATAGTTGAAATAGTAGGATAATATATACCGGAAAATTCTTTTGTTGCTTGAAAACATTTCTCTAAAAATGCAATAAGTTCAAAATTTTTACCCAATCACTATCTACAACCATATCAGCTGGATTTTGATTATGAGAGTTAAAAAATAAAGTTATAGGTTTTCTATAGTCATAAGCAACAAGTAGTTGCTCGTATAAAGAATTCCACCTAGTGGATACTTCTTCTGGAATTTTTCTATAAGGTAGTCCACAATCGTGACAAGTTTTTTTATATTCTTTTCTTCGTTGTACTCTATTACTTTTAAAAATAAAGTTTAGAGCAAATTGTATTTTACTAAGAATGTCTTCAAAAAGTGATAGACCATCCTTTACAATTAAGTTATATATATGACACACGCATTTTGTATGAAAATGATCTGGAAAAGATGGAGTTAAACTATTTTTTAAAATTGTAATAGCGTAATTGTTAGAAGAAGCGTTATCTAATGTAATAGTCATAATTTTATTAGTTATTCCGTAATAATGGCACACTTGATAAATATTTTCTGCAATAAAAGTACCAGTATGCCTATCATCTATATATCTATACGCTAAGATACGTTTTTGCATAGATCATTTATAATCTATCCAATGACAAGTTATCGTTAAATAATCATGGTCGTTAGTACTACGACCTATATCAGACGTGATAGATACTTTGCCATTAAAATAATATAATCAATAACGTAAATATTGTTGATATTCATGTGCGAATTTAAATACATCTCTCTTAACAGTTGATCTAGGAAAACCGTTAAAAGCAGGATTATATATATCTCTAATGTAATGAATAAAACCGGGAGATTAAGAAAATGAAAAAGGCAAACCCTCCACAACAACTAATTTTGATATTGCTTCCCTATCTCTATGTTTATTGTATTTAGGGCCTACAATTCCCCCCGTTATAGGGTTAATTTGACCTTGTTCTTGGTCCGGGACAGTATCAGTATGTGAACCTTGTTCCGATGGTGCGGGCGTTTGCGCACCCGATTTTGAAGCCTGATATTGGGCATACCTAGCTAGATGAGCACTTACTACGTGTCTAATTAACCCCCCCCCCCCTCGTCCCACCGCGACCTTTTCCAGTTTTAAATTTTAAAATATTTTTACAAATTTTACATCTAGCTACTTGATTCTCTACGTCTCTATCAAAAAATATCCATGCATCTGATTTTAATGGTCGGTTTGCTGGACCTCGTCTCATACTAGGGGGAATAGGAGGCATTTCAGTTGAAGGTGCACTAGTGGTTGTGTTGTTATCAACATTAGTGGGTGTATCATCTAGATCATCGTCTAAATTAAAGTCTTCTTGAGTTACAGAAAATAGCTCCTCGTCTAAATCTAATGGTATTGTAGGAAAATGTTGAGTATCAACAAAATCATCATGTGTAGGAATATGATGACTAGAAGAAGTACCCTTGTCCTGGTTGCCCCTACTAGAAGAAGCACCCTTATCCTTAAACGTACCTCTAAATCCTTCCATTTTAATTATGATAATAAAGATATGTGAGCTAAATAAAATAAACAGACAATAATAATTTAATGAAGGAACGAATGTACCAAACGCCGACGTAACGTCGACGTGTAATCGAGAGGTTGAAAATTAAAACTTTGCTCGATGGAAGATCATCAAGCTAGTTGCCAACTTCACTCCCAATTTTCAAATGAATAAATAAAATTGAATATTTAGTAAACAATGTAGACTTGTAGAGAGATATATTGAGAGATTAGAGAGATTGTAGGAAGATTTTGTGAGAAAGATGAAGAGAAAATGAGTTATTTATAGTTGGAAAATTGGGTTAAAGTGTAAATATAATAACTTATGGGTTAAAATAAATATTAAGGGGTTGGGGGAGGGGGAGGCCAAAAATGGTCGTTGCCCAACGGCCAAAATCTAAAATGGTCGTTGGTGCAACAGTTATATTTGCAAAGGGGGGACTTACAGGCGGGATCGGGGCGGGCTCGGGACGAGACATTGTCCCGTCCCGGTTCGAGTCCCGCTACTAATTTTTTTTTTTAACTAATCGGTGTCGGGGCGGTGTCGGGGCGGGACCGGGCCGTCCCGGCCCACTGGCCAGCCTTAGCTTCGATCGACTGATCCTTTGAGCCGTATTGTTGGTGAAATTTTTGAGATCTTCTCAAAAATTCTGCCCCTTTTATTATGTGTTGAGGGGATTCTTTGATTTCTCGATATCTCTGAGATTTCCTAGGGGTTTATTAGATTTTTTGTTTGGTGCGACCGCGTATCCCATTTCGAAAATCAGGTCAAAATGTAGTTCGGGATAAATATGGTGGATTTTTGTATTAATGCGACCGATCTTAAAAGAGTGCCTACGTATCCTTCCTTAGGAATCATGTCCTCGTGTAGTTCATATTTCTTAAAATAGTGGATTTGGGTAATGTTGTAATTGAGTCCGTAATGGAAGGCTATGTATCCCCTATTTTTTGTTTGGGAATCATGTCCTCGTGTAGTTCATTACATAAAAGTGATTTTGGTTTTTCTAATGTTCTTCATTTTTAGGGGTCCAAACTTGAATTTCTGGCTTTGGCATTGCTAAAAGCCATTTTTGAAGTTATATTCGACTAATTATGCTTAAGTTGGTGTCCAAGCCCTTTGGTGGAACCCAGATCTAGTGTAATTAGTCTTCACAAATTAAAAAGTTTCCTTTTTTCGTGTGATTTGCAAGCTATCGAGGTCACGGAGTGAAGACGAGTTTCCATTCGACCTTTGGGCTGCCTCCACACAAGGTAATCTCATTCCTCTTTTAGATTTTCCCTAATTTTCATTGTGTGATCTGTTATGAGGTATTATGTGACTAGTTAGCATGTTTTTAGTTAATATTGGTCGCTATTTGTATTTATCATTATAATTACTAGCATGATTAGGTAGAGAAGATGTTTTAATGTATTGGTTTAGGGTGAGTTTGGGGTATGTGATGTATAGTAGTCCAATACAAAGCCTAAATCTGTCTTAACAAGAAAGGAAACTGCTCATGCATAGAATGGTATCAATATAGTAGTTTGGAAGTTGTTTAATTAAGAAAACTGACTTAGTTAAGCGAAGTATGGATCTGAGGTATGTCATATGTAGGCTGCCTAGTTGGTTTAGTACTCAATCATATAGTTTGGAGAGTTATTCAATAATGTATGGTTTGTTGGGATGGTTTTAAGTTAATCATCATGTTAATTTACAGCTCTATTTGGTTAAATATTGGCTAGTTAGGCTAAACAGTGTTCAAATGATGTTATGTCAAGATAGTTTAGTTGGAAAGTCTAATATATGATTGTGTGGTATGATTTAATTAATATGTATGTTGTTCATGACAACCTAAAACTTGTTTAAACTATGGGTGGCCTTCTCTGGTAACATGATAGCTAATATACTAGTTACAAAGTTATGCTGGTTGTCTTCAGACTTATGTTAGCCATAGAGATTATCTAAAAATGTTAGGAAGCCTGCTTAAGTGGACCAATGTCTCATTGTGTCCATGATATCACCTAAGAATGATCTTAGACTGAATATAAACTCAAATGCATCACATGCTAGCCTAGTTAATATGCTAACTGAAGTAGTCACAGTTCAGAATATGTCACTGATTGTTTCAAAGGATAGAAGCCCTCTGGTTTTCATGGTTTATTCACTTTTAGATTAAAACGGACATAGACACTTGTTATATTGTCTACTATTAGGTTCTAAGTTGATTAAAATAACTTGTATATATGATTATTTAACTGTTTAATGCTTTAATGTGTAATTTGAGACCTGTATAGTTTAAGCTAAGTCTAAAGAAGACCTATAATGTGGTTGATTCTCTATTGTGCCTTGAGAAGGCACCAAGTTAGTTAAAACCCAAAAGGGTGATTGTGTTTATGACTGTCTCAAGTTCATGGCTCTTTTGTTCTGTGTCTAAATTATCTTTTAATGTGGTAATGGGCCTTTTATACTGTTTGAATTATGTTGAAGCTTGAAACTGGTTTGGTCATGTAAACTAATTGGAGAAGCATAGTAGATGAATTTAGAGTCCTTGTTATATGAGCATCATAGGTTTGTTGACATTTTAAGATGGTTAATTTTTTGTATGCTCTGAATATTGGTTCTTGTTGTGCTCATGGGTTCATTTCCATATAAAAATGTATGTGGGGATACTTTAAGGTCATATACAGTCATATGAGGTCCATATTCTGTGTTTATGACATAATCAAGTGAGCTATTTGCATTTCAGTCTAGGTTAATGGACATTAGACTCTTCAGAAGCTAAAAATGATGTTTGATGTTGTAAAAGAACCATGCTAGATACCATGTCTTTCCTGTAATTATGTAAAAATGTTAACTTGGAAATCTCAGCACCTAGTCTAATACATATCTGAATGAAACTTGAAAACTGAAAGTTGCATGCTCAAATTCTGGCCAACACATGCTTAGGATATTATCATGATGAGTTTGAAATGATATATTACTTGCTGAATACTATGCTAACTACTTGTTCTACCTCTATCTGTGTGTTTCATACTGCGACATGAGATCAGTAAATCTGAATACCTAACTTAAATATATGCCTAGGTGAGGATAGAGAATTCTTAACTACCATATGTGTTGTTAAGTACTCTAGCTCACAACCTTTACCCTTAGCATGACCAAAGTAGCCTTTCATATGCCTTAGTGTGAGTTTTCTTATTTGCATGGTTATTATTTGGGGCTGGTCTTTGGTTCATCTGAGTTTGAATGCCACATATGTCCTATCTTTGCACCTAATTAACTCACAAAAGTGTCAACTCAAAGAATCCCAAATGACATAGGGTTGTGCCACAGGTATTGACATATATATGTCCCTATAAAGTGCTCTTTGATCCTGATTGTATCCTACTTAACTACACTGTCTATTATTAGGCAAAACAGAGGTTAGGAGTGTCATTATTTTGCTATTCAGGCTTTAGTATATCTGAACTTATGTGAGTTCCTTTGAGTCATGTGTGATTTGTGCCCCATCTTCCATGTGTATGTCCTACTTCTATATACTCACATGCTGAATGAATCCTTATTTGTTGCTTCTATATGGCCAAAACTATATTCCAAACTGAAAGCATATTGTTTAGGTGATGTTTTGAAACACATCAGCATATTCCATGGTAGTCATGATTGTCTGATTTGAGGAAAATGCATGTCCATGTGTATGTCTGATATGCTTAGGTTTGTTTGACCTGAATCCATTATGGTCATATTTTGCAAATGTGGTCACATTTGAAATCATAAAAAAATCGAATAATTTTATAAATAACAAAATTAAAACAAAAGCTTCATTTTCAGCCTGAATTTTACAGTAATTATAATTAAAGCAATTAAAATCATGCAAGTTTCTTTTAAAATTGAGTCGTAATTCCATTATCGGAATTAATTAACAATTTCTCAAATTTTATGGTGCGGAATACTGATTCTTTGGTTTTGAGAATCCTTTTAAAACAATTACATTTATAATTGTTGGTTGAAATTCAAAAATCATAATTACGATCAAATTATGTAAAATTAGGATATGACATACAATATATACAAAATGATATTTTGTCAAATGAAATGAAAAAATACTCCCGAGATAATTTTGTAAAATCATATTCGCTTTTGTGAAAGGTATATTCCACTTCATCTGTGACTCAGGAACTCTGCATAATTAAATAAGATTATTCGATTTCAAGGTCAGGGTCATGTAAAACTGGTCAATGAGGCTGTAGTATTCACTCCAAGAGTCAGAACGATGTAAATTCTGCCTGGAAGATCGCAATATTGGTTCCCAAAGTAAAAACTACATAAATATGGTTGGGAAGACTGCGATGTTTGTTTTCAAAGTTAGGGTGGTATAAAATCGGTAAAAGAGTCTGTAGTATTCACTCCATGAGTCAGAAAGATGTAAATCCTATCGGGAAGACCGCAATCTTCATTCCCAAAGTCAAAATGATGTAAATTTGGTTGGAAAGATTGTAGTGCTCGTTGTCAAATTCAAGAGATGATGTAAATCTAGTCAAAGAAGCTATAGTATTCGCACCAAGAGTCAACACGATGTAAATTCGGTTGGGAATACCGCAATGTTCATTTTTCAAAGTAAGGGTGATGTAAAACTAGTCAAAGAGGTTGCAGTATTCACTCTAAGAGTCAGATGATGTAAATCTGGTCGGTAAGACCGTAGTCTTCATTCCCAAGAGTCAAACAATGTAAATCTGGTCTAGGAGACCGCAGTGTTTGTTTTCAAAGTCAAAGTGATGTAAAATCAGTCAAAGAGGATACAATATTCACTCCAAGAGTCAGAACGATGTAAATCCAGTCGTGAGACCATAATATTCATTTTCAAAGTCAGAATGATGTAAATTCGGTCGAGAGATAGCACTATTCATTTTCATAGTCAAAACTATGTAAATCCAATTATGAGACCGCATTATTTGTTTTCAAAGTAAGAACGATGTAAATCCGGTCGAGAGACCACAATATTCGCATGTGAAGTTAGAACAATGTAAATTCGATTGTGAGACCATAATATTCATTTCCAAAATTTAGAATAATGTAAATCCGGTCGTGAGATCGCAGTATTCATTTCAAAAGTCAAGGCGATGTAAATCCGGTCAAGAAGACTGCAGTATTTACTCCAAGAGTTAAAATAATGTAAAGAGACCGTAGTTTTCATTTTCAAAGTCAAGCCGATGTAACACCGGTCAAGGAGGCCACAATATTCACTTCAAAGTTAAAACAACGTAAATCCGGTTCCCATCTTTGAGTTTCACACTCAGTGTAATCTCCAAACCTACACTGGGGCATCACTAATCTTCTTTATTTTTTAAAACTAGGTGACGACATATTTAAGGTCCATGAAATTATGTTAGTGCAAAGACTTAATTATGAGTGTGAAGCATGCCACATTCATAGCTATGAAATTGCAAGCTCTTTTCCGTACTCAAAAATTTGAAGTCATCTATCCCAAACCGAAGGCTACTTCCACATAAGGAATAACATTTTCCAGTGATCGATATGAACTACACGATGATCTAATTTCCGAAACATGATATGTAGGCGCCCATTCAGGACTCGGTCGCATTATTATAAAAAAAACCACCATCCTTGACCTGATTTCTCGAGAAGGGGTATATAGGCAGTCCATTCAAGACTCAGTCACACTACCAAAAAAACCTCAAATATCCCATATAGGTAGAAACTGGGGCAAAAGTTTTGAGAGGGTCTCAAAAATTCCTTCACAGGACTCGGCATGAGAGGCCGCCGACACGATTTCAACTGGGAAGAATATTTGAAAGGGTCTCAAAAATTCTCTCACAAGACTCGGCATGAGAGGTTGCCGACAGAACTTCAGCTAGGGAAGAATTTTTTAGAGGGTCTCAAAAATTCCAATTTAGACTCGGCACAAGAGGTCGTCGACACAACTTCAACTGGTAAACTTGCTACCAATCGAACCTCCAAATATCTAAACGCCTTTGGCAAACAACGAGATCCTTCACAAAGATCACAAACAAAGTAGGGACACCTTATGTGACTTCCCGAAATCGACCATTTTATCCTTCAACATCAAACCCATTCCTCAATGCATAACGAGCCACGAAATGATGCCACCGCCAAATCAACATGACGCTATCAAAGGCATCAACCAGACTATGATCATCGCATCAAACAGTTTCATATCCGACTTTATCTGTCATTCCTTGCTAACTTCTGTACACGAATTTTGTAGGTAATACCATCAAGCATCATATCTATTGATCAAACTGAAGACACACTCGACATGCCTAGTTGCGTGTCAAGACTATCAAGCCAAACAAAGTGGAAATCAAGTCTCCAACAACAATTAAAAATACCGAACAAAGCCTCAGCTGAACGACTACACTTTATTATTATTACTTCGTCATACATTTTTCGACTACTCTAACGCCTTTTGCTTTAACTTTTTTTGCAGAAAGTCAACATCAAGTCATTCACGACTTTCCTTGACCGTAAATTGGAGAAAATTTATTGAAGAGGAATACAAAACTCTCTAACAAAAACAATGATCTACAAAATGCGGCCAAAGAACGCCAAAAACATGTAAAAAGCGTGGCCTGCCTCTACAATGAGCAAAGGATGCTCGTTGTCTTGCATATGCCATAAACCTTTCTACAAGCTTTTTCTTATGATTGTTTTTAACTACAGTCTCTAGCAAAGCAGTAACATATCTACTAATCATTTGTTGTGAGTACAGGTGGAACGACCATCAGAACGGACTTCGGCAATACGATATTAAGACAATCCCCATATGCTCGAAGGCAATGACGAAGGTGATGGCGGTCAAAATCTTCAAAGAGAGCAGTTAGACACCCATATCGATGAGCCTCATAGGAGTTATAAACCATGTCAAACACATGGTTATCGGTATCTCAATTTATTTTTACCTGGAAGTGGGATTTTCTATTAGCTTTCCCCGAGGTGAGATTTTATTACTTTTTTCCCCGGAAGTGGGATTTTATACTTGTTTATCCACAAGTGGGATATTTATTCCTATCATACTTTCTTGTCCACATTAGAAATGGACATAACTGCTTGTCCACCTTAGAAAGGTACATAGTTGCTTATCTACCTTAGAAAGGGACGTATAACTGCTTGTCCACCTTAGAAAGGGACGTACTTGCTCGTCCACCTAAGAAAGAGATGTATAACTATTTGTCCACCTTAGAAAGGGAAATTCTTGCTCGTCTACCTTAGAAAGGGACCTATAACTGCTTATCTACCGTAGAAAGGGACGTATAATTGCATTTCCCCCTTAGAAAGGGACGTATAATTGCATTTCCACCTTAGAAAGGTACATATTTGCTCGTCCACCTTAGAAAGGGATGTATAACTTGTTGTCCACCTCATAAAGGGGCATACTTGCTCGTCCACCTTAAAAAGAGACGTATAACTGTTTGTCCACCTTAGAATGGGACATACATGATTGTCCACCTTAGAATCGGACGTACAAATGATTGTCCACTTTAGAAAGGGACATAGTTGCTCGTCCACCTTAGAAAGAGAAGTATATCAGCTTGTCCACCTTATAAAGGGACATGTATTTTTGTCCATCTTAGAAAGGGACATACTTGTTTATCCACCTTAGGTGACGTTTATACTACATTATCTACTGATAAGGTTTCTCAGATTTTGCAGTTTAAACATGCTAAGGAGATGACATTTGCATGCCGAGAGAGTTTGTATGACATGCTAAGGAGATGACATTTGCATGCCGAGAGAGTTTGTATGACATGCTAATGAGATGACATTTGCATGCCGAAAGAGCCATTCATACAAACTGCATGCTGAAAGGGCCATTCATGCACGATCCAGATGGTGTCGAAAGTGGAATTTTCTCAACAAAAAAGAAGAAGCCAAACAGTGTCGGAAGTGGTATTCAGTCAAATAAAATATGCACGAGCCAGATGATGTCGCAAGTGGCATCCGCTCAGTAAAAATACATGAGCCAGATGATGTCGCAAGTGACATCTGCTCAACAAAATATGCATGAGCTAGACAATGACGCAGGTGGCATCCGCTCAGCAAATTCTATAGAATCGTATGAGCCAGACAGTGTTGAAAGAGGCATCCGCTCAAACAACATTCAACCAAAAGGGTCAGACGATCTAGATAGTGTCGGAGATGTCACCCGCTAAAAAGCAGTTGCCAAAAGATACAACAAACAAAGCAGCACATGTATGATAAATATAAATAATCAATACGTTAGGTCCTAGCCCATGGAAACCGATCAAAGCTACCGAAATAGGGAAGCAAGTAGGCTAGATCCAGATGCAAGCGTTGCAAATGTTGAACTTGTTCTTGGGCGGCCGATCAAATATATGTACCAATGAGAGTTAAACTCTTTGTAGATGAGCTTGAACGTCACTCCATACCGAACTTTCTCACAAATCATGAAAATTTTTGTTTTTAAAAAACTCGTAATTGGTCGGGCATGAACTGAAAAGGTCAAAGGGATTCCCACATAAGTGATACCCTTTTCGGGATATCAAGTCGAACTACAAGTGACTTGATTCCCAAAAATTAGTGATATATAGGCCGCTCAATCTCTGAGGATCAGTCACATTCCAACAAAATCATTCCAAAATGTCCTGGTTTGATACTTTTGCTTTATTAGCTTTTTAGTAGTCTAATTGAGTTGAACTATAAGTGGCGTAAATTCTGATGCAACTTGAGATATGTAGGAAACTCAAAAACCAAGGTCCAGCCACAATTTTTAAAAAATTGCATAAAAGCGAGAAGTAATCTTCAATTGGTCGGCTAAAAATTAGGCCAGTCAAATTACGCTTCTCAGGGATGGTGTTGCCATACCCGAATAATGAAGGGGCAGTTGTTGACACCTAATTTTACCCTCCAATAATCCTAGTTAATTATTCAAGGATCCTGAGTCACAGACGGAGTGAAATATACTTTTTACAAGACAAATGTGATTTTACAAAATTATTCCTGGAGTATTTTGGCATTTCATTTAACAAAATATCATCTGGTATATATATTGTATATCA
Organism: Anisodus tanguticus; assembly: GCA_034509755.1. Taxonomy (NCBI): domain Eukaryota; kingdom Viridiplantae; phylum Streptophyta; class Magnoliopsida; order Solanales; family Solanaceae; genus Anisodus; species Anisodus tanguticus. The sequence continues at coordinate 23,020,082 of CM067560.1, read as the reverse complement.
TGTCCTAATTTTACTATATTTTGATCATTAATCACAATTTTAGAATTTTAACAGACAATTATAAATTTAATTGTTTTAAAGATTCTCAATTTAAAAGAATTAATGTTCTACTCCATCAAAATCGGGAAAGTTTCTAATTAAATACGATAGAAGAATTACATCTCAATTTCAAAGCGTATTTTAAAATTAAAAGGATTTTTTGCATGGTTTAAATTTCCTAAAATCCTGCTTAGTGTCAAAATTGGTCTTAAATTAAAACTTTTAATTCAATTTGAACATAATTGAAATTGTTTCGGCCATTTACTAATTTAAAAAGGGACCACATTTGCAAAATGTGGTTACTTGCTATTTTGTACTTGATCGAAATTGAGCCTATCAGCTTTCCTACCAGATGCTTGGGAAAGAATGAAAGTCAATCCATTACTGTGGAGAATGAGTAAATAAGTTTGACGAGTGTAAGGGCTAGTAAGACCTACCCGCTTTATTGAGCATTTTCATTCACTGAAGCAACTTGAACAAAATCAAAGTAAAAGAAAGAAATTCATTGACTTCGAAAAGGAGGTCAATTAAATGAGTACTAACTCTCTTCTATTACTTTATTGTACCGTGTTAACAAGAGCTGACCCTCTTTTAATTTTCGGCCGAGCCCAACCTATATGGCCCAGACTTGGCCCAAATATTGAGCATAAGAACAGAAAATGCCTTATTTCTTCCTTTCACAATTTGGTTCCTTTCGCACCTTAGCAGTGCCGCATCTTCATCCTCATGCGAAAGATGGAAAATTCAGAGAGTACGATTCCTTTTATGCGTACATGGCTGGACGGAAGAGGAAAGAGCATTAAATGATCTCCTCCCTCACCTCCATGGCACAGTAACCCCCCAGGTGAGGTCACCCCTCTTTTCCCTTTTTCTTTATATAATGAAGTTTTAATGATCATTGTCCGATTTTGATTTCAAACTATGAATTCCTATTGGTTGAGAACGAATTTGAGGGAAATTTCCACCCAAATCAGTTCTCCGAGATCGATGGTAATCGCAAATCTAGTGTTTTGAGGGTTCTATAAATAGATCCCCTCCCTCTCATTGTCGAACAAGTTGAAATAGATCTGAAACTTAATATTTGGTATTCACATTGATTAAGAGCCATAATCATGTTTAAATTGACTAATTATACTTAAGGTGGGATCCAAACCCTTTGGTGAAATCCAAAATTAGTGTAATTAGTCCTCCACAACTAAACTTTTCCATTTTTAGTGTGATTTGCGAGCATTGGAGGTCGTGAGTGAAGATTCAAGCTCAACCTCGACTCTAGGCTACCTCCACACAAGGTAAATATCTCTCATTTCAGTCTTTCATTTAAATTTCCACCATTTTCATATGTATTTATATGGTTACTAGCATGATTAGTTAAATAAGGTGCTTAGTATGTTAGTTTAAGACTAGTTTTAGCTATATATTAGACTATTTAGTTAATGTGATATTCAATGTGAACCTGATTTACTTGAGTAGACTGAAGCATGTTGATTTGAATCTTGTTGTAAGTTGTGAGTAGACTTATTAGTTGAAATGATACCTAAATGAGAGTATGAAGTATGTTTTGGCTAATGTATGGACTGTTTTAGTTCATGATACTTATCTGAGAATGCATATTAGTATTTAGGAATCATGCTTAACTGATTTGTTGACATACCATGCTTAATTACATCACATAATATTAGTTATAACCTGGAAAATGAACTAGGATTGTTGGTATTTTGACTTAATCATGTCCAGACCCCTAGAATAATTTTCTCAATGCTTCCCTTCTGTTGTACTTGTACATTTGCTCATATGCCATATGTGTAACCATCATGTCTACATATATCTTATCTCTCACATGCCATGTCCACTCTTCATGCTTGTTTAGGGTCAGTAAGGTCAATATGACTAGTTTTTCTATAACTGCTTGAACCCTAATTTACTATATTTGAACACGTGTTGGTAGTTGTGGACTTTATGACAAGTCTTCATTAACCCATGACCATGTTTTGCTACTGCTTGACCATAGACCTATATCATTTAGTCTAAATGCATGTTTAGGAAAGAACAATGGGATTCTAAACTATTATATGGTATGCTAAATGCTCTAGTTTACAACCCCCACCCTTAGCATGATCCTAGTAGTTTTTAGATGCCTCAATATGAATTTCTTGCTTACATGATGGTTGTTTAAGGATGTTTTCTATTTTTTTAAATATCACATGTATCCAGTCGACTTGCATTTAGGCTAACCTGCATGTATCCAAGACCATACAAACTTTAGATAATACAAGGATTAGAGTCATAAGTGTCACAATCTATACTTGCTCAGTATTGTGTTTACCTGCTCCATGACAAGGTCATTCATATAAAACCTAAATCACTTGACTTAGTATCTGTCTAGGATGATGTCTAAAGACCTTGAATTATTATGATAAGTATCTGGATTTGTGTTTTTTCCAAGAAAGGGCAATCTGCACAATGTTTGCTTTAATCAGAAAGATAGTTACAGTGTTTAAAATGGGATTTAGTCATGCAAGTAGTTTTTAGCTCTTAATAGTGTACAACTTCATGTTTGTTTGAATCTTGTTTATTCACTAAGAGGTATTAGGCTGGCTCAATTCCCATCTATGCTAGACATGTGCTAAGTGAATCTTTGTCCAGTACCACTGTTTGCCAAGAATAGACCATAGAGTTTGAGTATTTGTCTAAATTTGAGACTCTGAACATACTTGTAGGTGCCTATGGTGTCTGATGCCCATTTAGTTGTTGAGTATTGGGTTTGGTCTAGTGTTAATGAAGGAGAGAATATATGTTTGTATGTACGTCAATATTGTTGATTGTATGACTGCTTGTTTAATAGTTTGGACCACCTGATTTCTGTCTGATAGTTCATCTCGTGTTATGCCTGGAATCTTAAGAAAACCTAGTGCCCTCTAGATGACCATATCCATTTAGCATGCTAGTTTTAAAAGAATGTTTTGATTCTTGATATCCATGCCTTGATATACACCACATTATGTAGGTTGTATACCATGTATACTTGATGTATACACAGTGTACAAGCCTGACATACTGTCTGTACATATCCAAGTGAGACTCTTATTTCAAAATTAATTTGGGCTTGGTCCATCCCCTTTGTGTGTTATTATTCTGAGTATTGTTATTAAATGTTGGGCCTGGCCCAGTCCTTTCCATATACTATCGATTGCTTTTCTCTGATGTGGGCCAAGCCCCATGCCTTGCCCTTCTTCTTTATTTGAATCTTGCCTAGAGAATGGGTTGTCTTTAGTTATCTTGTTTACGTAGGCCTCATGACTTTAACTTCTATTTTTGTGAGCATTTCACTACTGGTATGGGTTGGGCTTAGTCCATTGCTTTTTTATTCTTTCACCTTACTATCTATTTTTTTTGTGTTGTGCTGGCTAACTCTATTTCAATTTTGCACATAATTATCATTAGATATCTCTACTTGTTTAAATTATTGCATTAAATAATTATAGATGCTTTCTAACTTGCATTTTTTGTTTTCCCCTTCTCTCTTCTCATTGGACTGCACATGATGGCCTCCCGTCTCTCTTTCAATCCGGATTTGGCTAATTCCGAGCCAAAAAACACTTATTGATCGAGTCTGTAGCTTGTAGCCATGCATTGAAGGCCTAGCTATGGGTGAAAATAGCCAACTGGTGGGCTTAGGTAAGCCCACCAGCCTAAACTCAAACTCTTTTGGTGGGCTTAGGTAGGCCCACCAGCCTAAACTCAAACACTTTTCAGTTCGTTGTATGTATATATATATGTAATAAATATTGGAACTCTTATTACGGTTACGAATATAGGATAGGAAAAATGATACGTACATTGTTTAGTTAGGATCTCCCTAAACAATTTTCCAAACCTGGTTGATTTGAATCTGAAGGAAAAGGGACTGTTTTTGGTACTTTAAAAAAATCTAGAAAAAAATAGCAATGGGTTTTCTAATACGGATTAAGATTACTTTGGATATTTAACTCATGAATCTGGCGTGGGGCTACTATTTAAATTAAACATTCATAACAAACTCTTTTATTCAAAGGACGTAATTCACTATAGGGCGGAAAACATTCTCAAAACACTTTAAATTGTCCATCACCCTCTTTGGTTTGTGTTCCCCTTTGGTATTATTTTGGCTTGTCCTATCTCACCCAAAGCATGGGATTTTATACAATTGTCTGATGACATTGTATCACGAACTGGAAATTTGTCTAGTATAGTCATTTGAAAGCATGCCACCCATTCCGGCCCGAAGTTGGGTTAGGTTCTCTACGTCTTCTTCATTTGTAGTGTTCATACGTAACTTTACTGTATTGGACTTGAAGTTTCATCATTATGACCACGATTCTCGTCGGAATATTTTACCGCCATAGGTAGCTCAACACATCGATTCTCCAAAATTGTATCACATTTCTAAGGTATAAAACAGGTCCATATTGTGCATGTAGAAGGTAGGTAAATGAGTAAGAATCAGTAGCATGACTGCACTCTTCCGCTCTCCTCAAGTAGCATCAGAACTTGAGGCTATGTCCTTGCTCTCCTCCTTTCTCCTACAAGCTAGCCCAGGACACTTTCGTATCACGCGTCCTCAATTACCACACCAAGAACAACCCCCTGTCTCTTTGCGACAAGGCTTAGCATGCATTCGTTCACATATCCTACAATATGGCCTAGTCGGCCCCACACAGTCTAAACTATTCCTATTCTGATCCGGAGATATCGATGGTTGTAACCCTTGCCTCGTCTTTACCTGAGAACATTGATTATACCTAATATGTCACAAAAATTTGTCGTGTTGATCATGCATCCAAAATCATTCCTCATCCTACTTTCCCCGATAACCACCAACCACTCTAACCCTCTTAGTAATCATCCTTAGCGATCATTAACTATCCCTAGCCCATGCACTCCTTAGGCTGAGAACTCCCTGACCTTTCTAGGGGTCTATTACTGTCAATCAACTAAGACAGTATCGTCCCTGAGAGGCAACCAATTGGGTCAATACCTGAACTGCCTTCCTAACATCTTCCTGGGATAGTGCCGGGTGTATATCTGAAGGTATGTCTGACCATACGTGGGTCTCCCTCGGTGCCCCTGATCGTATCTGGGTCGAAGACTGATGGGGAGGTAATTCGCTCGTATCCTCTGATGGGTCGATCTTGATTGAAGGTATATTTCTTGAAGAGGACATCGCTGAAATCTTAAATACGACAAGATTAGGAAAGAGATACTTACAGCTCGGCTCTAGTGCACGATCTAGATCAAGAAAGAAATAAACCATCATAAATGTCGTGCAACTTACTGTTTATAAGTGTGTTGCACAACACACCCATAAGCAACACTCTACTATACATGGCTTGTAGACATTCGTCGGACTGATCTACTTTGATATCATGTTTGTCACACCCCAACTTTAGAGGGTGTGGCTGGCACATGACACGCTAAGGCCTGAGTGTACCAATCCTGATACATGCAACATGTTCCGACATAACATGGGCCGACAAGGCCTCTGATGAATGATAATTGATCAAGACAAAATCACATGCACGCAGAAAAGACCCAACCTATACATATATATACAGCAAGGCTGCAAGGCCGATATGATCCAACGAGTCTACTGAAGAGGTCGACAAAGCCACACAAGACCACTATACATAAAATGACTATCTACAAGCCTCTAGAGAGTATATTAACAACATATGGTCAGGACAGGGCCCTGCCATACCTAACTATATATATATATATATATATATATGCAACCATCATACCTATCAGCTCACTAGATAACTTCGGAAGAAAGGAGCGTGATAATCCTAAGCTGAGTCGAGTCACTTACTACGAGGAATCATTTGAATCTCAATCTGTACCAGAGGGTATGAAACGCAGTGCCCTAGAAAGGGACATCCGTATGAAAGATGTAATGAATATGTAAGGTTGAAACTGTAAACAAGTATAACAGTGTAAATAAAGCCTAAGCTAAAACTGTAACTGAATGCATAACTGTAAGGTAGAGCTATAGAAAGACAACTTGTACTATGTGTGCCTCTGCAGACCAGAATTTGCATAAATGAAATATAATCGTGTATATAATGCTATAGTCCTCTGTGGGTAGTATTATCAATATCATATCGGTAGCCATACGCCTCTGTGGGTAATATCATCAACATCATATCTGTATAATCATGTATATAACGCCATAGGCCTTTGAGGCTAATATTGATATATAATATGTGCATATAATGACCTCTTAAGGAATATAGAATACTCTTTTGAACTCGTCAGAGTGGCGTAAGTTTGTTACACCTCCGACTCCCTTGTGAGGGTTATAGATTACCTTTCCTTTCATATGTGAATCAATAAGAACAATATCACCTACAATCGACTTAACCTTCAAGAATATCAACATGTATCCTTGTTATATCAAATTAAGCACGATAGACAAGTACGTATTCTACAATCGACTTATATCAACATGTATTCTACCTTCAAGAATATCAACATGTATTCTTGATGATTAGGAGCGGAGTCTATATTAGAAGCAACTAACAAGTTTCGTATACATGTCGCTCATGCCAAAAGAAATAAATGTGATCCTTACATACCTTGTCGATGATCAATACAACTCATATGGCTTCCCGCTTGCCCTAGTCATACTGTCACATTGATAGGTATAATCGTTTTCATTGAATAACTTCTTCTCAATCTTCACATTTCTTTCATGGTAAAATTTGAAGGGGATACCCAATACATGCCTTTACTGTATAATGTAAGAACAATATAGGTAGGTTGTTCTGTCATTGCATTCCTTGATCAAGTTCGGGTACTACGATCGCGAATGTCTCGGAGTACGTCCTTCCATCTTTTCAAATTTACCAAGCATTCTAAAACATCCTTCTTTTACCCCGGGCATCTTCTCATCACTCAATATATCCCATTTACTAATGCTACTATGAATCGCTTCCTCCTCCGACATTCAATAAGAGTCTCGTCCATCTTCGCTATAAAAAAGACTTATGTATAGTCATACTAGTAACTCACATAATATGTATCATTATTTCAAGTCCAATACATAGTCTGAATCTGAACGTTCAACATGGATCCTTGTTATATCAAATTAAGCACGATTTGATAGGATATAGATGGTAGGTTTGATAAAGCGCAACTAAGATCATAACCAATCGATGGAATGAGTCACAAGTACGTTCTTGACGATTAGGAGCAGAATTTATATTGGAAGCAACTCGAAAGTGTCGTATACATGTCGATCATTCCAAAAGAAAGAAAAGTAAGACTTACATACCTTGTTGATGATCAATACATTTCTTATGGCTTCCCTCTTTCCCTACGACTGGCGACCTAGGAAAATAAGACAATCCATATCAAAATCCAATTGATGGTTTGAAGATTCGTCGTTGTGACATTTCATCGAATACTTGGTGTACATACTTTATTCCTTCTTGTTTTCATGGTACTTGAACTATTCTAACCTCCTCTACAATAACACAACATCATCAAGACTACAACAATAATACTCCATGAAATATAGCCAAAGTTACTCCAAAAATCTCATTAAAACTATCCAACAATTTATACAACTACCATGATAACTATGAAGTTTGTCCCAATTTCTCCATGGATTTCTTTACCAAAAGATCATTATAAGCTAGGAGGACATAATAATACAAGGAACAACAAAAATCATACCTTAAATTTCAAGAGACTCTCCATACAAAAGCTCCTTCATGTTCTTCTAACTTCCCAATTGTTTCCGACTATCCAAGGGAGTTTCTGAGATGATACAAGCTTGATTGAGGGAGAATTCACCTCCAAATCTTGTACAATTGTTATTGAATATATTATTACCTTGGGAGAATATTTGAGAGCATATAGGTTTAACTTGGAGTGAAAATGCAATAAAATGAGGATGGTTCGAGATTGTGCTTTATATAGGGCAGCCCACCGCCTCATATATGCAACTACATATGCGGCACATATGCCCATATGTGGCCACATATGACACCACATATGGTGGCAGTGAGGTGGTGTAAGGGTGACTTGAATCTGTGGTTGCATCCGCGAGGTGGAACGGACTCCGTAGGGTGAAACGTTTAGCGTATCGTCCTATCTTCGTCAAACTTTGTCGAAATGTGATTACTTTGATCCCAATGACTTATAACCATTCATAAACCTTCTTAACATCCATTTATGTTGTATATAACCATATGAATGGAGCTCAAGTCATCGGAACATAAATCGGCTAATTGGGTTCTCAAACGTGCGCGAAATGACGAGTATAACTCAGAATCTTTTGGATATACTTCCATCTTTGGCCAAAGGCCTTCATTGTCCTTTTTATGAAAAGGAAACTCTTCTAATCTTGCATCGGCTTGATACGATGCACTCAACATAAGGATTGCAAGCACGAAGAGCTTAACGACTCTTTTAAACTTTTATAACTTCTTCGGATTCCAACTCGATCAGTCCTTAACCTTCCCAATAGAACCTTTTTCCTTATCTTAGGCTCATTAACTTAAGCTATATTCGATATACGAATTTACATAGCATAACAACCTTTCCCTCTTAAGAACATTCGTCCTCGAATGTTGGGGCATCATTACCCAGGGATAGTGACTCTTATATCCTTCGGCAAGTTTTGCAGATCCCTTTGTACATAGGACCAGCTCAACCTGCCATGCAATCAAATTCCATAATTTTGGCCTCATAGGATTACACAAACACAACCTTATCGGTACATCATCGACCCCACATGATCATACATCTCTCTTACAACATCACTTTAATATCTGCAATTTATCAGAATAATTGAATCATGATATCAGAACTTATATCCTTCATTTATTTATTACAATTTTCAACGCACGATAGGATTTGTGATAGAGATTCATAGAGCATACGTAGAAATATAATGAGAAGATGTTGCGTGATGATTGTCATAGGTCAGGAGTTTTTGAAAACACTATGGTTATGTGCGTTCGTTTCTTCTTGTATTATTTTCTTCCATCTCTATCCCACACCCTTTTACATCCCTTTCTTACCTTAGTCATATCATCATACTGATAGATATAATCATTTTCATTCAATAACTTCTTCTCTATCTTTACATTTGTTTCATGGTAAAATATGAAGGGGATACGCAATACATGCCTTTAGTGTCTAATGTAAGAACTATATAGGTAGGTAGGTATATCATTGCATTCCTTTGCTACGTTCAGGTACTACGATCACGAATGTCTGAGACTATGTCCTTCCTTCTTTTCAAGTTTATCAAGCCTCCTAAACATCCTTCTATCACCCAGAGCATCTTTGCATCACTCAATATATCCCATTTACTACTGCTACTACGAACTGCTTCCTCCTCCGACATTTAATCAGAGTCTCGTCTATCTTCTATACACAAAGCCTTATGTATCGACATACTAGTACCTCGCATAATAGCTATCGTTATTTCAAGTCTAATACGTAGGCCAAATCTAAAAATTCAAATTCCTCTTTAAACTGGTTCCTTATAGGTCATTTGCCAGAGTGAGAGTTCTTATACCATGATTCAAGATAAACTCCGGAAAATTGGTATTCTTCTTAATATGATATTTATTGGCCATTTTTTTTACCTTATTGACGGTCTTGATTACCATGATGCGAATTGCTGAGCCATTTATATATTAGTCTTCCTTATCAAAAGAGTTTACGATGATAGTGAGATAACCTTTAAAAATTTCCATACCACCCAATACTCCTTAATTAATTCATCCCTCTTCGAGTGTGCATCCTCTTATGTGCCGACCATCAATCTCCGATTTTTGTATGGTTTTTCTTATTACCTTCTCTTCACGTCACGCTATATCTCCGTATATTCTAGACAGGTGGATTGCTACTACATCCTTTGTCTTGACGTTCCTTTAATTCCCAATATAAGATAAGGTTCGTACGCACTTTGCTTTGGAGAATTATCATCACTTGACTTCCATTTCTGCTAGCTACTTGTTATCTTACTCTTCCTTTTAATCTTCGCATTCCTCTTCTTACTAGCGATGCTCAACCATATCGTCAAATACATCCTTGTCTATTATGTCAAAAATATTTTTTCTCATAACATCTCCAATTCGGATATTCTATAACTGACTAATCCTAAAATAGGTCCATCTTCCCTTAGTCGTACCCCATTTTTACTCAAGTATCATTTCTCGATATGTGTCGCTCCTTTACCATTCATCTTACTTCCCCTTTTTCTTACATACTGAAGACCAGACATCCTCTCATCTTCTACGTCTTTTCCCTTTGTCGACCTTATCCACTGTTTTACTTACTCCAGACATGTTCCACTTTTGAGAGAAACATTAACTTCACACTAAGAGTGCAATGCTAGACTCTGATGACTTCAAGATTTGCTACTCGCCACCTTCGACAATTCCTTTGTCTTGTATGTCGTATATGCCTTATCAGGAGGAAAACCTTTTACATACTAGTACTATTCTTTAGTATTGTTCACACTATGGGTCGTCCTACCCTTTTTTCATCAAGGGATTCATGTCTGCAAGGCGTCGATCTACCAGGTTTTCCACGATCATGGTATTGTGTTAATGCTTTCATCCTTATATCTTGGCTCACCATCCATCTCGTGGAGTTTCCGATCAATTTGATAAATCCCAAAAATTTACCATTATTTTCTTACTCTTATCCTTACTTCTCTGTCCCAACTCTTTAGCTTCTTTCCTGACACTTTGGCCTCTTTGAGGTTTGTTGATCACTTTGTCCTTCTGTTCTATGCCTACCTCAGGTCGTGTTCGCCATTACTTCTACTTGTCCTCCATCGTTTTGTTGGTATTCGGGAAAAAACTAGTGTTTGACATATCCAAGTTCAAATCATAGCCTGGTTTCAATTTACTACTTACTTTGGCTCCCCCCCTTAATGAGTATTTAGATGTTCTCTTAAACCACCACTCGATCCTTATATTTTCGACTTAAATTCCTTTAAGTCCCTTGTACTAATCACTCTCGTGCATCAGGATTCTGTTCTTTTGGCTTGGAGGATCTACATATCATTTATTTGCCATGGTCATTATCTTCAAGGTGTTCATACTGCCATGCGTTCCTTCCTGCTCTTATCATTGGTACCCTTACCATTTATAATATATTCACTTGTCTGCCCCAACACGGAATACCATGTGGCCTTAGTATCTTGACATAACATTCCTCTTACACTTACCGAACATCCGTTTATTCCTCATAGTCACTCCCATGTTATATTGTAATCCTTATCATAAATTGTATTTAGCCAGGTGTTCTTATTCGGTTGGCTCATAAAATCACACCACATAACTTGAAATCTTCATCATCCATTGTTGGAAATTTTTAATCCTTTACTACTACCCATACACAAAGTTGTTCACAATAGATTATGTATGTTCTTTTTCTTTGATCAATGGGACTTATCTTATTTCCAGTCCTTGCCCATTGTCCAACCCTTGTGGAGGAATTGGGGCCGCTGGTTCCGGCATTACATGCTACTTCCCTTTTTCTTTAACCACCTTCTGAAACAAAGCTTCATGTACTTGATTCCGGAAGTCTATTCCCCTATCATTCCTCTATCTTGGGATACTCTTTAAATTAAACATTCATAGAAAACTCTTTTATTCAAAGGACATAATTCATTAAGAGGCGAAAAACATTCTCAAAACACTTTAAAATGTCCATCACCCCCTTTGGTTTGCGTTCCCCTTTGATCTTATTTCGGCTTGCCCTATCTCACCTAAAGCATGGGATTTCATACAATCATCCGACGACATCTTATCGCGAACTGGAAATTTGTCTAGTATAGTCATTTGAAAGCATGCCACCCATTCTGGCCCTAAGTTGGGTTAGGTTTTCTACGTCTTCTTCATTTGCTCTGTTCATACGTAACTTTATGTATTTAAATTAAACATTCATTAACTCTAGTATTCAAAGGATGTAATTCACTAAGGGGCAAAAAATGTCACACCCCAACCTTGGGGGGGGGGGGAGGGGTGGCCAGCACCTGGTGTCCTAAGGCCCAAGCATACCAATTCTGATACCTGTGACATACTCAACAACACATAGGCCGACAAGGCCTCTGATAAATGATTATATGAACAAAGACACAATCATCTGCACGCAGAAAAGGCCAAACCTATACATATATATACAACAAGGTCGACAAAGCCGACATTTACACCACGGTTTTGCTGAAGAGGGCGAAAAGGCCACACAAGACTATCAAACACAAAACATCTATCTACAAGCCTTTATAGAGTATATCGAAAACATCTAGTTAGGACAGGGCCCGATATACCCAACTATATACATATATATAACCATCATACCTATCAGCTCACTAGACAGCTCCAAGAGAAATGAGCGTGACAACCTTTAGCTGAGTCGAGTCACCTACTGTGAGGGTTCGTCTCAATCACTCTCTGTACCTATGGGCATGAAAGGCATTGCCCCAGAAGGTGATATCAGTATGAAAGATGTACTGAATAAGTAAGGCTAAAACTGTAAATAAGTACAACATTGTAAATAAAGCATAAACTAAAATTGTAACTGAATGCACAGCTGTAAAGTAAAGTGGTGGAAAGATAACCTATACTCTTAGTGCCTCTGTGGCCATAATATGCATAATGAAGTATACTCGTATATATATAATGTCGTAGACCTCTAGGGGCGGTATTATCAATATCATATCTGTATAAACTGCGCAATAGCACTATAGGCCTTTGTGGGAAACATCATTAATCTCTTAGTTGTATAACCGTGTATATAACTCCATAGGCCTCTGAGGAAAATATAGATATATAGTACATGCATATGATGACCTCTTAAGGATTACCGAATACTCTTTTGAACTCATCGGAGTGACATATGGTCGTTACACCTCTGAATCCCTTATGAGGGTTAACACATCAGTTGTTACTCATCAAACAACTCCATAAAAAACATAGGTCACATTTTTGGCTTAGCTTTCAGGAAACAATAAGGAGCTGACTTTTATTGACATCAAAGGAATGCTTTGGCACGAGAATGTAATCTGACGATCAATGGTAATTCACAATAACACATTTATAGGAGTATCACAAGTACCTTCTCAAGTACTTTAGAATAGAGTTTTTATCGAATTTCATTTCATAATAATCATTTCAATATTGATCATGCCAAAAAGAAGGAAGCAAGCCTTACATACCTTATTAATGAAGCTATTTACGTTCCACGAGCCCTCACACCTTCTACAGACTATCTATATCACACAAAGCGTTGGTATGAATATCAAATCCATATTCTTTAGGAAAGTTCCTTTAGGCATTTCATCGAACCACTGAATGTTCACGAAATTTATACAACCTTTCAAATTTCACATGAATTTCAGTACCACGACTTCATACCAACTTCCCTCTACCTCCATAACCTCATCAAGATCTCGACAATTTCATAGCATACTATTATTTCACATAATTCAGCCCAATAATATCAAAATTCTAGTTTGCAAGATTTTACAACTTGTTCCAAGAAAATCCTTTAACTATCACCCTCTAAACACTTGTATAAGTCTAGAAATAACAAGAGGTAAATAGAACTTACCTTTACAAGAACTACTTCAAACCAGAGATTACTTCAACTTCAAGAATTCTCCGAAACCAATACAATGAAGAGGATTATGATATGATGATAACCACAGGATTCTTTGCGTCGGATTCACGTAATTTACCTTTGATTCTATTTTAGAACCCTTGGAGGATCTTTAGGAATGATTTGGGAACTATTTAGGGCTTGGAAAATGAAGAAAAATGAATTTGGGGTCGAACAAAGGATAGAATATATAAGCTGGAATTTCTGACAGCCTAAAAAATGGCCAAATTTGATGGACTGTACATTTTTTTATTGATTGGAAAGTAGACTCTCTGAACTTGAATTTAGATAGTTTATGCACCCCGTAATTCCTCATATTCTAGGAGATATACCCCATACAAGTTGGGCCAAAAATCAGGTCTGAAATTCTGCCCGGCTTTCCCCGGGTATCTATGAACATAATTTATTTACGAAACATACGTAACACTTATTTAAACTTGTTTCCATTCAAAATGGTAGGTTAGCCTCACCAGGATCTATGTTGGTTTACATAGGACGCATACATGTGTGAAAATATGGAGTGTAACATCATTCCCCCGTTAAGAACATTCCTCCTCGAATATTGGGGTAACTGAACTTTAAGAATTTACTATCCATAGGATTCTTAAAAAAATTGGCAGATTTATTTTTTTGTAAATAGGACTATCAAAACCTATCAAATATTCAAAAAAGATATCCAATACCTCACAGGGTTATACGATGGTATAACATAACACATCATCTTCGCAAGACCGTCCATTATCCAGAAATCAAAAGGGTTAACCATAACTCACCTCAACTATCAAGTGTCGTAGTCGGTGTTGCGTCTGTTACTTCTGTGCCGATAACATCACCTATACAAGGCATACAAGATAAACTTTATCACTACAAAATAGGAATTAGGGAAATCATATCGCAAAAGTGTCGATATAATATTTTTGGCAGTAAAAAATGAGGGTACCTAGTTTTCGTGTTTTTCTTAACTTTTTAAATCATTTCCTTTCCAATGCCCCCTATCATAGGTTATCTCTTTGATTCACAACTTTCAGACTTAATGATATAGCATAGTAATTGTGGTATGTACATTGGGAAATTCTTCATATTCTGAACGTTTCCGACTAGGGATATGTGAAATAAATTCCCTTTATTCTGCTGTAACATATATATGTGGAAAGTTGATTTAGATTTCTTTAACTCACGGAGATGACCCTAGTTCATAGGTCACTTGGCCAAACTTTTAAGAAATCTTATATAGTCCGATATCTCTGGGGCTAAACTCGCTTTATTGGTCGAATCTCATTACACTTTATGGGCAAGAACCTATAGAAATACTTAATCATAAATGGCATTCCTTAGGCCTTAGCTTCGCACATCAGTAGGTGATTCCTGGTATTTCCTAAATTATCAACACTTCCCTTGAAGAGGCTCTACTTCTTCTACCTTTTGGTGGGTTAACTTCGGCCTACATACTCTTATTTCCTTATGTCGAATTGATCGATAGAAGATCTGTACCTTTGACTATACAATGTCTTATAAGGATCCAACTAAACGATAAAATAATTACCACCATGATATGTACTCTTTTTGGGATGAGAGATCTTCCAACTTTCTTTCAAAATTTAGCATAACTGCCTGCCATATATCAGTGAATATCCAAATCTCGCGCCTGGTCTGACTATATATTCCGGATAATGTTATGACAATATTTCTTTATGTTCCTAACTTTCTGGAGAAGTTCACGATGGTTATGACCCTTTACTTGATATGGTATACATTAGAATGTTCTTAATTTGTACGATCTTCATAATATATTTTACTTGCATAGTTCTCGTTGTGCGGATGGTTCGCTTTGACAAGAAATGAGTCATTCTTATAAGTCTTCCAATCACTAAATATCTGGGTAACAATTACGATAAGAACGAGGTGAGTTCATATTGAAATTTATCCTTGAAATACTTTTCTCTTTCTACATTGGGAAATCCATTCTTTATATTGGCTCACTAGGCTTAAATACTCTTCCCTTTCTTGTTGACCATAGGTTCAATACACTAAAGCTTGGCAATCCTCCTTTCTGCATCATCACACCAATCCATATTTCTCATACCATGGTACCCCTCCATCGAACCGAGGTAAGTAAAATAGCAGAAATAATTCACTTCTGCTCAAATCTTGTTCTGTAAATTAGCCAAATTTGAAACATACAATCGACCTAGGTATCGAAGAGCTTTGTCCCCCTTTATCTCAAATACTAACTTCTTTTGCCGATAGTACCAGCTCTGTATTCTCATATCACTATCTCCTTAATTCTGCCACAAAGGCAACATTGATAGCTTTTGCACAATGATTCTATTATTATGGGAGACTTGAAATTGAACCCTTGAACATATTAACTAATAAAGCTCAATTAGCTACCTTTTTCTTTCTTCGGCCTCTAGATAGGTTAAGCCGCTCAACTTCCTTATCTTAAGTTGCCTTAAAAGCTATTGTCCTGTTCTATTAAACATTTCTTTTTAAGTTGCACTGGAATGAAAGTCCTTTATCCTTGTTCTTTCTGAAAGTTGTGATCACTTACCGGAGAAGTTAAAACTCCAGGCTCTAAGAACATTTTATAGTATAAAAATTTGTCATTACTGATGATGCCTCATATACCATCTTTCGTCTTAACTCGATTTATCCCTTTCATTTACTAATCTTGAATATCCCCTTCTTGGGATCATATGCCTCTGTCTTCACTTACGGCCCATGCAGCCTTATATAGTAAGCGACTCTTACCATTGTTTTTTTTTTAATCAGGAGGTCTCTACCTTTCATTCTTTAGCGTTGACACTTACATCTCATGTCATAGCCAAGTCACATTCGTCAAATATTGGTGACACGATCTGGTTCATATTGAAACTGTTCATCATAACCTTCTCGGCTTGTTATTAAACCATCAGATAAGTTAGGTATCAATCCTTCATCGTTCTACCTCCCGGTTAGGAGGAGAACCACTTTTTGTTCTTCCGAGATTTCTGTCCTGAAAATCATATTTATTATCTCAACTCCTTCCATACCTTTATGATACTTTAACAACTTACAATTTTCTCCAATCCAATTCCTCTTACTAGGGGTTACTAAATCATTTACACAGATATATCATCGTTCATTCGTAACTAACATACTCAGTCTCGATAGACTTTCTATCTTTTAGCTATGACATAAATCTCAAGGGCTCCGTTCTTAATAACTTCCAAGGATTCCCATTTCCTTTGTCGTTTGTTATTTTACTATCTGATTTCTTACCTTGCAACTTCTAGATTTCTTTTATCATGACAATCCTTCGAAGTTCCAACTCTCATTCCGTCTAACCAAGTGATCTTGCCAATATTAATACTTACCTTGATCCAGAGAGCCAAATCATCTAATCGATATATTCGGTTAATATTAAGTCGTTCAGACCTCCTAGTCGTTTCTCATACTCGTTCAGGAGTCCTACGTATATTCGTATCCCTTGCTACCAATCTCGCTTCTTACCTTAGTCCAGATATTTGTAACAGAGTACTTGAGCTACAAGCTCTTAGCAAAACAATCTACTACAACTTGTAGAAGTTCAAACCCAGCTAGGAGATGATAAAACTTAGCTTAGGGATTAGAGTCGATCATTTTCGCACCCTTTACTTGGACAAAACAATCTCCACAATCAACCTAGAAAAAAAAGAGAAATAGTAGACTAGGATTACGATTTCCAAGGGAGAGAATCGCGTTGTTGTACTTCCAAACCATGCTTGAATCATCAAGAACACTTAGAGAAACTTTGGAGGGACTCAAGAAACCGCTTAGGGTCGTAGGAAATAAGAAATACAACAAGTATATAAAAGTTAGCCACTACCCAAAACTACGGTACAATTGTACGGTCCGTACATTTGGACTGTATAACCAGACCTAAAACTCAGAAAATAGCAGGAAATATTATGGTTCAAATCCCCAATTGTACGATCTATACAATTTTGTCGGTCCATATATTTAGGTCGTAATTCTGGGAACTTGCTGAATTCGTCGAAACATGTTTTCTTCGATCTGTTAAACTTTTATACATTCTGATACATCTATACACAAGTCTTAACTCATCGTTAACCTTCCGTATAAGACTCCTCCAAAAAAACAATCTTTGTCACATTTTTTTCAAACATACTTCCGTCACTTCGATAAGTCTTAAATTCTTCCGAAACATACTCGACACTTCCTTGGTCATCCTAAATTCAACACATCACCTTTCTACGCTCGTGTTACTTTCCATGTATATGTGCGAGACAAATACTAATATTTTGAAATCATTTATAGTGACTGCACCTCTGCCATCTCATCAACCCAATAGGGATCTTTCATTCACTTACTACAAATACGAATGAGCTGACATATTTCTGGTAATTGGCGTTACGGAAACTTTATAAGGAATGAGTTAGATTCGAATCCTTACGACTTATAAGCCTCTCGCTTATAAGTGTGGTGCACAACGCACCCATAAACAAGACTCTACTAGACACGGCTTGTAGATTTTCTAAGACAAACCTACTCTGATACCAAGTTTGTCACACCTCAATGTTTGGGGGTGTGGCCAGCACCAAGTACCCTAAGGCCCGAGCGTACAAATTCTGATACCTGTGACATACTCAACAACACATAGGCAGACAAGGCCTATGATAAATAATTATCTGAACAAATACATAATCACCTGCATGCATAAAAGGCCCAACCTATACATATATATACAACATGGATGACAAGGCCACAACGGTTCTACCGAAGAGGCCGACAAGGCCAAATAGGACCACCATTCACAAAACATCTGTCTACAAGCCTTTAGAGAGTATATCGACAACATATAGTTGGGACAGGGCCCCGCCATACCCAACTATATACATATATACAACCATCATACCTATCAGCTCACTCGACAACTCCAAGAAAAAGGAGCGTGACAACCTTTAACTGAGTCGCGTAACCTACTGTGAGGGTTCATCTGAATCTCTATCTGTACCTGCGGGCATGAAATGCAGTGCCCTAAAAAGGGACATCAGTATGAGAGATGTACTGAATATGTAAGGATGAAACTGTAAAAAAGTACAACATTTCAAATAAAGCATAAACATAAATTGTAACTGAATGCATAGATGTAAAGTAAAGAAGTGGAAAGACAAATTGTACTCTGAATGGCTCTGTGGACAGAATATGCATAATGAAGTATAATCACGTATATATAACGTCGTAGGCCTCTGGGGGTGGTATTATCAATATCATTTATATATACACTGCGCAATAGCGTCATATGCCTCTATGGGGAACATCATTAATCTTTTAGTTGTATATCCGCGTATATAATGTCATAGGCCTCTGAGGGAAATATAGATATGTTACATGCATATGATGACCTCTTACGCATTACCGAATACTCTTTTGGACTCGTCGGAGTGACGTATGGTCGTTACACCTCTGACTCCCTTATGAGGGTTAATACATCACCTGTTACTCTTCAATGGACTCCATAAAAACCATAGGTCACATTATTAGCTTAGATTTTAGGAAACAATAAAGAGCCGACTTTTATTGAGGAATGATTTGGGAACTATTTAGGGCTTTAAAATTAAGAGAAATGAATTTTGGGTCGAGCAAAGGATAGAATATATAAGCTGGAATTTCTGACCGCCTGAAAAAATAGCCAAATTTGACGGAGCATACATTTTTTGATGGTCCGTATTTCTCATATTGACGAACTGCCAGTTATATTGGAAAGTAGTCTTTCTGAACTTGAATTTAGATAGTTTATGCACCCCGTAATTCCTCATATTCTAGAAGATATACCCCACACAAGTTGGGCAAAAAATCAGGTCCGAAATTCTGCCTGGCTTTCCCCGGGTTTCGACGAACATAATTTCTTTGCCTCGTTTAACCTCCAACTTTTACGAAACATACGTAACACTTATTTAAACTTGTTTCCATCCAAAATGGTAGGTTAGCCTCACTAGGCTCTACGTTACTTTACTTAAGACGCATACGAGCGCGAAAATACGGGGTGTAACAAAAAAAATTCTCAAAACACTTTAAACTGTCCATCACCCACTTTGGTTTGCGTTCCCCTTTGATCTTATTTCGGTTTGTCCTTTCTCACCCAAATCTTGGGATTTCATACCATCAACAGACGACATCTTATCGCGAACTAGAAGTCTGTCTACTATAGTCGTTTGAAAATATGCCACCCATTCCGGCCCTAGGATGGGTTAGGTGCTCTACGTCTTCTTCATTCGCAGTGTGCATACGCAACTTTACTATCTCTTGGACTAGAAATTACCTCTTCATTTAATATCATTACGGTCACGATTCTTTCTCGTCAGAATATTTTACCCTAATGGGTAGCTCAAAACATCGATTCCCCAAAATAGAATCACTTTTCTAGGTTATAAAACATGTCCATATGGTGCATGTAGAAAGTAGGTAAATGAGTAAGAGAATCAGTAGCATGACTGCACTCGTCCGCTCTCCTAGGGTAGCATCAAATTTTGAGGCTACGTTCTCGCTCTCTTCCTTTCTCCTATAAGCTAGTCCAGGACACTCTCGTATCTTGTGTCCTCGATTACCACACCAATAACAACCATGTCTCCTTGCAACAAGGCCCATCATGTATCCATCCATATATCCTACAACATGGCCCAGACAACCACACTCTGTCCGAACCATTCCTATTCTGATCATGCGATATCAAGGGTTGTGACCCCTACTTCGGCCTTACTTTAGAACTCTGATCATATCTGATCTGTCACAAACATTTGTCATGTTGATCATGCATCTGAGATCCTTCCTCATCATGGCTTCCCTGATAATGACCAACCACTCTAACTCTCTTAGTCATTTTCCTTGCTCAAACTGAGTCAACCCTACCGATATTAATTATCCCTAGATAATGGACTTTGTGGGCTGAGAACTCTTTGACCCTTCCAAGGGTCTATCACTGTCAATCATACCATGACGGTATCGTGCCTAAGAGGCAACCAGCTGGATCAATACCTGAACTGCCCTCTTAACATCTTCGTCGGACGGTGCTGGGGGTATATCTGAAGGTATGTCTGACCATACTGGGGTCTCTCTTGGTGCCCTTGGTCATATCTGGGTCGAAGACTGATGTGGAGAGGTACTCCACTCATCCTCTAACGGGTCGATCTTAATAGAAGGTGTTTCTCTTGAAGAGGACATCGCTGAAATCGTAAACGACAAGATTATGAAAGAGATACGTACATCTCAGCCCTTGTGCACGATCTAGATCAAGAAAGAAAGAAAGCATCCTAAATGTCTTGTCACCTCCTATTTATAAGTATGGCGCGCAACACACCCATAAGTAAGACTCTACTAGACACGGCTTGTAGACATCCCTAGGACTGACCTGCTCTGATACCAAGTTTGTCACACCCCAACTTTGGGGGGTGTCGTCACCCAACACCTTAAGGCCTGAGCGTACCAATCCCGATACGTGCAATATGTTCCGACATAACATGAGCCAACAAGGCCTCTGATGAATGTTTACTGATCAAGACACAATCACTTGCACGCAGAAAAGGCCCAACCTATACATATATATATATATATATATATACAAGAAGGTCGATATGATCACAATGAGTCTACTGAAGAGGCCGACAAGGCCACACAAGACCATCATACACAAAACGATTGTCTACAAGCCTCTAGATAGTATATTAACAACATCTGGTTGGGATAGGTCCCCGTCATACCCAGTTATATATATATGAAATCATCATACCTATCAGATCACTAGACAGCTCTGGAAGAAAGGAGCATGATAATCCTCAGCTAAGTTGAGTCACCTAATGCAAGGTATCATCTGAATCTCTATTTGTACCTACAGACATGAAATGCAGTGCCGCAGAAAAGAAATTAGTATGAAAGATGTTATGAATATGTAAGGCTGAAAGCGTAAACAAGTACAACACTGAAAAATGAAGACTAAACTAAAATTGTAACTGAATGCATAACTGTAAAGTAGAGCAATAGAAAGACAACATATAATCTGGGTGCCTCTATGGACCAGAATATGCATAAATGAAATATAATCGCGTATATAACGCCATAGGCCTCTGTGGGCAGTATTATCAATATCATACATGTATACCTCTGTGGGTAATATCATCAATATCATATCTGTCAGTACAAGAAAAATCGCCTTTAACGAATGAAAATTTGGTCCCTAAAAGGTCAAATCTAGTCCCCAAAGGTCATTTGCGACGGGAAAAATCTGGTCGCCGCCCGTCGTAATAGCCTCCCCCGCTAAAGGTTTTTTAGGACGGGGCAGCAGTGTTGGTCGCTAAAGGTTTTTGGCAACCGGAAACCGTCTGGTCCCTAAACCACTTATTGAGACCAGATAACCCGTCGTTAAATTTAAGCATCTCGTGGTTAAGAGTCTTAATGGACATCGTTATCCTGGTCCTTAATACATTTAAGGATGACTTTACTGGTCGCTATTTGGAAAATACGCACTAGTTTTCTCGTCCAAAAATTGCACGAAAACTATTCCCTTACAATTGATATCCATAATTTTTACATCCTTTTTATCAATAAATGATCATTCAAGTCATTAGATTTGCAACTAGAAAACCTTGAATACAGAAGGATAATATAACGAGAAATCTTTCTCTCACATATATATAAAATTACTTGCAAAAATTGATAACATCCATGTGAGTCACAAAATTTAGTAAAAATATAATCGTACTTAACATTCTAAGACTATGATATAAAATTCTGCATACTATTCACAGCAAACTGCTTTCGAATTGTATGCCTTCAAAACATTATCTTAACTTATAACATCAATCTCCAAAACCAGTAAAAAGTAAAAGAGAATTAAAATTAACGAAGCATCCTATCTATTATAATAAGAGATACATACTAACACAAACAAGTTCTAATTGTGACTGATTCTATAGTTCTTAAAGGTGTTGGATGGTATTTGGGAAGTGACATGGAGCATAGATACTGTGATAACTGCTGTAAACAAACTGAGACAATCTTACCAGGTGAAGGTGGAGTATTCAGAGAAGGAAACATGCTTGCAGATTTCATAACTAATTTGGCCTTTGACAATGAGGATGTTCAAACTTCATGTCAGTGATCTGCCAGTGAAAGGAAACTAAATACTGAACCTAGACAAATTGAAATGTCCAGGAATTCGGACATGTTATATGTAGGGGAAGAGGACCACAACAACTCAGATGAAGTGCATAAGGCTTGGTCTTTGGTGTACATAGTGCTGCTCTCTCTAGTAAGCAAGATTAGATCGATTTATAGCACCAAATCTGATCATTCTATGAGAACTAATTTGCTCATAGAATTTTAGGATTTTGGCAAGTTCAAATCTTACATTGATGTACAAGGACCCTCCTCTTCATCCTAACAGTTCCAGCCAAATGATTATGTTTAGATGTGGAAGCATCTAAGATAAACCAAACATCGAAATATATTTTAAAGATTAAAGAACCACATTTTTACTTAAACAAGAACTATGTCTTGTAGCTTGGCCAGAAGATAACCATGCCATTCTCAAAGTTTTCCTACAATAAGCAAAACATGAGTTGAACTCTAACAAAATCTAAGATTACACTTTCCAGAGGGCTGAAGCACCAAAACAATGCTTTGTCCCTACATGTCTCTTTACATAACTCATACCAACACAATCCTTGTTATGAATATCAACTTTCACTAAAAGGAATCACAGGAACACCCTGATATAGCCATCTCCGGAGAACATGATTTTATCAATAAATAAAATAATAAACCACTTATAGCTATTCAATCAGATAAACACTCTTTTAGGCTTCTTTAAACCTAACATGCTTAGCGAGTTGTATGCATGTGAAGATTCTGTTTGAACACCAAGTTAACAAAAATATAGAATAACCACTAAACCCAAATGGCATCGAAACCATAATCCGAATAGTAAGTTTCATAATTACTATTATAGGATGTCCGCTTACTAAGTTAACAACATAATATGATTTGTATCAAACTACAACACATCTAGAGGACTAAGAGGCTTAAAAATTCCACGGCATTTCAGTAGCTAAGTTATACATCTTCCTTGTACAATTTTTGCGATTTAGTACTAACAAACAAAAAATCTTAAGGTCAAACAAGTAAATTAAGCCTAATGAAATGTATTAACCGTACAAATGTGGCTTCTAGAGTTAAGCAGAGAAAAGAACAAAAAGAAAATCAGAGTACTAAAATGAGTCATTACACACAAAAAGAAAAAAATAGAAACAGATAAACTCGATCTTCTAAATAACAATGACAAGAATCATAACATGCAATGTATACATTGGTGAACAAAAATAACACTTTCAGCTAGGCCTGGCCAGTGGGCCGGGCTCGGGTCTGGCGGGCCGGGTCTGCGGGGTCGGAGTTGGGGCGGGACGGGCAAAGGGGGCGGGGTCGGGTTTGGCGGGACTTGCTCCAGTCCCGTCCCGATCCTGATCCCGATTCCATCGGAATCAGGGCTGGGCGGGGTCGGGGTCGGGATCGGAGCGGGTTCCGGCGGGTTTTCCTTTTTTTTTTTTTTTAATAACATATGTATAAAAAAAAACTCAATAAACAACACAAGATAGTGTAATAAAAACATCTCAATGTTGTTTTTGTGCCTCTTATATTATTTAATAGACATATGATTTTTTTGTAATACAAATACAATTGTCTAAAATCTAAATTGCAACTTTGTGTTGTCCAAAAGTTGCAAATTACATAATAAAATTGCAATTAAAAAAATTACATTCTAAAAAAAACCTGTTCTAATTGCTTGATAATTTTCTGTGGTTCTTCGGTTGAAATTGGTATTTGTTGGTCAAATTGATCCACGTCGCTTCCACCACCTTCGGATAAGATTTCGTTGTAGTTTTCGTCTTCTTCTTCGTTGATCTCCGGTGGACCGCACCTTCTCCGCTCTGCTCGTATCCAATCTCTGAATAATACTGCAATTTCCAAGTTGTCTCCGGCTAATGAGTGTTTGTGGTCTCCTATTTGATATCTGCCGGCAGAAAAAGCGCTTTCAGACGCAGTTGATGACGCTTGAATGTTCAAAACATCTCGGGCCATCAATGAAAGTGTCGGAAAGGTCTTCTCATTCCCCCTCCAGTATTTCAGCAAGTCTTCATGTCCATCTTCATTGATAACTTCTTGGTACGGTACAAAACCCTGCAAAACAAAAATATTCAACTCGCTAATTTGGTTAGTAGTAGAGGTACGATCGCACATTCTATTTATGAGGCTTTCAATACTAGCCGCAGAAATAGCATGTCTTTTGTGAGATTGTGTTGAAGATGAAGAAGATGGTATGGAAGCCGGTAAGTTACTAGCATTTTCTTGTTGGTAAAACCTATATATTTTTTTGCATTGATCTTCTACGCTAGACAACACTTCTTCTTAGTTTGTTCAATAAGTGGTGGGTGATTTAGATTTTTTGGACTTGGAGGTGGTAGTACTTCTATACAATCGTAAATAGTTTCAATAAGTGATTTAGTATCGTCTATTTTAATAATCGAATTTAATACAACACCAATAATATAAATAGTGGGAATAGGAATAAAATATTTTTTTATTTTGATAAACATTTTTTTAATAGCTGCCATATAAGCTGGTTTTTCCATATATTCACTAAGTAATAAAAATATTAGAGTTATATAAAATAACATAGTTAAAATAGTAGGATAATATATATACCGGAAAATTCTTTTGTTGCTTTAAAAAAATTCTCTAAAAATACAATAGTTCGAAAATTTTTACCCAAACATTATCTACAATCATATCAGCTGGATTTTGATTATGAGAGTTAAAAAATAAAGTTATAAGTTATAGGTTTTCTGTAGTTATAAGCAACAAGTAGTTGCTCATATAAAGAATTTCACCTAGTTCCATACTTTTTGTGGAATTTTTCTATAAGATAGTCCACAATCGTGATTAAATTTTTTTATATTCTTTTCTTCGTTGTACTTTATTACTTTTAAAAATAAAGTTTATAGCAAATTGTATTTTACTAAGAATGTCTTCAAAAAGTGATAGACCATTCTTTACAATTAAGTTATATATATAGCACACGCATTTTATATGAAAATGATCTGGAAAAGATGGAGTTAAACTATTTTTTAAAATTGTAATTGCGTAATAAGTCATAATTTTATCGCTTATTCCGTAATAATGGCACACTTGATAAATATTTTCTGCAATAAAAGTATCAGTGTGCCTATCATCTATATATCTATACGTTAAGATACGTTTTTACATAGACCATTTATAATCTATCCAATGACAAGTTACCGTTAAATAATCATGGATGTTAGTACTACGACCTATATCAGACGTGATAGATACTTTGCAATTAAAATGATATAATGAATAACGTAAATATTGTTGATATTCATGTGCGAATTTAAATACATCTCTCTTAACAGTTGATCTAGGAAAATCGTTAAAAGCAGGATTATATATATCTCTAATGTAATGAATAAAATCGGGAGATGAAGAAAATGAAAAAGGCAAACCCTCCACAACAACTAATTTTGATATTGCTTCCCTATCTCTATGTTTATTGTATTTAGAGCCTACAATTCCCCCCATCATAGGGTTAATTTGACCATGTACTTGATCCGAAACAGTATCAGTATGTGAACCTTGTCCCGATGGAGCGGGCGTTTGCGCACCCGATTTTGAAGCCTCGGTATTGGGCATACCTAATTTGGATGAGCACTTACTACATGTCTAATTAAACCCCCGTCCCACCGTGACCTTTTCCAGTTTTAAATTTTAAAACATTTTTACAAATTTTACATATAGCTACTTGATTCTCTACGTCCCTATCAAAAAATGTCCATGCATCTGATTTTAATGGTCGTTTTGCTGGACCTCGTCTCATACTAGGGGGGATAGGAGACATTTCAGTTGAAGGTGCACTAGTGGATGTGTTGTCATCAACATTAGTGGGTGTATCATCTAGATCATCGTCTAAATTAAAGTCTTCTTGAGTTTCAGAAAATAGCTCCTCGTTTAAATCTAATGGTATTGTAGAAAAATGTTGAGTATCAACAAAATCATCCTGAGTAGGAATAAGATGACTAGAAGAAGTACCCTTGCCCTGGTTGCCCCTACTAAAAGAAGCACCCTTACCCTTAAACATACCTCTTAATCCTTTCATTTTAATTATGATAATAAATAATTAAAGACAATAAAATTAAGTGCGCTAAATAAAATAAACATACAATAATAATTTAATGAAGGAACGAATGTACCAAACGCCGACGTAACGTCGACGTGTAATCGAGAGGTTGAAAATTGAAACTTTGCTCGATGGAAGATCCTCAAGCTAGTTGCCAACTTCACTCCCAATTCCCAAATGAATAAATAAAATTGAATATTTAGTAAACAATGTAGACTTATAGAGAGATATATTGAGAGATTGTAGGAAGATTTGTGAGAAAGATGAAGAGAAAATGAGTTATTTATAGTTGAAAAATTGAGTTAAAATGTAAATATAATAACTTATGGGTTAAAAATAAATATTAAGGGGTAGGGGGTATGGGGGGTTGGGGGAGTGGGGGAGGCCAAAAATGGCCGTTGCCCAACGGTCAAAATCTAAAATGGTCGTTGGTGCAACGGTTATATTTGCAAAGGGGGGCTCTCGGGCGGGATCGGGGGCTCTCGGGCGGGATCGGGGGCTCTCGGGCGGGATCGGGACGGGCGGGACGAGACATTGTCCCGTCCTGAGTTCGAGTCCCGCTACCATTTTTTTTTTTACTCGGGGTCGGGGCGGGTCGGGACGGGGTCGGACTGTCACGGCCCGGCCCGGCCCACTGGCCAGCCTTACTTTCAGCTAAACTCCCAAATGACCTCTTTCTCAATAGCCTGTGCAACTTTAATCAGAAGTAGAATACAATGCAATATAGCAAAAGGCTGCTATAATATTATCATACAGATCAACACATACTCAATTTCAGCTTTAAATTAAACGATAGCAGCAAAAATTTCGACGGGCAATGGGCCATACCTGGCATGTTAGGATCCTCAGCTATGCTGATTTTTTTAGACAATATCGGTGCAAGGGGAGGTTGAGACATAGATGATACATAACCTTAAGCTGCTACATAAACTATTTTCAACAAGAAAGAAAAGCAGATTTGTAAGAAAATATGTATATATAACATCCATATTCTCTGAATAGTCCAATGAGAATGTACAATAATGCTTATACATAAATATCATATACAAAACAACAAGTAAAAAAGATAGTTTGGTATGAATATATGCATGACTGAAGAAAAAAACAAACAGGCTACAATAACAGACTAATGCATTAACTAAGTAACAAAATTGTTGCCAAATATTACAAACGCACAATAACATATTTATCGTTTTAATTTCACTACAAAATATTTGTTCCTTTTAACTTCATGAGAAATCAATATGTCTTTGTATTTCTGTAGAAAGAAATAAATTCAGCCATCATCCTTCAAAGAATCAATTTTGTAAAAATATTTATCAAGCACTTTGTTGCCTACCAAAATACTGCTAAAAAGATCTAGAAAGACGAAGGACTGCCTGAGAAAGAAAAAGCTTAATCTGAAGTTTCTAGAGTAAAGGAATTGAATTAGAGAACCTAATGGGTCAAAAGAATTCAATCAATTCATAAGAAAAATTAGAATAGACCCCACAGTAAATTAAACCCACGATATTTCATTATCCCTTCAACCAAGTCTCCATAAAACTTTTTAAAGAAACCCCACAATAAACCCTTGAATACGTCCTCGATCTTTGTCGTGCAACCCAATACTCCCACTTTAAGCCCTCACACAACAACAATCAATATTCCAAACAAGCAACGAAACCCAATCGCAGAACCTTAGGTTAGAAAGGAAGAAAGTGAAGGAAGATTCCTTTCTTTTTTCAATAAAAAAATTGAGCAAGAAAGGAATCTGGTTTGAGAGATTAAATCAGACAAATTTAAACGAAAAGATGTTACCTGATAATGCAGTGGTAGAAGAGAATATGGTTGTTTAGCCGCAGAGCGATCGACAAACACGTTCTAAGAAATTTGGGATTTTAGGAATTTTGGCATTGTTGAGAGAGAAGGGAATTTTTAGAGCTTTTGTCGATTACCGCCTTAAGTCCTTGAAATGTTATTATTTACGACCGGGCTTTTGGGGTTTCAAGGAATCAGATTAAATCTCTTCTTCTATTTAGAAAATAAGAACGCTAATTAGGGATCACAACATAATCTCGTCACTATAAGTATACCATTAGGGACCATATTTTAAACCCGTCACTAAATCTTGGTCTCTAATAACCCTTTTTCTTGTAGTGTGTATAGCCGCGTATATAACGCCACAGGCCTCTGAGGGATATATGAATATATAATTCATGCATATAATGACCTCTTAAGGAATATAGAATACTCTTTTCAACTCGTCGGTGTGACGTAAGGTCATTACACTTCTCACTCCCTTATGACGGTTACATATTACCTTTCCTTCCCATGTGAATCAATAAGAATAATACGACATACAATCGACTTAACCTTCAAGAATATCAATATGGATCCTTGTTATATCAAATTAAGAACGATTCGATAGGATACGAATGATAGGTTTGACAAAGAGCAAATAAGATCAATAACCAATCGATGAAATGAGTCACAAGTACATTCTTGACAATTAGGAGCGGTGTCTATATTGGAAGCAACTCGCAAGTGTCGTATACATGTTGATCATGCCAAAAGAAAGAAAAGTAGGCCTTACATACCTTGTCAATGATCAATACAACTCATATGGCTTCCCCCTTGCCCTACGACCGGCGACCTAAGAAAATAAGATAATCCATATCAATATCCAATCGATGGTTTGAAGATTCGTCGTTGTGACATTTAGTCAAACACTTGGTGTACATACTTTAATCCCTCTTGTTTTCATGGTACCTGAACTATTCTTACCTCTTCTACAATAACACAACATCATCAAGACTACAAAAATCATACTCCATGAAATCTAACCGAAGTCACTCCAAGAATCTCATTAAAATCATCCAATAATTTACGCAACAACTACCATGATCACTATGGAGTTTGTCCCAATTTCTCTATGAATTTATTTACCAAAAGATCATCCTAAGCTAGGAGAACATAAGAATACAAGGAGCAATAAGAATCATACCTTAAACTTTCAAGAGACTCTCTATAGAAAAGCTCCTTCTGATTCTTCTAACTTCTGAATTGTTTCCAACCATCCAAGGAAGTTTTCGAGATGATCCAAGATTGCTTAAGGGAGAATTCACCTCCAAATCTTTTCAAATGGTTCTTCAATGATATGATTACCTTGAGAGAATATTTGAGAGCATATAGGTTTAACTTAGAGTGAAAATGGAATAAAATAAGGAGGGTTCGAGATTAGGATTTACATAGGACATCCCACCGCCTAACATATGCGGATGCATATGTGGCGCATATGATACCACATATGGTGGCAATGAGGTGGTGAAAGGGTGGCTTTAATCCATGGTGGCATCCGCGAGGTGGAACGGGCTCGGTGGGGCGAAACGTTTAGCGTATCGTCCTATCTTCGTCAAACTTTGTCGAGATGTGATTTCTTTGATCCCAATGACTTATAACCATCCATAAACCATATTAACATCCATTTATGAAATATATAACCCTCATAATGGAGCTTGAATCATTTGAACTTAAATCGGTTAATCGAGTTCTCAAGCGTGCGCGAAATGACGAGTATAACTCGAAATCTTTTGGATATAATTTCAACTTTGTCCCAAGTCCTTCCTTTTCCTTTTTATGAACGTTATACTCTTCTCATCTTGCATTGGCTAGACACAACGCACTTAACATAAGGATTGCAAGCACTTAGAGCTTAACGACTCTTTTAAACTCTTACAACTTCTTCGAGTTACAACTCAACCATTCCTTAACCTTCCCTATAGAACCTTCTTCCTTATCTCAAGCTCTTTAACTTAAGGTATATTCGATATGCGAATTTATGGGATGTATTAGGTGATCCCCGGCGAAGGTGTTAGACACCTCGGTATTAAGGATCCGTAGAATATAGTTGACCTTCGGGTTCTATAGAATGTTTAAACTTTATAAATTGCTTAAAAGTGTTTAAATTACCGGAAAATTCATGTCACTCATTTCATTTCAAATTCAAAGTCTTTTGAAAATCAAAGAGTTAAATTCCACCTAAAATGGACTGCGTAAGGGTAATTTAGTCAACTTATTTTCAAACTTAGAGCACTCAAGAATTAGCTTAGAGTAGAACACCACTATTAGTCCAATAAATTGTCCAATATTACTTGCACACTTTGAAAATCTTTTAAAATGAGAAAAATGCAATCTATAATGGAATGACATGTTTTAGTTTTAAAGAATAGTAAACAAGTTTTCTTTTCATGCTATGTCCCCAATGTCAATACATATTCCACAATTTACCAAAATCCATATCCCAACTCCAGCCCAAGAAAGTGTTTTGGTCCTTTTTCTTTAAAATCATTTCGTTGGGCTCAGCCATAAAAATAGTTTTTGCAATGCCAACTTTGGCTCAATTTTAACTCAGAAAAACAGTTTCAGCAGTCCAGTTTTGATTTAACAAATCAGTTTTACTCTTATAATAGTCCATTTATCCTTTATGACATAAAACCCAATCTTCGGTCTAATTTAAATCATTTCAGGCCCAAAACAGTCCAATTAAGTTCAAAAATCCTTAACAGTTTTGATTTCTTCAAATTCCAAAACAGCACAATTGATTCTCAAACCCCAAAACAGTTCAATTTCTTTAAAGTTCAAAGTTCACCAATTTTTGAAATTCATTTATGGCGATTCTAACTAAACAATGTACGTGCCATTTGCCTATCCTAAGTCGTAACCATAAGAAGTTCCAATAATGTACAAAGTATTTTTTTTATACAAGTATAATACACATAATATACATATATGAATTGAAATGGATGAGTTTAGGCTGGTGGGTCTACCTAAGCCCACCAGTTATCTATTTTCATTCATAGTTGGGCCTTCACGTGCAACTACATATATGTGGACTCTATCAAAGTACTTAGTTGGGCCTCGGCCCAACTGGTTGAAGAAGAATGACAGGCCCAAAAGGGGGCCATCTCATCACATGTCCGCAGAGGAAGAAAGGGGGGAAAACAAACCAGTTAGAAGGTATCAAAGACTTATCACATAATTATGCAAAATAAATTAAATACACAAAAGTAGTGCAATAATAAATTAAGGCCCAAATTCACATGTTGAAAGAGGCACAGCCCAAGACAACACAGTGACATGAAGAAGCAAACAAATGGGCTCAACCCAATAACTGGTGCAAAGGCAGAAGAAAAAAAATAATATGAAGCAATTTAAATGGGCCAGGCCCAATCATTATAGTTGAGAAAAAAATAGAAAAGAGTAAGACAAATGGCTAAGCCAAACATCCTTTATGGTACAGTAACATAAGTGATACACGAGGATATACACGCTTTTGCATGAAAGCGGTTTCCAGTGTTGCTGGGCAGAAAGACATGATGGCATGAAACTCGATTACGTACGCTGATTGTTCGTCCACTTCAAACGCTCAAAACAGACCATTTTTCGTGTGAAATAACAGGGATTGGTTTGGTTACTTAGGGAATCCCAAGCAAAGCAATCTACCAATTTCCAGGTTCAGTAGTAGGAAAGAAAAAGACCTCTCACTCAATTCAATAACATGTTCTAGGGCATCTTTTTCTAATAATAGTGTTCGTATTTGACCAGGATTTTTGGACGTTCCATGATTAAACCGACTAGCGGCACTTTCGAGATGCCCACCTTAAAATATCAAAAAGTCTTTTCAATTCCATTTGACTCGGGGCGTCAAGGACCCTCCAACAGAAACCTCATCCTTTTTGTCGTCGATAAGTTCTCCCTCAGTGCCCTACTATTCATAAGAAATACTGATTGTTGAGAGACTGATTTATGAAAGCCTGGTGAGGCCTCAACCGACAGCATTGCTTCGTTCTGTGATGGTTTTCCAGCTAGCACCCGTTTCAGCATATCATCTCGCTCGATTCCAAAAAAAAAAAGACGCAGTTTTTTATTTTCCAATTCTATATCGAAAAAGAGCAATTGATCCCATGAAAGCAACACTGTCTTTGTTGCGGGTTCAACTGGAATGGTAAGAAGTCATGTAAATTGCATTTCCCCTTACCCCATATATCTCCTCTGGGTATGCCACTGGTGATGAACTCACTATGGCTATCCAATGTCAAACTCAGAGTTTTTCTTACCACATAGGCGGCTAAACGAAGCCCCAGTCTTTTTTTGTCAAATCCCCATTTTTAACTCTTCTCTGGATCCGGAGTTTTTCGTCGACAGGTTGGTGTCCTCGGACAGCTTTCCCAATTTCTCTATCAATTCCATTACCTTATCCTTACCCATGAGGTTCCAACATTTTCTCCTTAATTGACCTAGGAGTTGTTCCCGGGCATCCTAAAAAAAAGGTTATTATACACCCCAACCCCATCCCTTGGAAAAAAAAGTAGCACCGAAGAAAGGAAAGAGGGAGATGGTGGTTTTTGTTGTTCGCATGAAGCGAAGATCATTCGCTTGGCAAATAATGTGGGTCACCCTCTTTTTGGCTTCGGCCAAACACTTTTTCTCGTTAGTCGAGCTTTCTACAAAAAAAGCGATGCAAGAACATATTATTTTATCTTACTATCTTCCTCCTTCTGTTCTTTCTGATCTGTATTGCCTTTGATTCAACTACTGCTTATGCTTGAAATATCTAAACACCTGAAATCCACTCTAAATAGATGCTGCCCCTTAAACAGAAAGGGTGGTAGGTAGAACTAAGGGTATAATCTTGTTTGGTTCGGTAATGGAATCAATAGATTTTCCGAACAGGGATATAGGGAGAACCCAATAGCCTACAGGCTTGCCAGCGGACTTGCTTGACCTATTGAAAGAACACTAGACATGAAAGCAAATGTCGCCAGACACTTATTTAATTAATAAACCTTCTAAAACTCAAAAGAGTCGACAAATTATTCTATTCTAGTCTCATCGCTGACCGCGGGTGATAGCACGCACAATTAGGTCTTCCTGCTCCGCCCGCAGCGCTTGTTGCCTCTCCTCCAAACCCTCTATGCACTCTCTGGTAGCGCGAATGCGCGCTTCTTTCCTTGCAGGATCCATTGTTCTAACACTTATCAAAAGGAAGTTTAGCACTATACGGTGCATTTGATATACTAGGTATATATGATATATACATTGTATATTAGTGCATATCTCAGGAAAATACAAACGAAAAAGAAGAGGCAATTCTTAGAAAGGAGTATACATAACACAAATGTTCTTTCTTCAACACTACTACATGCACCTTATGTCAAGTTAATAAGCATGATTCAAATAAAAACAAACTATCATTTAAACATAATGACTAGAAGAACTACATTATCCCTATGAATTCACTCTAAGTGCTTAGGCCAAATATGCTCATATCATTCACCAGATTCCAAACAGTGAAGCTAGGCCTATACTAAGTCAGCTTAGTAGTTATATCAAGAGTTAATCAAAGCTAGCAATAAGATCTAAAGTAATACAAAGGAGAACAAGATCTGAACCCAAGACTATGTAGGATCATGATCATGCTTATCAACTCATGTGGTCCCTTAATAGGATAAATGTCACAAGGGTATTGTTCATAGCTCAGGCTACATACATTTAAATTAGGCCAAGCACAATACACAATCACACACATATCCTATCTAATATATTCAAGGCCATCAAGTAACTTGGGCAAAAACAAAAAGAGAACAAATGGAGTGAGAAGATACTTAACTACGCAACTATTCATATATTTATCTTTTCAACTAGCAGCATAGACACATGCTATATAAAACAAGAACTCACATTGGTCCTATATGGACTACCAGATTCATACAATGAAAGAAAAATAGGCATGTTGCAGATACACACTTAGTATTATCATTTTTACATGGATTGAGAACACAAGAAAAGGCATAAGTGTCTAGTTCATACAGGTTGTCAAACCAAGTGTCAAACCCCTAAACCACATCATACTACAAGAACACACAAGTAAACACATTAACAATCAACATCTAACTCCCTAGGACACTCTAATACCCTAGCTGATCAAGATACAGACATGTATGGCCATAGAAGCATGCAAGCAATGTACTTCGGTTTAATTAATATGAAGGGATATATCAGACCTTGATGAATCAGTTACTCAAATTAGCATACTGAAATTAGGCTACCTCTATCCTTAAAAGTTGTTAATGGCATATGAAAAAACTGACACATTGATTCTGAGCCCTTATTCTTTACTTAGACAAGCATTTTAGACTAGGTGGATGAACTCATAGAGAGACAGTGTAAACATGGAACAAGTGAGAAAATGAAAACATACCTTTTTTCAGGATTCATGACAACTTTGATTGATTTAAAACACAAGATGAGACTTAGCATTTACTTAACATTGGACATGAATACAATGACATGGTTATACAAAACATGTGAGACCAATACAAGAAACATGATTTAAAAATAGAGCACATAACCAAGGCAGGATATATATTGAGGCACACAAAGGATTATTCCATTCATGGATAGAGATAGAGTTCTAAGACAGAAAAATATAAGCTATTCATACATCAAACATGCGATTCATTTTAAAGCCTGGCTTGGCAAATGTTCAACTAGGCCTTAATTAAAGAATGATTCATTCAATAATGCCATAGAAACATAGAAGCACATAAAGGGACTTGAATAGTTCAGAGCAGATAACAAATCCCATGACCCCCCTCCCCAAATATACCCTTATATCAATAAGAAGATTAAAAATAATTTGAAGAAAAGGTATTTGGGTGATATTATAAGTTACAACCATCACATCTCACATGTACCAAATATTTAAACCAAGAACAAACAAAAACACCACATCTTTAAACAAAAGGAAACTACATTCAACCCTATATGCCAAGATTTATAGGTTCAAACCTTCCCTTCTATCCTTATACCGAGACATCACTTTAGATCTATTCAACTTTAAATTTAACTTAAACAGTTTCTAATGGCCTTTTAAAGCCCCATTAGTCTTCATATTAAAGTTTAATAACCTATTCAACTACCTTAGAGACTAAACGTTCATCCTAATCCACGTTTAAGGTTGTTCTTCTACCATTTTTATCATATATCTCTAGTTAACCAACACAGATAAGTAAACTTAACAATTACATCTACCAAGAGACATTAAACACCACAAAATCTGTTAAAAGCTAAGCATTTCACCACTTTAAATAATTTAATGATCCTAATAGTGTTTATAACAATATCCATCAGCTGCTAAGGCATTATTTGGCCATTACCAGTCATTCAAAAGCAAAAAGATTCCTATTATGAGCTGGACTATGTCTCATTAAACTAGAACAAGAAAATAACAACACCAAACACTAAATGAACACATCAATCAGATACTAAACACAAAGTACAAGTTACCTTGTGTGGAGGCAACCTAAAGGTCGAAGAGAGCTTGAATCTTTACTCCGATCCTTGAACACTCGCAAATCACACAAAAAGGAAAGGGTTTTATATTGTATGACTAGTTAAGGAAAAATTGGGTACCACCAAAGGACTTGGATCCCAATTTAAGCAAAAGTTAATCGTATTTAACTCAAAAATGATTCTTAAAAATATAAAATCCAAGGATTCATGTTTTAGTCCTCTAAAAATGAAGATTGGAGGTTCAATTTATGGAACCTCGTGGAAACCCTAGACAGATCAAGGATCCGATGTAAGATATGTATATTTGAGGGAAAAGTTTCCTCCCAAAATCGATTAGCCAATAGAAATTGTGGATTTAAAATCGTATTGGACAAAAACCACTAAAACGCAGCAGAAAAGCAAAAGGGAACAGAGGGGCGACCTAACCTTGGGGAGGGGGGGTTTGCGGTGGCGTGGAGGTGAGAGAATAAGGGTCATTAATGCTCTTACCTGATAATGATGAACCAACAACTGAGGAGAGCAGTCGTACTTCTTTGCCATTTCTGGCATCGGAGACGACAAGGACAAGGAATGGCTAGGGTTCCTCTTTGGACCCCAAATCGTGAAATAAAGGGATATTGATGCCTTGGTCTATTTAAAACACGATGTGGGTCGGGTCTGGGTCATTTTGACCTGGGCTCAGCTGATTTAAATTAAAAGGATAGCGGCCAATTGATTTTTTAAAGCTTTAATTGAATATTGTCACATTTTTCAAATGTGGTCATTTTTTAAATTAAAGAATGACCAATAAAATTTCAAAAATATGTCAATTAGATTAAAAGCTTCATTTTAAGCCCAAATTTGATACTAATTAGAATTTAAGATATTTAAATCATGAAAAATTCTTTTAATTTAAAAACATGCTTTAAAAATAGAGATGAAATTCAATTATCCTATTTAATATGTCAATTTCCCGATTTTGATGGATTAAAATATTGATTTATTTAATTTGAGGATTTTAAGACAAATTAATTTCACAATTATCTTTAAAATACAAAAAATTCAATTAATGTGAAAAATAGGATATGATATACAATAACTATACTAGATGATATTTTTTCAAATAAAATGAAAAACTATTTCTGGAATAATTTTGTATAATCCTTTTTATCTTGTAAAAGTATATTTCACTCCATCTATGACTCGGGAATTTTAAATAATTAAATAAAATTATTAGAGGATGAAAATTAGGTATCAACTGCCACTATGACATGATGTACATTATTTGTTTTCTATATGAACTATGAAGTTTAAAGCTCTCAAGTGTACCGATTCCATGTCTTGAGCCTACGAATGCCCTACGAAATGTTATTTGACTATAATCAGTTGTTACTCAAGCATGTTACTCCTCAAAGTCAAGTTACGAGTTATCGCAAGGGAAATAGAGTTTCCTCTTAGGTGGAACTATATTAGTAGTCTACAGAATACGATTCCAAAACAGAATTCTAGAAGTGCTCCATTTGTGTATTTGACAATTTCATGTACTTCATTTTGATGTTTCCCCGGTGACATGAGTTTCAAATGTCTATTAGTGATCTTTTGTTACTTTCAATATGTATGAACAGTACATAGTGGCACACTCAAAAAAGTTTCTGTAGAATGACGATGGTTAGTACCATTAGTAAAGGTGACACAGGGATTTACTTGTTGAGGATCACTACTTGATATTTGTACAACTCATCCGATTGGTTTCACTCATGACTACTAAGTTTATATTTGATTGCATCATACTTGATTTACCTCTCAAGAGTGTTTAGATTTCCTAATTGTGTTACTTCCAAGTGTAGTATGGATCGTATCCTTAAATCATTTGTAAGATTCCCTCCAAGTTATAAGTAATCAGAAAAGAGTTAATTATGTGCATTAGATAAAGGTATTTTGGTATAATTATCGTCCAAAGTATGTGGCCTATCGAGGCATATTTGTTGGCTTACAACAACTTAGTTGCTGGCCTATTGAGGCTTGTTTGCTGGCCTAGCAAGGCCTATTTGGCAACCCACAAAGGGTTATTTGATGGCCCATATGAGCTTTTTGATAGCCTACCGAGGCTCATTTGCAGAGTAAGTATTTGTCGTCCTTATATGTATTAGATCCTGTTATGGCTCAGTAGATTACTTGTTATATTATGCACTTATTTTGATTCATGTGCTATAAAGGAAGGTATATAATAGATCAAATGTACCATGCCCCAAGTGTTCAATAATCAATCCCAGAATGTCGCTCTATATAGTGACCCACAGATATGATACAAGCCGAGCTCTATCAAGAATGTGCACACAAAGTTGAGCTAGGGAGTTCATGGACATTTCATCAAGTCACTACTTTGGATGTTTAGATGGTACATGGAATCACATTTCATGGAGTATTTCCTTGAAGATGAAGATGGAGTTTCTATTGATGAATGAAGAAACTCATTTGAGAGTAGTTCTCCTTTTATGGAGTTAGGTTTAGCTAGTGTTAGGTTAGTAGGTGGATTCCCTTAATCTCTTAACTTAGAATCTCTCTTGGATAATCTTGAATTAGATTTCCATGTATGAGTTTAAGTTTATTTTCTCCCATGGATTAATTCATATTTTGATTGTTGATTAGTCATAATTATTAGTTGAATTGATCTATTCTTTCTTCTATTCTCATCCCTATTTCTTCAATCTCATCTCTTGATTTCTCCCTATCTTAATTTCCACATTTTGTTATTTGAATATGCTTATCCCAAGTCGGATCGTATCATTTGGTATCAGAGCTTAGGCTAAATGATTGTTTCTATAATTCTTAATCTTAGGTTCTTCTATTTTGAAAATCCTAAAAACAAATTGGAAAATTCGAAATTCAAAAAAATCCCTAAACTTTGTTGTTGTTTTGGTAGATTTGAGTTCCTTTATATAAAAAACCCCTAGATATCAAATTTCGTGGCCTTTGGAGGTGTTTTGAAGATTCCACCACTGAAGAGTCTCTATGATTTCGGGTTCAATTGACTTTGAAAACCATTGAGCTTTGTTCTCTAAATCTAGGAGAGCCTAGACCTAAAATTTGAAGCAATTTCGAGTTGATTTGGACCTATGTTGGATTTGATGTTCTTGAGCAATCATCATATCTTCAAGGGGAAGAAGAAGGAAAAAAGGGTGTTTTATCCAAAAGTTCTCATCCAGTGTTGTGGAAATGTGTTTTTCTACCCAAAAAAGGAAGCTACTAAGTTGTGTGGGCCTAAAAAGTTATCAAAATGACCCCATGTGACTACAACATGGCCCATGTGTCCACCCACACAGGAGAGAAAAACAAATTTTGTTAGTTACTATTTTCACCCACGCACCTCAGCCACATACCTTGCATGGGCCGCGCCCCAAGAGGCCCTCGATTGTGCAGCTCTAATTCTTGGCCATGCATCCCACCCACGCAGCCCCTACCTTGCCCACATAGCTCACCCACACATTGAATATTCTCGCCTACGCAAACACCAAACAACATACACAGGTTTTGTTTCTGAATTCAACTCTTTTCTCATCTAAATTCTCATTTCTTTGATTCTAAGAACTAATTAACAAGACATAATTAACCTTGCTTGATTGTTAGTTGTTTCTTGAGTTTCATTTCCATTTCATGCTAATTCTTCTTAATCTTTTCTCTTTTATTTCATTGTGAATTGTTTGATTCTTGTCTGTTTGCTTTGATTTCCATTCTTAGTGTCACATAACTTCCACTCTTAACCGATGCTTGTATATTACTTGGGTATTGTTTGATATTGTAGGTTCTTATCGAGTTTAAGGACAATCCATTGAGCGAGAAAAATGTAAGAGTGGTGAGAACAATAAAGTGGTGCTAGCCAAGCACAACAGAGTGCAAATACGAGCGTTGGTGAGAAACTTTTACTACTAACTTTGTTTGCTCATTTTATAGGTACAAAAAGATGAGTTATAAGGAGTCATATCATTGATAGCCTCAGATTCTTGTGATGATGATATGAGAGGCTATGATAGTGATGGAGGGTATGGCCATGGTAACGATAGATCTTATGAAGCCGATGATGGTCAATAAGGCTATGAACAATATGGTCAAGAGTACTACTACTCCGAGAATGACTATGAGGCCGATGGTTCACATGGATCTTATGATGAAAAAGGAGGAGTAGCAGAATCGTGTGAGGATGACTATGGTGAAGATGAAGGATCCTATGATACACACCATGAATATGAGGACTACGTGAGGTACAACACTCTTATGCGCTTTCCTAATGAATAAATTTGTGTTAAAGTTAATGGGAGTGAAAGTCGCGATGAGCTTGATAGGTCATGTTATTATATGCCTTGTGAGGGTATGACCATGAAGATAGTGATATTGAATATGAGAGATCTTATAGCAATTATTCATGTTCATCATCTCATCCTAAATTATATCCTAATCAAGGTGGTATGTACGCGTTTGATGGGGGAATGGAGGTAGTCATATGAGAAAAGGAGGCTTTACATTGCCTACTTATAGTAGGAATACATATAGTACTTATTACCCTCATGAAAATATGACTTACTCTCAATATCTTGGTCGGAGAAATAGGAAGGTTAAACAAGGGGTGCCTAGTCGTGAAGTCTATGTTAACAATGAAGTACCTTGGTGTGATGGTGGATTGAGTTTCGTGATTACGATGGATAATCTTGTTGAGTGCCACGAATGTGATGAAGTGTGTATGGATCAACTTGCCCAAGAAAGAAAGCACATATTCATTGCAATGTGTAAGGTTGAAAGTAGCGTTGGGTCTATGGTCATTGATGAGGATAGTATCATTAATGTGGTAAGTTCTACCTTGGTGGAGTATTTGAAGTTGCCAATTCAAGACCACTACCAACCCAATAGACTTCGAAGGTTGCAAAAATTTTTTGAATCAAAGGTTTCAAAGCAACCTTGGGTAAAATTTTGAATTGACAAGTACTACGATGAAGTACTTTGTGATGTCCTACCTATGAGTGCTTCTCATTTGTTGGTTGGGTACCATTGGGTAATTGAAAGAATAGATTACATGATAAAAGGACTAACAAGTATACCATCACATTGAGAGGCCAAAGACATGTTCTTAGGCCCTTAACACATTTGCAAGTGGGAGGCGATTACTCACATATGCTAGAATTAGCAAGGAAGGCAAAGGTTGGGACAAGAGGTCCCTACAAAGGAGGTGAACTAGGAGAAGTTAGTCGCTAACGTCCAAGGAGCCAAATAGAAAATTGAAGTGAAGGGTCATCCTAACGTTTTGAAAGGCATTTTTGGAGCCCATCTCTCTTTTAACCTTTTTACTCTTCTAGTTGTCTTGGTCCTTTTGTAGGTACTTGTGGGGATGAACACATAAGAATCCCAAGTCTTGTTGGGAAGTGAAGTAACCCAAACCACTTCAAAAGAGGAATTCTAAGGCAAGACGCTTGATCGAGGTAATGAAGGTTATGTGCATGAGTTAAAAGGTAACAAAGCTAATCCTTACACTCTATTGAAAATGGAGGAACAAATTGTGGCTAATGGACAATTGAGTAGGGATGAAGTTTTGTCTCGTGTGGAGCATAGTGACTCTTTGTTGAGTAATGACGATGTTCTTGTTGGGAGTATACAACACACCAGTTGATCCTTTTGATGACCGAATTGACTCTTATTGCAAGATCAATTTATATCCACCTAGTATGTACACTTGTAGTTCTAATGATAGTACATTGTCATCTAATAGAATTGCTCATACACTAGTTGACTTTAATTGTGGTAGTCTTGTTGCCAATTTTTGTGAGCTTGAAATGTTACCAACTAGTGTTAATGTTTTTGTTGATTGACTTGATTGTAATGTTAATTCAGTATTTGAGGAATTTTGTGATTTGTTTAATGAACCTCCGATTAGTAATGATATTGATAAAGTTGGTCACTTGAATGAGTATGAAACACCACCCATATTTTACACAAATGAAGATGAGTCCTATGATCTTACCTTATTGACATTTGATGAGACTCAAGCTTATGATAGTGTTGTGTGCCATATAGAGAGTCATGACATTGATCATTTGGAGAGTGACATTACATGCCTTAACTCACACCCTTTAGTTGATTATTATTTCCTTAAGGATAATCTTTTGTTTGATAGTGACATGATTGTTGATGATGATGTGCATGAGTACATATCTTGTGGTGTGGTAAATGTAACCACATTTGGGGGTTACAAAGCCTATGGGAATCCATTATGGGATGATGTTGCCCTTCCTTATGAGGAAGATCCTCTCTTAGGGGATGGTAAAATACTTTAGGGGAAGGAGTGTCTTGAAAAGGAAGGTGAAACTTGTTTACAAAATGCCACCTCTTCCTTATGTGTCCAAAATCCTACTAGCATGCTTGATCTTTCTCTTGAAGCTCATAGTTTATCTTCATTGGAGGACACCATAGATGAAGAAGTGGTTTTGCATGACACCTTTCTTTACTATCTATTTGCATATGATGACACTAATTCTTATGTTGGGAGTGCATCTTATATTGGGATGTGTCATATTGGTGTATATCTTTGTCTTTTAGACCCCCCCTTGTGATGGAAATCTCCTCTTGGAGGGACATAGTATATTTGTTCGGAAGGATTGTTTTGGGAAAAAAGGTGACGCTTGCTTTCTTATTGACATTACTTCTTTGTGTGTTCTAACTTGTAAGTGTATACTTAGATATGGTTTTGAATCTAATGGTGATCTTCCTTGTGAGGATCCTATAGATGACGTTATTTTGCGTACCTCTTTTCTCTACTATCTACTTGCCTTTGATGATGATATTTGGAGTAGCCATATTCTTAATGCTTCTTGTGGAATATTGTTCTTTTATAAGAGTGATTGATGCTTGGTTATATCATAAGTTTGTGTATCATTGGCATGTTGGTAGATTGGTTTATTCTTACACTAACCCTCATTCTTTGAGGACCTTGTTTTTGTTTTTCTCCCTTATGGTTTTGCAAGGTTTAGATTCAAGGACGAATCCTTTTGAAGAAAGAGAGAATGATAAAAGCCGAGCTCCATCAAGAACATGCACAAAAAGCTGACGACCCAGGATACCACAAGACTAAGTACTATGCATGACAAAATAATCAATATACAATATAAGCATGCAAGAGAAACAACTGAACAATACCAAAAGATAATCGGACAGAATAAAAGACATGTGATAAACACCAAGCCTACCATTGGTATCAGAGCCTGTAAAAGGATTAAAATTGTAAGATGAGAACAAATTATGCGTTTAGAAATGTTAATTTAATGAATAAATTATTATGGAAAAAAGCTGAGATTCGAAAAGTTTTAGTAAAATATAGAGACGAGAATGAAAGATTATTAAGAATCGAGGAAGCAATATTAGCTATAAGACGAAAAACGGATTTACCGTATGAAAAATGTTTCGATAATGAGTATAGTACACACTTAGAAGATTTTATGGTAACATATAGAAGAATGATAGATATCAACACTAGGATATATGAAACAAGATGCTTTAATATATGATT
Source organism: Anisodus tanguticus (assembly GCA_034509755.1). Classification (NCBI taxonomy): domain Eukaryota; kingdom Viridiplantae; phylum Streptophyta; class Magnoliopsida; order Solanales; family Solanaceae; genus Anisodus; species Anisodus tanguticus. The sequence continues at coordinate 22,976,286 of CM067560.1, read as the reverse complement.
TGAAAGCTGATATAAGAATGGAGATAGAACATTATGGATGAACAAAGATTAGTGGAAAATCAATATAAGTTGGAAGAACTCAGATTAGTAGCAGAAAAACCACTTAGATATAATAGAGATATAAATCAGCATATAATAAGCTGCAGGATAAGCATAGATCTAATAGAAGAAAGAGATCAACGCCTACAGGAAAATTCTGAACAAATAGAAAATCAGAAGGAAATTATTAAAGAATTAAGGAATAGACTAGCATTAGAAGGAGAAATGTTAAGACAAAAAGAGGAAGATAACACGAGGTTACTAGAAAATAAATTAAGGGACATAATCAGAAAAGATGAAGAATTGAAAGATTTGAATAATATAATACAAGAACAGTATAAGTACATAGATTTACTGAAATATGGACAAAGAAAAGGAAATAGTAGAAGATTCCAAGGATACATACTACCAAATGACTACGTATGAAGGAGGATCAACACAAACATTAAGCTTTAAACCAGAAATTTATCAAAAAATACAAAATGAAAAAGAGGAGCTATCTATAAAGAAAATATTTAAAACAAGGTTGTTTGAAAGAAACAAAGAAATAAGGTATATAGCACACAAGCATGAAAACATAATAGATACAATGAGTGTTAATGGAAGAACCAAAATTAACCTGATAACAGATGAGGTAATAAAAAGAGAATTAACTAAATTATCAACTAGAGAAGCCAGAAAATACAGAAATATATACTTCGGAGGAGTAGAATTCACTATAAAAGCATACTTCCAGAAAAACATAGATACACCTATCCAGATATACATATTAGACGACCGAATACTAGGAAATTTGCAGGATGCATTAATATCTGTAGTAAAAGGAAATTTAATATATCAAAAACTAAAATTCACAGTACAACCAGATTTTAGTATATCATTAAAAGACGAACACAAGGACTTAGCATTAACACTATACTATAAATTAGATGGAATAACCATGCCACCAGGAAGCAAGGTAATAAGTATTGAAACAAAAATGATAAATGCCTTAACTGGTAATCACCATGTAAAAAGACAACACAAAATGAATATAGTAGTACCAAGGATGTACCAAGAAATATTAGAACCAATAGAACATAAGGAAAACTCCAAAATAACTATACCAGAAGAAATATATATATGGACTTTAATACTAGAACCCTTACATCATCAAAAAGATTAATACCAAAGATAGAAGGATCCAGATTAAGCATCACAAGAGATCAATATAGGTCACAACAACCTAGAATACTAGATTTAATAAACATAAATACAAGTAGATTAAAGTGATAATATTCAAAGGAATAATAACAATAGATTGCGTAGCAGAAATAAACACTGGAGCTATTAAAAGTTTTATACATATAAGTAAAATTAATGAAAAAGATTGCGATCTAATAGACCCACAGACTTATAATTACCCTGAGAATGACAGAGAAATAATAATTACTAAGAGTATTAATTTAAGATAAAAAATCCAGGATCTAGAATATAAAATAAACATAGGAGTAATAGAATATGATAGTTTCAACGAATTACTTCTAGGAAGTGATTTTTTAACAATGATAAACTATAAAATAAATAATAATGGAATAGAAATAAATGATAAAGGAAAAACTAGATTCATAAACAAAGTATGAATGTACAACGTGAGATAATTGAGAAAAAACAGAAGCTAAAGAAAATAAGGACAATCCTATCAGGAGAGATATATTCCCAGCTAAAATACTTAAAATACAAAGCAAAAGAAATAAAACTAAAAGAAAAAATAGAGATATTAGAACATCAATGAGATAAGTTTGATAAAATATGGATAGATATGGGAAATGGATGGATGAAAAGAATAAATAATCCTGACTAATAATAACGAAAAAATATGGGAAATGGATGGATGAAAAGAATAAATAATCCAGACTAATAATAATGAAAAAATAAATGAACTATGGGAAGAGATAATAAGTAAAGGAAAAACTAAAAAGTACGATAACAATGATGGATGAAATAAAGGAAAACCAAACACGGACACAGCAGATGATGAGAGAAGAACTAACCAATTTATGGAATATATATGAAATACCAACGTTTAAAATAATATTAGAAACACTTAATATGATACTAGAAGACAAAAACAAAGGTAAAGAAGTAGCAAGAGATAATGAACCTAGCACGAGTAGAAAAAATACAATAGTAAAAACCGACATCAGGAAACCTGAAATAGTACCAATAGATGCGTGGAGAAGAAGTAAAAAACCCATAATGGTAGATATTAGTAAAATGAAACCAGAATTAACATCTCAAGTAGAAAAAACATTAGAAGGTCTAACAATATTAAATAAAAAAGGACAATTTTAATGGAAAAACAAGAACCGAGTATACCTAGCGTACTTACGTTTTTAAGGAATAATGGAAAAAAGATAATAGAAAAAGAAAGATATAAATATGAACCTATAAGAATACGTACAGCAAAAGAGGATACATACTCAAAAGAAGAGAATATTTATCTAAAGAATGTAGAAAAAACAACCTACGAATACCTAAACCTAAAGTTAGATAAACAAGAACAAGAAATATCTGAATTAAAAACAGAAAACACAAAGCTGAAATTACATAGTAATGAAGAATGGTATGATAAGTACAAAAAATATAAACATAAGTTCAGAGATACGAAAAAAATATTAAAAGAGACAAAGGTAGAAATAAACAAAACCAACAAGAAATTAGAGAAAACAAAAGAAACAAAGAAAGAATTAGAAGACTTGAAAGAAGAAATGCAGATACTTAGAGAACAGGTAAAAAGGTTAAAAGGAAAAAAGAAGGTAAGAAAAAGCACAAGCGATGTAAGTACTAGTAGTAATGAAAAGACTAACATCGATAGCGATAGACCAGAAATACGAGTAGTAGAATTCATAAAGGAAGTAGAAGATGAATCATAAATAATAAAGGAAAACAACCAGATAATAGAAGCTCTACAAAAAGTGAAAAGAGTAAATGCTATTATAGAAGAAGAACCTGAAAGTGATATACAAGAAGAATATAACCAACCGAAGAAACAAAAATAGAACCAGAAGACATAATAAATGAAGATGCAAACGATTATCCTGAAGAAGAACTAATAGATCCTAACCTAGAGATAATAGAAAGGAAATGAACTAGATTACCAAACCACATACCAGTAGGACAACAGGCAGAATTTAGAGAATTTGTAGGATCAATGGCACAAGGAGTAAATTACAATGGATATTTTCTAGACTTAGACAACGTCTACAATGAACAGGAAATAGGAAGAAGAATAGCAGATTGGAACCTAGGAATTTATATAGCAATAATGAACTCTGCACACACGGAAAATCTAGAATATATGTACGAATTAATATCGAGAACATTAATAGGAAAGTAGCATATTGGATAGAGTCTATAGCATACCAGCTAAGAGGAGAAGTAATGAGTCATGCAACAGATTGGAAATCCATGCTAATGATATTTGATATTTTATTAAAAAGAGATTTTAGGAGAAAAATGGCTAGTAGCCAGAGAGAACGTATTTGCAGAAAGAAAAATTGAAATAATAATGAGTTTAAACAATATGAAGTGTTGTAAGATTAATAAATTACCAGAATACACTATTAGCTTTAGTAAATTCTTTTATGAAGCTAGATTCCTTCCAGAATAAGGATTAATATACCAACAACTTTATTATGATCACTTACCAATGCCTTATAATACTGAAATAACAAAAGAGTATACTCAATTAGAACCAAAAGAAAATACTTTAGGAGAGAGAATACGAGTATTACGAGCTTACTTAATAAGAAAATGCGAAGAATTTAGGATGCAACAAAAGATTAAAAAAGATTAAAAAATTAGGATTAAGAGAAATATGTGGATTTACAGAAAAAAGACTAGTGTTCAGATGCGATGACAAAAGAAAAGAGAAAAAGTATAAAAAGCATAGCAAAAGATATCAAACAAGGAGGTATAAGAAAAATAACTATAAAAACTATAATAATAGACAAGATTATAACAACAAGACTTATTACAAATCATATAGAAAAAGGAGATTTAGAAGATATAAGAATACTCATGAATCCAGGAATTTTTTTAGGTATAAGCGAAAATTCAAAAAGAGAAAATTCGTAAAGCCGATTAACACAGAAAAAGCAAAAGAATGTACATGCTGGAATTGCAATGAAAAGGGACATCATGCGAATAAGTGCCCAAAACTAAAGAAAAAAGGAATAAATACATAAATACTACACAATTTATAATGAGTCTACGACAGATTAAAGAAGAAAATGATAAATGATATGAATATGAAGACTTTTATGTAAGTCAAACAGATGAGGAAAATGAATCAGACTTAGAAAATGTCCAGTTCATTACCCAACAATCAGAAAGTGAAACTACTTCTGAATAAAATGAACGTATTAGAAAAAGAGAAAAACAAGTTATTGTTAGGAAAAACCATATTCAGATTACCAATAATATATCAACTGGGTAATATGAAACAGCAAGTGTTGTTAGGAAAAAACTTCCTAGATTACTTTAAATCTCAAGTTATAGATAGTAACACTTTTAGCTTACAGACACCCTGTAATAAATGGATAGTATTAAAAAGAATATTACCAATACATACATTAAGATTATGTACTATAAAGAGTGATAGAAACAATAACCTGAAATTATTAAAAGAAAAATAACTGAACACATTAAAAACAAACTTTGGAGAAAATCCAATCCAATTATGGGAAAAAGAAAAAATATATGCAGAAATCAAACTGATAAACGAAAATAAAATAGTAAGGTCAAAAGCTATCAGATACAGCTCAACAGACCAAGAGGAATTTAAAACCCAACTAAAAGAATTATTGGATTTAAGACTAATACAAGAAAGTAAAAGCCCACATAGTAGCCCAGCCTTTTTAGTAAGAAAACATAGCGAACAGAAAAGAGGAAAAGCCAGAATGGTAATAGACTATACAGAACTAAACAAGAAAACTATATTTGACGGATATTTTTTACCATATAAAAAAAACCTCATTAACAGATTAGGGAATAAAAAATGGTTTAGCAAATTTGATTGTAAAAGCGGTTTTTGGCAAATAAAAATGACTAAAGAAGCAAAACCTCTAACAACCTTTAGTGCCCCTCAAGGACACTATGAATGGAACGTACTACCCTTTGGATTAAAAAATGCACCACATATATTCCAGAGAAGAATGGACCATGTATTTAGACTATTAACAAACTTTTGTATAGTATATGTCGACGACATATTAATATTTAGTGATAATCTAAATGACCATATAAAGCACCTAGAAAAATTTATAGCAACCATAAAACAACACGGAATACTACTATCGGAAAATAAGTCCGAAATATTTAAAAATAGTATTGAATATCTAGGATATATTATAGATAACCAAGGATTACAACTACAAGAACATATAGTAACAAAGATAAAAAACTCTGAGGAAAAATTAGAAAGTAAAAAAGAGGTACAACAATTCTTAGGAATAATAAATTATGCTTCTGATCACATAAAAGATTTACCACTCTTGAGAAAACCACTACAAGAATTGATAAAGAAAAACATAACCTTTGAATGGAAACAAGAACATACTGAGGCTATAAAAGACATCAAAGAAAAAGTAAAATCGTTACCAAAGCATAGAATACCAACTGAAAAAGATCAATTAGAACTTTTTACTGATGCAAGTGATATAGGATGGGGAGCAGTCCTCATAGCCTATGATAAAGAGGATATAGATAAATAAAAGCCACTTATTTGTGGACACGGAGGAGGAACATGGAAACCAAACGAAAAGAATTATCATATAAATGAAAAAGAATTATTAGCAGTAAAATTTGGGATAAAGAGATTTCATTACCACTTATTACCGGTAAAGTTTATTGTCAGAACAGATAACACACAGGTAAAGGCTTTTATTACAAATAAGATAGATCCCTTACCAGAATTGAATAAAAGGAGAAAATGGCAATCTTTCTTTTGTTGTTATGATTTTATTGTTAAGAATATATCTGGAACTAAAAATGTTTTAGCTGACTTTCTTAACAGATATAATGTCGAACAACAGTGACAAAATAGAAGAGTATATTACCAAAGCCTTACAATCCATTATACAAACAAATGAAACCCTGATAGCCAGATTACAAGAAAATACCAACACTATCAACCAACTCAGAGAAGACATAAAAGACTTGATAACTGTGAAAAATATACAGAGCGAAACATCATCATCCAGAAGACCTCCTATTACACTGAAAAAACCAGAAAACCCCACACCATTCATGTCAAAGTTAGCAACCATGCCATCAAACATATCATCTTCTTCATCACCCATATCAATGGCAGATAAACTGAAGTACACACCTGAGTACATCACAGAGTATGAAAAGATTAACAAATTTTATGACTATAAGACTAACCCTCATATCATACAGAGTGCAAAAATGAGCAGGTACCCAAGATTCATATGCAGTGAACAAGCGAATCCAGAGATAGTATCAAAACTATTCACCTATGGATTCATTGACAAATTGATTGTCGATGAGAACATATGCAATATTGCTAAATTACCGAGTATTATTGTGGAATCCACCAGATTAATGATGCAGTCATTCGGAAAAGGAATATACGGAGTACATGTATTTGATACCTTTTTTGATTTAATTGGCAAACCAATTATAATTTGTCAGATATTCAAGACAGGGAAAAATAGTACAATCAGCGGAGATGATGAAAATCTAAACGAAAAGATCCCTTGCATTTTGGACAAATTCCAAGAATGGCTAAGTGCGAAAAGGACATTCGGATTAATCACTTTGAAAACCAGAATAGAAGACATGCTGAGAGCAAAGAAGGCATGTATAATTGGAGACTCAAGAGGAGGAGAAGTTGAAGAAATTATTATCCTGTACTATGACAATGATATTATGACCCAGGATACCATAAGACTAAGTACTATGGATGACAAAATAGTCAATATACAATATAATCATGCAAGAGAAACAATTGAACAATACGAAAAGATAATCGGACAGAATAAAAGACTTGTGATAAACACTAGGCCTACCATTCCCACTAATGTGATAAAAAGGAATGAAATTCTGATCCTTTTGCATAAGGATCGTATTGATTATCAGATTATCGGAATCATGTAGTTTACTATGTGAAACCTATTGAATATCAGAATATCGAAATCATGTAGTTTACTATGTGAAACCCCTATTGATTAACAGAATACTAGGAATCATATAGTCCACTATGTGAAGTCCAACAACATCGGGAGCCTGTAGTATCTACTACTTGCATCCCAAAAAATGATTACTCTGAACAGGGAGCCTGTAGTTCACACTACTTGCAACCCAATTTTGAATATCATGAATAAACGATTACTACAAAAAATCAACGAAGCAAGGCATATTACACCTGGAAAGCAGGAAACATTACCTAACGGAGAATATTATCAAAAGCAAGAGAAGACAACGACAACCAGCTTTTGAAAAAGCAAATGCAGAAGAGGACGACCAGCTTTTGAAAAAGAAGTAGAAGAAGACAAAACAACTTTTGAAAAAGAAGCAGAAGAGGACAAAACAACCTTTGAAAAAGAAGAAAAAGACAAAATAGCCTTTTGAAAAGCAGCTGAAAAACTGTTGCAATTACTATTTATTACTGTTACTTTACGACTTTTGAAAAGTAACTAGAAATGCTTACCTGTAAGTGCGGAGAAGGCTTTAAGACTTTCGGAAAAGTAATGAATAGTGAATAGCCAAGGTCATCTATATAAGGAGCCTCTTGTAAACCTTAGAAGCATTCAAAAAATTGGAGAGAACTTCAATACAACTCTTCACTTGAAAATTCATATGTCTAGCTAAACTCTTCCATAGTCTATAATCCAAATCGGTGAGATTATCATAATGCCAGAGAAGAAAACACTTTGATAGATTATAATTATTATCATATCAGTGTATAAACTAACACCTTAGTGAGAATCTCAGAGGATATTCTAGGGTGAGGTCGATATCTCCGGTGATCTGAAATTCTGGTTAAGAGGTATGTTTTCTAGACAAGTATGTTCTTAATTATTATCTGGATAAATGTTAGTCTCTGCAATTATGATGCTCATACTGATTAGAGATTATAGACTTTATTTCAAAAAATGAAATTTGAATTAAGACTACGCACTACCCTATTACATGCTTATTATTTGATAAATTTGATAAACTCTGAGAATATTTTATCAACCTACCATCTATATTCCTACCCTCTTTAGGGTTATTAGATGATGAAAAGATTCGCCCTTGAATTGATACTAGGAATCATATAGTCCACTATTTGAAATCCAACAGCATCGGGAGCCTGTAGTATCTACTACTTGCAACCCAAAAAGTGATTACTCTAAACAGGGAGCCTGTAGTAATTACTACTTGCAGCCCAAAAAATCATTACTCTGAATAGGGAGCCTGTAGTTCACACTACATGCAGCCCAATTTATGAATATCATGAATAAACGATTACTACAAAAAATCAACGAAGCAAGGCATATTACACCTGGAAAGCAGGAAACATTACCTAATGGAGAATATTATCAAAAGCAAGAGAAGACAACGACAACCAGCTTTTGAAAAAGCAAATGCAGAAGAGGACGACCAGCTTTTGAAAAAGAAGCAGAAGAAGACAAAACAACTTTTGAAAATGAAGCAGAAGAGGACAAAACAACCTTTGAAATAGAAGAAAAAGACAAAACTGCTTTTTGAAAAGCAGCCGACAAACTGTAGCAATTACTATTTATTACAGTTTACTTTACGACTTTTGAAAAGTAACTACAGTTTACTTTAAGACTTTCGGAAAAGTAATGAATAGTGAATAGCCGAGGTCATCTATATAAGGAGCCTCTTGTAAACCTTAGAAGCATTCGAAAAATTGGAGAGAACTTCAATACAACTCTTCACTTGAAAATTCATATGTCTAGCTAAACTCTTCCATAGTCTATAATCCAAATCGGTGAGATTATCATAATGCCAGAGAAGAAAACACTTTGATAGATTATAATTATTATCATATCAGTGTATAAACTAACACCTTAGTGAGAATCTCAGAGGATATTCTAGGGTGAGGTCGATATCTCCGGTGATCTGAAATTCTGGTTAAGAGGTATGTTTTCTAGACTAGTATGTTCTTAATTATTATCTGGATAAATGTTAGTCTCTGCAATTATGATGCTCATACTGATTAGAGATTATAGACTTTATTTCAAAAAATGAAATTTGAATTAAGACTACGCACTACCCTATTACATGCTTATTATTTGATAAATTTGATAAACTCTGAGAATATTTTATCAACCTACCATCTATATTCCTACCCTCTTTAGGGTTATTAGATGATGAAAAGATTCGCCCTTGAATTGATACTAGGAATCATATAGTCCACTATTTGAAATCCAACAGCATCGGGAGCCTGTAGTATCTACTACTTGCAACCCAAAAAGTGATTACTCTGAACAGGGAGCCTGTAGTAATTACTACTTGCAGCCCAAAAAATCATAACTCTGAATAGGGAGCCTGTAGTTCACACTACATGCAGCCCAATTTATGAATATCATGAATAAACGATTACTACAAAAAATCAACGAAGCAAGGCATATTACACCTGGAAAGCAGGAACCATTACCTAATGGAGAATATTATCAAAAGCAAGAGAAGACAACGACAACCAGCTTTTGAAAAAGCAAATGCAGAAGAGGACGACCAGCTTTTGAAAAAGAAGCAGAAGAAGACAAAACAACTTTTGAAAATGAAGCAGAAGAGGACAAAACAACCTTTGAAATAGAAGAAAAAGACAAAACTGCTTTTTGAAAAGCAGCCGACAAACTGTAGCAATTACTATTTATTACAGTTTACTTTACGACTTTTGAAAAGTAACTACAGTTTACTTTAAGACTTTCGGAAAAGTAATGAATAGTGAATAGCCGAGGTCATCTATATAAGGAGCCTCTTGTAAACCTTAGAAGCATTCAAAAAATTGGAGAGAACTTCAATACAACTCTTCACTTGAAAATTCATATGTCTAGCTAAACTCTTCCATAGTCTATAATCCAAATCGGTGAGATTATCATAATGCCAGAGAAGAAAACACTTTGATAGATTATAATTATTATCATATCAGTCTATAAACTAACACCTTAGTGAGAATCTCAGAGGATATTCCGTCGAGAATTCCCAGGCACCTAGGCCAATGGTAGGCCTGGTGTTTATGCAAAAGGATCAGAATTTCCCTCATTTTTATCACATTAGTGGGAATTGTAGGCCTGGTGTTTATCACAAGTCTTTTATTCTGTCCGATTATCTTTTGGTATTGTTCAATTGTTTCTCTTGCATGGTTATATTGTATATTGACTATTTTGTCATGCATAGTACTTAGTCTTGTGGTATCCTGGGTCATAATATCATTGTCATAGTACATGATAATAATTTCTTCAACTTCTCCTCCTCTTGAGTCTCCAATTATACATGCCTTCTTTGCTCTCAGCATGTCTTCTATTCTGGTTTTCAAAGTGATTAATCCGAATATCCTTTTCGCACTTAGCCATTCTTGGAATTTATCCAAAGTGCAAGGGATCTTTTTGTTCAGATTTTCATCATCTCCGCTGATTGTACTATTTTTCCTTGTCTTGAATATCTGACAAATTATACTTGGTTTGCCAGTTAAATCAAAAGAGGTATCAAATACCTGTACTCCGTATATTCCTTTTCCGAATGACTCCATCATTAATCTGGTGGATTCCACAATAATACTCAGTAATTTAGCAATATTGCACATGTTCTCATCGACTATCAATTTGTCAATGAATCCATAGGTGAATAGTTTTGATACTATATCTGGATTCGCTTGTTCACTGCATATGAATCTTGGGTACCTGCTCATTTTTGCACTTCATATGATATGAGGGTTAGTCTTGTAGTCATAAAATTTGTTAATCTTTTCATACGCTGTAATGTACTCAGGTGTGTACTTCAGTTTATCTGCCATTGATATAGGTGATGAAGAAAATGATATGTTTGATGGCATGGTTGCTAACTTTGACATGAATGGTGTGGGGTTTTCTGGTTTTTTCAGTGTAATAGGAGGTGTTCTGGATGATGATGTTTCGCTCTGTACATTTTTCATAGTTATCAAGTCTTTTATGGCTTCTCTGAGCTGGTTGATAGTGTTGGTATTTTCTTGTAATCTGGCTATCAGGGTTTCATTTGTTTGTATAATGGATTGTAAGGCTTTGGTAATATACTCTTCTATTTTGTCACTGTTGTTCGACATTATATCTGCTAAGAAAGTCAACTAAAACATTTTTAGTTCCAGATATATTCTTAACAATAAAGTCATAACAACAAAAGAAAGATTGCCATTTTCTCCTTTTATTCAATTCTGGTAAGGGATCTATCTTATTTGTAATAAAAGCCTTTACCTGTGTGTTTATCAGTTCTGACAATAAACTTTACCGGTAATAAGTGGTAATGAAATCTCTTTATCCTAAATTTTACTGCTAATAATTCTTTTTCATTTATATGATAATTCTTTTCGTTTGGTTTCCATGTTCCTCCTCCGTGTCCACAAATAAGTGGTTTTTCTTTAACTATATCCTCTTTATCATAGGCTATGAGGACTGCTCCCCATCCTATATCACTTGCATCAGTAAAAAGTTCTAATTGATCTTTTTCAGTTGGTATTCTATGCTTTGGTAACGATTTTACTTTTTCTTTGATGTCTTTTATAGCCTCAGTATGTTCTTGTTTCCATTCAAAGGTTATGTTTTTCTTTATCAATTCTTGTAGTGGTTTTCTCAAGAGTGGTAAATCTTTTATGTGATCCGAAGCATAATTTATTATTCCTAAGAATTGTTGTACCTCTTTTTTACTTTCTAATTTTTCCTTAAAGTTTTTTTTATCTTTGTTACTATATGTTCTTGTAGTTATAATCCTTGGTTGTCTATAATATATCCTAGATATTCAATACTATTTTTAAATATTTCGGACTTATTTTCCTATAGTAGTATTCCGTGTTGTTTTATGGTTGCTATAAATTTTTCTAGGTGCTTTATATGGTCATTTAGATTATCACTAAATATTAATATGTCGTCGACATATACTATACAAAAGTTTGTTAATGTTCTAAATACACGGTCCATTCTTCTCTGGAATATATGTGGTGCATTTTTTAATCCAAAGGGTAGTACGTTCCATTCATAGTGTCCTTGAGGGGCACTAAAGGCTGTCAGAGGTTTTGCTTCTTTAGTCATTTTTATTTTCCAAAAACCGCTTTTACAATCAAATTTGCTAAACCATTTTTTATTCCCTAATCTGTTAATGAGGTTTTTTTTATATGGTAAAAAATATCAGTCAAATATAGTTTTCTTGTTTAGTTCTCTATAGTCTATTACCATTCTGGCTTTTCCTCTTTTCTGTTCGCTATGTTTTCTTACTAAAAAGGCTGGGCTACTATGTGGGCTTTTACTTTCTTGTATTAGTCTTAAATCCAATAATTCTTTTAGTTGGGTTTTAAATTCCTCTTGGTCTGTTGGGCTATATCTGATAGGTTTTGACCTTACTATTTCATTTTTGTTTATCAGTTTGATTTCTGCATATATTTTTTCTTTTTCCCATAATTGGATTGGATTTTCTCCAAAGTTTGTTTTTAATGTGTTCAGATATTTTTCTTTTAATAATTTCAGGTTATTGTTTCTATCACTCTTTATAGTACATAATCTTAATGTATGTATTGGTAATATTCTTTTTAATACTATCCATTTATTACAGGGTGTCTGTAAGCTAAAAGTGTTACTATCTATAACTTGATATTTAAAGTAATCTAGGAAGTTATTTCCTAACAACACTTGCTGTTTCATATTATCTAGTTGATATATTATTGGTAATCTGAATATGGTTTTTCCTAATATTATCCTCATGTTTTCTGCTATTATATCTAATTCTTTTGATTGCTCATTGAATCCTGATACTTTAGCTCTGTGTGTTCTGGTTCTCTTCCATCTATGTGATTCTAATACCTCTTTTCTAGCTAAGCATAAGTCTGCTCCGCTATCAATAAAGATTTTTTGTTTTATCATTTTGTTAGGTTTGTATTCTATATGGGCTTCTATATAGATTGCTACCATTTATCAAATATTCATTTCTCTTAACCTCTGTTGGAGGTTCTCATCCTGTTCATATTCTCTTATTTCTTGACTAATGTCTTCATCGGTCATTAGTATTTGTATTTGTTTTCTTATCTTCAACAATTTTCCATTTTATTTCGCTTATTTTTTCCATTATTCTTCCAAGGTTTTTTATAACTTTTTTATGTCTATCCAAATAGTATTTGCTTCCTGTTTTACTAGTAGTTGAAGTCATAACTAATTTGTAACTATTGTATTGGTCGCATTGTATCCAATAATCTCTTTCCTCTAATAACTTGTTTTTCTCTCTTTCTAATACGTTCATTTTATTCAGAAGTAGTTTCACTTTCTGATTGTTGGGTAATGAGCTGGACATTTTCTAAGTCTGATTCATTTTCCTCATCTGTTTGACTTACATAAAAGTCTTCATATTCATACCATTTATCATTGTCTTCTTTAATTTGTCGTAGACTCATTATAAATTGTGTAGTATTTATCTATTTATTCCTCTTTTCTTTAGTTTTGGGCACTTATTCGCATAATGTCCCTTTTCATTACAATTCCAGCATGTACAATCTTTCGCTTTATCTGTGTTAATCGGTTTTACGAATTTTCTCTTTTTGAATTTTCGCTTATACGTAAAAAAATTCCTGGTTTCTGGGGTATTCTTATATCTTCTAAATCTCCTTTTTCTATATGGTTTGTAATAAGGCTTGTTGTTATAATCTTGTCTATTATTATAGTTTTTATAGTTATTTTTCTTATACCTCCTTGTTTGATATCTTTTGCTATGCTTTTTATACTTTTTCACTTTTCTTTTGTCATCGCATCCGAACACTAGTCTTTTTTCTGTAAATCCACATATTTCTCTTAATCCTAATTTTTTAATCTTTTTTAATCTTTTGTTGCATCCTAAATTCTTCGCATTTTCTCATTAAGTAAGCTCGTAATACTCGTATTCTCTCTCCTAAAGTATTTTCTTTTGGTTCTAGTTGAGTATACTCTTTTGTTATTTCAGTATTATAAGGTGTTGGTAAGTGATCATAATAAAGTTGTTGGTATATTAATCCTTATTCTGGTAGGAATCTAGCTTCATAAAAGAATTTACTAAAGCTAATAGTGTATTCTGGTATTTTATTAATCTTACAACACTTCATATTGTTTAAACTCATTATTATTTCAATTTTTCTTTCTGCAAATACGTTCTCTCTGGCTACTATCCATTTTTCTCCTAAAAAATCTCTTTTTAATAAAACATCAAATATCATTAGCATAGATTTTCAATCTGTTGCATGACTCATTACTTCTCCTCTTAGCTGGTATGCTATAGACTCTATCCAATATGCTACTTTTCCTATTAATGTTCTCGATATTAATTCGTACATATATTCTAGATTTTCCGTGTGTGTAGAGTTCATTCTTGCTATATACATTCCTAGGTTCCAATCTGTTATTCCTCTTCCTATTTCCTGTTCAACGTAGACGTTGTCTAAGTCTAGAAAATATCCATTGTAATTTAATCCTTGTGCCATTGATCCTACAAATTCTCTAAATTATGCATGTTGTCCTGCTGGTATGTGGTTTGGTAATCTAGTTCGTTTCCTTTCTATTATCTCTAGGTTAGGATCTATTAGTTCTTCTTCAGGATAATCATTTGCATCTTCATTTATTATGTCTTCTGATTCTATTTTTGTTTCTTCGGTTGGTTATATTCTTCTTGTATATCACTTTCAGGTTCTTCTTCTATAATATCATTTACTCTTTTCGCTTTTTGTAGAGCTTCTATTATCTGGTTGTTTTCCTTTATTATTTATGATTCATCTTTTACTTCCTCTATGAATTCTACTACTCGTATTTCTGGTCTATCGCTATCGCTGTTAGTCTTTTCATTACTACTAGTACTTTCATCGCTTGTGCTTTTTCTTACCTTCTTTTTTTCTTTTAACCATTTTACCTGTTCTCTAAGTATCTGCATTTCTTCTTTCAAGTCTTCTAATTCTTTCTTTTCTTCTGTTTTCTCTAATTTCTTGTTGGTTTTGTTTATTTCTACCTTTGTCTCTTTTAATATTTTTTTCGTATCTCTGAACTTATGTTCATATTTTTTGTACTTATCATACCATTCTTCATTACTATGTAATTTCAGCTTTGTGTTTTCTGTTTTTAATTCAGATATTTCTTGTTCTTGTTTATCTAACTTTAGGGTTAGGTATTCGTAGGTTGTTTTTTCTACATTCTTTAGATAAATATTCTCTTCTTTTAAGTCTGTATCCTCTTTTGGTGTACGTATTCTTATAGGTTCATATTTATATCTTTCTTTTTCTATTATCGTTTTTCCATTATTCCTTAAAAACGTAAGTACGCTAGGTATACTCGGTTCTTGTTTTTCCATTAAAATTGTCCTTTTTTATTTAATATTGTTAGACCTTCTAATGTTTTTTCTACTTGAGATGTTAATTCTGGTTTCATTTTACTAATATCTACCATTATGGGATTTTTACTTCTTCTCCACGCATCTATTGGTACTATTTCAGGTTTCCTAATGTCGGCTTTTACTATTGTATTTTCTCTACTCGTGCTAGGTTCATTATCTCTTGCTACTTCTTTACCTTTGTTTTTGTCTTCTAGTATCATATTAAGTTTTTCTAATATTATTTTAAACGTTGGTATTTCAGATATATTCCATAAATTGGTTAGTTCTTCTCTCATCATCTGCTGTGTGTGTGTTTGGTTTTCCTTTATTTCATCCATCATTGTTATCGTACTTTTTAGTTTTTCCTTTACTATTATCTCTTCCCATAGTTCATTTATTTTTTCATCATTATTAGCTAGGATTATTTATTCTTTTCATCCATCCATTTCTCATATTTATCCATATTTTATCAAACTTATCGCATTGCTGTTCTAATATCTCTATTTTTTCTTCTAGTTTTATTTCTTTTGCTTTGTATTTTAAGTATTTTAGCTGGGAATATATCTCTCCTGATAGGATTGTCCTTATTTTCTTTAGCTTCTGTTTTTTCTCAATTATCTCACGTTGTACATTCATACTTTGTTTATGAATCTAGTTTTTCCTTGATCATTTATTTATATTCCATTCTTATATCTGCTTTCAAATCATATATTAAAGCATCTTGTTCATATATCCTAGTGTTGATATCTATCATTCTTCTATATGTTACCATAAAATCTTCTAAGTGTGTACTATACTCATTATCGAAACATTTTTCATACGGTAAATCCGTTTTTCGTCTTATAGCTAATATTGCTTCCTCGATTCTTAATAATCTTTCATTCTCGTCTCTATATTTTACTAAAACTTTTCGAATCTCAGCTCTTAAATTTGGGATAAAGAGATTTCATTACCACTTATTACCGGTAAAGTTTATTGTCAGAAATGATAACACACATGTAAAGGCTTTTATTACAAATAAGATAGACCCCTTACCAGAATTGAATAAAAGGAGAAAAGAGGAAGAGAACACGAAGTTACTAGAAAATAAATTAAGGGACATAATCAGAAAAGATGAAGAATTGAAAGATTTGAATAATATAATACAAGAACAGTATAAGTACATAGATTTACTGAAATATGGATAAAGAAAAGGAAATAGTAGAAGATTCCAAGGATACATACTACCAAATGACTACGTATGAAGGAGGATCAACACAAACATTAAGCTTTAAACCAGAAATTTATCAAAAAATACAAAATGAAAAAGAGGAGCTATCTATAAAGAAAATATTTAAAACAAGGTTGTTTGAAAGAAACAAAGAAATAAGGTATATAGCACACAAGCATGAAAACATAATAGATATAACGAGTGTTAATGGAAGAACCAAAATTAACATGATAACAGATGAGGTAATAAAAAGAGAATTAACTAAATTATCAACTAGAGAAGTCAGAAAATACAGAAACATATACTTCGGAGGAGTAGAATTTACTATAAAAGCATACTTCCAGAAAAACTTAGATACACCTATCCATATATACATATTAGACGACCGAATACTAGGAAATTTGCAGGATGCATTAATATCTGTAGTAAAAGGAAATTTAATATATCAAAAACTAAAATTCACAGTACAACCAGATTTTAGTATATCATTAAAAGACGAACACAAGGACTTAGCATTAACACTATACTATAAATTAGATGGAATAACCATGCCACCAGGAAGAAAGGTAATAAGTATTGAAACAAAAATGATATATGCCTTAACTGGTAATCACCATGTAAAAAGACAACACGAAATGAATATAGTAGTACCAAGGATGTACCAAGAAATATTAGAACCAATAGAACATAAGGAAAACTCCAAAATAACTATACCAGAAGAAATATATATGGACTTTAATACTAGAACCCTTACATCATCAAAAAGATTAATACCAAAGATAGAAGGATCCAGATTAAGCATCACAAGAGATCAAAATAGGTCACAACTGCCTAGAATACTAGATTTAATAAACATAAATACAAGTAGATTAAAGATTAAAGTGATAATATTCAAAGGAATAATAGCAACTGATTGCGTAGCAGAAATAAACACTGGAGCTATTAAACATTTTATACATATAAGTAAAATTAATGAAAATGATTGCAATCTAATAGACCCACAGACTTATAATTACCCTGAGAATGACAGAGAAATAATAATTACTAAGAGTATTAATTTAAGATTCAAAATCTAGGATCTAGAATATAAAATAAACATAGGAGTAATAGAATATGATAGTTTCAACGAATTACTTCTAGGAAGTGATTTTTTAAGTATGATAAACTATAAAATAAATAATAATGGAATAGAAATAAATGATAAAGGAAAAACTAGATTCATAAACAAAGTATGAATGTACAACGTGAGATAATTGAGAAAAAACAGAAGCTAAAGAAAATAAGGACAACCCTATCAGGAGAGATATATTCCCAGCTAAAATACTTAAAATACAAAGCAAAAGAAATAAAACTAGAAGAAAAAATAGAGGTATTAGAACAACAATGCGATAAGTTTGATAAAATATGGATAGATATGGAAAATGGATGGATGAAAAGAATAAATAATCCTGACTAATAATAACGAAAAAATAAATGAACTATGGGAAGAGATAATAGTAATGGAAAAACTAAAAAGTACGATAACAATGATGGATGAAATAAAGGAAAATCAAACACGCACACAACAGATGATGAAAGAAGAACTAACCAATTTATGGAATATATCTGAAATACCAACGTTTAAAATAATATTAGAAAAACTTAATATGATACTAGAAGACAAAAACAAAGGTAAAGAAGTAGCAAGAGTTAATGAACCTAGCACGAGTAGAGAAAATACAATAGTAAAAACCGACATCAGGAAACCTGAAATAGTACCAATAGATGCGTGGAGAAGAAGTAAAAATCCCATAATGGTAGATATTAGTAAAATGAAACCAGAATTAACATCTCAAGTAGAAAAAACATTAGAAGGTCTATCAATATTAAATAAAAAAGGACAATTTTAATGGAAAAACAAAAACCGAGTATACCTAGCGTACTTACGTTTTTAAGGAATAATGGAAAAAAGATAATAGAAAAAGAAAGATATAAATATGAACCTATAAGAATACGTACACCAAAAGAGGATACAGACTCAGAAGAAGAGAATATTTATCTAAAGAATGTAGAAAAAACAACCTACGAATACCTAACCCTAAAGTTAGATAAACAAGAACAAGAAATATCTGAATTAAAAACAGTAAACACAAAGCTAAAATTACATAGTAATTAAGAATGGTATGATAAGTACAAAAAATATGAACATAAGTTCAGAGATACGAAAAAAATATTAAAAGAGACAAAGGTAGAAATAAACAAAACCAACAATAAATTAGAGAAAACAAAAGAAACAAAGAAAGAATTAGAAGACTTGAAAGAAGAAATGCAGATACTTAGAGAACAGGTAAAAAGGTTAAAAGGAAAAAAGAAGGTAAGAAAAAGCACAAGCGATGAAAGTATTAGTAGTAATGAAAAGACTAACATCGATAGCGATAGACCAGAAATACGAGTAGTAGAATTCATAGAGGAAGTAGAAGATGAATCAGAAATAATAAAGGAAAACAACCAGATAATAGAAGCTCTACAAAAAGCGAAAAGAGTAAATGCTATTATAGAAGAAGAACCTGAAAGTGATATACAAGAAGAATATAACCAACCCGAAGAAACAGAAATAGAATCAGAAGACATAATCTATAAAGATGCAAACGATTATCCTGAAGAAGAACTTGTAGATCCTAACATAGAGATAATAGAAAGGAAACGAACTAGATTACCAAACCACATACCAGCATGACAACAGGCATAATTTAGAGAATTTGTAGGATCAATGGCACAAGGATTAAATTACAATGGATATTTTCTAGACTTAGACAACGTCTACGTTGAACAGGAAATAGGAAGAGGAATAACAGATTGGAACCTAGGAATGTATATAGCAATAATGAACTCAGCACACACAGAAAATCTAGAATATATGTGCGAATTAATATAGAGAACATTAATAGGAAAAATAGCATATTGGATAGAGTCTATAGCATACCAGCTAAGAGGAGAAGTAATGAGTCATGCAACAGATTGGAAATCCATGCTAATGATATTTGATATTTTATTAAAAAGAGATTTTAGGAGAAAAATGGCTATTAGCCAGAGAGAACGTATTTGCAGAAAGAAAAATTAAAATAATAATGAGTTTAAACAATATGAAGTGTTGTAAGATTAATAAATTACCAGAATACACGATTAGCTTTAGTAAATTATTTATGAAGCTAGATTCCTACCAGAAGAAGGATTAATATACCAACAACTTTATTATGATCACTTACCAACACCTTATAATACTGAAATAACAAAAGAGTATACTCAACTAGAACCAAAAGAAAATACTTTAGGAGAGAACTTCAATACAACTCTTCACTTGAAAATTCATATGTCTAGCTAAACTCTTCCATAGTCTATAATCCAAATAGGTGAGATTATCATAATACCAGAGAAGAAAACACTTTGATAGATTATAATTATTATGATATCAGTCTATAAACTAACACCTTAGTGAGAATCTCAGAGGATATTCCGTCGAGAATTCCCAGGCACCTAGGCCAATTATCCCGCAAGTCCGAGGAAGGAGAAGGGAGGCAGAGCTAGGGTGAGATCTATATCTCCGGTGATCTGAAATTCTAGTTAAGAGGTATGTTTTCTAGACTAGTATGTTCTTAATTATTATCTGGATAAATGTTAGTCTCTGCAATTATGATGCTCATACTGATTAGAGATTGTAGACTTTATTTCAAAAAATGAAATTTGAATTAAGACTACGTACTACCCTATTACATGCTTATTATTTGATAAATTTGATAAACTTAATAAACTCTGAGAATATTTTATCAACCTACCGTCAATATTCCTACCCTCTTTAGGGTTATTAGATGATGAAAAGATCCGCCCTTGAATTGGTATCAGAGAGAGAATGATAAAAGCCGAGCTCCATCAAGAACAGGCACAAAAAGCTGACCTAGGGAGTTCATAAACTTTTCATCAAGTCACTACTTTGGATGCTTAGAGGGTGCATGAAATCATATTTCATGGAGTATCTTAATTTCTGTATTTTGTTATTTGAATATGCTTATCCCAAGTCAGATCATATCAAGATATCATCAGAAATACTCTAAAGAAGATTCAGAAAGACAAATGTACAGTAAGGTTCTATAAGTGTTTCCATAGAGGTTATAGAGCTTTCAGTTGCATTCTATTGATTTCATTCTAGTTGTCTCTTTTATGAGCTTCAGTTTATTGTATTTGTTTCATGCCTACCTTGCGTACTTTGTACAATTTTTCTGTACTGATATCCCTTGGCCAGGAACACTCATTTGCTATGTTCACTTTTGTAGGCATATACAGGTTGGCGGACACACTTGCTAGTTGTTGCAGACACTCAACGAGACTGTGTAGGCTCCTCTTTTATTTTAAGCTGAGTCAGGCCTAGTATTTTCATACAAAGATATTATGGGTAAGTCGAGGCCCTATCCCGACACTTGTATTAGCTATCCAGTATTAGATATTCATAGAGGATTTATATATAGTGATATGGATTCATTTTTATAACATTGCATGTCAGGGGACAATGGCTACATTTACATACATAATTCATTTGTATTTGCTATTTGTCTTTTGAGTTATGTCATATAACTTGTACATGCTTATAGTAGTTGTATATAGAGTATAGTCCGTTCCATCCAAATTTGGGGCGTGACAGAGTCGTATCAGAGAAGTTCAGTCCTAGGGAGTCTATGAAGCCATGTCAAGTAGAATCCTACTTATGGGTGTGTTGCACGCCACACTTATAATTGGGAAGTTATGGGATAGTTAGATAATGTTACCCTTCTTTCACACTCTAAATCGTGCAATCTGCTATGCCTTAAGAGTTCATTCTATTTCATGTGATTCCAGCTAGATTGATAAGTAATCGCGAAGTCTTAATCAGATTAGATGTGTCCTAAGTGCGTAAGTAATATGTTAGAATTCCAGAGATAACATTCCATTGAGTTACGCTTCTCATTTGTTGATGAATGATCCAAAGGGAGGGGGGATGATATAATACCCCGTACTTCTCAATGTGTGTAAGATTAAGTTGAAGTCAATAAGGTTACTTGAATATAGAAGAATCAGCCTTAAGAATACAAGTGTATGAAAATGTTATGTCTAGTTAAGGTATGAGGTTTATATATGAATAAGGTGTCGGACAAATGTTGATGACCTACTACCTTAACCTATGTGTTTCACCTACTTTCTTAGTGTCCTACTTACTCGAGCTACTTTCTTACACACCTACTTGATTGAGCTACTTGTTTCCACATCATACTTGCTAGACCTACTTACTTCCCGTCCTACTCGTTTCATGCCCTACTTAAAATGTGTGGACTAAATTAAAAGGTTATGAAATAGGATAGAGATGGGCAGATGGGGCAGCCTAGGATCTAGATCTAACCAAGCCCATTTAATGGGCCATATATAATACTATCTCATTTAATTTTGAAAACATTCTCATCACTCTCTCTTTCCCAATCTGGTTGAACTTCTAAAAAACTCCCAAAGAGTTCTAAAAGGTTTGATATGGTTTTCCCTTCTGGATAGCTTGTAGAGCTAGTTGGGCTTGTGTTTCTCTCTTAGTTGCTGAAGTTAAAGTTTGCTTTGGCTTGAAGTAAGGTGAAACCAGAGTTTGTTCTTAATATTTGAGGTAAGATTTACCCTTTTTCTCAAATGTATGAACTATGTTGAGTCTTAGATATGTTTAGATGCCACTAGTTGATAGTTGATAGCTGAAAGTTATTGTTGATGGTTGAGTAATATGTGGCTTGTAAAAGGGGATGTTCATGACATGTTTAGGTGCTAGAAGTATGAAAATGTAGTGTATGAGTTAGTTTGGTAATTTAAATATGCATAGAAGATACAAGTTGTAAGTTGAATACTAGATAATGTGGTAGAAGTGTTGATTGTGATAGTATGTTGGGGCTGATTTGATTATATAAAAGATGTTGGATATGTAGTTGTTGGCTATTATTGTTGTTCTAATTGTTTTGAACTTGAGGAATGTAAAATAAATGGGGAGATAATATCTGATTAAGTATAGAATGAGCATGCCGCTTGCTGAATTATTGGGTACTGCTGCTCTTATAATGATCTAGGTGCTGAAAATACAAGAGTGTTGTATATGAGCTAGTTGATGTTTTAGAAGCATTTGATTATTAATAGTTAGTAAGTTAAATATTGAATTGATGTAGTTGAATTACTAATTATGTTGTCTGGTAAGTGGGGATGTTCTTATTATATGAAGGGGCTGTAGATATTGAAGTAATTGTGTCCATGTGTTATGGATGATGTTATGAAGAATAGAGGGGCGTTAGGGGAAGCTAGACGTTGTATAATCTCGTATAGAATGAGTTGCCATTATCGACTAGTTTTTATGTTTACCTTTGTTGATAGTAATGTTATTTCTTGTTGTAGCTTTACTGGTGAAGGAGGCTAGTCTTGCCATCTTGGTTGAAGAATCGACTTACACGTACGTGAGGCTATTCCTTGACTCGCCCCTATTGGACGATGTGCATAATTTGTTTCCTATATGAACTATCAAGTTTAGAGCTCTCAAGTGTAGTGATTCCATGTCTTTAGCCTACGAATCCCCTAAGAAATGTTATGTGACTATAATCAGTTGTTACTCAAGCGTGTTAGTACGAGTTGTGGCAATGGAAATAGAGTTACCTCTTAGATGGGACTATATTAGTAGTCCATAGAGTATGATTCCAAAAGAGAATTCTAGAGGTGCTCCATTTGTGTATTTTACAGTTTCATGTACTTCCTATTCGATGTTTCCCCGGTGACATGAGTTTCAAACATCTATCAATGATCTTTTTATTCCTTTTAGTAGGTATGAATGGTCCACTACGGCACCCTCAAAGGAGTTTCTATAGAATGACGATGGTTAGTTGATGAATGGATAAGAATCATACATGTTTGATAGTTGTGGGGTGTCATGGCAACCATTAGTAAAGGTGGAACAAGGATTTACTTGTTGAGGGTCGCTACTTGATAGATGTCCAACTTATCTAGTTGATGTCACTCATGACTACTAAGTTTATATTTGATTGCATCATACTTGATTTGCCTCTCGAGAGTGTTTACATTTCTTAATTGTGTTTCTTGCAAGTGTAGTATGGGTTGTATCCTTACATCATCTGTAAGATCCCCTCCAAGTTATAAGTAATCAGAAAAGAGTTAATTATGTGCATTAGAGATATGTATTTTGGTATAATTGTCATCCAGAGTATGTGGCCTATCGAGGCTTATTTGTTGGCCTACAACGACTTATTTTCTGGCCTATCAAGGTTTATTTGCTGGTCTATCAAGGCCTATTTGGCAACCCACAGAGGGTTATTGGATGGCCCATAGGGGATTATTTGATAGACTACCTATGCTCATTTGCAGAGAGTATTTTTCGTCCTTATATGTATTAGATCCTGTTATAGCTCGATAGAACAATATTATGCGCTCATTTGATTCATGTTCTATAAAGGAAGGTAAAGACAACATCTATTATACCATGATTCCAAGTGTTCCAATAATCAATCCCAGAATGTCTCTCTACATAGTGACCCACATATATCTTCAGAAAGACTCTAAAGAAGATTCATAAAGACAATTGTACAGTAAGGTTTAATAAGTGTTTCAATAGAGGTTATAGATCTTTCATTTGCATTCTCTTGATTTCATTCTAGTTGTCCCTTCTATGAGCTTCAGTTTATTGTATTTGTTTTATGTCTACCTTGCATACTCTGTATAATCTTTCTGCACTGACGTCCCTTGGCCGGGGATTTTACATTTTCTATGTTCACATATGCAGGCATATACATGTTGGTAGACACACTTGCTAGTTGTTGTGGACACTCAGCGAGACCGTGTAGGCTCCTCTTCTGTTCGGAGCTGAGTCAGGTCTATTATTTTCATACAAAGATATTATGGGTAAGTCGGGGCCCTATCCCGACACTTGTATAAATTGTCCAGTATTAGATATTGGTAGAGGCTTCGTAGACAGTGTATATGGGTTTAAATGTATAACATTTGCATGTTAGTGGCCACCGGCCACGTTTATAATACATAAGTCATTTGTACTTGCATATTTGTCTTTCGAGTTATGTAATATGACTTGTACAGGTTTACAGTAGTTGTATATAGAGTATAGTCTATCCCATTAGGATTTAGGGCATGACAAACACCTATTTCAAGCCAACTTCAACCTAGAAGAACTTCCATTCCAACAAGACAGCACAATTGATATTAAACAACTAGTTTACGACTTGTAGCCGATATCTCGCATATTCTCAAAAATCCAACACATCCAGAACTATAATTAATCCATATAAATGAATAATATATAAATTATTACCTCAAACCAGCAAGGGAAATATTTATCTCAAGCTACTTCAACTCAAAGGAACATCCAAAGCAACCACAACACGATAGAACAATGTTCTGCTAGAACCACAGGATTCCCGACACTTGATTTAGGTGATTTACCTTTGGATTTACACTTGGGAGATGAGATAATTGTTAGTGTACTTATTATATAGGTTTATGTCAGTTTGAGTCGAATAAATGAGGTGAAATTGGGTTCCACCGTTTATATATAAGTTAATAGGTTTCCACCGCCTCAAGTGGGTCCCAAAGGGGCTGTCTCGCGGAAATGTGAATATATCTCTACTCTGATATCATATCAACAAATGGTTTAATGAGTTAGAAACTAGACTCATAGTCCTTCAATATGGCGGGTCTATCACCCCGTAAATCCAAGTATATTGGGAGTAAAGCTCAGTGACATTATACCCAAATTTCAGTAAAATTATGAACATAACTTGCAATAAATTTTGCCAAATTTTGTTTTATAACTTATTTGACTTCGAAACTTAACATACGAATATTATATAATTCAAGTACCTTAAAACACGATCTCCTTAACATATTAAGCACTCCTAGTTTTACCCCAAAATTACGGGTTTAACATATTTGATTCGCTTAACCTTCAACCCACATGTTGCTTTCTTAACACTTATTTTAACCCATCACTATCTTCGTAAAGAACCTTAAACTCTATGGATCATATTGATTTACTTATGACATATTTAACATGAAATTACGGGGTGTAATAGGTTGATATTCGACTGGCTTATTTCATGTGGTGAGAGTGGAGAGGATCCGTCGCTTGAAGTATCATCATCTTTCTTCACGTAAGTGTTCTTGGATCCAGAGAGATTAAGCAGAGATATAATCTTCTTAATCTTTTTAGCAACACTACTTTCTCCTTCTGATGCATTTGTAGAAGATATCATTCCTTTTGAGGAAGAATATCCAAAGCAGGAGTTAATGCGGACAATCATTTGAGTGCTTGTTTTCCCAGCATGCTTGCTTTTGCTCCTCATAATTGGTCCAAAAGATTCTAAAGGTAACATCAAGGATGCTTTCCACATCAGTAGAGAACTTGGACTCAGCAGCCTTAGAGGAAGTTAGCTTAGATTTGATCTTCTTTGCGGCTATTTCGATGTTCTAGAACATTGATGTTCGAAAAGTTAAGATAAGAAGTAGAGATTGTCCCACATGGCGTGCCAGTATTTGTAGACAATAAAATTCGTGTAGAGAAAATAATAATCAAGACCGTAAAATATCACAACTATTTGATTTCAAATATGAGTGTTACAATCTCTATGAATCCTCAAATTCGTCTTTACGATAGTAAATTCAAGGGATTTTGAGTTTGATATTGAACTTGGTGAATTTGATCTCAACTTGTACTTTAATTTAAGGGCTTTTGAGCTTGATCTTGAATTTGGTGGTCTTGATCTTGACTTGTACTTGGATTCAAGGGCTTGAAGATTGATCTTGAATCTTCATCTTGATCTCTAGAACTTGTAGAGAAATACTTAAGTGATTGAATTTGTCATGCCTCATAGTTTCGCATCTAGTCATGCCGTCGATTAACACAGGTATCCCAAAAAGATATGAGACCTTACAGAAGGGTAATGAGGGTTTGTTTATAGAAGTATCGAGGTGTATAGAAGTTAAACGGATCAAAGAGAATACTTTTCGATGAAATTCACAAACTTCCCAAAAATACGGTCCAAATGTATGAACTGTACATAATTGTATGGAATGTACATTTTGGAAACCTTGGTTGTACTTTTGTCTGCAATTTTTAAGTTTTAGATTTGGATATACGGTCCAAATATATATACCGTACATTTTTACCATAAATTGTGGCAGTGGAGACTTTTTTTTCATATACATATCATGTTCCCCGACTTGAATTCTTCATTTTACATTTCTCTAGACCATAAAACACTTTTTGCACCCTCTCAAAGGTCTCGTAACACCTTGGAGCTAAATTGAAAGGTAAAATACACAAGACCAACATAAGAAATCTCGTGGACATTGTAGAATCATCTTTCCCTTCATCATATTGATCTTTGGGGGAAATCTTAGTCGTGAAGCAAGTTCTATTTTGGATTGTTTCTTGCAACTTAAGGTAAGTTTCACTTCCTACATGATTTTCTTAAGATTTTACAAGTGTGTAGGATGGATTTGTTGAAGGGTTCTTAAAGAACAAGTGTTTGTAAGGTCTTAAGGTTACGCCTTGTTGTTGTGCGATGTTTTACATGATTTGATGTTGTTACTTGAAGTTGTGGAGTTATGGATGCAGTCGTGGTGAACATATGCATGCAAGTTTCTTAACGAAATGTCTAAATGGACATTTTTATAAAATATGAATCTGATATTGATACAAACCATTTGTATAATGTAGATAATCATCCGTAGAGCTTATGAGGACCCGTGGAACTTGAATAGCTTCAACGACATGGTATGTACAACTCACTTCTTTCTTTGGCATGATTTGGTATAAACGTTTCTTGAAACTAAATTCCTCTTGTTAAGTTTGAGATGACCATATTCCTCTCTTGTTAAAGTTGTTCATAGTCCTTGTATATTTCTTTTGATTCCTAATCAGAAATGCTTCCCGTATTCCATATGTACCTCATAAATTAGTGAAGAGTTGATAAACGTAGCGGAAAAAATAATAGTCGGAGGATAACGACCATAGGTCACACCGTCTCTGTTCATGGAGTTCCTGGATGTCTGTCTTGCATTGCACTTATATATATATGTATCTATTTTCTTACTGAGATGCGCTATAGTCAACTGGGTACAACACATATATATGAGCACCACTACACTTGGTTTTGACATTACCGAGTCCTATTAAGGTTGGGTATGATATTACCGAGTTCTTTCGAGGCAGGGTACGTTATGATATGATTTTCCCAACAGAAATGCTTGATACTATATTATATGGCTCCATTGAGAAACTTGATTTTTACATACATGCATATAGTCATGGTTATGACAGTTGTGACCTTGGAGGCTTTTTCTAAGTTTCAGGTTGACTTTTGTACTCTTCCCTTGTATTACATTTTGTATTTATATGCTTTACTTGCCTTACATAGTTTGTACAACTTTTGTATTGACGTTCCCTTCTAGGGTGCTATGTTCCATGATCGCAGGTACAGGTAGACAACCCAACTTGCCTCCACAGTAGGATATTTGTTTCCAGTTGTTGGTTATCGCACTGCACTTCTCCGGAGTTTTTGTACAGAGACGGTAGGCATTATGTCATATGTATATGGTTATGTTGGGTATGTCGGGGCTCTGTCCCGACCTAATGATACATGTTAGTACTCGTAGAGGCCTGTAAACTAGAGGTTGTTGTATATTTGTCTTGTGTGGCCTTGTTGTCCCTTGTAAGTTGTTGATATACTTGTGATGGCCTATTCGGCCTTAGTTATGCATATATGTTGTGTTGGGCCTTTTTTGTGTTCAGGTTATTGTTACTTTCTGTCTTCTTGTTATTATTTGGAGGCCCGTCGGCCCAGGATTTATGTCATGTGGTTCAGGTATTACATTTAGTATACTCGGGCCTTAGGGTGCCAGGTGCTGACCCTCCCTAAGTTTAGGGGTGTGACAAACTTGGTATCAGAACAAGTCTATCCCAGGGAGTCTGTAAGCCGTGTGTAGTAGTCTTTTTTATGTGCGTGTTGTGCACCACACTTATAATCAAGAGGCTATAGGGCATTTTGTTACACCTAGTAGTTTCATGTTCCATCGCGTCATTGATTGATACTTAAGTCCCTGTAAGAGGTATGACCTTACGAAAGGATAACCAAGGTTTATAACTTGTTTACGGAAGTTTTGGAGTGGTTGAAAGTTAAACAGATCGAAGAACGTACGTTTCGATAAAAATGGGAAATTGGGCAACTTGACGGGATAGATGATAGATCGTCAAATACCCAGCTTGAGCCATCAATCTTCCAGGAAGTTTTACAGACCGTCAGAAGTTTGACGATCCATCGAGTGTACCATCAAAGTACCGAGGTCGAAAAATTTGATTGGTTTAAATTCGAGTATAACGATTTGGGGCTTCATTTTCTCTATGAACAACCTTCCAATTGCTCTCAAAACCCTCTCTAATATATTAGTTCAACCCAAGGTTAATCCAAAGCCAAATCACACAAGATTTACGTGATAATCCCGCGGTAACAGTAGAAATCCTCCTCATCATATTAAGCCGAATTTGGAAACCCTAGAAATTGGAGAAAGCTATTGTTTGGGAAGGTTTGGCTGCGTTGAGGTAAAAAATATCCTTCTTTATCTATATTTATGATTAATTGATGATTTGAGATAAGTTACGAAAATATTTTGGTAACCGAAACCCGTAAACTTATGAATTTAAGGTATGTTGATTTGTGGGCTATGTTTTGTTGGACTTGTAAGTTGAAATTGATTAATATATTGATTGTTGGTATTATAAACCTAAGAGAGTATGTTTCAGAGAATCGTGGGGCCAAATAACATAAATACCATTTTCGTTAAACAAGAATAAAAACCTTTTTAAGTCAAGGTGATCGCTAAGATACCTACATAAAGTTTCTTTTCGAATATGGATTAGATATTGATATCGACCCTTTGTTTGTTATAGATAATCGGTCATGAAGAGTATGAGAGATTATAGGAAGACATATAGCTTCGTGAATAAGGTATGTGAAGGCTATCATTTTCTTTGTTTTTGGCATGATTCCTTATGAGCCACTTCTGATTCCAGCGCACAAGATGTGCTAGCCACAAGAATCGTAATTGGGTTATCATGACCCTATTCTAATAATATTTTCCTATCAAGAACAAGTTATAGTAGCCATGTTTATCCAAGTAACTAGAAATGATAGAAAACAGGACTAGAAACTATAGAAAAGTAGTGACTACCTTTGGGACCAGATGTTGCCCTCGGGGCTATGATAGTTGCCTTCAGGGCTATGACAGTTGCCTTCGGGGCTATAATGATTTCCTTCGGTGCTACGACAGATTGCCTTCAGGGCTATTGGCCATACAATTTGCCTATGGCTACACAGATTTCCTTTGGGGCTATGATGATTGCCTTCGGGGCTACGACAGATTGCCTTTGGGGCTATTGGCCATCCATATTGCCTATGGAGCTACACAGATTACCTTCAGTGCTAAACAAACGTGTGCTGCCTACAGGGATATATAAGTACAAAGCTTGCCTTCGGGGCTATGCATTCACATCTAAGTGCCTTATATGAGGCTAAGTAGCATATATTAGGTTACGTAGCTAATAGACAACAGAAGCAGATAAGTGTAGTCAGTTCTACTTTCAGTAGCTCTTTAGTTTATATTTAGATTGTTTACATTTCAATTCAGTTATAGTCACCTTACATACTCGATACATTATCTCGTACTAATGTCCATTTGCCTTGGGACACTGTGTTCATGTCCATAGGTTCAACCAGGTTGCAGGAGAGATTGCACCAGTAGGACCCTCCGAGTATCTGCGTTTGTGGTAAGCTCTAGGTCATTCAGAGTTTCCAGGTCTAGTTTTTGGTATGTTTATAGATCATGGGTGGGTCGGGGCCCTGTCTCGGTCATGATACAATTAAGACTCATTAAAAGCTTACGTGTTTGTACTTAGTAATGTTAGTATGGTCGCCTCATCGGTCATTGTATATAGTCTATTTTGGTTTTTGCTGCATGCATGGATGAGGTTAGGCCTTGTCGACCTTCCAGTCATGTATATGTATGTGTACGAACAGTCCCACTTTAGTCAAGTTGATTTCTAATTACTGATATTTCAAATCCATAGCCTTGTTGGCCTAAGTTAAGATTGTGATTTTTTGTAGGGCCTTATGGGCCCCGTTCGCCTTTAAGGTTCAGACTATAAGTTCAGTTGGTACGCTCAAACCTGATAAGGTACCGGGTGCCAGCCATGTCTCACTTAGGTTGGGGTGTAAAAAATTAGAAACAGAGCAGTTCAGACCTAGGAAATCTACAAGTTATGTCTATTAGAGTCTTGTCTATGTATGTGTTGTGCACAATATTTATAGAAGGGAGGCTACAATGCATTTTATAGTTGGTTACCCTTCTTTCTGATCTCAGATCGTTCTATAGAACTGAGTATGAGCAAGTCAAGTCTAACCCATGTTTCCGATACAAATTATTCAAAGATGACCAATACTAGGCAAATTTTGTCTACTCAGAGACTTAGTGCAAAGATAGGAGAGGGCACGAGTCGGGCACCATCTAACATTGTGAACTGACATGAGTCCTAGGGAGAGACACCTCATCAGCCACCCCCACCTCCACCACCACCAGATAAGCTTCCTAGATATACAACACCACTAGTTCAGCCTCTAGTTCCTCCTCCTGCACCATCTGACCAGGATTTAGGAGTACGGTGCACTTGTTAACTCAAATAGTGGCAACACAGAGATAGTCAGGAGTGCTAGCGAGTGCCAAAGTTCTAGAACGATTCAGAAGTTCAAGGGTTAGGGAGTTTATATTATTGGACCCTCTAGAGTTCATAGGGTCAAATGAGAACGAAGATCCTCAGAATTTCAAAGACCATCTTCACCGAATTTTCAGAGTCATGCACGCAACAGAGAAGGAAATAGAAGAGTTAGTAGCCTTCAGATTGTGAGATATTGTTGTCCTATGGTATGAGTCATGGGAGCGGTCTAGGGGAGAGGATGCCCTGCCAGCTATTTGAGAGGAGTTTGTAGAGGCCTTTATGGACCATTACCTGTCTTTAGAGATCCGAGTTGACTAATTCTTGAGTCTTCAGCAGGTGAATATGAGCATTCGAGAGTATAGTCTTCGATTTGACTCCTTGGCAAGGTATGTCCCAGCTTTTGTTGACACTATGCATGCTCGGATTCATCGGTTCATATCAATCCTAGCACTGGAGTATATTGAGGCATGTACTACAAATGTCGTGTATGAAAGCATGGATATCCCCATTTACAAGCATTCGCCCAGAACTTGGATGAATGTCGCCTTCAGCAATCAATTACTAAACGGATGGAAAGGGAGCAACATAAGAGAACAGGAATTACTGGGCCGCAAGAGGGCCCCAAGTGGGATCCAGATCCCGAAAGTTTATACATCCATCTAGGCCATAATTATCTCATTCATAGGGTTATATTATATCGGGACCATGTCAAAGTTCATGAGCATCAGGCTCACAATGGCAGTAGAGTTTGGATCAAATGGGATCTACCCCTCCGCGTTGTGGTACCTGCGGTAAAGGCCATTATGGATGATGTAGGCTAAGATCGACCTCTTGCTATACTTGTGTTCGTGAATGTCATATGATGAGAGGTTACCCAGAGAGAGGGCAATGTGGCATGGCCTAGCTAACAAAATTAGTAGCATGATCGTCTGCTTCAGTACCCCCCTAGGTTAAGGGTCCTAATTTTCTGCTGGTAGAGGTCGAGGTAGCGGTGGAACCCCCAGTTCAAGCAGTAGTCAGAAACGCATCTACGCTTTAGCCAGTCGACAGGACCTTGAGTTTCCTCTAGATGATACCGCAGGCATAGTAAACTCGCACTACCTAGTGAACACATTTAGATAAGTTTCGGTTTTACTTTTCGTATAGTGACGAGTTACTTATAAAAGGATTGATATATTATAGGAGTTGTGAACTCAACCGTTCATAGTATACAAGCCAAGGGTCAGGTTAACTATTGCTAGATAGTTTTGTAGAAATGATGCATAACTAGTAGATCTCAGTCGATTCTATAACAATTTAACCCCACCTCCCTAGATATGAAAGTTAAATAGACTAGATGAGAGAATGGAACTACGAAGAGATCATGGACCTTTAACTTCCTAAGAAGAACATAGATTAGAAAAAGATCGTGCGCCTTATACAAAAGAAATTCAGGGAAAATGATGGTTGTAGACCTACCTAAAGAATCACAACCTTTTTCAATAAGAGAAATAATAAAGTAAGTATTCCAGGTTGAAATACCCAAGGAATGGCGACCTACGTATACGGAATGAGATTAGAATATGCTCAATCAGAAACATTAGAACCAGAGTTGAGTTGGCAAGATAAATGAGCACCATGCAATACGAGGCCCCATTTGAGAATTATATGTTTGGCAAGATATTTTAGAAAAAGGATTCTTCATAAAATCCCTAAGGGCTAACATTTCGAGGCCGAAGAAGATACACAATCCAAATATCATTACTTATTTAAGTCTTCAGGGATTAATGTTGAGGCAGATGTGACAAATGCAGCTCAAAATACGACATATGATAATTAAGGTGAGTTATGGCTAACCCTCTTGATACTTGCCTATATAGATGGTTGTGTGAGTCCACATTGTTCATATTTTATGATTATGTTGCCATGTGTGGCACTGGATGTATGTTTGGGTTATATACCAGGTATCGGATAGTCTGATTTACAAAGGAAACTCTGCCAAAATTTCTAGAACCCTTAGAAGTTAAGAATACCTTTAACAATCGCGGATGAATGTTCCTAAGGGGGGAAGGATGTTACACCCCATAGTTTCGCGTTCCTTGGGTCGTCGATTGATACTTAAGTCTCGGGAAGAGGTACGACCTTATAAAAGGATAACCAAGGTTTATAACTTGTTTACGGAAGTTCAGGAGTGGTTGAAAGTTAAATGGATCGAAGGAAATATGTTTCGATGAAAATGGGAAACTGGGCAACTTGACAAGACAGATGACGGACCTTCAAACCATCAAATACCTAGCCTGAGCCATCAATCTTCCAAGATTTAGGGTATAACGATTTAGGGCTTCATTTGCTCTACGGACAGCCTTCCGATTGCTCTCAAAATCCTCTCTAATTTATTACTTCAACCCAAGGTTAATCCAAATCTAAATCACGTAAGATTTACGTGAAAATCCCCACGGTAACAATAGAAATCATCCTCCTCTTATTAAGCCGGATTTGGAAACCCTAGATATTGGGGCACGCTATTGTTTGGGGAAGGTTTGACTACGTTGAGGTAAAAATTATCCTCCTTTATCTATATATACGATTAATTGATGATTTAGGACAAGTTGTGAAAGGATTTTGGTAATCGAAACCTGTAAACTTATGAAGTTAAGATATGTTGAGTTGCGGATTGTTTTTTGCTGGAATTGTAAGTTCAAATTGATTAATATATGAATTTTTGGTAATGTAAAACCTTAGAGGGTATGTTTCAGAGAATCGTGAGGCCAAATTACATAAATACCCCTTTCATTAAACAAGAATAAAAACCTTTTTAAGTCAAGGTGATCGCTAAGATACCTACGTAAAGTTTCTTATCGAATATGGATTACATGTTCATATCGACCCTTTGTTTGTTATAGATAATCATTCATGAAGAGTATGAGATCTTATAGCACCGCGTATAGCTTCGTGAATAAGGTATGTGAAGGCTATCCTTTTCTTTGTTTTTGGCATGATTCCTTATGAGCTAGTTCTGATTCCAGTT
The DNA here is from genome assembly GCA_034509755.1 of Anisodus tanguticus. NCBI lineage: Eukaryota > Viridiplantae > Streptophyta > Magnoliopsida > Solanales > Solanaceae > Anisodus > Anisodus tanguticus. Next base: position 22,941,636 of record CM067560.1, on the reverse strand, counting down.
CACAAGATGTGCTAGTCACAAGAATTGTAATTGGGTTATCATGACCCTATTCCAATAATATTTCCCTATCGAGAACGAGTTATAGTAGCCATGTTTATCCAAGAAATTAGAAATGATAGAAAGAAGGACTAGAAACTATATAAAAGTAGAGATTGCCTTCGGGACCATGATGTTTCCTTTGAGGCTATGATAATTTCCACATAGGGATTTCACAAGTCCTCTGACGTTCTACGAGTGATTATCTACATTATACGAACAATTGATAACATTGACGAATGCATAGTTTACAAGAGAATGCATTTAGGCATTTTATCAAACAACTTGTACGCAAGGAGTTTATACGATCCTCTATATCCGAATTTGTATGAATTTGAACATTACAAACGTTTCCAACCTTCCCTCCTTAACTTCACAATATATACAACAGGTTTTGATCATCAACACCATCCAATACTTCATATAAAATAGCCCAAGATCAATACCACCATAATATTAAGGTTCCATTACTTATTCTAAGAGATTTCTTCAACAACCATCTTCCAAATACTTGTATAAATCTAAGAACAAGAATATTTAGATAGAACTTACCTTAAACTACAAGATCTCCTCAAGTAAAAGTTTACGTCAACCTCAAGGAGTCTCCACATTTGCAACAACGGAGAGAAAGACGATACAACCATAACTACGGGATTCAGCACGTTGGATTTGCGTGGTTTGCCTTCGAATTTAGATCTAAGATGATAAAAGACCTTTGAGAGAGTGTAAATGGATGTTTAGGATCTGTAGGAAGTGAGAAATGAAGCCCTAAGTCGATTATCTTAATTTATATATGAAAATTATATTGCCATAACCTAGATGTACACTAGGCATGTACCGTACATTGGGCCGTATAAACGTACGATCAATACATCCTTGGCCGTACTTCATTGGACAGAAATCTTCCAAAATTTTGAAACTAGGTACGACCATGAACTAAATTTATATGGTCTGTACATTAGAGGGTACTTTTGAAAAATTGTTTAATTTCATCGAAACGTATTCTCTTCGATTCATTAGAGGGTAAGCAGCTTGACTTAAAGCAGCCAAAAGCTCTTTATGAACTATATTGATACCTATAAAAATACTTTATTGATGCAGAGCCCCCCATATTAACTATGAAATATAATTTTGTATGTGAGACAAGTGTTATAATTTTGTTTATTGTGAGACCTTTGCATTTGGAAATGACTTTTTTCTCTTTTGTACAGTTGCAAGTCAGTTGTGAAATCTGTTGAAAATACTTTTAACTCGAGTTGGATAAATGTTCAACTCTTGAAAGACCTGCTTTATGGCTGGGAGGAAAGCAAGTCTCTGAAGAAACTGAAAAGTATTTGGAAGAGTACCAGTCTGCTTTGTGAGGGGTTTGTGGAATAGGAGAAACTAAATGTAATCATGAAGGGGAGTTGTCATGACCCAAACAAGAGGGCCATGGCTTGTACCCAGACCTTACTTGCCAAGCATCACTAGACATATATTCACCACATAATCATAAATAAACATGGGCCACGAGGGCCATCATGAGGTAACCTGCTGACTCATAGAAATAATAAGTTGAAAAGGGACAGACAAAGCATATATGTACATACATAGATGTTGGACATGACTGTACGAGCCGACAAGGCTACCATAGGTGACTATACAACAAAAACATAGGCTGAGAAGGCCACATAACATCTTACTACATCATAATTGTCTACGAGCCTCTACCGGAATACGTGACATCATAAGGTCAAGATAGGGCCCCGTCATACCCATATGTATATCAAAAATACCTTACCAAGACTTAGATTGCAACTATGGAACAAGTAGAGTGGTCCAATATGAGCTGAATAAGCAACCTACTGGTGTGGTCCGTCGCCCTGTCTACCTAAACCTGCGAACATGAAATGCAGCGTCCCCCAGGAAAAAGGGACGTCAGTACGAATAATGTACAATATGTAAGTTATGAAGAGTAGCATAATAGAGAAAAGAAAGTAACATGAGACAAGAGAGAATCCACCCGTAAAGAATGCCTCTGAGGGCCATAATACTCATAAGTGTCGTACATGTGCGTATATAACACCTGGTCATACATATATATGCGTATATAACGCCATCAAGCCTCTGTGGGCATCCCATCATATCATGTCGGCCTATGTGGGCATAATCATCATCATATACCAGCTGATCAGGTGGTGGTGCGTATATAACGCCTTCCCTTTCCCATACACCGTATACATATATATGCATATCATATAGTAGCATTTATAACGCCTTTGAGGCCATGGTCTATACATGTATATAATGCATGAATGATAATAAGACACTCTGAGTCTATCAGAGTGACATAGGGTCGTTGCACCTCTGATTAACATTATGAAACTACCATATAAACAGAGTTTTCATTATGAGTCAATAAGATAAGATATACATGAATCAACAAACTTCTTCAATAGAATAAAGGACATATACATTTCTAGCGTTCAAGAGTAGAGTTACTTTGGACGGACATTCGTTTAAGTTCGTTTACATATGGGTCATGCCAAAAGAAGAAAGAGTTAACCTTAACATACCTTGGTTGCTAACAACTCAATAGATGCTGCCCGTAATAGGTCAACCTATATCAAGGTATTAGAACTACGGTTAATGCCATGGAAGAACTCAAAACATGATCTAAGCTTGTAGCTCTCTTACAGAAAATTGGGCAGCACTTCCCTTCCTCACTTCCCCAAATTCAAAACAGCACCAAACAACGATATTAACAATATCAATAACCAATCCCATCGATACAACCCTTCAAAAATGTAAAAACAACTCCCACAATCTAATAAAATAGTATCCTACACCAGTCCACAACTTCTAGTTACTGCCCCATATGTTTTCATGGAACTAATACTTCTAACACCTACACAAGCTCAACATATGAAGGGAGGGAAATTTCTTACCTTAGCTGTCCAATAACTCCTTATTTCCACTTTGTTTCAACTAGAACCTACCAATAATAACTCTGCTCCTTTAGATTTTTGAAGAAGAACTAAACTTGCCTCCATAAATGACAAAAATGTTGTTGCTACATAGAAATTAATTGAGCAAAGTGAAGTTGCATGTTGTTGGACATTTTTCCCTTACTTCAAAAGAATACCCAAGGTGAAGAACAATTCTCAAAGTGGAAAAAATCCTCCTCCGTGTGAAAGAACAAGCTGGGAATGGTTTTCTTACTCAAAAGAGCATCAAAATTGTATATGAATCCTCTAATATCAATTATGGTTGTTGCCCAAGTTCATGAGAAACTTCCTAAGCTATTTGATGCTACCAATATGTTGGTCACGTTTTTGTGAAGGGATTCAGCAAGCAAAATGAAGTGTAGACATATATATATATATATATATATGACTCATCTAATTGCTCCTCAATGTGATGACAAGTAGCAACTCATTAAATAGGGGGTGGTGAAACAAGCTAGTGAAGCACATAACTCATTATCCACTCCTTTGCAAGTAGGTGATACACCTACTTGTCACATACTTGCTTAGTTAGTAGATGATGCATACCTTATAACATTTAGAAAAGTATCTCGTCCTTGTTTAATAATAGCAACATGTGTTAAATACTCAAGCTAGTAGGACGTGTAAGCAAGCAACTTAATTTTATTTGCACGAAATCTCATTTCTTACATTTAAGTGAATTCTTCAACCTCAACTTAAGCGTACATATTTTTGAACAAAAATATGAGACATTATATCTCTTTCCAAGTCTCATTCACCTTAACCAATGTAGAGGGGTTTCATCCTTTCCGAGCCTACATTAGATAACTTATGTTAACAATGACGTACAAAGTATGGGGTGTAACATCCTTCCCCCTTAGGAACATTCGTCCTCGAATGTGGGGGCGTACACAAGTATAAAAACCATCCTTATGTCTTTCTGAAAATTCCGACGGAGTGTATCCTATAAATGTGACAATCCGAACCCCTGTAAACACACAGAAGATATCCAAACTTGCCTCGTAAGGCCATACATCATAATGTACATAATATTAGACCTCACATAGTCGTCAAACACCAATTATAACAATCTGAAATAGAACTCAGCTTATGCTTCTCTGCAAACTTCAGCATGGCATGAAATAGGTAAGGATATTTGTGTTTCATCTCCTCTTCCACCTCCCATGTCATCTTTTCTACATTCTTATTCAACCATAGAAGTTTCATGGAGGCTACTTCTTTATTCCTTAGCTTGCGGACTTGTCGATCTAAGATAGTAATAGGAACCTCTTTATATGATAGGTCCTTTGTAACTTTCACATTGTCAATCGGTATAATCTGGGAAGTATCCCCAACACATGCTCTCAACATAGAAACATGGAAGACCAGATGAACAAATTCTAACTCAGGAGACAGGTCCAATTCATAAGCCACTTGGCCTATTCGTCGAATTATGCGATATGGCCCAATGTACCTTGGACTGAGCTTTCCCTTTTTCCCAAATCTCATTACACCCTTCATAGGAGAAATCTTCAAGAAGACCCAATAATCCACTTGGAACTCTAAGTCCCGCCATCGCACATCTTAATATGACTTCTGATGACTCTAAGCAGTTAACAATGTTCATGGATAAGCTTCACCTTCTCTATGGCTTGGTGCACAAGGTTAGGCCCATATAATTTTGATTCGCCTATTTCAAACCATCCATTATGAGATCTACATTTCCGTCTATACAAAGCCTCTTATGGAGCCATTTTGATACTAGCATGATAACTATTATTGTACGCAAATTCAATAAGGGGTAAATGATCATCCCAACTTCCCTTAAAGTTCAATACACAAGATCAAAGCATGTATTCAAGCGTTTGAATCGTACGCTCGACCTGCCCGTTTGAAGGTGGAAAGTTGTGCTAAGATTAACTTGAGTGCCCAAATCTTTTTGAAATGATCTCTAGAAATTAGATGTGAACTGCACATCTCGGTCAGATATAATAGAAAAAGGCACACCATGAAGGCGAACAATATCCTTAACGTACAACCTCGCATAGTCCTCGGCTGTGTAGGTAGTTTTGATCGCCAGGAAATGAGCTGATTTGGTCAGTCTATCAATAATCACCCAAATAGAATCAAACTTATGATAAGAGCAAGGTAAACCCATAACGAAATCCATATTAATCATTTCCAATTTCCACATCGGGATCTCAATGTTCTGAGTCAAGCCGCTGGGTTTTTGGTGCTCTACTTTTACTTGCTGACAATTAGGACACTGAGGTACAAACTCTGCAATGTTCCTCTTCATGTCGTTCCACAAATACATACCTTTGAGATCATGATACATCTTAGTAGATCCAGGGTGAATGGAATATTGTGAGCAATGGACCTCCATCATAATCTTGTCTCATAATCCCGCTACATTTGGAACACACAAACAACCTTGGTGTATGAGAACCCAATTTCCGTTAATCTCAAATGTTGTGATCTTCTTTTGTTGAATACCCTATGTGATTTTTCCTAAAATAGGGTATTCCCATTGATGTTCCTTAACTAACGATATGAGGGACGACTCTGATGTATCCCGAATCACAAATCCACCATCTTTTGAACCCATTAATCGGACTCCCAACCTAGCTAACTGATGGAGCTCTCTTATCAACTCTTTCCTCTTGGACGGCACTGGCATTAAGCTGACCATATACTTGAGACTAAGTGCATCCGCTACAATATTAGCTTTACCAAGATGGTATAAGATGTCCACATCATAATCTTTCAATAATTCAAGCCACCTTTATTGTCTCAAGTTCAACTCTTTTTGCTTAAATATATACTACATACTCTTATGATCCATAAAAATGTCTACATGAACACCATACAAGTAGTGTCCCTAAATTTTCAGTGCATAGACCACTGTGGCTAACTCCAAATCGTGCATAAGATATTTCTTCTCATGCTTCCTCAATTGCCTTGATATATAGGCAATCACCTTACCATGTTACATCAACACGCATCCCAAACCCATTAATGAGGCACCACAATACACAATATAGCCTTCTGGACCCTCTAGAAGAGTAAGAACTGGTGTCGATGTTGGTCTATCCTTTAACTCATGGAACTCTGCTCACAAGCATCAGACCACTGGAACTTTATGGCCTTTTGTGTCAACCTTGTCATTGGTGCTTATATGGTAGAAAATCCCGCCACAAACCTCTTATAATAGCCGGCTAATCCTAAAAGATACGAACCTCTGATGAAGTCGTGGGCCTCGGCTAATTCTTCACCGCTTCTATCTTTTGAGTGTCAACTCTTATACCTTTATCTGACACTATATGATCGAGGAAAGCCATTAAATTCAACCAAAACTCACACTTGGGGAGCTTAGCATACCACTTACGATCCCGGAGCGTATGTAGTACTACCCCCAAGTGATCCGCATGCTCCACCTCCGAGTGAGAATAAACCAGAATATCATCTATAAATACTATCACAAATACATCCACAAATGGGCGAAACACGTTATTCATTAGATCCATAAATGCTGCTGGCGCGTTTGTGAGCCCAAATGACATTACTAAGAACTCGAAGTGCTCATACCTTGTTCTGAAAGCCGTTTTTAGAATGTCCTTCTCCTTGACCCTTAACTGATGGTACCCTGACTTTAGGTCAATGTTTGAAAAACATTTTGCACCCTGTAACTGATCAAACAAGTCATCAATTCTGGGAAGAGGGTACTTATTCTTAATAGTGACTTTATTCAGCTGCTGATAGTCAATACACATTCGCAACGAGACATCTTTCTTTCTTCCAAACAATACCAGAGCAACCCAAGGGGATATGGTGGGCCTAATGAAGCCTTTCTCAAGAAGATCCTTTAATTCTTTCAATTCAACTGGAGCCATTCTATGAAGAGGGATAGATATCGACTGAGTGTTTGGCAACACATCAATATCAAACTCAATCTCCCTCTCGGGAAGAAGGCCTGGAAGTTCATCTGGAAATACATCACGAAACTCATTAACCATAGGAATCGATTGAAGGGTAGGTGGTTCAGCATCGATATCTCTGGCCCGAACAAGATGGTATATACAACCTTTGAAAATCATGTTTCTTGCCTTAAGGTATGAAATAAATCTACCCTTTGGCGTCGTAGTATTACCCTTCCATTCAAGGACTGGCTCACTTGGAAACTGAAATCTAACAATCTTTGTTCGGCAATCCACATTAGCGTAGCATGATGCCAGCCAATCCATGCCCATAATAATATCAAAATCAACCATTTCTAACTCTACTAGATCCGCTAGGGTTTGATGGTTACAAATTAACACTGCACAATTCCGATAGACCCATCTAGCTACTACCGACTCACCAACTGGTGTAGATACCACAAATAGCTCTCTTATCCACTCAAGCTCCATGCCAAACTTACATGCAATGAAGGGGGTGACATATGATAGATTGGATCCTGTATCTAACAATGCATATACATTATGTGAAAAGACTGATAATATACATGTAATAACATCAGGTGAAGACTCCTGATCCTGTCGACCCATCAATGCGTAAATGCGATTCTAGCTACCACCGAAGCTAATTGCTCCATTCCTACCTCTGCCTTGACTGGCTGATGTCTGCTGACCTTGCCTCGATTGGTGTACTGAAGATGATAAAGCTGCTACAGATCCAGTCGGTTGGGCCCTAACACCCTCACCTCTTGCCGGACAATCTCGCATAATATGACCAAAATTACCAAAAAAATAGCACACATTTGATCCTCATTGGCATGGCCCCGAATGGGCCTTACCACACCGCTCACATCGAGTCAAAGGTAGCCTCATCTAACTAGAATCCCCTCTATAATAGGACCCTAATACTCGTAAACTCAGACCTGGTCCAGATTGAGCAAACCGATCAACCCTCGACCTCAAAAACTATGGTAGTGCACTAGCTACCGAGTAGGATGGGCTCCTATAAAACTGTGGCCTAGCCCCACCTATGAACTCTCCTATGTCACCTATGGAATGGGCCTTCTTGTGCTGGCCCCTATCATGCTCTCGATCTACCCGCTGTTGTCTCTTATAATCCTCCAGATTCTGTGCATAAGCCTGAATGTGAGTAATATACATACTCGGATTCAGAGAAGCTGTAGTACACTCATTGACCAAGTGCGACCCCAAGCCAGTAACAAACCTATGTACCCGGTCGCTCATCTCAGCTATAATCATAGGAGCATATCTAGCCAATGAATTAAACTGCAAGCTATATTTCTGAACACTCATATTATCATGCTCAAGACGTAGAAATCTATCCTGCCTGGCCCGTCGGAGCTTGACTGATAGAAAATGTTGTAAGAAGGCCTCTGAAAACTCTATCCAACTTGCTGGTGGGGCACAAAGTCCCCTTGAATGCTCCCATGTCTCATACCAGGTCACCGCAATATCCCACAATCTATAAGAAATAAACTTTACCGACTCAGTAATGATGGCTTCTATTACCCGCAAGGTATGCTGCATCTGATCTAGAAAATTTTGTTGGTCCACATTTAGGTCTGATCCCATGAATACCAGAGGGTCTAGGTTGATGAAATCCCAAGCTCTCACACTAACTGCTCTATCACAAGGACCGATTGTCTGACGTTGGGCCTGGACAGCCACCAATCGAGTTAATAATTGTACCACACTTCGCATATCATGATCCTTATCTGGAGTATCTAGTGGAGGAACTCGGGGTACTGCTGCCCCACTAAGCTCCTCTGGAGGTGGTGGAGTCGGGGAATCATATGGAAGAGTCACACTGTGGGCCTTACTTTGGCCCTCACTAGCGGGTGGCACTCGACTGGTACCCTCACCCGCAACCATATTCAACGCCCTCTTACTCTAGGACTTCTTCCTTGCTGTGGGCATTGCTGAAATTATAAACACTAGATGTATTAGGAGTAGGATGCTTATAACTCAGCTCTACTGCACGATTTAGAATAAAAAGGAAAGGTAACCATACTAAATGCCTCGTAACCTCCTGGTAATAAGTGTGGTGCACAACTCACCCATAAATAAGACTCTACTAGGCACGGCTTGCAGACTCCCTAGGACAAACCTGCTCTAATACCAAGTTTGTCACAACCCAAATCGGAGGGCCATGAAGGGCACCCGGACCTTACTTGCCGAACACCACTAGACATACATTCACCATATAATCGTAAATAAGCATGGGCCACGAGGACCGTCATGAGGTAACCTGCTGACTCATAAAAATAATAAGCTGAAAAGGGTGCAAGACCGACAAGACATATATGTACATACATAGATGCTGGACATGACTGTACGAGCCGACAAGGCTACCATAGGTGACTATATGACAAAAACATAGGCCGAAGAGGCCACATAACATCTTACTACATCATAACTGTCTACAAGCCTCTACTGGAGTATGTGACATCATAAGGTCGGGATAGGGCCCCACCATACCCATATGCATATAAAAAATACCATACCAAGACTTAGACTGCAACTCTGGAACAAGTAGAGTGGTCAAATATGAGCTGAATAAGCAACCTACTGGTGCGGTCCGTCACCCTGTCTACCTGAACCTACGGACATGAAACACAGCGTCCCCTAGACAAAAGAGACGTCAGTACGAATAATGTACAGAGTATGTAAGGCATGGAGAATAGCATAATATAAACATGAAGTAACATGAGACAAGAGAGAATCCACCTGTAAACAATGCCTCTGAGGGCCAAAATATGTATAAGTGTCGTACATGTGCGTATATAACGCCTGGTCATACATATATATACGTATATAACACCATCAAGCCTCTGTGGGCATTCCATCATATCATGTCGGCCTATGTGGGCATAATCATCATCGTATATAACGCCTTCCTTTTTCCATACCCCATATACATATATATGCATATCATATTGTAGCGTATATAACGCCTTTGAGGTCATGGTATATACATGTATATAATGCATGAATGATAATAAGACACTCTGAGTCTATTAGAGTGACGTAAGGTCGTTGCACCTCCGATTAACATTATGGAACTAACATATAAATAGTCCTTTCATTATGAGACACTAATACAAGATATACATGAATCAACAAACTTCTTCAATAGAATGAAGTACATATACATTCCTAGCTTTCAAGAGTAGAGTTACTTTGGACGGACTTTCATTTACGTTCATTTACATATGGTTCATGCCAAAATAAGGAAGAATTAGCCTTAACATACCTTGGTTGCTAACAACTCAATAGATTCTGCCCGTAATAGTTCAACCTACATCAAGGTATTATAACTATGGTTAATGCCATGGAAGAACTCAAAACATGTTTCTAAGCTAGTAGCTCTCTTACGGAAAATTGGGCAGTACTTCCCCTACATTTCCTCACTTCCCCAAATTCAAAACAATACCAATCAACAATATCAATAACCAATCCCATCTATACAACCCTTCAAAAATGAAAAACAACTCTCATAATCCAATAAAATAGTATCCTACACCAGTCCACAACTTGTAGTTACTGCCCAATATATTTTCATGGAACTAATACTTCTAACACCTACACAAGCTCACACACTTGAACGGAGGGAGATTTCTTACCTTAGCTATCCAAGAACTCCTTATTTCCACTTTGATTCAACTAGAACCTGCCAATAACAACTGCGTTCCTTTAGATCTTTGAAGAAGAACTAAACTTGCCTCTATAAATGAATAAAACGTTGCTGCTACAAAGAATTTAATTGATCAAAGTGAAGTTGCAGGTTTCTTGATGTTTTCCCCTTACTTCAAAAGAATTCCCAAGGTGAAGAACAATTCTCAAAGTGGAAAGAATCCTCCTCCAAGTGAAAGAACAAGCTAGGAACATTTTTCTTGCACAAAAGAGCATTAAAATATTATATGAATCCTCTAATATCAACTATGGTTTCTGCCCAAGGTCATGAGAAACTTCCTAAGCTATTTGATGCTACCAAGATGTTGGTCACGTTTTTTGTGAAGGGATTTAACAAGCAAAATGAAGTGTAGACATATATATATATATATATTGAATGACTCATCTAGTTGCTCCTCAATATGATGAAAAGTAGAAACTCTTTAAATAGGAGCTGGTGAAGCAAGATGGTGAAGCACGTAACTCATTATCCACTCCTTTGCAAGTAGGTGATGCACCTACTTGTCACCTACTTGCTTAGTTAGTAGATGATGCATACCTTATAACATTTAGACATGTGTCTCGTCCTTGTTTAATAATCGTGACATGTGTTAAATACTCAAGCTAGTAGGACGTGTAAGCAAGCATCTTAGTTTTATTTGCCTGAAATCTCATTTCTTACATTTAAGTGAATTTGTCAGCCTCAACTTAAGCATGCATATTTTTTAACAAAATTATGGGACATTATCTCTTTCCAAGTCTCATTTACCTTAACCAATGTAGAGGGGTTTCATCCTCTCCGAGCTTACGTTAGATAACTTACGATAACAACGAAGAATAAAGTATGGGGTATAACAGGAGTCTACTACTGTGCAGTCATTGAAGTTCATGCATCTTAATTTATTAACCTCTAATGTAAATACTATTTTATTGTGATTATGTATATATGGTAGTTTCCTCTTTTATGAGTGTATGGTAGAATATATTTATTTTATGAGAAGATACTGTTAAGGCCGCCTCTAAGAATAACCAACACTTAAGGGTCGTTTGGTAGCTGGTTAGGATTATGCAGGTATTAGTAATGTAGGTATTAGTTATGCATATATTAGTTATGCATGTATTAATAATGCATGTATTAGTTATGTAGGAATTAGTAATGCATGTATTAGATAGGCATGTGTTAGTTATGCAGGGTTTAGTTATACATAAATTATTTCTTTGGATGCTGGTTTGTTATATTAAAAATTAATAAATATTTATTTACAATTAAAATTAATTTATTATATTTTCTTTTTACAAAATATTAAACTATTATATTATAAAATTATATACAAATATTTATTTAGAAAAGGAAAATATTTAATGGGGAAGTGATAAGGGTAATATTATCATTTCAATTTTTTATTCATGTATAAGTTATTCCACCTTCTACCCCGCACAAAATAATACATATATTTCCTCATAATGTCACGACCCAAAATCGGGGGTCGTGATGGCATCAACTCTGACGAGTCGGTAAGCCAACCATTGCCTAAAAACATTCCAAAATCAATAAAAAGAATAAGTGCGGAAAAATAAGAAACAACCTTAAAGTCTTTAAATAAATCCATAAATAGTCAAAATACTGAAGTAAAAGGATTTTCCCCAAAATCGGGTGTCACAGAACAAGAACTAACTAGAGATCAATACAAGTCTTGGGAATACATATGTCCTGAAATACATATAAATTTTCTGAAATGAAGGACAAAATATAAATGCATAAGAAAGAGAATTTGAGGCTAAGGATCGCCTGGTAGCTCACCCCGTAGATCCTCCTAGCAGCTCCTCAACGGGCTGGGTAGTCACGAGTCCCGCTAGTGCTGTGAACTGTACGTGCACATAAAAAGGGTGCGACAAGTTATCGCGATCCAAAATCCCATTGTGTCGTGAGGGTACCTACCCTAACCTGTAGGCAAACCACAATCATCCAAACAAAATAATATGAATGTAAATGCGGAAAAGGAAATAACAAAAGTATTGTCTAAAAATGTAAAGAACAGAATAATAATAATAAGAAATGAGTTCCAGTGCCGGGAAGGAATCTATGGCTCATCTTGGGCATCAAGAACAATCTCCAATAATCTGCGCTAAAGTTGCTCCACCACCGTCTAGCTCAGTACCTGCACATAGTAGATGTATGCTAGGCATGTGTACGGGAAGCATGTGTACCCAGCATCATCATCGACCGACCCTAACTATAATGGTGTTGAGGGTTGATACTTTTTCAAACTTCTCTACTAGTTAGTCAACAAATTATAAAGACAATTCAATTATCCAAATCTACCAATAGTTTCAATAGTTTAACAAAGTACAAGAATCATCAAGGTTCAGAAGTCTTATCACAGTTTCCAAGTATAAACTAATGTTAAGTCCAACAGTATTACCAAATAAGGGTCTACCTATTCTTATGTGTTTTCCTACTTTGCTTTGATTTGAATTTGATGTGTGAGTCTCTAGCTATGCATAATCATGTTTCTACACCAGTTGGGGACTCTAAAGTGGTAGATCGGGCATATTTAGGCTGTTTAGTTACTTTGATGGGGTATGATACTCAAGTAGACTTGAAAGTTTTCAATATGGTAGATTTTGATGCTATTTTGGATATGGATTGGTAAGCTCTGTATCAAGCTATCTTGGATTGTTATGCCAAGATTGTTACCTTAGCCATGCTGGGTATTCCTCAGTTAGTGTGGAAGGGTACTCTTAGCCAGTATCCGAAAAAGGTCATCTCATTTCTTAAGGCTCAGAAGATGGTAGAAAAAGGGTGTCTTTCTTATGTGGCTTATGTTTGTGATACAAGTGTGGAGACTCCTCCATTGGAGTCTATTCCGATAGTTCAGGAGTATCCAAAGGTGTTTCCTACAGTCCTTCCCTCTATTCTGACGGATCGTGATATTGACTTTTGTATTAATAGAGAGCTAGTCACTCAACCGATTCTATCTCTCCATATCGGATGACACCGATCGAGTTGAGGGAGTTGAAGGAGTAATTGCATGATCTATTGAGTAAGGGGTTTATTCGATCCAATATTTCACCTTGGGGTGCTCTAGTGTTGTTCGTGAAGAAAAATGATGGATCTATGCGCATGTGTATCAATTATAGGGAGCTGAACAAGGTGACTATAAATAACAAGTATTTGATACCTCGCGTTGATGACTTATTTGATTAGCTACAAGATGCATTAGTCTTTTCTATGATTTATTTGAGGTCCGATTATCATCAGCTGAAGATCAAGACCGAGGATGTTCCTAAAATGGCCTTCCGGACTCGATATAGGCATTATGAGTTCTTGGTGATATAATTTGGGTTGATGAATGCACCTGCAACCTTTTTAGAGTTGATGAATGGAGTGTTCAGACCCTACTTGGATTCGTTGGTGATTTTATTTATTGATGATGATATCTTGGTATATTCGCAAAGCGGGGAAGAGCATGGGCAGTATTTGAGAATCGTGCTTGGTATTCTAAAGGAAAAGCAGTTCTATGAAATTTTTTCAAAGTGTGAGTTCTGGCCCAATTCGGTAGCCTTTTTTGGGACATGTGGTGACTAGTGATGGTATCATGGTAGATCATAAGAATATTGAGGCGATTCAGGATTAAATTCGTCTTGCTTTGGTTACTAAGGTTCAGAGTTTTATTGGCCTCGCAGGGTATTATCGGCATTTTATGAAGGGATTTTCATCCATTGCATATTCGTTGACTAGATTGACTCAAAAGGAAGTAGCATTTCAGTGGTCCGAGGAGTGTGAGGTGAACTTTCAAAAGCCCAAGGCCTTATTGACTATCACTCTAATTTTGACATTGCCAGTTGAGGGAGAGAGCTTTACCATGTATTGTTATGCTTCTGTAGTGTGTCTTGGGTGTGTGTTGATTTAGAAAGGAAAAGTGATATGGTTCTAGGCAATTAAAGGTTCATGTGAAGAATTATCCCACTTATGACTTAGAGTTTGCAACGATAATGTTTGCCTTGAAGATTTGGAGTCATTATCTCTATGGGGTGCATTGTGAGGTGTACATTGGCCATTAAATCCTTCAATACTTGTTCAATATGAAGGATATCAATTTAAGATAGCGTAGATAGTTGGAGCTACTTAAGGATTATGACATGACTATATTGTACAACCCGGGCAAAGAAAATGTGGTAGCAGATGCCTTGAGTCGCAAAGCAGTGATCATGGACAATTTGGCTATGTCACACGTGAGAGAGCATCCTATGGCTATGGATTTCCAATCTTTGGAAAATCGGTTTATAAGGCTTGATATTTCATAGCCCGGTAGAGTGTTAGCTTGTGTGGAGGTGCGGTCTTCTTTGTTGGAGTTGATTAGATCTCAGTAGTTCGATGATATTTTATTGTGCAAACTCCGTGACAAGGTGTTGTGGGAAGAGACAAATGAGGTTTTTGTTGATAGTGATGGTGTTTTGAGGATCAAGGGTTGAGGTTTTGTTCCTAGGGTAGGGGATTTGACTAAATTGATCACGGAAGAGGCCTATAGTTTGAGATATTCCATTTACCCAAGGTTTATGAAGATGTACTGTGACTTGAAACAACATTATTAGTGGTGCCAGATGAAGAGGTACATAGTGGAGTTTTTATACCAATGTTAAAATTGCTAGCAAGTGAAATATGAGCACCAGAGGCCTGGTGGTGTGATTCAGAAGATGCCCATTCTCGAGTGAAAGTGGGAGCAAATTACTATGGACTTCGTGGTAGGATTTACATGTACCTTGGGCAAGTTTAATGCTATATGGGTCATTGTGGACAGGTTGACCAAATCTACACATTTCATTCCAATCCAGATGACTTATAATTCAAAGAGGGTGGCTAAGATTACATTCGAAAGATAGTTTGATTGCATGGGGTGCCCATTTTTATCATTTCGGACTGGGGTACACAATGTACTTCTCACTTTTAGATGTCTATTCAAAAGGAGTTGGGTACAAGAGTGGAGCTTAGTACAACTTTTCACTCTCAAATTGATGGCCAGTCCAAACGGATTATTCAGGTTTTTGAGGATATGTTGCGAGCCTATGTGATTCACTTTGGTGGTCATTGCGACCAGTTTCTACCCTTGGCAGAGTTTGCGTACAACAACATATACCATTCGAGTCCTGAGATGGCACCATTTGAGGCCTTGTATTGTAGGAGGTATCACTCATCGGTTGGATTGTTTGATACTTTTGAGGTTCGACCTTGGGGTGCTGATCTTTTGAGGGATTATTTATATATGGTTAAGTTGATTCAGGATCAGCTTCTTACAACCCAGAACAGACAAAAGAGCTATGCAGATCAAAAGGTTCGTGCTTTGGTGTTTATGGTTAGAGAGTGGGTTTTGCGGAAGGTTTCACCCATAAAGGGTGTGATGATATTTGGGAAGAAGGGAAAGCTTAGCCCGAGTTTTATTGGTCATTTTTAGATAGTGGGCAGAGTTGGTGAGGTGGCCTATGAGTTAGCTTACCTCATGGTTTATCCGGGGTGCACCCTGTTTCATGTGATTAAATGGTATTGAAGAAGTATATTTATGATGGTTCTCATGTGATTAAATGGTATTCAGTGATATTTGATTAGAACTTAGCTCATGTGGAGGGGCCTGTAGCTATTTTGGACAGGCATGTTCGAAAGTTGAGGTCTAAGGATATAGCTTCTGTGAAAGAGAAGTGGAGAAATCGCCGGGTGGAGAAAGCTACTTGGGAGTTTGAGTCTGATATACGGGATAACTACTCTGAGTTATTTCATAGTCCAAATATTTTATTTTTTTTACCGTTCGAGGACGAACGTTTATTTAAGTGGTATCTAGTGTAATGAGTCAAAAAGTCATTTTACTTGTTTTGCTTAGAAATCCTTAAGTTACCCTTCCAGAGTCTTTAGTTGCTTGTTTGTGACATGTGGGGATGGGTAGCTCAGTTCCCGATGTGATCGGATAGGTTTCATACCCTTCTTGGTGAGTTTGGAAATTCCCAAGTTAAGAGAATAGAGGGGTTTGACTCATAGTTGACTTTTGGATAAATGCACTTTTTTGTGGTTTCATCAGTTCCATTAGATCCCTAATGACATTTATAACATAGTCAAGCCTTTGGTTCAGTTCCCAAGGCAACTGGGTGCGTTTTGGGTGTTTGGTTGTTGAATAGTAAAACTAGAACTTAAGGGTTGACATTGGTCAAACCCAAGACTTAGAGACCTTTTTCAAGAATTCAGAGTGCGCGAGCAGGTCTGGAATGTGTTTTTATGATAGGAATGCATATTTGGTTTTTATCTGGGATGTCCCAGAAGTGTTTCAAATGTTTGACGAAGAGTTAGAGGATTTGGGGTTGTTGCTGGTTTCTGGTGTTCACACCAGCCACCCCTTGTCCGCTTTTGTGTGTCTGGCTCTACGGATGTTCAACTCGCAGATGCAAGATTTGACCAGGTATTGAGTTTCTGCTTCTACAGATAATTTTCTAGCAGAGGCGAGTGCGCCTCTGCGAAATTCCTTCCGCCCTAGAGGATATCCAGGATTTTTAAATGACCTCCCCTTTGAGGCGTATTTTTTGCCAAACTGTATATGCGCCAGCGGATTCGATTCTGCTTAAGAGGATCGTTGTTCAATATGAATATTTATTGACCTAGAAACATTCCCATTCCCCAAATATTCTTTCCCTAGGTTAGAGCTCGACTAAGAGGAGGCTGATTGAGGATTTTCAAGTTGGTTCTTCAATAGAGGTATAATTTCTTCTTCTAATTATAGTGTAATTAATTAAGTTCCCTATCCTAAGTGTAATATCTAAATTGGGGGATGATAGTGTAGTTTCATGTTAAGAATAAGAGGGTAAGATTTGTAATTTGGGGATTGGTTTTTGATTAGTTGATGCTAATATTGTATACTAGTGTTAATCCATGCTAAAAGATGATGTTTAATTGATTAATTTCATGTTAGAAACTCTTTTTGGAATTTGGGATAATTTTGTGGTTAAGATATTGGGGCTTTTTGCCAAATTTGCAATTGAGGATCCAATCGGGCTTAGTTATCAAATTCACTTAAGGATATGACTATTTAGCATGTTAGTATACTATTCAAGTAATAAAGTTTGGATTTTGTTATTGTGGGCCCGAGTTCCTTTGTAGTTTGACTTGGGTATTCTAGTCTTATATGTCGATGTGGTTACCGTTAGACCTGTAATGTCATCTAGTTTATGTAAATGAACTGAGTGTGCTCATGAGGAGGCTCAGAGGAAAGGGAAAGTTGTTGCTTAATTCTTCGGCTCCAAAATAGGAAAATTGAGACTTAGTAGACTCTAATATAGTGTTTATGTGTTGGAATGCTAATTAATGGGTATTTGGGAGTCCCATACTAGTGAGGTGACGAGCACTTGTACGAGTACCAGTGAACTTAAATGGTAATTCAATGAACTAGTATGTTGTACATGACGGATATTATATGTTTAGCCTTTGGGCCACGAGTGGTGGATAAATCCGCTTAGGTTGGTATAATTGCTGACTATTTGGGCTCGTAGCCATGTTTGATAGCTTATCATTGATTTGACTTGTCATGCATTCATCACTCTACATATCATTTATACATATTATATTTGGCCCTTGAACTGTTGGGATACTGATGAAACGGGCTTGATAGCCAGTTATTGGATATGGTACATGATACGAGAGTGATGACTGATGATGACACTACAGCCACAGAGTTGGGATCCAACGGGATCAGATGGGTATATGGACCTTATGAGTCCCCCATAGTTCACGTGACACCTATTGTAGTAGCTTGTATATACCAGGTACGTATGGCCATTGCATACATACATATCATCTGCATTGCATTAATTCATATTCTTAATATGTATTCATGTTATGTGTACTCAGTGTTGATTTCTGGTAGAGTTTATGATCTTATTGCCGTGATAGGAGAAATACTAATACTTGAAAATTATAAATGTTATGAAGCCGAGTTGTGAGACTTGATGGGACTAGACACCTTGAAAGGGGTTGGATCAAACAAAATGGTAGTAGGTCGATGGAAAACCGACAGAGTACCTATGATCACAAAATTAGAGGCCTTTACCTCGAATCTTCCCAGAAATGCATAAAAAATACCACGACCACCCAAAGTTTGAGTACCCCCACGTCTACTACCTCGACCGGACTGAGCACGACCTCGACTTGTCTAAGGGCTATGCTTTTCGCCCTGAGAACCACATCTAGTACTCTGGGACCCACCTCTAGACGACTACCCCACTGCTCTAGAT
Source organism: Anisodus tanguticus (assembly GCA_034509755.1). Lineage (NCBI taxonomy): Eukaryota > Viridiplantae > Streptophyta > Magnoliopsida > Solanales > Solanaceae > Anisodus > Anisodus tanguticus. Next base: position 22,922,717 of record CM067560.1, on the reverse strand, counting down.
CCTGAACGCTGAGATCACTGGTACTGTCCACCATGCCTAAATTTAGGGCAATCCCTGTTAAAATGTAAAAGGTCACCACACTCAAAGAACCTCTAGGAACTGTCGACAACAGAGAAGAAGTGGCACCAGAATGACCACCACGGCCAAAAGGCCGGTAAGAACTCTAGGTTAACTGCCCCAAACCATGAAAAGTATGCAAAGGCTGGCCTCTCTCAGATGTAGGCATAGCAACAACAACTAAACTAGCACTCACACGGTGATGACCTCCACCATAATTACTCCTAAATCCAGATGAGGAAACTACCTGAGTGTTAAAATGAGGCTTCTTGACCACTCTCTCCTCATAATCTTCTCGCCGAATAAGATCTGCCTCTCTCACTGCATCAATAATATGCTGGAAGGTGGAATATGTGGCAGCTATCTGTGATACGATCAAATGAATAGGACAAATCAACCATTGGTAAACCTCTTCACCCTCTCATGTTCATCGGGAAAAATTATCAAAGCATGGCGAGACAATGTATGGAAGTGTGTCTCGTACTCTGTCATAGTCACACGCCCCTAGCGTAACCTCTTGAACTAAGCTCATCTCTTCTCTTTGACACTACGAGGCATGAACTTCTGCAAGAAAACCTGAGTAAATAATACCCAAGTGAGAGTAGGGGACCCTATTAGTCTAGACACAAGATAAGACCTCTACCATTGTTTGGCAGGCTCAACTATCTGAAAGGTAGTATAATCAACTCCACATGACTCCACTAAATCAAGGTTGTGCAACTTCTCATGATAGCTAATCAAGAACTCATAATCATCATCTGGATCTCCATCATAACTAAGAGGATACAACTTCCTAAACCTCTCAATCATCTTTTGCTCCTCAATAGACATCGCGGGCTGAGTAGATGGAGGTGTAGAAGGACAAGGCACTGTCACACCTATGAAATGGGGAACCCCAACAAGTGCTGGTTGAACCCCTAGTGTCTGAAAACAAGGCATAGACACATAGTCATGAGTTTGCCCTCCAATTTTAGTTTGTGACCCATCAAAAGTGACTAGCTGAATACCCCAAGTTATAGTCTCTAGAAATTTTTTGTTATACCCCATAGTTCCGCGTTCCATCGTGTCATCGATTGATACCTATTCCCCGGGAAGAGGTATGACCTTTTGAAATGATAATAATGGCATATAGCTTGTTTATGGATGTTCTGGGGCATGTGAAATCTAAATGGATCAAGGGAAATATGTTTCGACGAAATTGGAAACTGGGCATATACGACGGCAAGGTTGACGGACCATCAAAATGCCAAGGTGAACCATTAAAGTGCCTGAGATATTTTGATCTCAAGAGACAGATTGACGGTTTGACGGACCGTTGAATATTTTGACAGACCGTCAAAATGCAAACTTAAACTGTCAAGGTTCCTGTACTTTTGAGATCTCAGGAGGCAACTTGACGGCCAAGGTTAACAGACCATTAATCTTACCGTCAAGTTGCGGCGGTGGAAAATTACGATCGGGTTTATAAGCGGGTTTAACGATTTGAGCTTCATTTCTCACCAAAATCTAACCTAGAGCACATCATAAATCCTCTCTAAGTATTCCACAACATCCAAGATCAACCCCAAGGAAAATCACGTAAGATTAACGTGATAATTCCCGCGGTAATCATAGAAATCATGTTCCTCGTAGTGAAGAAATTTTTAAAACCCATGATATTGGGGCAAGTTTCTATTTTGAGAGGATTTCGACACATCGAGGTAAAATTTATCCTCCTCTATCTATGTTTGTAATTAATTGATGGTTTGGAGTAAGTTGTGAAAGGATTTTCTTAATCGAAACCCATAAACCTATGAAATTATTTTATATAGACTTGTGGGCTGATTTGCTTGAATTATAAGGTGATATTGATTAGTGAGTTGATTGTTGGTATTGTAAACCTAAAAAAATATGTTTCGGAGAATCATGGGATCGAATTAGATAGGTACCGTTTGTTAATAAGTCCAAGAATCCTTTGTGTTTAATATAATCGATAAAGATGCCTAAATGAACTTTCTTTTCTGGAATATGGATCTGATATTGATATCAACCCCGTTGTTGCTATAAATAATCATTAGTAAGGGATACGAAGACTTATTGGGCGACTTGTAGCTTAGTGGATAAGGTATGTAAGGCTACCCTTTTATTTCAATAGCATGGATCCAAAGAATTATCGTTTTCGAAAAGAACGTTAAGAGCTTCACTCTATTTCCTAACAAAGTCTCTTGTTAAGAAGTGGTCATTGCTTATTTTTATTCTTATAATCCTTGTTATTGGTTACTGGTCTTGTCATAAGTCTTCAAAAAGAAGCATTCTAAGGAGTCAATCATCGAGTCGACCACGGGTCATGTTCAGACAAAGCCAAAGAGTTTACGGGTGTAAAAAGAGGCCAATGAGTCATTGTTGTCATAGTATATTATTGATACCCCTAATTCCCATTAGTATTGATATATTTCTTATTGGCATTTGATATCATGCATATAATTATGATCATATATTGGATCGAGTTGCAAGTTCTGCAACATATACATATATTAGATCAGGTTGTACGTTCCATAACTTATACACGTATTTGATCGGGTTGTACGTTCTGCAACATATACATATAATGGATCGGATTGCGCATTCCTCAACACATACATTAATCATTATGCATCTTGTATTACATATCCACACATACACCTAAGAGTAATGACATGTTATATACCTCACGCTGTGAGAGGAGGGTAGTTTACACAGTAAAGGCCTATCTAAACATGTTGTATTTGAGTTTCAGAGTTTCGTTATTCACCTCATATGGCATCAAGGTTGCTTATGCTTTCATTTATATCTTATCTCCTTATAATACTATTATGTTTTCTTTACAGTATATAGTTTTATACTGTTATTCATACTTTATATACTTAGTACATTATTTTGTACTGACGTCCCTTTTACCGGGGCGCTGGGTGTTCATGTCGCAGGTTCTGATAGGGACTCAGCTAGACCGCCACTATAAGTTGTCGAGTGCAGTTGTCCGTAAGTAAGCTTTATCTTCCCCGAAGCTTTCTGGTCTGCTAGTGAGTATGTTTTGTGGAGTTATGTACAGTATGGATATGTCGGGGCCCTGTCATGACCATATGTCAGTGTAGTTACTAGTAGAGGCTCACATACTTGTTTTGGTATTTACATTGTTGATATATAGCCTTGTCAGCTAAGTTGTCCTTTGTTAAACCATGTTGTGACCTCGTCGGTCCTATTATGGATATACATGTTGGGTTGATCCCTCTTGTTCATTGTTGTTGTTGTAATATATCTTAGTACGGCCTTATTGGTCGGAAGTCTATTCGTATGGAAGCCTGGTCATCAGAGTGGTACGTTTGGGCCAGAAGGGCATCAGGTGCCAGCCACATACATACACACCCAGTTTGGAGTGTGACAAATTTGGTATCAGAGTAGATCAGTCTTAGGGAGTCTGTGAGACGTGTCTAGTAGTGTCTTTTTATGGGTATGTTGTGCACCACACTTATAAACAGGAGGCTGCTAGGCATTTAGGGATGGTTGTTGTTCTTTCACTTCCTAGATCATGCTATAGAGCTAAGTTACATAGTTTGAGTCTAATTTGTGCTCTAATTTCTCTTTCAGTAATCATACCAGTTACTATAAGAGCTACTACTAGTAATCGAGCTGGTGCTGATAGGGGTGAAGGTACCAGTAATGCCCCGCCCGGCCAAGTTGATAGAATGAAAGCTAAGGGAGAAACACACTCTCATGTATCACCAGTTCCACCCCCTCAGGAGGAAATTATAGGAGGTGCAGTACCTCCAGCTCCTTTGAATCCAGTTCATCTAATTTCGCAGAATCCGATTACTCTAGTTCATCCACACGAGTCTTCTTAGAAAGGAGTGGCAAATGTCGTACAGTTATTAGCATATATACTAGCCACCATGTAGCATCAGATAAGGGCTTCTACAGGCATTGTGTCTTTTAATGGTATTGAGAGTTCTAGGACTCGGGAAATTCTCAAGTTGAGTCCATCAGTATTCACACGAACTAATCCAAATGTGGACCCCTAAGACTTTATTGATCAAATGTTGCGGGTATTGCATGTGATGCATGCTTCGGAGATAGAGGCAGTAGTGTTGGCCTCTTTTAGATTATGATATGTGGTTGTTTTATGGTATGAGTCTTGGGAGCGGTCTCGAGGACCAGATGCACCTCCATGTGTGTGTGAAGAGTTTTCAGATGCCTTTCTGGATCACTACTTTCCGTTAGAGGTATGAGAGGATAGAGTGGAGCAATTGTTAAATCTCAAATAGAGGGGAAAGAGTGTAAGGGAATACAGTCTGCAGTTCGATTCTCTAGCTAGGTATGCTACAAATATTATGGACACAATGAGGGCTCGAATTCATCGGTTTGTAGAGGATTTGGATCTGCATCTAATTGAGGAGTGTACGACAGCTTCACTGAATAGAGAGATGGATATTGCTAGAATTCAGGCATATGCTCAAGGTGTTGAAGACCGCAAATGGCAACTCCAAGAGGATATGAGTGCGGAGAGATAGTTGACTAAGAGGGCTAGGTTAGCTGGGTCATTCGGAGAAGCATTGGGTAGCTCCAGGCAATAATTTCCTAGACGTCCGCCTCGGTTTGCTATAGTACTCTATCTCAGTTTCAAGGGCCTAGATATGACAGCCATACTCAGTTTTGGATAAGGCAGAGTATGAGAGCTTCAGGTTTTCAGGAGCAAAGGAGTTCGGGCCATATGAAACCACCATTTCCACTTGTAGCCAGTGTGGTAGGAGACATCCAGGATAATGTCATCATGGTGCCGATGTGTGTTATATGTGTGGTGAACCTAGTCATTACATGCGCCAATGTCTAAATAAGGGTATAGATAATATTGACGGATCGATGGCAACATCTTCATTAAGTGTACATCCATAGAGTGGTGGGCCTCAGACCTCAATAGGCAGAGGTAGAGGGCGAGGAGGAGCCTCTAGTTCAGGTGGTGCTTAGAACCACATATGCGCTTTATCTAGTTGCTAGGATTTAGAGTCATTTCCAGATGTTATCACAAGTATATTATCCGTCTTCACCTATGATGTTTATGCATTGTTCGATCCGAGCTCCAATTTGTCCTATGTTACGCCCTTTGTCGCTAGCAAATTTATATTTGAACCAAAGCTGTTGTCAAAGCCATATAAAGTGGCTACACTGGTTGGTGAGACGATTAGAGCAAGATGAATTTATAGGAATTGTACCGTAACGGTCTGTATCGCCCTACTTTGGCAGATTTAGCTAAGTTACCTATGATTGAGGTTGACGTTATTATGGGCATGGTTGGTTAGCTTTTTAATATGCAAATGTCGATTGTCGGACAAAGATTGTCAAGTTCAGTTTTCCAGGCGAGCTGACCCTTGAATGGAAGGGCATTGCAATTATGCCTAAAGGCAGGTTTATTTCCTGCCTGAAGACAAGAAAAATGATTTCTAAAGGTTATATATATCATCTGGTTAGGGTCAGGGATGCAGATACAGAACCCCCAGCCCTTCAATCTATCCCAGTAGTCAACAAATTTCCTGATGTATTTCTGGATGAGCTTCCGGGCATTCCTCCAGAGCGGGAAATTGAGGTCACTATTGATGTACTTCCACATATGAAACCAATATCTATCCCTACTTATCGAATGGCTCCGACCGAGCTGAGGGAATTGAAGGAGAAGTTGAAAGGATTTATTGGAAAAAGGTTTCATCAGACCTAGCACTTCACCATGCAACACACCGGTATTATTTATTTGTAAGAAGGATGGTTATTTAAGGATGTGCATCGACTAAAGACAATTGAATAATGTGACTATCAAGAACAAGTATCCATTTTCGAGGATTGATGATTTATTCGATCAATTACAGGGTACTAAGTATTTTTCGAAGATTGATGTAAGGTCAGGATACCACCAGTTAAGGGTAAAGGAGAAGGATATTCTGAAGACCGCCTTTTGGAGTAGGTATGGCCATTTTGAGTTTTGAGTGATGTCTTTTGGACTCACTAATGCGCCAGCAGCCTTCATGGATTTAATGAACCGAGTCTTCAAGCCATTCTTAGATATCTTCGTGATCATATTAATTAATGATATCTTGGTATACTCAAGGATAGAGGCAGACAATGCAGATCTGATGTATATAAGGAGGGGATTGTATGGTTAGTTGGGTCGGAGTTGGATTGGGACCGGGTGGATACCAAAATGGGGGTCAAATGGAGGTTGGTGGGTTTCCGAGCAGTATGTGTTTGGTGGGGAGTGTGTGGGTGAATTTGGAGAGTGTTGGGCTAAGGCGTTTGGAAGGGATAAACTAGACACGTTGTAGGTTATGTTGGTGGTTGGATTGTGGTAAGGTGGCGGAAACTGATCGGAACAGTAAGGTTGGTGGAATAGGGGTGCGATCGGGACGGTGGGGAATTGGTTGGGGGTTTCAGGTGTTTATAGGAGGAGTCAGTTTACGACCTTTTGGGTGTGAGTTGGAGAAGTGTTGGAGTGTATTGGGGTGCAAGGAATTAGGCAGTTTGGACAAGGATGGGACACAAAATTGATAAACAAATTCGTGTGCGGGTAAGGTAATGTAGGCCGAGAAGACCTTCAATGTGTTTGTAACAAGTGACCGGATAGAACATTGGCTTGGGTATAGTTAGATCACAAAATTTCTAACTAGAATTACACCAAGGGTTTGGACCACAAAAGGACCAAGGGGTGGCCCACAAAAGGACTGTGGTTTGGACCACAAAAGGACCAAGAGTTGGACCACAAAAGGTCCGACTAAGATAACAACACAAAAGTTGAAAACTTAGCAAGTTTGAGTAACTCAAATATATTTTATAAAACTTCAATATCCCCTTACATCAATTAAATTTCCTATTTATACTATTGCTAGACCTTCTAGAAGAGGAAACAAGAAAGACACAAACATGTACCTTGGCCGAATGGGGGAGATGCCCGACCAACCCTTCATGTTCTCTAGGCCAACCTTTTGTGTCATCCATGTATCTCGGCTGAATAGGCGAGATGCTCGACCAACCCTTAATGTTCTCTAGGCCAACCTTTTGTGGCATCCATGTATCTCGGCCGAATGAGGGAGATGCTCGACCAACCCTTCATGTTCTCTAGGCCAACCTTTTGTGGCATCCATGTAGATAAGTGCATGAACTAGCTAGTTCATGAATTAACTCCTTGGGAGACGTTGGAAGCTTCTCTTTCTAGATGGTTCTCGGCTTAGTCATCCTATTTTATTACAAGGCCTAGTAATTAAGCTAAAATGGAAACTAGTAATTAAGCTAGAAATTAAAAGCAAGCTAAAAGATGGTCTCGGCTAAGACCTACATAACAGCCGAAAATTAATGGCACTTTTTAGATCTTCAAGTCTTTTCTTCAACTCTACTCCACACTCCATTCCACATTAAGCATATCAACATAGGTCCATTGGCAATCTTTGGCACTCCTAGCAAATCACCTTGTGGCTTATGTTGGACACTTAAGCTCACATGCTTCTTTACATTATACTCCCCTTCTTTAACAGAATTTGCCCTAAAATTCTCGTCATCTAAGTATGGTGATAAGTCTCCAACAGTAAACGTTGAACTAATACCTCCATATTCGTCCAAAAGTTCTACCTTGTAGGCGTTTTCCCCGAACCTTGTTAATATCTTGAAAGGGCCATCCGTTTGAAGATGATGGGAGGTACTAAATAGTAACTTGTACCATGAAGTCTCCATAGTGTTTTCCATAAATAACTTAGGAACTTCACATCCCTATCAGACACAATAGTCTTAGGAATGCCATGCAATCTTACCACTTCCTTTAGATACAACTCTGCAATATGTGTTGTGTTATCGGTCTTGTGACAAGCAATGAAGCGAGCCATCTTCGAGAATCTATCAACAACCACCATGATAGAGTCCTTGCCCCATTATTTTTTTGGTAAGTTGAGGATGAAATCCAAGCTCACACCTTCCTATGGTCGCTACGGAACCGGTAAATGAGTATACAATCCTTTATGGAAGAAACTTTTAGCCTTTTGACAAGTGGAACACCTACTTACCACTCCATTTACGTCTTTATCAATATGTGGCTAGTAAAAGTGTTCTTGTAGAATCTCCAAAGTCTTCACTACCCAAAATGTCCAGCTAGTTAACCCGAATGCACTTCATGTACAAGTAATTCTCTCATGGAACATTTGGACACACACAATTTGTTTCCATTGAAAAGGAAACCTTCTACTATGGAATAAGAACCATGAACTCCATTATTACATTCTATCATTACGTCTTTGAACTCAGAATCTCGTTCATAGAATTCTTTTAGCACTTCAAATCCCATAAGTTTTTGTTCAAGCATGGTCAACATTACGTGCCTCCGGAAAAGTGCATCTGCCATTATGTTGGACTTGTCATCTTTGTGCCTTGTAGAGAATGTGAAACTTTGTAAGTACACCACTCACTTAGCATGCCTTGGATTTAACTTTCTTTGCCCATATAAATACTTTAAGGATTCGTGATCTGAATATAAGACAAAAGGTTTTGGCCTAAAATAATGTTTCCATTGGACCAAGGATCTCACAATAGCATAAAATTCCTTGTCATAAGTAGAATAATTGAGTCGTGCACCACCCAATTTTCCACTAGAGAAAGCAATGGATCTTTTGTCTTGAATCAAGACGGCACAAACACCAATTCCACTAGCATCACGCTCAATTTCAAATAGTTTCTCAAGTTCTAGAGCGGATGCTTCACATATCATTCCCTTCAAGGTTTCCAAAGTTATTTGTGCTCCTTAGGACCATTTTAGCTCGCTCTTTCTCATTAGTTCAGTTATAGGGGCAGAAAGGGTACAATAATCTCGAATGAAACAATGAGCCAAACCATGGAAACTTCTTACCTCACTTACATTCGTAGGCTCGGGCCAACTCCGGATAGTTTCCACCTTGGATGGATCCATATGAATTCCCTTAGATGATACTATGTACCACATGAATAGTTGTAGCACCTCATGTATGAGCCTCATGAAAGAGTTAGGAGCATTCCACAACATAAATGTCATCACAAGCCATTCGTACAAGCCATACTTAGTTTGGGAAGCCATCTTCCATTCACTTTCCTCTCGTATCCTCATTTGATGGTAGCCACTCCTCAAATCTATCTTGGAGAACAACTTGGCCCCACTCAATTCATCTCAAAGATCATCCAATCTTGGCATAGGAAACCTGTACTTCACAGTGATGTTTTTGACTGCTCGGTTATCAATACTCATACGCCAAGTTCTATTTTTCATTGGTACCAACAAGGTGGGTACCGCACATGGACTAAGGTTCTCTCGGACAAGGCCTTTGTCTAGTAATTCTTGCAACTCCTTAGCCTCTTCCGGATAGTATCTATAGGTTCTAATTGGTGGTAATCCGGGTGCAAGATCATCCGAAATCACATTCTCAGATTTCTTCAAAAGTTCCTTTGAGTGGCCATATTCAACCATATCTCCTACAAGACTCTCCTTCTCCGCGCACACCAATGCACCTATAGATCTCCCCTTCTTCAATTTTTCTTCTTTCTCCAATGCATTAAGCAAGAAGGCCTCGGAATTTTCCTTACATTTCTTGGAATTTAGATCTTCATTTTCTTCACCTCACTAGGTGACAATGGTATCAACCGGATCTTCTTATCATCCTTTTGAAAAGAATAGGTATTCTTTTCTCCATCATGTTGCACTTTCATATCAAATTGCAATGGCCGACCTAATAAAATATGATAAGAATCCATAGGTAGGATGTCACACCATATCTCATTTTCATACTTATCAACCCGAAAACTAACAAGAGCTTGTTTCATTACCTTTATCCCTTTGCCTTTGTTCAACCATTGGAGAGCATGTGGCTTAGAATGGCTGCGGGTAGGTACTTTCAATTTTTCCACCATTTCCACAGAGGCCATGATGTATGTAAAGAGGGGTAAGTGAGGGTAAGAAGGTCGGGACTTGGTTATATCCGGGTTGACCCAAAATTAGACACAAAAGGTGGTTCTCAGGTGGGGTATTACTATCGGGCATTGGGGTGTTCGATGATTGTTTCAGGTAGTTATATAGGGAATTGTGTCAAGGCGTTTTATGGGAGTGTTCCTGGTGTGTTGAGGGTTATCTTAATGATCGGAGTTTGGTGGTTAGATGGTGGTTAGATGGTGGAAGATGGCTGAAATAGTAAGGTCTCGGTAAGGACTATCTTATGGATTATTTGTGGTTGTTGGGTTTGTGCGTGAAGTTGTGGGTAGTTTCGGATAGTGAGCATTAGTGGGGATGTTTATGGAGTATTATGGGATGAGGTAGTGTAAGGAAAGAAGTGGTTTAGACAAGGTATGAACACGTAATTTGAGGAGCAAGTCCGAGTACAAACCAAGTCACAATCGGCGATATAAGGCTCTTGGATAGAGACACAATGGATTTAATACCCGTGTCGACACCAAGTATATTGTGGTCAATTGGAAAAGGATCAGATTGAGCTTTACTCACTAGAATGCTCAATACTAACCAAGTGAGGATGATCGGAACTTTAGAAAGTAACAAGATAAACGATCCTCCCGGAGGACCAACTAAGAAACTCAAGTTTTATATATCAACAACAACTTCCTATTACATGGTCCAAAAGGTCTTATTTATAGTAGCAAAAGGGACCATTCTAGAAGGGAAGTACAAGGGACACAAATACAAGCCATTCGGCCACGGTGGGAACGATGGAGGGGAAGGGATTTTTGGCCGAGGGGAATGAATACTGATCTCCCATGTGCTCTAGAACCTTTCTCGGTGGCTTCGACATATGAACTAGTTAATTCTTAAATGAACTTCTTGTAGAGTATTGAGATTCATCTCCCCTTGGCATGCATCTTTGGCCGATCGGTTGGGGGATTGGTTCGACCAACTCTTCGGCGTCTTCAAGGTCATCTTGATGTCCTCCAATTAAGGAAGTTCATGCACAAATTATCCTCTTGAAGACCACACCTTCTAGATGATGTATTTGCCTTTGCTACCTTGTTCAATCCTTGGCCAGTCACTTTTTGGATGAAAACCCCTTCGGCTTAGTCACCCTTCCTACATAGTGCATTGAATGTGTCCTAAGCAAAGCTATGGGTTATTTCATGGCTTTAATGGTGTCCTAGGTAAACTAGTAATTAGTATAAGAAATTAAAGACAACAAATTAAAAGCATGGTCTCGGCCAAGACCAACACTTAAGGCTGAATAAATTCAATACTCTAAGACAATCAAGTGTTGTCTCCTAATCCAACCCAAATCCAATACATTTCTAGGCCTTTAAACGTGGGTTGATGGCTAGCTATTGGTATCTTCGGGGATTCACTCATCGACTTAAATTTGGGAACCAAGTCTGGACCCTTCTTGCATAAATCTCCCTTTCTTCGAAAGAATTTGTCCTCAAATTCTCACTGTTCAATTATGAGAACATTTTATTATCATACGATGTTGTATCTATGCCATTACCCGGACGTTGCTCCTTTTCTCAGAATTTGGCCAACAACTTGAATGCGCCATCCCTCAAATATTCCGCCCACTTGATCAATGAGCCATACGTTAAAGAGCCAATTTGTGCACCCTTTGAATTTTTAACATATTGGTTCACGGGTTTTCGCTTTCGCCGAAGGTCAACATCCACCTCATACTCTTTTTTTAATGGTTCTTTAAGATCATCATAGGGATAGCAACACAATCATGGTCTCAGATTACATGAGGGGAAATCAAACTATAACCTCGGGTGTATTTGAAATCTTGAGCCAATCTTGGTATCCCTCGGATGGTTTAAGGTAAAGGTCATTGCACCCTCAGATCAGCCAACCCTTTGGTGTGATAATTATGTAGTAGCGTATGCTATCCCAAACTTTGAATGATCCCTCAACCATCCGCGCACACCATGTGGTGCATCGATAATTATTGCTTGATTAATCCCTTCTCGGGTCTTTCTTAGTTGGGAGTCATCTTTCAAAGCCATCTCGGGTAGGACTTTTTCCCATTCAAGTCTCCCAAATAGTCATTTATCCTTGGCCATAGAGATTTATATCTCATGGTGAGGTTGTAGGACAATGGGTGGTCAATTTGCACATTCAAAACTTCATTTTGTTTTGGCACCACCAAGATAAGTGCCACATATGGAAAAATGTACTTCTAATCATGTTCCTCGCTGAGTACTGCCTGGTCTTGCAACTTTTGTTTTCGACGCACCCGATTTTGGTGAGTAGACGATGAATTACTTGAAAATAAATCAAGGGTAAGTTCACTATCTCCCATCGATGGAACTTTGGACGTGGGGTCTTTCAGGAGTTCCTTGTCGGTGCTTTCCTCCACGCTTGCTCGTGACTAAGGAGGCATGGTCCCCATTATCAACATGATACAATGGGTTGGTAAAAAGGTCACAACCTTGTGTTGCTCCTACATTCTCCTCCTCAACGTTCACAGGACTTTCCTTCCCTTTGCACACCAACATCTCCATAGGACTCCCCTTATTTCATCCATATTCTTCCTTCATCCCCTCAAACATGAGAGTTGCGGATTCGGCTTCACGCCTTTGTGCGCTTTGGATCTTCATTTCCCTTACCTTGCTAGGTGGTAAAGGTCTTAATCAGAAATCCCTACCATATTTATGGAAGGAGTAAGTGTTATCCTCCCGATCATGCATCGTCCTTCGTTCATATTGCCACGGCCTTCCTAACAAAATATGACATGCATCCATGGGTAGGATGTCACACCATATTTCATCCTCATAGCCTCCAATTTGGAAGTTAACAAGGACTTGGTTTTCCACACTTAGTCCATTCGCTTTGTTCAACCATCGAAGGTTGTAGGGATTCGGATGGACACGGGTCGGCAATTGCAATTTGTTTACCATCTCAATGGAATCCATGTTATCACAACTTCCTCCATCAATAATCATGCTACACACTCAGTCCTTCACCTTGCATTGGGTGTAGAAAATTTACTCCCTTTGCGATTCTTTCAGTTCTCCTAGTTGCATACTCAATAAATATTGGAGAACTCGGCTCACACCATCTTCCGCAAGGGTCTCGGCCTCCTCTTGACTTTCTTCCATGGCAAAGGTGTCTCTGCATTCCTAGTGCTCCTCCAGTGTCATAACTCTTGGGTTGGGGAACTCTCTTGCAAAGTGTCCATGACCTTGACACTTGAAACAACTTGTGCCGCCTCTTTCAACTCCTTTGGCAACTTCTATCTTATTTCCCTGGTCCTTGCCTGTGTCATCTTTTTTATACAAGGGATTAGAATAGGATATGTTAACCTTCTCCTTAGCACTTGTGGTCTTAGTATAAGGTCTTGTGACAACCTTCTTTTCTTGTCGCTCGAACCTATGTGCTAGATGGCACACATCTTCAAATGTAGTGTAAGTGGATAATTCAACTTTCTCTTGGATTGTAGCGCTTAGTCCGCCAATGATTCGTACAATGTGTTGTAGCTCTTTTTCTTCTAAGTCACACAATATTTCACACTCCCGGATGTACTTTCGACCTTAAGAACACATTGCTGAAGCTTAGTGAGTTTAGGTAAAGGTCTTGCTCATACTCTCTCGGCAAGAACTTTCTTTTCAAGTGCTTTTTTATCTTCTCCCACGAATCAATCTTGGTCTTGCCATGTCTTTTTCGGCTTGTCTTTAGATTCTCATACCACACGTAAGCATATGATTTTACCTTCAACGTGGCAACTTTAAATCATTGATGGTCGTCATATTGATTGAACTCAAATAGACTCTAAATGGCTCTTAGCCATTCCATAAACTCCTCCAGGTCCATGTTTCCATCAAACGTCGGAAGATCGAACCATAAGGTTCAGTCATTCCCCCTTTCAAGCCTCGATTCCTCTTGTGCATCATCTTCAACATGTAGGGGGTTGATTTGGGCAACTTCCACCTCGGATTCAACATCGTTGATGACTATACGATTTGCGAATTCTCTTTTTATCAGTTGCATTTGTTCCGTAACCATTTCGGATAAGGTCCTCCTAAGTTTGTCATTTACTTATGCTATAGTGTCAAAGCGTGGGACGGGATTGTCTCGTTCTGATACCAATTTGATGTATGTAAGGAGGGGTAAGTGAGGGTAATAGGGTTGGGTCTTGGTTGTATCCGGGTTGACCCAAAATTGGATACAAAAGGTGTTTCTTGGGTGGAGTATTACTACCGGACAGTGGGGTGTTCGATGGCTGTTTCGGGTAGTTATATAAAGAATTGGGTCAAGGCGTTATATAAGAGTGTTCCGGGTGTGTTGAGGGTTATATTTATGATTGGGGTATGGTTGTTGGATGGTGGCAAGATGGCGGAAGATGGCTGAAAAAGTAAGGTCTCGATAAGGACTATCTTATGGATTATTTGTGGTTGTTGGGTTTGTGCGTGAAGTTGTGGGTAGTTTTGGATAGTGAGCTTTAGTGGGGATGTTTATAGAGTATTATGGGATGTGGTGGTGTAAGGAACAAAGTGTTTTGGATGAGGGATGTATACGAAATGCGAAGAGCAAGTCTGAGTACAAACCAAGTCACAATCGGTCGATATAAGGCTTTTGGATAGAGACACAAGGGATTTATTGCTCGTGTCGACACCAAGTATATTGTGGTTAACTAGACAAGGATTAGATTGAGGTTTGCTGGATACAATGCTTAATACTAACCAAGTGAGGATGACCGAAACCTTATAAAGTAACAAGATAAACGATCCTCCCGGAGGACCAACTAAGAATTACAACCCCGGGTTGAAACACTTAGCATAGTGAGTAAAAACTCAAGTTTTATATATCAACAACAACTGCCTATTACATGGTCTTAAAGGTCTTATTTATTGTAGCAAAAAGGACCATTCTAGAAGGAAAGTACAAGGGATACAAATACAAGCCATTCGGCCAAGGTGGGAACGAGGGAGGGGAAGGGATTTTTGGCCGAGGGGAATGAATACTGATCTCCCATGTGCGCTAGAACCTTTCGCAATAGCTTCCACATATGAACTAGTTAATTGTTAAATGAACTTCTTGTACTGTATTGAGATTCATCTCCCCTTGGCATGCATCTTTGGCCGATCGGTTGGGGGATTGGTTCGACCAACTCTTCGGCGTCTTCAAGGTCATCTTGATGTCCTCCAATTATGGAAGTTCATGCACAAATTATCCTCTTGAAGACCACACCTTCTAGATGATGTATTTGCCTTTGCTACCTTGTTCAATCCTCGGCCAGTCACTTTTTGGATGAAAACCCCTTTGGCTTAGTCACCCTTCCTACATAGTGCATTGAATGTGTCCTAAGCAAAGCTATGGGTTATTTCATGGCTTTAATGGTTTCCTAGGTAAACTAGTAATTAGTATAAGAAATTAAAGACAACAAATTAAAAGCATGGTCTCGGCCAAGACCAACACTTAAGGTCGAATAAATTCAATACTCTAAGACAATCAAGTGTTGTCTCCTAAACTGATCCAAATCCCATACATTTCTAGGCCTTTAGTCGTTGGTTGATGGCTAGCTATTGGTATCTTCGGGGCTCTCTTTGTATCTCCTCCTGTTCTTCAAGTTGAATAGTCAACACACGTTGGAGTACTAAACTTTCACCCTCTTCCGCAAAATCAACATCTTTCTCTAGGTCCTTCTTGACTTCAGGTTCCTCAATAACAAAGGAATCCCCACACTCTTAATACTCGTCGATAGTAATTACCCGAGGGTTAGGACATTCATTTGCAAAGTGTCCTAATTCTTGACATTTAAAACACCCTTTTCTACTTTATTTACCCCCTTTTTAACTTCTACTTTCTTTCTTTTAACTTTATCTACACTTTCTTGGCAATACAATGGGTTAGTAAAAGAGGTATTGTCCTTTTCTTTGACGTTACGCTTTACATAGGTTTTTGGGGTACCTTTCTTTCGTTGTTTTTCAAACTTGAGGGCTAAGTGACATACATCTTCAAATATGTTGAATGTTGCAACTTTGACCTTCTCTTGAATCGACACATTCAAGCCTCCAATGAATCGTGTAATCTTTTAAGCCTCATTTTCTTCTAAGTTACAAAGCATGGTCAGTTTTACGAACTCTCGAAGTATTCCTCAACTTTAAGAACTCCTTGGCGAAGTTTGGTGAGCTTGATGTATAGGTATTGTTCATTCTCCCTTGGCAAGAACCTCTTCTTTAAATGTTCTTTAGTTTGTCCCAATACTCATTCTTGGTTTTCCCATTCCTCCTCCAGCTTGTTTTGAGGTTTTCATACCACACAGAAGAGATTCCTTCAACTTCAATGTAGAAACCTTAAAACACTTGTGGTCATCATATTGCTTACATTCGAAAAGCCTCTCAATGGCCCTTAACAATTCAAGAAACTCTTTCGGGTCCATATTTCCTTCAAAGGTTGGAAGATCAAACCATAGATTTCGGTCATCTTCCCTTTCATGCCTCGGGTTGACTTGGACATCTTCCTTTTCATGTCTCGGGTGGTTTCATGCAACCTCCTCCCCAGACTCAACATCATTAATCATGGCACACTCCGCAAACTCTCTTCTCAAGAGTTGCATTTGTTTCGCAATAAGGTCACTTATGGTCCTCCGAAGTTCTTCATTCATGTTAGCCATAGTGTCAAGGTGTGGGATGGAAAAGCCTTGCTCTGATACCAAACTGATATATACAAGGAGGGGATTGTATGGTTAGGTGGGTCGGGGTTGGATTGGGACCGGTTGGACACCAAAATAGGGGTCAAATGGAGGTTGGTGGGTTTCCGGGCAGTGTATGTTTGGTGGGGAATATACGGGTGAATTTGGAGGGTGTTGGGCTAAGGCATTTAGAGGTGTTGAACTAGACACGTTTTAGGTTATGTTGATGGTTGGTATTTGGTGGTTGGATGGTGGTAAGGTAGTGGAAACTTTTTGGGATAGTAAGGTTGGTGGAATAGGGATGCGATCGGGACGGTGGGGAATTGGCTGGGGGTTTCGAGTGTTTGTGGGAGGAGTCGATTAATGACCTTTTGGGTATGAGTTGGGGAAGTATTAGAGTGTATTAGGGTGCAAGGAATTAGGCAGTTTGGAAAAGGATGGGGCACGAAATGGATAAACAAATTCGTGTGCAGGTAAGGTAATGTAGGCCGAGAATACCTTCAATATGTTTGTAAGAAGTAACCGAATAGAACCTTGGCTTGGGTATAGTTAGATCACAAAAGTTCTAACTAGACTTACACCGAGGGTTTGGACCACAAAAGGACCAAGGGGTGGCCCACAAAAGGACTGGGGTTTGGACCACAAAAAGACCAAAGGTTGGACCACAAAAGGTCCGACTAAGATAACAACACAAAAGATAAAAACTTAGCAAGTTTGAGTAAACTCAAATATATTTCATAAAACTTCAATATCCCCTTACATCAATTACATCTTCTATTTATACTAGTTCTAGACTTTCTAGGAAAGGAGACAAGAAATACGCAAACATGTGTCTTGGCCGAATGGGGGAAATGCCCGACCAACCCTTCATATTCTCTAGGCCAACCATTTGTGTCATCCATGTATCTCGGCCGAATGAGGGAGATGCTTTACCAACCCTTCATGTTCTCTATGCCAACGTTTTGTGTCATCCATATATCTCGATCGAATGGGGGAGATGCTCGACTAACCCTTCATGTTCTCTAGACCAACCTTTTGTGTCATCCATGTAGATAAGTGCATGAAATAGCTAGTTCATGAATTACCTCCTTGGGAGACGTTGGAAGCTTCTCTTTCTAGATGGCTCTCGGCTTAGTCATCCAATTTTATTACAAGGCCTAGTAATTAAGCTAAAAGGGAAACTAGTAATTAAGCTAGAAATTAAAAGCAAGCTAAAAGATGGTCTCGGCCAAGACCTACATAAAAGCCAAAAATTAATGGCATTCTTGGATCTTCAACTCCACTCCACACTCTATTCCACATTAAGCATATCACCATAGGACAATTGGAAATCTTCGGCACTCCTAGCAAATCACCTCGTGGCTTATGTTGGACACTTAAACTCATGACCTTCTTTACATCAAGATCATCACCAAGCGGTGTTACACATACTCCAAGACCGTAAGTTATACACCAATTTTTCTAAATAAGAATTTTGGTTTAACATTATTGCCTTTTGGGGACATATTGTCTCCTCAGAAAGTATTAAGGTGGATACTCAAAATATTGAGGTCATGAGGAATTGGCCAAGACCCATGACTCCTACTGAAGTACGTAGTTTCTTGGGTTTATCAGGATATTATTGGAGATTCGTTGAAGGTTTTTCTTCTATCTCCGCGCCTATGACTAAGCTCACACACAAAGAGGCTAAGTTTCAGTAGATGTGGGAGCGTAGCTTTCAAGAGTTGAAGGACAGGTTGATATTTACACCTGTGCTAGCCCTTCCTGAAGGTACCAATGGGTATGTGGTTTATTGTGACGCTTCCAAAGTTGCCTTAGGATGTGTCTTAGGATGTGTCCTGATGCAGTATGAAAAGGTTATAGCATATGCTTCGAGGTAGTTGAGGAAACACGAGTTAAACTATTCGACTCATGATCTTGAGTTAGCAGCAGTAATCTTTCCCTAAAGATGTGGCGTCATTCCTTATATGGAGTCCACGTTGATGTATTCATGGATCATAAGAGTCTACAATAAATATTTCGTCAGAAGGAGCTGAATTTAAGACAATAAATGTAGACATTTTATACAATACCAAAAGGCAAATGTCGTAGTTGATTCCTTGAGTCATAAGTCTATGGGAATTTTTAATGGTATTGAAACTAACAATCTGTAAATGACTAAAGAACTACGTCGCTTAACCAGTTTAAATGTATGACTCTTGGACACGAATGACTGAGGAGCGATGGTGTAGAATACTGCATAATCATCCTTAATAGTTAAGGTGAAGGCAAGACAACTTGAGGACAATTTGGTTTGAATGAAAGAAGAGATCTCCCTACAGAAGAAGCCAATATTAGAGCTTACGGGAGACGGAGTTCTTAGATATCAGGGTTGACTATGTGTACCAAATGTCAGAGGAATCCGAGAGCAAATTATGTCCAAGGTGAACCGTCAAAGTACTTGAGATTTTCTAATATCAGGAGGCAGATTGACGGTCCACATTGACGGACCGTCAAAATGCCAACTTGAACCGTCAAAGTTCCTACAGTTTTTAGATCTCAGGAGGCAACTTGACGATCCAGGTTGACGGACCGTCAATCCTACCATCAAGTTGCGGCAGCGGAAAATTACAGAAGGGTTTACAAGCGGGTTTCACGATTTGGACTTTATTTTTCACCAAAATCTGACCTACCTCTATAAGGATTTCATAACATCCAAGATCAACCCTAAGGAAAATCACGTAAGATTAATGTAATAATTCCCACGGTAATCATAGAAATCATATTCCTCGTAGTAAAGCAATTTTGGAAACCCTTGATATTGGGGCAAGTTGCTGTTTTAAGAGGATTTTGATACATCGAGGTAAAATTTATCCTGATCTATCTATGGTTGTGATTAATTGATGGTTTGGAGTATGTTGTAAAAGGATTTTCATAATCGAAACCCATAAACCTATGAAATCATTGTATATAGACTTGTGGGTTGTTTTGCTTGAATTATGAGGTGATATTGATTAGTGATTGATTGTTGGTATTGCAAATCTCAGAAAGTATATTTTGAAGAATCATGGGATTGAATTACATATATACCCTTAATTAATAAGTCCAAGAATCTTTTGTGTTTGAGGTTATCAATAAAGATACCTAAATGAAGTTTCTTATTTGGAATATGGATCCGATATTGATATCAACCCCATTGTTGCTATAGATAATCATCCTTAAGGGATATGAAGACTTATAGGGAGACTTGTAGCTTTATGGATAAGGTATGTAAGGCTATCCCTTTCTTTCAATAGTATGGATTCAAAGACTTATCGTTTTCGAAAAGAACATTGAGAGCTTCACTCTATTGTCTATCAAAGTCTCTTGTTAAGAAGTGTTCATTTCTTATTTGTATTCTTATAATCCTTGTTGTTGGTCACTGGTCTTGTCATAAGTCTTCAAAAATAAGCATTCTAAGGAGTTAATCGTCGATTCGACAATGGGTCGTGTTCAGACAAAGCCAAATAGTTTACGGGTGTCAAAAGAGGCCAATAAGTGATTGTTGTCACAGTATGTTGTCCACACCCCCGATTCCTATTAGTATTGATATATTTCTTATTGGCATTTGATATCATGCATACAATCATGATCATATATTGGATCGAGTTGCACGTTCCGCAACATATACATATATTGGATCGGGTTGCACGTTCCACAACTTATACATGTATTTGATCATGTTCACATTCCGCAACATATACATAAATCATTGTGCACCTTGCATTGCATATCCACACATACACCTGAGAGTAATGAAATGGTATATACCTCATGCTATGAGACGAGGGTATTTTACACAGTAATGGCCTATCCAAACAGGTTGTATTTGAGTTTTAGAATTTTGTTATTTGCCTCATATGGCATCCAGGTTTCTTATGCTTTAATTTACAGTTTATCTCCTCATAATGCTATTATGTTTTCTTTACAACTTGTACCATGTTTTAGTCTACTAACTAAAGATTAATTGATAAACACAGTCATCTCACAGATTTGAAGACTCAGAATCATAAAATCATATTTATAAGTTATTACATGTTTTTTCTAAACCACTATCACGCTTCAACGGTTCTTAAATTAATCAAACAAGTTTATCAACTTACAAGTACACTATAAATCACATAACTTAACTAAAACTTAATGAAATAGTAAGAAATTTAAAAGGAGAGGGAAGCACCCCTTTTAGTGGCAGCCTTGGTCGAGGTTGGGGCATGTTCTTCACTCCACCACTCGATCAAACACTCACACATAAGAAAAAGAAAGATTTTAAAACATATGGACTAAATTCAAGACTTAGGATTCCACCAAAGGGCTTGGAATCCAATTCACTCGAACTTAATTCAATTTTGATAAAAAAATTAATCTCTTAAAATATATAAAAGCTCACAATTTCAATCGCCGATCTTTGATAATAAAAGGGTGGAGTTCAATTTATAGATCCCCTAAAATCCTAGAATTTGAGATAGCAATCGATGTGGGAGAACAGATTTGGGGGGAAGATTCCCTACAAAAGGTTCTCAACCAACCAAAATCACTCAATTCAAAAATAAATGAGACAAAACCCATAAAATTAGAGATGGCAGTGGATCTTGGACCCGGTCCGAATCTGGTGGATCCAGATTCATTTTATAGGATATGGATCTTCAAAATTTGGACCCGACGGATCCGGATCGGACCCGGATCCGTTTCTGACGGATCGGATCTAGATCTTGTATTTGAGATCCATATCCGGTCCAGATCCGACTAGCTGATCTAATTTTTATTAAATATATTCATAACCTAGAATGTAATTTTATAAGTATTTTCTTAAAATTGCTAAGCACATCCTTGCAAGTTTAATTCTCAAAACAAGTTTAATTTATCCCCGCGTTAACTCAAAAACCAAAAAATAAAGAGGTAACTTCTATAATAAAATCAATGTTATATTAGTGAATGACTAACATCTCCATAGACAAGTAGTTAAAATTATATTCACTTCATTTGTGAAGATTCCAAGCACATGCAAGTTCTGCATTGTGAAAATATTAGTCAGCATTTTTCACAACTATTGTCATTGTCCAACATTTTCAATTAATAGATCACAATCAAAACGAATCAACGAACAAAATATCTCATATGAACATTTCAAAATTGAAACACAATAAACTGTTAGTCAAGTAAAAATCGTTTGTCAGTTCAAAAAAAAATCTTAACAAGGTTACATTCTTAGCAAGGCAATTTTTTTTACATGTGGATCCAGATCCAATCTGTGGACCCGGTGGATCCGGATTTGGATCTGTTTTTTATCGACCCAATGGATTTGGATCCATGTATAAAAAACGGATCTAATAGGATTCGATCCAGATCCGATCTGTTGCCATCCCTACATAAAATCATAATAGATAAAGCAACTAAGAGGGATAACCTCACCTTGGTGGGGGTGGGGTGCCTCTTCGGAGTAAGGGCAGGGGCCATTAATTCACTTGCCCCATTTGGACGAGCAAGGATTGCGAAAAAAGGCACGTGTATTTGGCATTGCAGAGAGGACGAAAGAAACAGCTAGGATTCCTTGTCCTTCATTGCGAAAGGGAAAAGAAAATTGGGGGTAGGTCTATTTGGCTTCATGCGTATAGAAGAAATTGGAATGGGTCGCGGTCTAATTGGGCTAGACCCGACCATTTTAAAAGATCAGAAAAGGGGCCCAATTTCGGCTTTAGATAAAATTAAAATGCAATGGCCATATTTTGCAAATGTGGCCAGCTTTTTAATTAAGAAATGACAAAAATCTTTTATTTTAACTAGTATAAATCAAAAGCTTCAAATGGAGCCCAAATTTGACATAATTTGGAAATTAAAATCTTAAATCATGCAAAATCTTTTTTATTTAAAATAAAATTATTTGAAATTGAGATGCAATTTAATTATCCTATTTAATTAAATATTTTCCCAATTTGACGGAATAAAATATTGGTCATTTTTAAATTGAGGGTTTAAGTAATTAATTACATAATTATTACTTTAATTTTAAAAATTGCAATTTGATGATCACAATATTGTAAAACAAAACATAATATACAATAAGTATACTAGATGACATTTTGTCAAATGGAATGACAAAATATTTCTGGAATAGTTTTGTAAAATTATTTGTCTTGTAAAAGTGTATTTTACTCCGTCTGTGACTCGGGAATCCTGAATAATTAGAAAAACTTATTGGAGGATAAAAATTAAGTGTCAACAGTTGGTGCTTGGCCTCTGGCTAGTGTAGATACATGGGCTCTAGCCCTACCGCGGCCTCTACCTTGTCCTTTGCCTCTCTCTCGAGCAACAATATAGAAAACCGGTGGGGGCATAGGTGCGAGCTCCTGATCTCCTACCGTGGCCGAACGTTTCCTCACCATCTGTGAGAGAATGAAACAAGAAACTCTTAGAAACCATTAGAGTTAAGGACCCACGATAAGGAATGGAAAATTAGAATTTTCTTAGATGTCCCATAGCCTCTCGAAGATAAGTATAGACATTTTTGTACCGATATGCAAGACTCTACTAAAGATTATTTTTGTACTTGTGAGACCGATGAATCTAAAGCTCTAATACCAATTTATCACAATCCAAAATTGAGGGTCATGATGGCACCAACTCTGACGAGTTGGTAAGCCAATTATTGCCCAAAACATTCCCAAAATCAATGAAAATAATAAGTACGAAAAAATATAAGAAACAACCTTAAAGTCTTTAAATAAATTCATAAATAGTCAAAATACTGAAGTAATGATTTTTTTCCAAAATCGAGTGTCACAATACAAGAACTAACTGGAGATCAATACAAGGCTTGGGAATACATATGTCCCCAAATACATAAAAACTGTCTGAAATGAAGGACATAATATAAATGCATAAGAAAGCGAATTCGAGGCGAAGGATCATGTGGTAACTCACCCTGTAGAGCCTCGTAGCAGCTTCTCAACAGTCTAGGTAGTCACGAGTCCCGCTAGTGCTGGAAATTATACCTACATATAAAAGGGTGCAGCAAGTGTAGCGTGAGTACAAAAATATGGGTACTCAGCACCATCGTAGACCGACCCTATCCTAAACGGACGCGAGGGCTGATCTACCGAGTGCTACCACTATACCAACTGCCAAGTAATCCATAATAGCCATGATGCAAATATACTCATTTACGCAGTTCAAGCCTAAGTTATAGCACCTAACTCCTCAATCAGTCAGGTATACACATAATTGAGTCACATGAGTAAAATCAACAACTAAATAACTAATCAAGAGAATAATGAAATAATATGAATGCAATGAATAATATGCAAGATCTTTTCTTTCCTCTACCGGTACACACATGTTCGAACATAAATGAAGCGAGGCCCATAAGGGACTCGCGAGGTCCATATACCATGCATGCTCACACACAATACCTAAGTATAATCACATAGCAAACTCACGTAGTATCTGTTACTAATCACACAACTCTTATACTCGTCTATTGTCACGTAGGTTATATACATTATGATGCATAATTATGATATGCACAACAACAAGAAGCAAATGGATGCAATACATGTTATAACTCAGTCATTCGTATAGTAAATACTCGATTTTTAGCTTCT
Source organism: Anisodus tanguticus (assembly GCA_034509755.1). NCBI lineage: Eukaryota > Viridiplantae > Streptophyta > Magnoliopsida > Solanales > Solanaceae > Anisodus > Anisodus tanguticus. Next base: position 22,898,428 of record CM067560.1, on the reverse strand, counting down.
TTACTACTTTTAAACGAGTATAAAGCGATGATGGGGACACACAAGCACATAGACATATAATAATAACGCGGAAAGTACGAGCTTCATATCCAAATTCCGGATCCAAAGGATCGTACTATACTATTAGCTAGTGCCCAAAGCATGACATTCTTCTAAGTAATGTAAAGCTCAAATACCCATAACATGTCACTGGTACCTGATACGAGTGCTCATCACCTCACAAGTATTGGGACCCCTTTATTAACCCCATCACTCATTCTTAGTTAGTTCATTTAGACCATCCATGATGCCTAAGATAAGGTTCATAGTCTCAACATGCCTGAAATAGGAATCTAAAATCACAAAGCCACCTGGACCTTTCATGTAGCCTCCGAACGATCTTAATTTGCTCAAACACATATTAAGCATAAGAATATGAGACAAACAATGCCCATATTACCTTCTAAAAGATGTGGGTCTAGAAAGTCAATCCAAAACCTAATTCTAAACCCAAAGGTTAAATTCATAATTGTATTGAGAAATCGAGGTCAATATGATCAAATTATTACTCTACGAAGTCATACGAACCCAACGGTATCCATATTAGCATGTTTTAAATCCAAACCCAAAAAGTCATCTCAAAAAGTGATTCTGAGTCGCGAAGGGCAAAATAGGAAATTCAGTCCAAAATTAGTTTACCCAATGCTTATAGAGTCTATATACCAAAAATGAATGAAATCTATCCATAAATTCATGCTTAATTGAAGAAAGTCTAGATTTAAGCCTAATGTTCATAAATCTCCTCTTTTTCCCAATCTAAATCATGATTCCTATGATGAAAATCCATACTAATCCATGAAATAGATAAAAGGAAGATTCTTACCCCAAGGTTATATCTTGCAAAATCTCTCAAAATCTTCTAAAACCGAGCTCCCAAAAGATATTTTAGTGAATGAGGAGTCAAGTCACGATTTTTGGGGTTTTAAAATCGCTGACAGAATTACACCGCAATCACGAGACACTGCTCCGATCCGGCCCATAAGCTACTCATTGCGATAATGATGAGGGCTTCCGCAGATGCGTAGAAGACCTACGAGACACATCGCGATCGCGACACATGTCTCGTTGTTGCGAAAGATGACATCAGCAACTGGACACCAGATTTTTATATTGTCTTCCAATCTTGGAATCGACCCTCAAAATTGTCCCAGGACCCTCCGGACACAAACCAATTATGCAAACCACTCCTAAAATACGCAACGAATCTCCTCGCGCACTCGAAATCATCATACGAGGTCATCTTAATAAAAAGTTCGACCCTAACCCTTATAAAATCTCATAAGACTTAGAATCTCAACTCAACGCCCGAAATACTCCCGAGTGCCTCGAGAACCGGACCAAGAACTCTATTAGACCATATTCTACATTCCGAATTTGATAGAATAGATGAAACTTCGAAAAAGACACAAACGCCTTCAATGTTGACTTTAGTAAAGTAAAGGTTATTTCTCAACTTAAGACTTTTCAATTTCCACAAACTTACCTGAAACTCTCTCAAAACATCCGAGACCCATTTCAACAGTCCACCTGAGTCATAAATCATGTTCCGGAGCTGAAGGAACCATCAAAATTCAATTTCGGACGCATTTAGTCAAAATTAAACTCCTAGTCAAACTTTTCAAACATAAAACTTCCAAAACTAAAACTTGGATTTTCTTTTGTTATTCTCATCTGATTGCCTCGGGAATCGCGCCATCTATCCCCGCACATCAAAATCACCACAACAAGGCTAGGGGAAAGGATATTTGCGGAAAAATGAGCAAAAATACCAAAATGACCTAACGGGTCATTACACATAACTTATACATGTATTAGTTATGCATGTTTCTAAATTGCAAACCAAACGTCGTACAAATTTTATACATGAATAACTTACTTTCTAACTAACTACCAAACGCGGTATAAATATGCAAAAATTAATACATGAATAAGATGTCTATTTACTAGCTACCAAATATGGTTATAAATTATGCAGAAATTAATACATGAATAATTTGCTTCTTTTCCAGCTACCAAACGACCCCTTAGCGTTGGTATTTGGCTTTATTGTTGGAACCTTTGTATACTTACTAATGATATTGCTTGCTGCCTTAGTAAACCTTTTCCTATCATCAAGTTGAATGAGATTTTTCTAACAAACCTTGACCAATATATATTTGTTCGGTATTTAATTTGTTGAGCTGAATTTCCTTTTCATTTGGGTGTTAACCTTGAGTATCACGAATTGATAGTGTTATGGTTGGACGTATAGAGAAGGAAAGTTGATCAACGAGTAAAGATCGAATTTTAAATTAGAAGAATTAAAATAATAATTTTTTAGCCTCATTTTGATTTGTTTTAACGACTGCGCGAAGTGTGAACAAACTTACTAGTTATTATAGATCACATGGATAAGCAGAAGTGATGAAAGAACAATAAGAAGAATGATAGTAGTATTAAAATTAAATTGAGGTACGATATCGCAAACATTGAAACTAGAGAGCAGCAGCCTTAAAAATTAAATGGACGATCCCTAACAAAACAAAGATGTAATGTTGAAACCCAATTAGGGTTGTTCTAAGAAACATGCTCCAATAGCAGTATCTCCGGTGTCTGCTAACATATGTGTTCTACTGATGTTTTACTCTGAAAATCCAAAAATATAACCTTATTTTATTCCGTGTGACACTCTTTTTATTTTTTTAAACTATAAAAAATATTTTATAATAATTTTTTAAATTTACTGGATATTAGTATTTTAATATTAAAATTAAATTTTTTTCTTTTAGTAGTTATAAAGATGAAAAGTGATCATAATTTCGTTTAATTCAATAATTCGATGATCTATCACACTAAGTGCCTCACTAAAGGTTAATTAATATGCAGTAACCCTACGGGCATTAAATAATAATGAATATACTTTTATTAGTAGAACTTTGGGGGTCATTGGACTAAGAATGAGATCTACAAATTATAACTTAAGACAAGTTTAATTTAACATTATATTACGTAATAATTATTAATTAAAATATATTTTTTACCTCATGAAATTACTTATCCAAAATAAATTGATGAATAGATTTTTTTTTTTTAAATAAACACCGGCATAAAGTACACACATGAATCATGAATGTGATGATTTCGGTCAGCAGCACACCAAGCCATGTTCTCTGCCATAGAACATTATTGAAACCTTTTCTTTTCGTTTTGGAGATTGTGAAGGGAAAACACGAAACCCTAATTCAAAGTACACCAACACAAATATGGAAGAGCAAAAGATGCCTTCCCCTATGGTTTGACGGTTTACCGTTCCGTTTCTGCCCACTCTGTTTTGCGACCCACGCTTGGTACGTTTCGTAAATATGTACCGAAATCAGCCCTCTTTCCTAATCTCATATCCTTCGTTTTAAAAAATCAAAAAGCAACAGCCAGCCTGGGCCAAACATAATAATACACCCTCCACTCACTGTCCTACTCTCTCCTCACTGTCGTGTACCCCACTTCCTTCTCAAATTTATAGCAAGTATTTACCTACTTATTTTCCAGTTTTCTCCCATTTCAATTGGCTATAGATAGAAGCACGTATAGATTCTTTAAATATCAATACAAGCAAAATTTGGAGGCAAGGTAGAACATCCCTTTCCAAAATCATATAGTATCAATCTTCTCCTCTTTAGTGGTTCATTTCATTGTCACGAAATGAATACATTATCCATTTTTTTCTTCTTATATATACATTAATTTAAACTAATATCTTTTCATAATCAAATTCCCTATTTATACCAAAATATCAATGTTAAACTAGTTTGATTGTTTTCAATTTAATATAGTAATTACAGAGGTTCATTTCCACAAACCAAAAACCATACATCAATGTTAAACTAGTTTGGTTGTTTTCAATTTAATATAGTAATTACAGAGGTTCATTTCCACAAACCAAAAACCACACATCAATGTTAAACTAGTTTGATTGTTTTCAATTTAATATAGTAATTACAGAGGTCATTTCCACAAACCAAAAACCACACATCAACTGGCAACTCTAATTGTCATGAAAGATCGTTTGTATTTTTGCGTCTATGAATTTTACATATTACTTACTATTGTCAAATTATAAATGATCACTTTGAAATATAAGAGCTCTAAAAATCATAAAATTCAGTATTGTCAACGGGACAGCTAAAATACCTTTACAGGTATTTGTCAACCAACATAATGTGGCTATATTAGTTAATATCGGCAGATGTAATTGAGTACTTAAAAAGAACATTTGCTAGTTAAGATAATTATGGATTATAATGTGGTTATATTAGTTAATATCCGCAGATGTAATTGAGTACTTAAAAAGAACATTTGTTAGTTCATATCAAATCATACATGGTGTAATTAAATTAAGTATTATGTAATTAATAGTAGCCTACATATATATATATATATATATATATATAGTATTCTTAACCCCCAAACCCTTTACTATTCGGCCGCCTCTCCCCTAAAACCGAAAACCCTCCAAAAAAAAAATTCTTTTTAGCTTCCTTCTCAAACCCTAATTAGGGTTAGGGTTCCGCCAACCCTATACCAGTCGACACCCTCCATTCTTGGTTCCTTCTCTTACCAAAACCTATACTTTATTTCCGTGTTTTCATCCTTCTCTCCACAAACAATGGTCAAACAACAAAAATTACATCCCGCTCTTGTCGTAAACCACGTCAAGAACTTTATTCCCATTATTCTTGAGATGGAAAAAGGGCAATATTCTTCGTAGACGGATTTATTCAAAACCCATTGCCAAGCATACGAAGTTATAGACCATATTATTCCTCCCAAGTCTTCATCGGAGACCACCGTTGACAAAAATCTATGCTCTCGCTTAGATGCTATAGTCCTTCAATGGATTTACAGCACCATCTATAATGACATTTTGCACACAATTTTTGGAACCGAACTCTACGACTCAACAAGCTTGGGAGCATTTTCAAAATATCTTTCAAGATAATAAAATTTCTCGGGCGGTATATCTTGAAAACCGATTCACCAATGTCAAATTGATGCTTTTTCAAACGTCTCCGCATATTGTCAAGAGTTGAAAATGCTTGCCGATCAACTTTCAAATGTTGGTGCAGAGTGACGAATCAAAGACTAATTCTCAAATTGATTGCGGGACTGAATGAACAATTTGATGGTTTTGCTACGTTCATTCAACAAGCAATCCCTTACCACCATTCTATGAGGCTCGTTCGAGATTAATTCTTGAAGAAACCCGGAAACAAAAACAGGCGACGGGGGTGGCAACCAATGACGACACCGCTCTTATTTCCACCAACAATTATACCGATGATTTTGGCTCTCAAAATTCTAGTTCGGGTAGTGGTACTAACCGACAAAAAATTGGCCAAAACAGGTTCAAAATCATAACAATAACAAAGGAAAAAATAATGGTGGAAAGGGACGAGGTCGGGGTGGCGGACAGGCCGCCGGTGGCAGCAACAACCGCGGCTGGCAGGGCCAAAAAGACCCCACTGGCAGCAGCCAAACTTGCCACCCGATGGCAGTGGGGGCAGCACCCATCGTGGAGCTGGCAACCCCAATAGTGGGTTGCTCTTCCCTGCCCGTACCCTACGACTCAGTGGGCTCAACCTCCTCCAAATTCTAGGAAGCTCGAGGTTCTCGATTCTCATCCGCAACAAGCTTTTGCAGCCCATGAACCATCTTCCTTAAGTTATGCTCCTACAGATATCGAATAGACCATGAACAACGTGAATCTCAGTGTTCCCGATGATTCGTGGTACATGAACACGGGGGCAACATGAAACATGATTACATCTCAAGGTACTCTCTCGTTTTATTTTAATATGAGCAGTAATAAAAATATATTGTTGCCAGTGGGTAGGAATTTCCAATTCGTAGTACTGGTCAATTAAACCTTCCCCCCACCTACCTTTACATTTGAAAAATATCCTACATGCACCCAAACCGATTAAAAACTTGATATATGTACGTTGTTTCACAACTGACAACAATGTTTCTGTTAATTTTGATCCGTTTGAGTTTTTTGTGAAGGATTTTCATACGGGGATACAACTAATGAGATGTAATAACACTGGAGATTTGTATCCCATCATTGCCACCACCAACAACCAAGTCACCAACCAATCAACCTTTGCTGCTATTTCTCCTATTTTATGGTATAACCGGTTGGGACACCCAGGAGCACCAGTGTTCAAGTTTCTTAGAAATAATAATTTGTTGACTGTAACAAACTTGTGGACTTTCATATTTGCCAGGCTTGTGTGTTTGGGAAGCATATTAAATTTCCCTTTTCTTTATCTACTTTCAATATTGTTATGACATTTGATATCATGCATAGTGATTTGTGGACATCTTCAATTTTAAGTTTGGCAGGTCATAAGTATTATATGCTTATTTTGGATGATTATTCGAATTTTCTGTGGACATTTATTGGAAAAAAATCACAGATCTTCACTACTTTAAAACAATGTAGTGTTTTCATCCAAACCCAATTTGAGAAGTCCATTAAATGTTTTCAATGTGACAATGGGAGGGAATTCATAAATGACAAATTTAAGGAATTTTATCACCAAAATGGAATGTCCTTGCGTCTTTCATGTCCACATACTTCTCCTCAAAATGGGAAAGCCGAAAGAAAAATCCGAACAATCAACAATCTAATTCGCACACTTCTTACGCATTTGTCCACACCGCCGTCTTTTTGGCATCATGCTCTTCAAATGGCCACATATCTTTTAAACATTCTTCCTAGCAAACTCCTCTCAAACCTATCACCCACACAAATTTTGTACCATCGTATTCCTTTCTATACACATTTGAGGGTTTTTGGGTGTTTATGCTATCCATTGTTTCCTTCCACAACTATAAAAAAACTTCAAGCCCGTTCCACTCCTTGTATTTTTTGGGATACCCACAAAATCATAGGGGATATAAGTGTTACGATATGACTAATAGAAAAATTATCATCTCTCATCATGTTATTTTCGATGAGTCCACATTCCCGTTTGCTACATCTCATGTGGAGTCTCCGCCTTCATACAAATTTTTGGATGTAGGACTACATCCATTTTTAAATTACCATCTAAATGGTCCATCTCACCAAGACCAACCCACTACTTCCCCGGCTGGACCAACAAAAAATGGACCACAAAACGTTACGGCCCAACAATAAAATGAAATTGGGCCAGTCCGAGTCAGGGAGCCTACCGCTCCCTCCTCTAAAGCCTCGGCCCAACTCATTTCTCATGACTGGTTTGACCAAATGAGGGAGCCCACTGCTCCCCCATCCAATTCACCAACTAGGCCAAATGCCCATTTCGACCAGCCCACACCATAACTCCCTCTCGGCCCAGTCCACCTACCGAAAGCCAACAACCCCAGTAGTCTGTCTTGATCCCACCTAAGACCATTGAAGCCCGTGCCATGTACGGTATTTTCAACCCAAGTGTCATTTTAACCTAATATCTTCGGTCCAGCCTTCACCACTTCCGAAAAATCCCAAAATGGCTCTATCAGACCTGAATTGGAAAGCTGTCATGTTAGACGAAATTGATGCTCTTATTAAAAATAAGACATGGGAGTTAGTGCCCCGTTCATCTAATGTGAACATAATACGTTCTACGTGGGTTAATAGTTATAAAAATAATGATGATGGCTCTTTTGTGAGGCATAGAGCTCGTCTTATTAGTGATGGCAGGTCTCAGTAGATTGACGTGGATTGCGGTAAAACATTCAGCCCAGTAGTTAAACCAGCAACTATCAGGACTGCTCTTAGTCTCGCTCTGTCCAAATCATGGTCCATTCATTAGTTGGACATCAAGAATGCTTTTCTACATGGTCACCTACAGAAAACAGTTTACATGCACCAACCTTTGGGTTTCCGAGGTCCTACTCATCCGGATTATGTTTGTTTGTTGGAAAATCATTAAATAGTTTGAAGCAGGCCCCCAGGGCGTGGTATAACAAGTTTTCAAGGTTCATATCCATACTGGGATTCTCACACATCAAGTCTGAACAGTCTTTGTTTATTTATAAGAAGGGAAATAATATGACATATTCTTATCTATGTGGATGACATCATTCTCACAGCGTCATATGCGTTACTTCGCTAGTCTATTATGTCTTTCCTTGCTTCAAAATTTGCTATGAAGGATTTAGGCTCTTTAAACTATTTTTTGGGCATTGTTGTAACTCAATATGCAGGTGGTCTGTTTTTCTATCAAAAGAAATACACCGAGGAGATCATTGACAAAATCGGTATGTCCTCTTGCAAACCGTCACACACGCCGGTTGATACAAAGGCAAAATTGAGTAACTCTACATGTACTCCCTACAGTGATCCAACACATTACCATAGCTTAGCAGGGGCATTACAGTATCACACCTTTACAAGACCTAATATCTCATATGCAGTTCAACAAGTTTTTTTACATATGCATGATCCGAAGGAAGAGCATATATGGGCTCTTAACGAATTCCGTTGTATGTTAAGGGTACTCTTAATTTTGGGTTGCATCTATATAAGTCCACCATTTCTGATCTCACATCTTATACAGATGCTGATTGGGGTGGCTGCCCAAACACACGGCGTTCCACCTCTGGTTATTGTGTGTTTCTAAGAGACAACCTCATTTTATGGTCGTCGAAACACCAACTGACACTATCTCGGTCGAGTGCTGAAGCAGAATACCGAGGGGGTAGCTAATGTGGTCTCTGAATCATGTTAGCTCCATAACCTTCTTGTAGAACTTCATTGTCCGATTGAAAAAAACAACCGTGGTTTATTGAGATAATGTGAGTGCAATATACTTATCAGGTTACCCTGTCCAACATCAATGCACAAAACACATAAAAATTGATATCTTGTGTTGTTCGTGAAAAGGTTGCACGTGGACAAGTCCAGGTTCTCCATGTACCGTCCCGTTATCAGATTACAGCTATTTTCACGAAAGGTCTTCCACGCGTACCGTTTGATGATTTCAGGGACAGTCTCAGTATACGAGAACCTTCCGCTAAGACTGAGGGGGACTATTAAGATAATTATATAAATAATCCAAAATTATCTCCATCATATCAAATCATACATTGTGTAATTAAATTAAATATTATATAATTAGTATTGTAAATATGATTAGCATATTCTTAGGATAATCTTCTTTAATAGTAGCCTAGATTGATCTTGTATGATTGTATATATTTATTGTATTCTTGGTATGAAATAAAGGCACGAAAAACATTTCCTTCAAATTCCAAGAATTATGTTTGATCCGAAGTTATGCAAATAAAATATGTCTCAAAAAATGAACAATAAATTTGAAATGCTTAATTTATGCACATTCACAATGTTAAGATCTTTTATATTATTAAATCATTTAAAAATTAATTATAAATAATCGTGATGGTTAAATTTTTTAACAAATTTAACTTATTTGGTAAATTAACTTTATAGTGTCAGTTCTACTTAAACCGATGCTGCCAAATTTATTTACTTTATTTTCTATTATCAAATTATTCTTAATATACATAGTTGCCGGTAATTACAGGCCATTTTATATCTAATGGTGTAAAATAACAAACTCGATCATTAATTGTATAAAGTTTTAACAAGAAGCTATTACATGTAAACTTGCAAATCTGTCCCAAAGTAGATGCACATAAAGGAAATAGATTTATTTATTAGTACAAGATTAAAGCAATTGGCTTTGCATATTTTCGGTTAAGATATATTATCTATTGGAGTGTGAGAAAGGAAAAAGATAAAGAAGGCAGAGCGCGTGAGGATAGTTGAGGATGCCAGTGTGTAAAGGCAGTTAGGAGCAGGAGGCAATGTCTATAATTTCATGTCCCTATTATGTAACTCCTCCTTTTTCCCCCTTTTCCTATCTTTCTTTTGCTTTCCCTTCCCTCCCATTTTCCGCTTTTTCCCTCCCTGCCTCCCTACTTCCATCTCTGACCTAATTGTCTCTTTCAACATCCTTCTTTTTTCATCCCTTGTATATCCATATCCACTTAGAGTTTCCTATTGAAGAAGATGACTCCATCAGGTCAATTCGGGGACACCACCTACACTAAGGTGTTTGTTGGAGGTTTGGCTTGGGAGACTCAGAAGGAGACCATGAAGAAATACTTTGAACAGTTTGGTGATATCTTGGAGGCTGTCGTCATCACTGATAAGGCTACTGGAAGATCCAAAGGCTATGGATTTGTATGTACTACTTTTTCTTCTCAACAAAACAAACCTAATTCGCTCTTTTTTTTTTTTAATCTTTACTACTAAGTTATGGAGATCTGTTGTTGAAATAATATTAGAGAAAGAGATAATCACAGTAGCGGTAATCTTTGATGATTACGTTGTTAATTTCCGAAATAGGTAACATTTCGTGAGGCAGAAGCAGCCATGAGGGCTTGTGTTGATGCTGCTCCTGTCATTGATGGCAGAAGGGCCAACTGCAATCTTGCTTCCATGGGAGTTCAAAGATCTAAGCCTACTACCCCTAAACATGGTATATTTTCTCTTTTTTCTTTTTCTTAGAAAATGTTAAAACTTACTATTATCACACGTAGTCTTTCTTGCATTTTTAGCTAATTAATTCAAATCAATTAGTGGATGTCATTATGTTTCACTAGTCGCTTCTTCACACAGCATGAATATTCTCCCCATTTTGGAAAAAAAGTTACTATAATATAAATTCTTTGTTAAGATTGTGTATGAGTCCACTTTATGATGTTCTTTGCTTTAGCACCACCAGTATAGCATGTGTAAGGATATGTTTTAGAAAAGCATGACAGCTCATTCTTCTGTGTAACAAATTACACTTTTTGCTTTTTCCATGCCTAGTTTTCATTTTTACGTTTCTTTCAAGTTAATTACTTAATACTACTATTATTCAGAGGAAATCATCTATTTAAAGATTTTACATTTATGTATAATATATTTAGGTGAAAATTTTCTTTATATTTTCACTATAAAATTAATGAGCAGGAGGAGGCAGGAACTTTAGGGTGATGAGTGGTTTTCAAGCAGCAGCAGGTGGTGGGTTAGGAACAGCTTTTCCTTCAGCAGCAACCTTCCCTCATTATGCCATCCAACAAGGGATCCCTTACAATCTTTATGGGTATGATGCTTTATTTTCTACAACGGTACCGTAATAAACAACTTATTTTATTGTTCTTTTTTTTTTTCGTTACATGAGTGAGTCTTCACGTGCATTTGCCAAATCATTCCAACAAAACCTCATTATATTATCCACGCATGCTCGTACTACGATTTTTTCTCTCTATCATAGTAATGCTCCCCCCACTCACTCACTCACTGGTAATGTCGACATTATATCATATATACACAGCTCATCCTGGGACAAGAAGAAATGACTCATGCATTCATTGATATTGATATACTATCATCATGTTTGTTTTACAATTCACTCACTTTTCGCTAAGAAAACCAACTTCCATACCAAGTTTCACATTCTAATGTTTTTTTGTTTGTTTTTCTTGTGACAAACTGTCAGGTACTCTCCCTACTCGCCAGATTACACTTACCCTACGGTTTGTACCAATTATCTCCTTTTCTTTTCTTAGTCACTCTTATCTTTCATTTAACACTTCAACTACAATATGCATGTTACCTCTTTACCTCGTTAAAGGGATGAGTTTACTGTTCCGATCGTTTCATTTTAGGTGCCGTGTTTGATTATGCACAAAATGATACACAAAAAGATTTTTGACTCATATAAGCAGTATTTTTAAAATCTAGTTTTACACATATTATGATATTTCTATAATTATAAAATCTTTTCATTAATATAAAATGAAGAATTTAAGTTAACAAATTTTTAAATATAAAATTTAAACAGACTAAAAATAAGACGTATAAAATTAATGGAAGTGAAGGAGTACGCATAAGTCAAAAAACCAGTTGTGCTGAATCTTTTGGAATGCACGATATTCGAAGCCGGAAATGCATGTGGTTTTAGTCAAAAGCTGATTGTTGAGCTTTACTTATTTTTCCCAATTAAAGAAGAAGGCGTGAATGTTGAACTTCAGCTTGTGGCAGGCATGATATTTCCTCCTTTGCAGTCTCACTCACCCGTTAATAAACTTTGTCAGACTTCTGAGCAAATTTTCCGTCTATTTATTTCAATTTATTTGATATTTTTTTATTTTTTAAAAGTCATACAAGAAAATTTTGACAGCTATTCATTCGTATATTATTTTTTAAAATTATTAATTAGTGTGATTTATGAAGTAATATTTTTTATATAATTTCTAAATATATAATTTTTTATTTTTTTTTATATATTGTATTTCCGAATTCAGAGTGAGTTTAACTCTTCGAAATATTAACGGTGTCAAACGAATTGGAACAAATGAAGTACTTATAGTGGAGTTAATCTTTTTCCAAAATTACCAAACCATCTTTTTCCATTCTATTTTGTATGTTAATTTTCTTTCTTTACAAGAGAATGACATCTATCACTTTTATTTTATCATTAAAGACATGATTTTATAGCTATAGAAATATTATTTCATGTTTAAAAGGACAAGTGTTAAAAATTTGACAAGAATATTTTTTCTTTCTTAAGCTAGAACAACTGTGATATGAAATGAAGGGAGTAGTATTAAGGTCGAGGATTTGCTAATAACTTATGTAACTCCATGAGAAGTCAGATTTGAAAGCAAAAAGTTGGACATGATCTTTTGCCCATTTGGTGCACAGGCATTGGTATGAGAGTGTAATAGTTTTAATATGTGCAGGGTTACTATAGTGTGTATCGAGGAGCAACAAGTCAATATCCAGTGTATGGGACTGCGGCGGCTAGTGGTGTGTTATCGAGTGCAGCTGCTGCGTTTTACCCGTACATGAATTTTGGAGAAGGAAGCGGTAATGGCGGCTACACAGCCAGCCAGGGCTATGGTGTTCAGTACCCACACCATCTCTTCCCCTATTCAGCTGCTACTGGCGCGGGTTACCCAGCACAGCACTATGGTACTCCCATTTCCCTCGCTCCCTCACCTGCATTGCATTCAGGTTTGTATATGACACCCTTAATTAACATCTGATCATGGGAATTAATAAGGAGAGGTACTAATATCTTTGACAGTTTGTTTTGCTGTGCCACAGGCGTGACAATGACGCTGCGTGCACCCATTCCTCATCGTTAAGAGAGATCAATTGTATAATTGTCAAATGGTCAACAGAGATCGATACAACATTGATCTTATAATGCTACCTCCCCGAGGGATCTTTGGCCTAACCATGGTTCTCTTGCATCTTTCTCTTTCTCAAATGGAGCCCGGCCCGCGTATGGAACAAGGGCTAATCCACAAGTTTAAAGCCCCCCATAGGGGTACCCTACCTTCAAACAAATGTGGAGTAAAATTAAATTATCCGCATTTCCATTTCTTCTCTTGTATGGAAAGGGTCCTTCAGGAGAAACAAAGCATGCATATGCATCTCATCATCACCAACTCAAGCTATCAAAACAGCTTAGTTGGTGGTCATGTTTTTATCTTCTTCTTTTTATATCTAATAACTTAGCTTGGAAAGGCTGAGCAAATTTTGCCTCTCAAGGGCTCAACTAAAAAGTTCCCAGTTTTAGTTTTGAAAAAAAAAAACTTTCATGTAGATTTCAAGAATATTCCAACTTGTAGTCTTTTCAACTTCACCTTAATGTGGATCATGAAATGGCTAATCCCTCCAACTTAAGCTTTATAACTTGTAGATGTTATAGCAGTTTTGTGAAATCATGGCATGAGGATGTCCAAAGTTTTTGTTACTGCTAACTATTAACTAGTCTTAGGGTTTCAGAACTTAGACTAGGATCACACCTTTTGAAAATCTTTTTAAATTTTCATTTTGATAATCACACACTATGTGTCTAACAAGCCAGCAATCTCTCTTGAGGATAGGGGGGGGGGCTGTCTGAATTGACTGTTGATGTTTTGTTTTTAATGTTGTAAAAAGTCTAGGGGGGGGGGGGGGGGGCTAAAATTGGGTTATTTTATCCCCATTTACTTTAATATAGGAGGGATAGTGGATAGTGTTGAATTTTCCTTTTCTTTGGTAAATCACTTTAGCTTTTATCATATTTCATTAACTTTTTAAGGAACTCCATTAAATGGTTATGCAGTTCCAATGCATGAGAAGTTAGTTACCCTGGGGAGATATTTTGGGGTCTCTTGGGTTCTTCTTCAACTAGACTCATCAATCATGGTTAGGACTCAGGTCATCTTCGCTCTCTCTTTCTATGTAATTAGGACTCAGGTCATCTTCGCTCTCTTTCTCTGTAATTTGATACTTTATATGTATAAGCTTATGATGTTTGGATTGTAGTTACTAGGAAGAAGATTCATTCTCCATCATGGATGATTGAGAATGGATTGATACTACTTAAGCAACTTACTGTTTTTATTTCAACTATGCCCGAGACGACTTTGTTTTAATTTTGCTAATGCATCGTTTATGACGGACTAATGTTATCCGTCATCGTTTTGAACTATTTATCTTCTTATTAACCTGTTATGTAATCCCCCCCACGCCTGAGCACCTTATTTTGCCTTTCTCTTTCATTCTTTCCTTTTTTTAATTAGAAAAAGTTTACTCTTGGAGTCGTAACCTAGAATACATGAAGTGAAACATTATTTTGTTCAATATAACTGAGGAATTAAAGGATTCTCAAGAATCAAGTTAGCTTCCCACCTCATTTCTGGTTTGTTTTTGTCAGAAGGAAGATATCAAAGGAGATCCTAACTATCACCTCCAACTTTCTATTTCTGGTTTGCTTGACCCATTTGCTTTGATCTATTACATAAAATAATCTAAGTGGCGACTCCATCAGGAGATCCCAATTGCTAAGTCATTCTCGATTACAGGGGTGATTAGTATTACTCCTGTTCTTATTTTTGGCAAGGTATAGCGGACATATCGTTTTATTTAAGCATATTTAAGTACTATTTCAAATACGTTTGAGGAAGTACGTTTATTTATATGAGAAAAGATGTATCGATCCGCCCGGTCGCTTTGAGTATTACGACCCTTTTTTGCTAAAGGACACTTGTAGGTTCAAGATGTAACACGCCAAAATTTTTAAACTAATATTTACATTTTCAATTGACCATATATTTATAGTAAAGATATATTTTACTTGTAATTCCTAAACTTGAATTTGACTATATTTGAAAATTGCTTATTTTATATTTTGGTCATATTTATAAGGAGGTGTCATGGTGTTGTTAGGTAGAACACCCTTATTATCATTTTTTTTATTAAATAAGTACTATGAAATAGAATAGAAAATAAGTATTTTGGGTCAGCCCACTTCTTGATCTTTATCCAAGTGTTAATATTACTTTTGTGACTCACCTTTTCCACAAGCACCTTTCATTTCATTCCTTCATGCCGAAGAAACCCCAATCCTCTCTCCTTCTTATCTTCAGAAATATTACACAAAAACCGTCAGGTTCTTCAACTAAATCAACCATCAAGAATTATTCTTTTAAACCACAAGCTACTCTCTTTTGTGGTAAGTTGCTAATCCCGTTTTACACTGGACTGCTGTTAGTATTTTTATCATATCTCCTTGTGTAAAACTCCATTTTAAGTGAGCCAATATGTTCTGGAACGCTAACTTATAGATCTACAACTTTGAATCTTATGACAAAACCTAGTTTGACTTGTATTTTCCAAAAAAGGGTGATGAAGTACAGGGCAGGTGCTGCCCAAATTTCTATTTTACAATCTTTTCATGTACCACAGATAGTATTTTGAGCATATCGTTTTGTACGAATTTGATCTTCTGGTGATATAAATTTCTCTAGAACTCCAAGACATATATCTACAACTTTCATGAAGACCACAAATTCCATATTTTCCTTTTACCTCTTCAAAACTGAACCACAACACAAGACAGTGGTACTATCCAGAATTAATGTTTTGACGATTTAGGGTGATTTTCACCGATATCATGTTTAGTTTGACATGCTGAAATCACTGAACTTAAATAGATATTTTATTATGTATTTAAGGTATATACACCCTTGTACAAGCTAAGGGAAGTGTTTGAGGATGTGGTCAAATTTGGTTGGTCTATGGTGTAGATGATTCGAACGTCTTCAAATTGTGATAGAACTAGTTGTGTTGTAAACCACCAAGGTTTGTGTATAAACTTAAACTTGAAAAATCTTTACTTGTTGGAATATATTTAAGTATCTTTAGTTGTTGTTTTCTTTCTCTTCACTTTATATACTTGTATTGATATTATCTCAAGTATTGTAAGATATTCGCTAAATCGCCCACATGTACGGATTGCTTGATCATTTTACATTCTTATTGGGACTTTGTCCTTTTTGTAGCAGTGACTTTGTTAGTAATCTCGACATGCCTCTTGATTCAGATCTTTTTCCATCTTGACTTTGGATTTGTGGTTCGTCTTAATTATGAAGCATGTCTGTGTTAAGTACGAACTAAAAAACTATTTTAATATGGTTCTTGATTCTTTTGATTATTGGGTTTTGACCCTACTTGATTTGGGTCTTAGGTCCATCTTGATATTTTATTATGCTTAGTGTGATGGCATGACACACATATTGGGCGAAACTTAATATTTGGCAAACTCTCTTGAATTGATTTTATAAGCTTTCTTTACACTTGAATCTTTGAATATTGATATTTGATATTGATATTTGGAAATACTTGAAGGTTTGATATTTGATACTTTTAATATTTATCTACTTGATTTATGTTATGTCTTATCTGAGCTACCTATGACTTCGAATGAAATTGAGAATCTAATGGCTCCAAGACTAAAGTTTATACGCCACTAAACTTTATGCTTAGCGATAGTTATTTTCTATCGTAGGTAATGTGCAAGAAGAGAGTTGAAGATGGACATTTGGACTAGATTTTTTGGGAGCTTTTGTGAAGATCGCATTTGCATATGCATCTAGGTTTTACATAGTTTTAGGACTTGTACATGATCCATATGACACACTTATGTACGTAATTTTGGAGGCTTGTTTGATGACAAGACCATAAGCTTGTACCTTGAATTTGATGACTTGTTTTAATATTTAGGGTGTGCTAATAACCCAAGTCTTGTAGTGTGCTAAATTTATATTTTGCTTTGTAAATATGTACAAAGGAGGAGACTAGTTTTTCTTTTAATACTCGCATGTTTGAAATTCATGTATAATACGAACCTGCAGTGGTGTTGAATGAAAATTAATTTCATTATAAAGTTGATTCAATTTGTCGTTATTTGAAAAGGGTGCTACCATATTAGATTGATACTCTCACGTTCTACTTTTTATTCACAAAGAGTTTTTGTGAATTTTTCAGCTGGAATTGCACTTTTAAACCTTTTTCGCATGGGCCTATTTTCCGCTACTAAATTATTATGAATATCCTTTTTAAATTTTTTTCCTGAACATTGTAAGTATTAAATTAACTTTTGTTTCATAAGTGGCATCCTCCGAAAGGGGTTGCTACAAGTTTTGGTGTCAGAGCTTTAGGTTTGTGATTCTAGGACTATTATTGTGACTTGTTAGTGTACTTATTTCTTTTTAACATGCTTCATTGCGTGTATTGTGCATATGCGTCATGTACATGTGTCTAATGCAATGTGATCGTCCTTTATGTAGGAATTAAGTTATGGTCTCTTCTTCTAATAAACCTATGGAAGCCACTTGTGATGGTTCAGATAACTCTAATATCCAACCTCACTTACAAAAAGGGATTGGAGAACATAGTTCTGATCATAATTTTTCTCGTACTAGTGGATCTGAAGTGGGAAATAACCAGGGTGCAAGAGTTGGGACACACCCTCACATGAGTCATAGTACTCTTGTTACAAATCCTCACTTTCAATATATGACTGATTTCTTTCATCACTTGGTTGGAACAATGTCCAATCTTAATGAAATGAACTTTGAAAAGATGAGAAAAATGGGTGGAGTTGAGTTAGAAGGCACTGTTGATCCTATTGATGCTAGACAACGTCTTGAGCGCATAGAGATGGTATTTGAGCAATTAGAGTGTTCAGAAGTTGCCAAATTTAAGTATGTTATCTCACTGTTACAAAGGGATTCTTATGACTGGTGGGTAAGTGTAATGAATGCTAGGGGAAAGCCTTTTGTTCTTGGGATGATTTTGTCAAAGAATTCCGCATGAAGTATGTCCCACCTGCTTATCCGATACAAAGAAAAATGAATTTCTAGATTTAAAGCAAAGGGGGATTTCTATTGCGGAATATCAACAAAATTTTCTCAAGCTTTCTCATTATGCTGGAGGTATTATCGATAATGAAAAAGATAAGTGTAGGTGATTTAAAGATGGTTTGAATGATTTTATTCGAAAGTCTGTGGCAGTCCTGCAACATGAGAATTTTTCCAAACAAGTTACAAATGCTCTTACTTGGAAAAGTTGACAAGGAACAAGCTAGTAGAAGTGAAAACAAGTTCAGAAAGGCTATTTCAGATTATGGCAGGCAATCCAAAAGGGGGAAGTTTGATAATTCCAAGGATGGTAGTGTTCACAGGTCAACTCAACATAAGAAAAATAGATCAAATATTTCTACTGGTGGCACTCCAGATTATGACCAAGGAACTACTTGTATACCACTTGTGCACAATGCGGGAAGAATCACTATGGTACTTGCACGAGAGATTTTGGTGCTTGTTTTAATTATGGGAGCTTTGATCACAAAGTGAAGGATTTTCCTAATCCTAACCCTATTTCTTCTCTGTGTACTGAAGGCTCAGTTCAGAAGCCTATTGTTAATCCTTCTCAAGGAAATAGAGGTGTAAGATGTAGAAACACACAAGCAACATGTGTATGTGGAGCTAATCAAGTTAGTTTGTCAAGATCTACTTCACGAGCTTATGATATGAGATAGATGAATGACCAAGATGGGTCGGACGTGGTTATTGGTAAATTCCACTTATTTGGATTATGTGTCGTTACACTATTTGATCCTGGTTATACACATTCCTATATTTGCTCATCACTTGTTTTTTCTGAAGATATGAAATCTATGAGACTTAATTGTAGTGTGCTTGTCAAAAGTCCTTTGGGTCACCAAGTTATTTGTAATCGAATTTATCGAGCTTGTTCCTTCATGATTCAAAATCTAGTCTTCACTGCTAATTTGATTTAAATGTCTTTCCAAGACTATAATGTCATTATCGGTATGGATCATCTTCATAGATACCATGCAGTAATTGATTGTAGGTCGAAGTGTGTCACTTTTAAAAATCCTACTTATTCACACATCATTATTCAAGGTGAAAGATCATTGACATCTAATAGTATTTCTGATGTTGTGGAAAGAAATATGATTAGTCAAGGTTGTGAGGCTTATCTGGCTCACATAGTTGATACACACATAAGAAGTCCAAGTCTTAAGAATATACCGATTGAATGTGAATTTCCTGATTATTTCCCTGAAATGTTCCTGGGTTGCCCCCAGAAAGGGAAGTTTAGTAACCTATAGAGCTTATTCCTGGAACTACTCCTATTTTTATTTCTCCTTACAGAATGGCTCCATCAGAATTGAAGGAGATGAAGATTCAATTGCAAGAACTTCTTGAGAAAGGTTTTATTCGCCCAAGTGTTTCTCCTTGAGGAGCTCCTGTTTTATTTGTGAAAAATAAAGATGACACTCTTAGGCTTTGTATTAATTAGTGGCAATTGAATAAGATAACAATTAAGAACAAATACCCATTACCAAGGATTGATGATATATTTGACTAGCTAAAGGGTGCTACGTTGTTCTAAAAAATTGACTTGAGATCTGGGTATTACCAATTGGGGGTAAGTGAGCAAGATGTTCCTAAAACTTATTTTAGGACTCGGTATGGTCATTATGAATTTTTGGTTATGCCATTTGGGTTGACGAATGCTCCTGTAGTGTTCATGGATCTAATGAATCGTGTATTCAAGCCTTATCTTGATCAATTTTTGGTGGTATTTATTGATGATATTTTTAAATATTCCAAGAATAGTGAAGATCATGATGAACACCCCCCAATCGTTCTACAAAATTTGAAAGAGAAAGAGCTCTATGCCAAGCGTCCAAAATTTATGCTTAGCGAAGAGGCTTTTCTGGGACATGTGTCAGCTGATGGTGTGAAGGTGAATCCTGGTAAGATTTAAGCTATTATTGAATGGAAAACGCCTAAAAGTCCAATTGAAATAAGATGTTTTTAGGCTTAGCGGGCTACTATAGAAGGTTTGTCAAAAGCTTCTCCATTATAGCATCTCCTTTGACTAAACTTTTGGGGAAGGACGTCAAGTTCGTGTGGGATTACAAATGCCAAAAAAGCTTTGAAAAGCTTAAATCCTTATTTACATAAGCTCCTATACTTACTCTACCGACTGAAGGGAAATAGTATGTCATATATAGTGATGCATCTCATTGTGGCTTAGGATGTGTTCTGATGCAAGAAGAGAAGGTCATTGCTTGTGCCTCTCGAAAATTGAAACCACTTGAGTTGAATTATCCTACTTACGACCTTGAGCTTGCTGCCATAGTATTTGCTTTGAAAATTTGGAGACATTACTTGTACAGAGAAAAAATGTCATATATTTATGGATCACAAGAGTTTGAAGTACACGAGTACACAAAAAGAGTTGAACTTGAGACAACATAGATGACTTAAGCTCAACAAAGATTATGACTGTACAATTGACAATAAAGATAATGTGGTTGCAAATGCTTAAAGTTGCAAATCCTTCGCAAGTCTATCTTTGAGTCATTTGCCTATGTTTCTTGAATTAATATCCATGAATGCTTGTCTTGCATTTAATTCTGATGGTTCTGTTATTGCTAGTTTACAAGTTAAGCCAGTTCTACTTGAGCCAATGAAAGAAGGACAGAAGATGGATGAGAATCTTATGAAATTGATTAAAGAAGTTCAAAATGGGGAAAGGCTTGATTTTACATTGAGGGAGGATGGTGTCTTTTTTAATTAAAGTTTTTGTGGCCGGAGAGGCCTTTTATTAATAATCAAGAATAGCCCCAAAAAAACTAGTCCAAAATGGCCCAAAAACCGGGTCCATTAAAACAAAATGTGCAAAAATAAAAAAATAAAAAATTACAAAATGCAAAAATATATAAACTTTGTCCAAATATTATTTGTTGCCCTAAATTTTCGTTCGTCTCTTGATCTTATCATTTTCTGAAGAGGGAAACCCCATTTGCTCGATCTTATCATTTTCCAGCTGAAGTATCCGTTTGAGGATGTTACGGTGTGAAAATAATGATCCCATCTCTGATTCATACCTCCAAGAATCACATACTCGTGGATCTTCCTCTCAAGGTAAATATTTCTCATTTTTCTTTGAATAAAATAATCCTTCTCCGCCATTGTGAGCTGACTAGATGATTATGATTTTTGATGCATGTGTCGATTCTAATGTGTTTGGCCTCGATCTGAGCTCCATATTAATGATTTGGACCTGTCTGCTCCAACTTGGTATATTTCTTTTCTTTCCTTAGGTAAATCTCTGAAGGATCTATATACTATTATGACTTTTAGACATAATTAAGATGTCATATGTTTATAGTACTGAAGGTTCGAATGAAGGAAAATTTGAGAGTGTCTCATAGTGGATAAGAATTATTGTACCCGAAACTTTAAATAATTACCTTGGTGGAAGAATGATAGTAGTGGTAAAATCGAGTTTTAGAACTTTAAGTTGATGATTTATTCTTGTCACGACCCAAAATTACTAAGTCATGCGGACACCTACCATTTCCCACACCAGTAGGCGAACCCGTCACTTAAAGATTCACCAACAACATAAATAAATAAGAATAATAGTAGAAGTCTAAAAATATAGAAATATGATAATGCGAAATACAACAACTACCCAAGGGATCTAGCCTGAATAGTACAAGATCTTTTAAGTATACAACTTGAATAAAAGTTACAACTACAACCTGAATACACTTCCGTTTAGAAAGAGAATTAAACAGAAAATCTAGATGAACTCCATGAGATCCTTGAAGGCTAATCGAACCTCGTTGAAGTTCCAGCAACAACTCTACATACCAAAAGGGTGTAGCAAGAGTAGTATCAGTACAAACACTATGTATTGGTAGATATCATAGACCGACAACAATTAGCTAACATATATAAAGGAAGAAACTAAAGATTATACATGATCGCAATCAGGTACAAACCCTATGATAGTCCAAGAGTAAACAACCCAGGTATCGAGTATCTAGTCAGAATCCAAGAGATACGAAGATGAAGTAATCACTAAGCACACCCATGTAAGACTTTCAGTAAAGTGAATTGGACTAGATATCAGTAGTGTACAATCATAGCCTAGGCAAAATCTCTAGTCCTCGAATCCATCAAGTGTCTAAGTAAGAGATTAACAACCAAATAATATCTCAAATGAATTAACAATCAAGGAATCAAGGCTGAACTGCATCATTTAATGCACTAAATATAACGACCAGAATCAGATATATGAGTGGATGTATATCTGATGCAATGCAATACAATGCAATGCACTGACCAACAATCTCATATCGTACATACATGCTCCGGGTAGAATATCTCTATGTCCCGACAGTCATGACCCATAGGGGACCCGCAAAGTCCATGTACTAGCCATTCCATATCACACAGCCTAGAGATAACTCTACCACCCACGACACCGCTAGCCATTTCATATCACACAACCTAGAATGACTAGGCAGTCAATATGTCATAAGAATCAATGTTGTTTCCTTATCACTTATCACCATCACGCCAATCACATATAATATCAATGTATCACGGAATCACGGAATCACCATCACACCAATCATATGCATTGTCAATGTATCATGAAAATGAGGATGAATGCATGTATGAATTTCAAATCCAACATATCATGAGATGAATATAAGTAACAACATCCGTAAATCAACTACCAATATGAACTCATTTCCATATCTTGTACAATGCCACGTTTCGAACAATTTCCCTTCCGACCACATATGTAACACCAATTTTATATGAAAGAGAGGCCATACGAAATATGCACGTAGCAAACACCATAATAGGAAGCCTCAAATGTTTCACTTTTCCTTTTATCATTATTAATATCAAATCATAGTTCACAACAATGAATCATATATAATGTGTATGAATGATGTGCATGTATCAATCTCAAGTGTAAATCATAATCAAATCCCAATCGTGCCACACATGGACACATACACAATATCAGTATCAAGTCGAGTCCTTTCCTATATCCATGATAATACCAAAACAAGTGAGAGACAACTATAACACAATCACGATATGGAAACTAAGTGGAAATCTAATATCAACATTAGGTAGCAAGCCAATAAATCACAAATAGACAACAAGTCCACAAATCAGTCAACAATACCAAACCTAAGTAATCCATCCCAACTTCATACTCGAAGGCGTACATTCTTTCTCTGATAGTAACTAACTTTACATATGCTTCGCTAAGTAAAGTATAACCAGAAGGTAAGTCATAACCTACTTGGATGCCGAGCGGGCGTAACAACGATCACACTTGAGTCTTGCCTTTATGAGGATCGCAATAGTACTCAAAGTCTAGCCATTATGCAAGTTAGAAATGGAAACTAGCAATACCCATAACATTAGACTATTCTTTGAATCCCAAACAATTAGAGAGGAAAGGGGAAAATGGGCCCACAAGGGTAAAATGGTCATTTCAAAAGTGAATATGAAATTCAATGTTCTAGGAGTTCAATCCCACTAATCAATCGCTAAAATAACTCAGTCTAGGCCAATCTCATCAATTAATACAAAACCCCCAATTTAGGTATGAGCCCTAATTTTCCAACCTTCAAATATATCACATAAATAGAAAATTCAAGCTTAACAATTACAAATTAGTTAAATCCATGCTTAGATTAATAAAACCCTTCAATTAATTCTCACTTTCAAGCCAAACAATCAAATAAATCCTAACTAGGTTGAACTCATCCCTTCTAACTAATTTCTAGGTTGTTCCCACCATTAAATTAACTCAATAAAGGTAAAGGAAGGTAACACAAGGCTAATGAAGCTTACTACAAGAAGAATCCACTTGGAGTTGCTCGAAATTTCCCTAAGAGTGATCTAGAGAAGTATTTTCAAAATGGGAAAAATGAGGGTTTAATCTCACTTAAAAAGATTCTAAAAATCCCGTCGTCCGTTGCAGCGGTCAAGGTCTGCTGCAGTGGACCCGCGATCGTGGACCTCTTGACCGCACCCGTGGTCCTAAGCCAAAACCAAAATTTTTTCGTAGAGGAATGCGGTCCGCTGCGATAGTCCCAATCCGCTGGGGCACATTGAGGCTCGCCCCAAGGAATACACCAGAAACCAGCAGAAAACAACCTTCTACAATTTCAACCCAAAATCCAATAATCACCCGAGACCTCCCTAACACAAACCAGATATGTACACAGATGTAAAAACATGCTACAGACTCACCCGCAGTCTCGAAATTTCCATCGGAGGTCTATTACTTCGAGTCAACCCCTAAATGCCTAAACTAACTTTCCAATCGATTGATGAAAAAACTCCCAAATGCCTTGGGAACCGAACCCACCAAGTCATAAATGACCCTCCGGACCTCACAAAATCGATAAAATTCTAAAAACGTATGTATACTCAAAAGTCAACTATTGGTCAAATAGTCTCACTTAAAGGTTCTGATTTCTTAAGTTTTACTAGGATCGTCTGATAGCTTTGAAAATTGGGTCAACAAGGGTAAAATAGTCAAAAGAGCAATAATGACCAAATAGGTCGTTATATCAAATACCAATTAAAAAATCATTCATCATCGAATAAAGAGAGTACGAAAGTTGGCGGTAACCAAGGAATCCTTAATATATAGTACGGAAACTTTCACGCCATGAAGTACGTCAAATCACTACTCGTTCATCTTAATGGTCAAAACTTTCTATAACTTAGCTCGGAGACCCAATTTTCATATTTCCAAATTTGAATTTCTCGCACCACCGATTCTTGAATATAAGAACTGCTTTTGCTAGAATTATCTGATTTGATATAACCATTCCTCTTAACGTGATTTATACGTCCCACAAACATTCCTCAAAATAACACAAACCTTTACATATAGACACAATCATACCCCACTCTGAAATGGTAAAATATTCTGATTCCGCTAACCTTTCTTTCAACCTTCTAGAGCTATCCTTCACACCATGATTTCTTAGAAACGCATAAACACAAGCCCAAAACCAATCATAGTCCTACCTAATGCTGGCCAGTGGGCCGGATCAGCCCGATCCTGACTCGATCCCCCTTAAAAATAAAAATAGTGTCGGGACTCAAAACTAGGACGGGACCTGGGTTCGTCCCGCCCAAGCCCGTACCACCCTAGACCTGCCCCAGACCCCACCCCGACCCCGACCTCGTCCTGACCCCGACTCCCTCTTTGCAAAAATAACCGTTGCACAACGACCATTTTATATTTTAGCCGTTGTGCAACGGCCATTTTTAGCCCCCCCACCCCATAAACCCCCTACCCCCTTAATATTTATTTTTAACCCCTAAGTTACTATATTTATACTTTAACCCAATTTTCCAATTATAAATACCTCATTTTCTCTTCATTTTAATCTCACAAATCTTTCTACAATCTCTCTAATCTCTCAACTCAATCTATTTATCTACAAGTCTACAATTACATTGCCTACTAAATTTTATTTTATTTGCTCATTTGTATAATTGTATCAAAGTTCAAAAATTGGGACTGAAGTTGGCAACTAGCTTGAGGATCATCCATCGAGCAAAGTTTCAATTTTCAACCTCGATTATAAGTCGACGTTACGTCGACGGTTGGTACCTTCGTTCCTTCTTTAAATTATTATTGTTACTTTATTTAATTATCGCACTTAATTTCATAATCTTTAATTATTTATTTGAATAATTAAAATGGAAAGATTAAGAGGTATGTTTAAGGGTAAGGGTGCTTCTTCTAGAAAGGGTAACAAGGACAGGGGTACTTCTTCTAGTCATTCTATTCCTAGACAGAATGATTTGATTGATTACACTCATATAGATGAAACTGAATTTTTTAATGATATACCATTAGATAATGAAATATATTCTGCGACTGAACCATACTTTAATTTAGAAGATAATCTAGATGACACACCCACTGATCTAGATGACACACCCACCAGTGAACCTCAAACTGAAACTGGAATGCCTCATATTCCCCTTAGTATGAGACGAGGCCCCATACAACGAAAATTAAAATCAGCTGCATGAGATTTTTTTGATAGGGACCAAGAGAATCAAGTAGTTAGATGCAAAATTTGTAAAAATATTTATAAATTTAAAATGAGAAAAGGTCAGTGTGGGATGGGAGATTTATTGAGACATGTATAAAGCTTTCACAAAGCTAGGTGGGATGAATACGAGGCTACACATTCGGGTACGCCAATACTTCTTCTAATAATTATGCTGTGCGACTTTTAAAAAATCTATTAACTCCATATTTTCCTAATCATTTTCATATAAAATGTGCGTGCCATATATAAACTTAGTTGTAATGGATGATCTATCACTTTTTGAAGACATTCTTAATAAAGTACAATTTGCTATAAATTATATTTTTAAAAGCAATAGAATAAAAAGAAAAAAAGAATATAAAAAAACTTGTTACGATTGTGGACTACCTTATAGAAAAATTCATGAAGAAGTAGCGACTAGGTGAAATTCTTTATATGAACAACTACTTGTTGCTTACGATTATAGAAGGCCTATAACTTTATTTTTAACACCCATAATCGAAATCCAACTGATATGCTTATAGATAATGATTGTGAAAAAATTTCAGAACTTATTGTAATTTTAGAGAATTATTTTCAAGCAACTAAAGAATTTTCCGGTATATATTATCCTACTATTTCAACTATATTATTTTATATAACTTTGATATTTTTGTTACTTTATGAATATATGAAAAAATCATCTTATAAGGCACATTAAAAAGATGTTTATCAAATTAAAAAAATATATTTTTCCTATTCCACTATTTATATTATTGGTGTTGTATTGAATCCGACTATTAAAATAGACGGTTGTAAAGCACTTATTGTAACTATTTATGATTGTATATCAGTACTTCCACCTCCAACTCCAAAAAATTCAAATGAACAACCTCCTAAGGAACCAACTAAAGAAGAAGTTTTGTCTAGCATACACGATGAATGCAAAATAGTATATACGCATTACCAATAAGAAAGTGCTAGCAACCAATCGGCTTCTATACCATCTTCTTCTTCTTCAGTACAACCTTATAAAAGACATGTTGTTTCTGCGGCTAGTATTGAAATTCTTAGAAATAGAATGTTTAGTGGTACCACTACTAATCAAGTTAGCGAGTTTGATATTTTTGGTTTGCAGGGTATTGTACCGTACCAACCAGTTCTCAATGAAGAAGGACGTGAAGACTTGCTTAAATACTGGAAGAAAAATGAGAAGACATTTCCGACACTATCAAAGATGGCCCGAGATGTCTTGAACATTCAAGCGTCTTCAACAGTGTCTGAAAGTGCTTTTTCTGCTCGAAGATTTCAAATAGGAGAGCACAGACACTCATTAGCGGGAGACAGCTTGGAGATTGCAGTTTTATTAAGAGATTGGATAAGAGTGGAGCGTAGAAGGTGCGGTCAATCAGAGATCAAAGAAGAAAACGATGAAAACTACAACAAAATCTTATCCGACGGAGGTGGAAGCGACGTCGACCAATTTGACCAACAAATTCCAATTTCAATCGAAGAACCACAAAACATTGTGAAGAAATTAGAAAAGTTGTTTATAAATATGTGATTTTTTTCCAATTTTGAAATTGTATTACAAAAAAATCTTATTTCTATTAAATAATATAAGAGACACAAAAACAGTCTTGGGATGTTTTTATTACACCATCTTGTTCAATTATTGAAGTGTTTATATATGTTATTTTTTAAATTAAGTACAAAAAAATAAAAAATGGAAAACCCCGATCCCGACCCCGCCCCGCCAAGACCGATCCCCTTTTCTGATGGGACAGAGAACGGGATGGGACATCGGCGGATCCCGCCAGTTCCGACCAGCCATTCCCACAGGAGGACCGATCCTGCCCTCCCCCCAATCCCGTCGGGTCCCGTCTCGCCACGAACCCGACCCACTGGCCACCCCTAGTCCTACCACACATCTGTAGTGGCCAATTTTGGTCTCTTCCTCATGCGTACTGGATTATGTCAGTCACCCCCGACTCTAAAAGCTGAGTCCTATCCAAGTTGTCAACTTAGTACCGAAGAACTATACCTTATGATCACAATCTTCATGTTTCTCAACTTCTACCCGATAAGAAACTTTGATACAACCCCAAACGTTTCGAAGCAAAAACCTGTAGCCTCATATAATACCCCTTTAACCATCGAATTTCCTATTGTAACACCTCGATATGCCCATAACAATTCCGAAACTATTGAATCTTGCAACTACCGATCTAAATCTCACGCAACTAGTCCTTAGTATCCAAAAGCGCTCACCCAAGTTGTCCAATCAATATTACTTGCGACATAATGCGCTACCACAAATACAGTCTCATCTAGAAAATATAACTCTAGCCTCCACATAATAGGAATTACCACAATTCCTTTCCCTTAAACCACACCATTTTATCCACTGAAGAGTGTTACGAAACTTTCCAATAGTGCACCACACAAGAAACTTCCATACGCCTTAACATGACGGTTACCTGCAATTTGCTTCCCATTAGTCGTTGGTCACAAAACTCCACTGAACTTCATCATATCACTTAGTCCATTGCTGTGGACTCCCTTCTTTAAGCAAACTGAACAATCACACCTCGTCTGAAATAAGTAAGACAACACCACCACAACCCATAATGACTAAAGTAAACCCGAATATGTACCTTATTTTTACTGATTCTCGATCAACTATGCACTTTCTAGACTATTCAATTCTATATTTCCAATCAAACCACAATCATAGTCATCGTCTAACCATTTCTCGAACCCACTCAACCCTAAAATTGAATACTTTCTAAATCCATCGTATCATATATACAATCCTTCTAATGTACTCATGTATCTCTACCACTAGTCCATAACATCTTTGTGCACGCACCAAATTTATTTCCACTTCCCGTCGTCACACTTCTTACGTCCAAAATTATTTTGGGGTTTAATCCTTTTATATACTAATCTCTTTATTAGCATACGTAAATATGATCCAAAAGTTTTCCAATTCTCGGGTCTATTTACATACGCCTAGTGATTTTACATACGCCTAGTGGTTCAAACCGTGACCCGAAAGTACGGGATGTTACAGTTTTTATGCAAGGAAGAAATAATTGACGACCCAGGATGACCCAAACGTGCATGCCACAAGGAAGGACCTAGAGCTGCAAACGTTGACGGCATGACTTGACTCGAGGAAGTGGTGGTGGTTGTGATTGGATAAAGATCTCCCCTACTTTTTCATCTCATGAGAGGTATCCATGTTTTCGAATCCCTCACAGAAAACCCAAATTGATCAAAATTAACAGAAACCCAATTATCGGTGGTGAATTTTCGGACAAACACCAAATTTTAATTAAGTTAGGGGCATGAAGGGTATTTTTCAAGATAAGATGAGGATGTGGGGGAGACAAAGTTGTATGACCGGAACCACGAATTGGAATTGAGTTGCCATTATTTCTGCTCAAATTGAAATAAGACGAGAGAGTACCTTGGTCATACGTCATGTGAGAAGTGGCGTCGGTGTCCATGTACCAATTCGCGTTTGGAGGATTTATTCCAAGGGTATGCATAGCGGCCTCAATATCGGTGGGTGTTGGGATCGAATTTGGACCCGCAACATTGAAGGCTTGCTGGGGCCGAGGCCCAAGCAGACCAGCCTGCTGACCCGACCCGGAACGCTGTTGGTTTTTTCTGTAAGAACCTGAGAAATTGGGCCTGTGATTGGGTTGGACCGGGGCCCAAGTTCCCTGTAAATAACTGGGAGGGTAGTATGCGGGACTGGGCCATTGGTCGCTGGTCCAGGCCCACTGCCAAGGGGCCCAGGGTTGAGACCAGGCGGGTTGGGGCCCAGAACCTCGAGGCCCACCGCCGCTGTTGTTACTGTTCCGTCCGCCGCCATTGTTGGCACCACAATTTTTTCCATTATTTTTATGGTTTTGACCCTTCTTGCCGCCACCGTTGTTGTGGTTTTGGCCCGAATTGTCAACAAAACCGTGAGAGTTATCGGACGTAGTCATCATTGCCATGGAACTTGCGCCGGTAGCCGCCTTTTTTGTCAAGCCGGCTTCTTATAACGTGAGCATCGAACGGGCTTGATAAAAAGATGGAAGTTGATTACTTTGATGGAGTAAAATCCCAACGCCATTATAGGCCTCATATAGGCCTGCAACCATTTGTAGAACAAGACGATTATGGGTAACAGGTGCTCCAACGTTACGGAATTTGTTTGCCAATTCCTTATTTGAATTGTTTGTACTTTTAAGAAAAGATATCTAAGGGTGGGTTTTGCACTGTACTTTCATTTTATGTTACTTGTGTGTGTATAAGCATTTGGGAAGTTGAGAACTCGGATAAATAGTAAATTCTAAACTTTGAGAAGATATTTGAGTTGAGGATAAATCATCTTTGATAAGTTTGAAAATTGGTTAAAATTGATTTTAAGTTGGTAAAAGTAATAAACTTTATGATTAAAAACAATGGTAATGATATGACAAAAATTTCAGTTTCGATTACAATTATAGTTATTGACACTGATTCACATTTAGAGGAAAGATGATAGGAATCTAAATGGAGCAGCATTTTAACTCATTCCGTTTGTAGAAGATACATTCAATATTACGCAAGAAAATGTTACGAAATCATTACCAATTTGTGAAAGTCACTTGACTAGTTGGAGAGGAGCGAAAAGTCAGGATGGCTTGGTAAGCAAGTAACTCGTATCAACCAAGATATATGTGGATCTATTCAAAATTTTAATGAAGTTGATTGGAAAAATACAAACCTCATCTTGCTTGGTTCTGGCGAAGCTTCTAGCTCTTGATCCCTGAGTAGCATTTTCTTTCACTGAGAAATAGGTGAATGCTTTAACAAAGGCGGATGTGGGATACAGAAAGAATAGATTTAGCCTTTCGATCTGCTTACTTTGAATAAAGAGGGGAAAAAAGAATAGATAGGCGGAAGAGAGAGCCTTCTCTTACCTGCTTAATTGTACCCTCCTATCATACCTATATAACCTTTCTGCTAATGAAAGAACGAATCCAGATATATACCAATACCTATTATGGGTAAAAAGATGGAGATCAAAAGAAATAACTCTTGCTATGAGTCTAGTGCAAACAATATGTTGAACTAGTAGATTTAATAGTCTGTTTTCTTTTTCTGGGTATGAACTCCTCCCTTGAGGAAGGCCAAACCAAGGGGTCAACAGGTCAAGTTTTACTACAATTACTTGAAATGCGTTTGGATAACATCCTTTTTTCGATTGGGTATGGCTTCAACTATTCCCGTAGCCCGTCAATTAGTTAATCATCAACATATTTTAGTTAAACGCTGGGGGTATGAGAAGTTAGTGCGGGGCTTTTAAAATGAGACCCGCACTCCGATGGAATTTCTATCGGTGGTAACTAATGAGCTCTTCGATATCCAAGTTTTAGAGTTAAAAGCGCAACTGTAGGATGCACTTTTTAATCTCTTTCTCACAGAATCGGAGGACAAGAAGGAGAAGAGGCGAGTACAGTTTCACTTGCATGGTAACCTCTTTCCCGGTCAGAGATAGGAAAGAATCCAAAGCTTGAACCTTTTATTCGTGCGTAACAGCGGTAGAACGTAACAAAATATTACGGTCGCCTAACATAGGGGACGGAGGTACGGTAAACTCGGCCAAATTATGAGACTCGAAGGGCCCGGTGCGCACAATCCTATCCTATCCGAGTCCGAGTTTACCCCTTGCACTTCGACCAACGAGTCTCTTCTCAAAGTAATAGGGATCGTCTTTTTCTAGTTAGACTTCTATCCAATGGAATGAATGAACCATCCCTTCCTATTTCTTTGTTTGTCTTGTCAGATAGAAATAATTTTTTTAGAAACTGGCACGATTGGAATGTTGAAAGGAAATATGGCATGTTTGACCCAGTCGTAGAAAAATTGTGTATATCGCGTAGTCTAGCTACCGTGAAATCTTGTTTCTAAGGTCGGCCCCACTCACAACAAAAGCCATTTTTAATGCCTGATGAGTCGACCCTGATGATTTGAATTTCGTTATATGTGGCTTCCTGTATTTAGTATGACTTAATTCATACATATAATCCATTAGAGGCCTTGAATACACTGCAATTCTTACTTCTTCGCCAAATGATACATTTTTATGCTAAAAAGGGCATTTTTATGGAATAAATTGTTTGTCCTTTTTATTAAGGTTTTCTTTTTAGAAGTTAAAATATAAGCTTTCTATTATTGAGAATAATTTTCTTTCTTTGAAAATCTAAATAAATGGGTAATATTATTCACAAGAAATATGAACAAGATAGTGAGAAAAACATAAGATCGACAGAAGTATCCATATCTTTCTATTCAACAATAATAAATTGTATCAAATGGTTTAAATTTTACAATTAATAAAATAATAATAAAATTAATATGATCAAGCAAATAAATTTAATTTTATAATATTTTTTCATTAACACTTTCGCGCATCACACTGGTACTATACTATTTAATTTTAAAGGACATGATCACTTTTGGCCTAGTTATATATTAATGATAAGATATAAATTAAAAGAGAATAAAAGAAAATTTCTTATGTATCCACTGTTCTTATGTTCGTTTTTGGTGTACCCACGATTTTTATGTGTTGAAACCAAAAATATTCAAGAATTTTTATATCAAAATTTATAGTACTAAAATAATACTACTAACTACAATAAACAAATATCAAAATAAAGACCGAACAACAAAATCAAACTCAAAAGAAAGGTATATTTACACTAAATGAATAAATCAATAAATAAACAGTCCACCACACTACAATTTTAAACTTAACTGATTTAATGTGTTGAATAAAATAATAGAAGAAACCATGTTTAGTTAAAATCTAAAGAAAATCATATATCATCTAACATAACTAAATAGTATATATGCAAGAAAAAAATTTGGGTTAAATAAAATACCTCAAGATAAAAGTTTGGGTTAAATAAAATACCTCAATATATGTTGATAAAAGTTTTCTGATGAAGAAATTCTTCAAAATGCAAGGATTCCACAAAGTAGATATCAAACTTTTGAAAAAAAAAGAGGGTTTAGGGTGATTTTTTTTTTTGGGCTAGCCGTTGATGTCTATGGAGATGGAGGCGGAGGAAGAGGAAGAAGTACAAAGCCACTCATGCACAAAGGCACGATATAAAAGGCTGACAATTAAAAAAAAATTGGGTTGCAAAAGGAAATTTTTTCTTCGTGTACCCTATACGATTTGCTAATAATATCTTCTTATTTTTTTTAAAAAAATAATGCTTTGCCAATCGTGTAGGGCTCCATGATTTGCGCAAAATATTTTTTTAAAAGAAATTGGGACGCAATAGATGATGGTAAGGGTTCCGTTAAAATTATAGGCAACTCATGAAGGGTTACACGATAAATCCCTTTTGATTTATCGGATAGTTCACAACCACTTTGAAATTTTGACTTAAAAAATATGCTCTTTAGGCTCCGGACTCCAAATATATGCTCTGACTTCATGCCAAAATGTGAAGTGCATTAGGCATTGCCAATGCCACAATTTAATTAAAAATATCTAAAGTTAGGCCTGGACAAGACAATTTTTTTTTTTGAAAAAATGTTTGAACTTGGCCTTGATGAGCAATTATATATGCAATGTCTTCCGCTAGGCACCGTCGGATCACTAAAGCCGACTTTTGTCCCTGCTCGATGGGTGGGTCTTGCAGTCAAGCTCCCTTCTGCCTCTGCACTCGAGGGTCAATCTCCGCCCGGACCGAGGAAACCTTTGCACGCCTCCGTTACCTTTTGGGAGGCCTACGCCCCATAGAAACTGTCTACCTGAGACTGTCCCTTGGTCGTAGGTCCTGACACAAGGTTAGAATTCTAGCCCTTCCAGAGTGGTATCTCACTGATGGCTTGGGCCTCCTCCCGGGAGGACTAAATAAAGGTTAGAATTCTATTATATGTTTGAAGTTAGACCCAAATAAAGATGAATAGAATTCTCGATTGAAGAGGGGTGCCACTATCACCTTACCCATTCTCATGATTATATAGATATAATATAGATGCAATAGAAGTCAAACAAAACCATACAAAGTCCGGACAAAAATAATGCTAACCAATGTTGAGTTGGAAACTAACAGCTCTCTCCTTTTTACATTCTACAGCACAAAACTTGTATTCCTCTTATTTTCACCTTAGATTAAAATTGATCATCTTTTAAGGGTTCATTTTGTTGGGGAACAAGTTATCCCGGGATTAATTATTCGGGATTGTTATCCCGCCCACAATGTGGGATAAAAATAATACTGCAATCCGAGATAAACTCATCTTAAATTAAATTTTGGGATTAATTATCCCTTATCCCCCACAAACTCAAAAGATAAATTAAAGGTTAGAATTAACAAACTAAAAAAGGGGAACACATAAATATTAAGGACAACAAGCTCAATGCTGCAGAAGCAATTAAGTAAACTGATCCTGTAATACCTCGTACTTTCGGGCGATGGTTTGAGCAGCTAGACGTATGCAAATAGACCCGAGCGTTGGAGGATTTTTGGTCATATTCATGTATGCAAATAAAAGAGCTTAGTATATAAAAGGATGTGAGTCCAAAATAATTTAGGACTTAAGAAGTGTGACGATCGGAATTGAAAATAATAGTTGTATGTCCCAAAAGAGGTTATGGACTAGTGCTATATCGCATGATTATGACATTGAGTATATGAAGGTTTTATAAGTCATTAAGATTTAAGTTAAATGGGATCAAGAAATTAATTATGTGTGTGATGAGTTAAATGTGAAGTGTATGGTGATAGGGGATTAATTTAGTTAATGGGTAAATATTGGATAAGTGGAAATCCACGTGTGACCATATAAGAAAGCCAAAAGTGACTATGCACTTATACTTTAGTGGTGGCAAGCATTCAATATATTCTTGAAAAATGAAATTCTTAAGAGATAAACATTCTTTCTTTATGTGGTTAAAGTGTCCACGTAGTTTTTCACCATTACATGAATTAAATTGTCTAGCATATTGCCTAAAGGAGAAAACAAGGGTCTTTGTCTTACCATTTTTAAGTCGTTGCCGACATGAACATCTTATAGAACTCGTGCAATGTAAACTTTGTGAAGTCAGTCTAGGTTCTTCCTACGTCCAAGGGTAGAAATGCAATATTGTATCCAACATCATGTGGGAAAGGAAAATTATTGACCCCCGATAGTTTAATCTTCATAATTTCTACATCAAGTTATTAAGCTCGGATGCAAAGTTTGACGTCCGTCGGAAGGATTGACTCACTATAGCCATTCAAGATGGATTCGAGGTATGTTAAGACAAATCTTCTTTCTTTTGGCATGTTCTAAGTACAAATGTAAACGTAATATTGTCCCATAAATGATTCTACTCTTGGTAGTTAAGGATGTTAAAGTTATTCATTCCTATGTTCAAAGCATGTCTAAATATGTTCCTAAATCCTTATTGAGGTACATGGAAAAGATGTTAGTATTCATAATGTTAATCGGAGGTGAAGCGGCATTACGCCACTCCGATAAACTCAGAATGTTTTATTATCTTTCATGCATTATATTCATGTATTACCCTTGACCCACATGCGTTATATACACTATTATATGGTATGCATTATATATATGTCGGAGATGGGAAAAGGGATACGGCGTTATATACGCACACCACCTGAACACAGAGGTATTCTGCACAGACATGGTACTTAGGCATATTATGGCCCTCAGAGGCACTCTCTATTGGTTGGTTGTTTCTTGTTTCATGTTACTTTCAGGTCTCTATTATGCCATTCTTCATGCCTAACATACTCGGTACATCAGTTGTATTGACGTCTCTTTTGTCGGGGGATGCTGTGTTTCATGTCCGCAGGCTCAGGTAGACATGGTGACGGTTCACACTAGTAGGTTACTGGTTTAGCGGATATTGGAGCACTTTATTTATTCCGGAGTAGCAGGCTAATCTTGGTACGGTACTTTTGCATATGCATATGGGTATGGCGGGGCCCTGTCGGCCTTGATGTGTATGTATATAGGTTGGGTCCTTCTGGTTGTAAGATTTTACATAACTTTTTTTCAGTTTAGTATTTCCATATGCCCGCGGGGTATCTCGTGGTGGCCTTGTGGGCCATGAGAAATTATAATTATATGCTAAATACATGATTAGTGGTACTCGGCAAGTAAGGTCCGGGTACCCGTCATGATCCTCCGGTTTGGGTCGTGAAAAACTTGGTATCAGAGTAGGTCTGTCCTAGGGAGTCTGCAAGCCGTGTCTAGTAGAGTTTTGTTTATGGGTGTGTTGCGCGCCACACTTATAAACAAGAATTTCCAAGACATTTAGGGATGGTTTCCATTCTTTCATATCATAGATCGTGCAGTAGAGCTGAGTCTTAAGAATTCGAGTTTAACTCGTGCCTGATACTGTTTCAGTAATACCGGTTACCAAAAAAGACTTCGGTTAGTTCATTTCGTAGCCAGTAAACGAGTGACTTCTACCCAAAGATTGATACGCCAGAAGGGCAGTATTATGTTAAAAATTTTGAGATTGTGAGGAATTGTCTCACTAATATACGGAAGAGATAGTGCAAGCCTGGAAAGAAAAATGTTTGTTATGGGATACAAAAAAAAGAGTAAAGTAAAGGAAGTACTAAGCACCGGAACGCAGAAGATTGTAAAGATTCTCTCTGTAGACCTTATCGTGTTTATGATTACAACAATGCCTTCTTCCAGTAGGATTATGTTTAGCAGGGAGATTGAAGTTGGATTGAGTATAAATACGAGTAGTATGCTCTCTATTGAGACAGATCCGTCAGAGGATATGAGTAAGTTGCTTTCCCAGGCACAACTTCATCCTAGAGCATCTGATAGAGATAGGCCCCTGAAAGGTCAGGGATCGCCGATAGTTAAAAGGGTCAAATATGTCAATATCTCAGGGTCAAAGTTGTAAAGGTCGAGTGAGACCGCCTCGACCGTCTTATAGTCAGTGTGGTCGAGCGCACGTCGGATTGTGTCGCAAAGGTACATGGGGTTAGTTTAGTATGGAAGTCATGGTCAGAACGTTCCGAAGTGTCCTACGTTGATGCGAAAAGGTAAGGATAAGATGATTATGAGTTGTACAGATGAAAAAGCATAAGACGTCATTAGAAGGTTTAGTAGGTTATGAAAAGCTACACGTTTTACAGTGACTTTTATTGATTAGAGTGAGGGAATATGTTATATATGTGCGACCTAAATTGTAATGTCTTACCTAGAATAGATTGGGAATTGTCCCGGGGTATCATTAACGAGAACGGATTGCCACAATCGAATCGTCTGAAGAGTGATCATCAGTAAATTTAAGAAGATCACGTAAAGTGACGTACCCAGAATAGTGAGCCAAGTCATATATAATGATCGAGTTATCCACGGTAGTGGGAGGAGACATAAGCTTCTCGTCCTTGCATAAAGGGTGATACCGCGTATTATTGAGAATTACATGTATCAATGTGAGTAAGCTAAGGTATGCTATATGTATTGGACTGGTAAGGTCTTCGACTTCATTATGCAGCATGTTACAATTCTAAACAACCTCTGGATAACAATAGCTTGTTAGGGGCAATTAAGGATGAAAACTATGGAACAATTGAAGAATGGTCGTAAGGAATATGAAAACAGTTAATAAGTATGAATGGAATGGTATGATCAAGTATCAAGGAAGAAATGTTTTTCGACGAATAGAAGGAAGGATTATGACAAAAAAGATAAAGGTGAATGAGATTATAGTTTTGCAGGTTTCACAAAGGTATGATTACTCCAGAACAGCGTAAGGACCAATGGTAGAGGAGGGACATTAGGAACTATTTGGCCAAAGGTGATGAACCTTTGAGGTTCAGGAAGATAGTATGAGAAATACTTTGAGATAAGAGATCCCCCAAGGAAACTTGAAATAGAAATGTAAAGGTAAGACGAATAAGCACCCGGTCGATGAGAGATCTAATAATGATAAGACAAGAAAGCTTGACAAGTTGTTGGATCATGTAACACCGTGAATTGGATCTAAACATACGAAGCATCGGTTCCACAACATATGCAGTCATACCTCTCAAAAGATAGGTAAACGAAAGTAACAGTGAGTAAAGCTCGAGATTAGCAACTAAACATATGAAAAGGGGTCAATGACGCTTATGGACACAAGGTAGACATTAAAGATATATGTCAAGAGATAATGACATTATAATAAAGATAAAATGTCAAGAAAACACAGATGTCTATGAGCATTTCTGAACTGACCAAAGGTTCTACGAAGTAGATAAAGTAATGGGTTTACAACTTAATGAGATCAAGGAAATCTTTTCCCAAAGCGCCATTAACAGAAAGTCTTAGCCATGAGGCAAGTGAAGGAATTCAAATCTAAGTATAATGACCAGGCTTGGATATAGTAGGCCAACGTCATGTAATGCAAATTCTTCAGAATCTTCAACGTACTGAATAAGGAAATAAGTTAATAAATCACCTTTTAAGGGGTAGTAACGCCAAGGATTGGAATCAGGAGCAATGTTTGAGAGTACGTATGTATACCAAATATTTTAGAATTAGAAAGAGTACAACAAGTAAGAAAATGGGTGAACAAGTGTCAAAAGAAGTAAAGAAAGAAAGTTGTTGGGAAAGTATGAAAAAAAGAGATTTCTTTTAGACCATGAATGGGAGTGAACTGCGATGATACGCGCACTTCAGATTCGATGATATTGTCCATAAAATGTTTACGATTGCGATACTATAAAAATAAGAGTTTTAGCACACCAGTTAGTAAACAAAGCTAAGTTGACAATAGAATCATTCACCTATAAGTGATTTGACTAATGTGAGGACTAAGAAGAGAAGTTAACATGAGGGAATGCATCAGTTAGCTAAGTGGGAGTCCGATTGGAGGGTTCAGATAGTGATAGCCCTATAACTCAGAATACAACAGGGTCATCCCTCATACTGGAAGAAAAAAAGGAACGGCATGATGAAGATCGGAAAGGATGTTTACCAAAAGAGAACCGCAACCTGCGAGTATAATAGGAGAGGGACCCCCAGGTGGAAGGTTCATTTGTATATTTACAATGTAGCAGGAGTACGAGACAAGATTATGACGGAGGTCCATTGCCACGATATTCCATTCGCTCTGGATCTACTAAGATGTATCATGATCTCAAGGGTGTCTACTTGTGGAACGACATGAAGAGGAGCATTCGGGAGTTTTTAGCTCAGTGTCCTAATTATCAGCAAGTAAAAATAGAGCACTAAAGCCCGACGGTTTGACTCATAACATTGAGATCCCAATGTGGAAATGGAAATGATTAATATGGATTTCCATACCGGTTTACCTCGCTCTTATCATAAGTTTAATTATATTTGGGTGACTATTGGTAGACTGCTTACCTACACAGCCGAGGACTACACACAGTTGTACGTTAAGGAAATTGTTCGCCTTCATGGTATGTCTATTTATATTTTATCTGACCAAGGTGCGCAGCTCATAGCTAATTTATGAAAATCATTCCAAAAGGATTTGGGCACTCAAGTTAATCTTAGCACAACTTCCACCCTCAGACAGATGGGCAAGCCGAGCGTACAGTTCAAACACTCGAGGACATGCTATGAGCTTGTGTATTGGACTTCAAGGGAAGTTGGGATGATCATCTATCCCTTATTGAATTTGTGTACAATAGAAGTTATCATGATAGTATCAAGATGCCTCTATATAAAGCTTTTTATGGACGGAAATGTAGATCGCCTATCGAAAGGTTCGAAGTAGGCGAATCAGAATTATTTGGGCCTAACCTAGTGCACCAAGCCATAGTGAATGTGAAGCTTATCCAAGAGCGGTTGTTAACCACTCAGAGTCGTCAAAAGTCGTATTCAGATGTGCGATGGCGGGACTTAGAGTTCCAAGTGGATGATTGGGTCTTCTTGAAGATTTCTCCAATGAAGGGTGTAATGAGATTTGGGAAAAAGGAAAAGCTCAATCCAAGGTACATTGGGTCATATCACGTAATTTGACGAATCGGACAAGTGGCTTACGAATAGGACTTGCCTTTGGAGTTAGAGTTTGTTCATCCGATTTTCCATGTTTCTATGTTAAGAGCGTGTATTAGGGATACTTCCCGGGTTGTAACGATTGACGATGTGAAGGTTACAGAGGACCTATCATATGAAGAGATTCCTATTGCTATCTTAGATCGACAAGTCCACAAGTTGAGGACTAAAGAAGTAGCCTCCATGAAAGTTCTATGGAGGAATAAGAATGTAGAAGAAATGACATGGGTGGCAGAGGAGGAGATGAAGCAGAAATATCCTTACCTATTTCAGACCAACGCCGAGGTTCCGAGAGAAGCATGAGGTGAGTTCTATTTCAGATTATTATAATTAAGGCTTGATGACCATGTGAGATCGGATATAATGATATATGTTATATTTTATGGCCCGTGAAATGGTGGTTGTGCTTTCTGTCTTAGTGACGGGAATCCGGATAGTCCTATTTATAAAGGAAGTTCTGCAAAAAAAAATAATTAGAAACCCAAGAGCTAGAATCCTTAGATATGTCACCCCAACATTCGAGGACGAATGTTTCTTAGGGGGAAAGGATGTAACACCC
Source organism: Anisodus tanguticus (assembly GCA_034509755.1). Taxonomy (NCBI): domain Eukaryota; kingdom Viridiplantae; phylum Streptophyta; class Magnoliopsida; order Solanales; family Solanaceae; genus Anisodus; species Anisodus tanguticus. The sequence continues at coordinate 22,857,481 of CM067560.1, read as the reverse complement.
CGTACTTTCAGACGATGGTTTGAGCAGGTGGACGTATGTAAATAGACCCGAGCATTGGAGGATTTTTGGTCATATTCACGTATGCAAATAAAAGAGCTTAGTATATAAAAGGATGCGATTTCGAAATAATTTAGGACATAAGAAGTATGACGACAGGAATTGAAAATAATAGTTGCATGTCACAAAAGAGGTTATGGACTAGTTCTATATCGCATGATTATGACATTGAGTATATGAAGGTTTTATAAGTCATTAAGATTTAAGTGAAATGGGATCAAGAAATTAATTATGTGTGTGATGAGTTAAATGTGGAGTATATGGTGATATGGGATTAATTTATTAGTTAATGGGCAAATGTTGGATAAGTGGGAATCCATGTGTGACCATATAAGAAATCCAAAAGGTTAGAAAGCTCGAGGAAACCTTTGCACGCCTATGTTATCTTTTGGGAGGCCTACGCCCTATTGAAACCGTCTACCTGAGACTGTCCCTTGGCCGTAGGTCCTGACACAAGGTTAGAATTCTAGCCCTTCTAGAGTGGTATCTCACTTATGTCTCGGGCCTCATTCCGGGGGTGGGGGTGGGGGGCGAAATAAAGGTTAGAATTCTATTATATGTTTGAAGTTAGACCCAAAATAAGATGAATAGAATTCTCGATCGAAGAGGGGTGCCACTATCACCTTACCCATTCTCATGATTATATAGATAAAATATAGATGCAATAGAAGTCAAACAAAACCATGCAAAGTCAAGATACACATGGTCTGGTTTCTGCAGCCTTTTTTTCTCCATGCTTATGTTCTATATGCCCGAAATAAGACTTGAATCGCTTAGTATACATTGCTACTGTTTGCTGCAAAATGTTCTTCATCAAGTATCCTAACAAAATTATTTGTGTATGGGGATGGGGATAGTTCCACTCTAAATCCCCTTGCTTAGGATCTTGCACTTTTCCCGTACTTGTTGTCAATGGGTTTCAGCCTAATAGAAAAACTGAAATCATTACCCCTTTGATCATTGTCAACAATCATGGCCTATACCCGAACTTTCCTGACTATGTTTGGAAAAAATGGCTTCACATCTGCACGGACATAATACGAAGCAGGAAAATGCACATGAAGTAAGGGCTCAAAAGACAACCTGAATTTCATTGTACATCTTCTGGATGCAATAATTCAGGATACACGAAAGACACCATTTGCTTGAAGGAGTTCATAGATTCTTAAAAAATGTATGTCCTTCCGTAGCTTCAAGAATCAACAAAGTGTGTAACAAATCGACACCATCAGAAACAACAAACATATTAGCAAACACCATGCAGAAAGAATATCAATTACTACCTTTAGTCATTGCATGAAATTCCTTGGAGAAGTCCTCAATACGTCCATGGACAGGTATCATTCCGCAGATTTGGATCATACAAAATTCCATGTACAATGCCATTACTGTTATTTGCAACAGTAAAACACAGATCCCTTGTATTTCAGAAGTAACCTGCTTCAACTTGTTGGCTTCGCATAATTCAAGACAATAGATATTCCATGATCCTACAACCCAAAGGTGAAACATAACTTGAGTGTCATAAGACTGCTAGAATATACTTTCGGGCGATGGTTTGAGCAGCTAGACGTATGTAAATAGAACCGAGCGTTGGAGGATTTTTGGTCATATTCACGTATGCAAATAAAAGAGCTTAGTATATAAAAGGATGCGAATCCGAAATAATTTAGGACTTAAGAAGTGTGACGACAGTATTTGAAATAATACTTGTATGTCCCAAAAGAGGTTATGGACTAGTGCTATATCACATGATTATGACATTGAGTATATGAAGATTTTATAAGTCATTAAGATTTAAGTTAAATGGGATCAAGAAATTAATTATGTGTGTGATGAGTTAAATGTGAAGTGTATGGTGATAGGGGATTAATTTAGTTAATGGGTAAATATTGGATAAGTGGAAATCCACGTGTGACCATATAAGAAAGCCAAAAGTGACTATGCACTTATACTTTAGTGGTGGCAAGCATTCAATATATTCTTGAAAAATGAAATTCTTAAGAGATAAACATTCTTTCTTTATGTGGTTAAAGTGTCCACGTAGTTTTTCACCATTACATGAATTAAATTGTCTAGCATATTGCCTAAAGGAGAAAACAAGGGTCTTTGTCTTACCATTTTTAAGTCGTTGCCGACATGAACATCTTATAGAACTCGTGCAATGTAAACTTTGTGAAGTCAGTCTAGGTTCTTCCTACGTCCAAGGGTAGAAATGCAATATTGTATCCAACATCATGTGGGAAAGGAAAATTATTGACCCCCGATAGTTTAATCTTCATAATTTCTACATCAAGTTATTAAGCTCAGATGCAAAGTTTGACGTCCGTCGGAAGGATTGACTCACTATAGCCATTCAAGATGGATTCGAGGTATGTTAAGACAAATCTTCTTTCTTTTGGCATGTTCTAAGTACAAATGTAAACGTAATATTGTCCCATAAATGATTCTACTCTTGGTAGTTAAGGATGTTAAAGTTATTCATTCCTATGTTCAAAGCATGTCTAAATATGTTCCTAAATCCTTATTGAGGTACATGGAAAAGATGTTAGTATTCATAATGTTAATCGGAGGTGAAGCGGCATTACGCCACTCCGATAAACTCAGAATGTTTTATTATCTTTCATGCATTATATTCATGTATTACCCTTGACCCACATGCGTTATATACACTATTATATGGTATGCATTATATATATGTCGGGGATGGGAAAAGGGATAAAACGTTATATACGCACATCACCTGATCAACTGGTATGTGATGATGATTATGCCCATAGAGGCCGAAATGAAATGATGGGAAACGACGTTATATACGCATATATCTATGTATGACCACATTGTGCATGTCATTTAGGCATATTATGGCCCTTAGAGGCATTCTGCACAGATATGGTACTTAGGCATATTATGGCCCTAAGAGGCATTTTCTATTGGTTGGTTGTTTCTTGTTTCATGTTACTTTCAGGTCTCTATTATGCTACTCTTCATGCCTGACATACTCGGTATATCAGTTGTACTGACGTCCCTTTTGTCGGGGCACTGCGTTTCATGCCCGCAGGCTCAAGTAGACATGGTGACGGTTCACACTAGTAGGTTGATGGTTCAGCAGATATTGGAGCACTCCATTTATTCCGGAGTAGCAGGCTAATCTTGGTGCGGTACTTTTGCATATGCATATGGGTATGGCGGGGTCTTGTCCTGACCTTATGATGTTATGTACTCTTTAGAGGCTTGTAGACAGTTGTCCTGTGTATAATAATCGTATATGGCCCTGTCGGCCTTGATATGTATGTATATAGGTTGGGTCCTTTTGGTCGTAGGATTTTACATAACCCTTTTCCAGTTTACTATTTTCATATGTCAGGAGGGTATCTCGTGGCGGCCTTGTGGGCCATGAGAAATTATGGTTATATGCTAAATATATGATTAGTGGTACTCGGCAAGTAAGGTTCGGGTACCCGTCATGACCCTCCGATTTGGATCGTGACAGATCCATTATGTTAGCTCCATTTAATTTCCCTTTAAACAAGATTGGTAGTTAGGTTAAGAATACCCTAGGAGGTCAACCTGCAATCCTAAGCCTACATAAGGTCAGGCACATAGAAACTACTGTCTTCATCAATACCGACAGGGACTTAAGCTCAATGCATAAATCATGCAAAGATCAACTCTGGAAGAGGAAGATACAACAGATAAAATAATCCGGGCATTTCACCTGCAAGCAGTGAAGGATATCAGGCATTGGTAGCTCCGGAAAATATGCAAGATTGACAAAACCCACTTCTTCAGCCCTTTCAGCAGCATCTTCACTTGTTGACACAAACTTTAGAAGAAGAAAGGTAATTATGTATATATGAATAGACATTGCATCTGTAAAGTATGTTTGCGAAGAAAGATTCACATGCTCATTTGGTTGATCTTTGATCACAATAGCAGTTCTAGACGAAAAAGATGAATATTTGGGATTTAGACCGCAGCAAAGAGCAGAAAAGGCAAACCAGCCATTTTTGCTATTAATAGATGATGGCTTTTTGTGCCACTCGTACTCCTCCCTGAGGGTAGGATGACAAATGATGGGGGGAACTCTTCCTGGTGATTCCCCGTGATGGGGTTGTCACGACCCAAACCGTAGGGCCGCGATGGGCACCCGGATCCCACCCGCCGGGTACCGCCATTCTTACCATGAACATCTAATCACAATTAATTACGGACTAAGCCGAAAAAAATTATGAACCACCAGGTAACCAACTCATATATATACATGTACGAAGGCCGACAAGGCCGTACAAGTTTACTACTCACAGGACACCTGTCTACAAGCCTCTAAGAGTAGCAACATCAAAGGTCGGGACAAGGCCCCACCAAATCCATATAGACACGCAAACGGTATCATACTAAAATCAGACCAACACACTGGAAAGAGAGGAGTACTTCCAAAATCCCCTGAAAACTGCAATCTATTCACGTGGGTCGTCGCCTTGCCTATACGAACCTGCGGGCATGACACCCAGCGTCCTCCGACAAAAGGGACGTCAGTACGACTGATGTACTAAGTATGTCAGGCATAAATAACAGCATAACAGTAATATTCTGATAACTGAAACATAAACAACTGACCAACAGGAACTGCCTCTGAAGGCCCTAATACACTTTTCTACATGTTATATGCAATGCAGTGTCCATATTTATTGGCCTCATCGGGCAATTTTCTTACCATGATAGCCTCTGTGGGCTTCATATCATGTAATGGTTAATTAACATATGCATGATGCAAGTGCGGTATATATATATATATATATGTCAGTGTCGTGGATTGTGCAACCTGTCCCCAGTGAAGACGAAACAAGATTTGAGTGATTCCGTCTTCTATTAATTCTTTAGTCAAATTCAATTCCAACAAATAAAATAGAAAATTCTTGAGTAGTCTACTTCCCTTTGAATGATAAATCCCTTAACTCTTACTAATTAAAGGAATACCTTGGAACGTTAGTGTTGCGGATCATGCAACCCGTCCCAATAAGCCATATGGGCATCACATCACATCATCACATCATATTGGCCTCTTCGGGTTCTTTTGTGATAGTCTGTACCAGATGCAAGTGGTGTGCGTATATAACGCCTTTCCCCCTTTTCCCATATCCCCTACATATATATAATATTTATCATATAGTAGTGTGCATAACACCAGTGGGTCCAGGGTAATATATGAATGCAATGCAAATGATTATGCATGAATGACAATAAAATACCCCGAGTGACATAATATCCTTGCACCTTTGGCAAACACTGTAAATATCAACATATCTTCCGTATGCCTCAATAAGGACTTAGAAATATATATAGACATGCTTCCAGCATAGGAATCAATAACATGAATATTCTTAACTACTAGGAGTAGAATATCACAGTTATATTTTGTTACATAAAACATGCCAAAAGGAAAAAATAATTTGTCTTTAACCTATCTCAATTTAACCTTTGCACGACTACGAAAATTTGAGAAGGAACACAACACTGTTTCATGAGTTGCTTTGGAATTCTTGAACCACAATTTCGTGTAGAGGAAAAAGTAAATAAATAGCTGCACTACGTTGGTTTTGAAAAAGAGAAGAAAAATGTGCAGCACACACCCTTCCATATGTATAGAGGTCTGGTTGTATATATATTGAAATCCAATTAAGGTGAATGATCTTAAAGAATGAAATCACATAGGTCCCCCACTTGTCCTTGTAATGGCGGTGGGGTGCTACCATTAGGACACATATATCTTCATTAGTTAATGATAAATTCTTTCACTCTTATCCCTTTACAAATATTTTAATATTATACCAAAAACAAGAAAACATTTCTTCAAATAAACAAATTTTCTAAGTATAAATTATATTATAGAAAATATCATAAGTATTTCTTATAACACAGGACATATGCTAATATTTTATAAACATTAAGACATTGATAAAAATATTATTTATCAAATCCTAATTTTTCTAATCTAATTTTAAGAGTACAAATTTTTGTACTATTTAATTCTCAAAAAAAAGATAATTTTATTTTCTTATGAGAAAATAATTTATATCTCAATAATAAAGAAAATCTCATTTATAAACTTTCTCATACCATGTATATAATTTAAAATATCTGAAAATAGTAATAATGGTAACTATCCAAATCATACTTTTAAAATCATACATTATTTCGGGACCGCATCCTTTTATATACTAAGCTTTTTATTAGCACACATAAATAAAACAAAAAATTTCCAACGTTCGGTTCTATTTACACATGCCTAGCGATTTTTATATATGCTTAACGAGTTAAACCGTAACCCGAAAGTACGGGATATTACATTTTTCCCCCCTTAAAAACATTTGTCCTCGAATGTTGGGGTAACATATCTAATCCTCATTACGTAGCCCGAATACACAATCATAAAATATCATAACAGGAATTTGGAATTTACCTTAGGGCTTCTCTTGAAACCTCGACATTAGTTTGGAATAGGTGTGGATATTTGCGCATCATTTCCTCTTCAGCTTCCCATGTCATCTCTTCGACGTTCCTATTTCGTCACAGTACTTGTACATAAGCTACTTCCTTAGTCCTCAGCTTGCAGACTTGTCGATCTAGAATAGCAATTGGAATTTCTTCATATGACAGATCCTCTGTAACCTGCACATCCTCAATTGGTACAATCTGAGAAGGATCTCCAACACATGCTCTCAACATGGAAATATGGAAGACTGGATGAACACACTCCAACTCTGAAGGTAAGTCCAATTCATACGCTACCTGGTCAATTCATCGAATTATGTGATATGGCCCAATATACCTTGGACTAAGCTTTCCTTTCTTCCCGAATCTCATTACACCCTTCATCGGTGAAATCTTCAAAAATACCCAGTCGTCCACCTGAAACTCTAAGTCTCGCCGTCGCACATCTGCGTATGACTTCTGACGACTCTGTGTTGTTAATAACCGTTCTTTGATAAGCTTTACCTTTTCTACGGCTTGGTGTACCAAGTCAGGTCCAAATAACCCTGATTCGCCTATCTCGAACCATCCAATAGGAGATCTACATCTTCGTCCGTACAAGGCCTCATATGGAGCCATTTTAATACTGGTGTGATAACTGTTATTATACACGACTCAATAAGGGGTAAGTGATCATCCCAACTTCCCTTAAAGTCTAACACACAAGCTCGTAACTAGTCCTTGAGCGTTTGAATCGTTCATTCAGCTTGATTGTCTGTCTGAGGATGGAAAGCCGTACTCAAATTAACTCGGGTGCCTAACCCTTTCTGAAACTATTTCCAGAAGTTAGCTGTAAACTGAGCACCTCGGTCTGATATAATAGAAATAGGCACACCATGAAGTCGAATGATTTCCTTAATATATAACTTCGCGTAATCTTCGGCGGTGTAAGTAGCTTTCACCGGCAAAAAATGAGCTGATTTGGTCAGTCTGTCAACAATTACCCAAATAGAATCAAATTTTTGATAGGAATGAGGTAATCCCGTAATGAAGTCCATATTAATCATTTCCCATTTTCATATCGGAATCTCGATGTTTTAAGTCAAGCCACCAGGCTTTTGGTGTTCTATTTTTACCTGCTGACAATTGGGACACTGAGCCACAAACTCTGCCACGCTCTTCTTCATGTCATTCCACCAATAAATTCTCTTGAGATCATGATACATTTTAGTTGATCCTGGATGAATAGAGTACCGTGAACAATGAATCTCCGTCATAATCTTATCCCATAATCCTGCTACATTTGGAACACATAGACGACCCTGGTGCCTGAGAGTCCCCTGTTCGTCAATCTCAAAGGTCGTGGTCTTTTTCTGTTGAATGCTCTCTCTTATCTTCTCCAAATTAGGGTCTTCCCATTCACGTTCCTTAATTTCTGATATAAGGGATGATTTTGACACATCTTGGACCACAAACCCACCATCCTCTGAATCCACTAGTCAGACTCCCAAACTAGTTAACTGATGAAGCTCTCTTACCAATTCCTTCCTTTTGACTTGAACTGGCATCGAACTAACCATTGACTTACGGCTGAGCGCGTCTACTACAACATTAGCTATGACAGGGTGATATAAGATGTCCACATCATAATCCTTCAATAATTCAAGCCATCTTCTTTGTCTCAAATTCAGCTCTTTTTGTTTGAATATATATTGTAGACTCTTGTGATCCGTAAAAATGTCCACATGAACACCATATAAATAGTGCCGCCAAATCTTCAGGGCATAGACTACCGCGACCAACTCTAGATCATGCGTCAGATAGTTTTTCTCATGTTTCCTTAATTGCCTTGAAGCATAGGCAATCACTTTACCATGTTGCATTAGCACACATCCTAAACCTGCTCCCGAGGCATCACAATACACAACATAACCTTCTGGACCATCTGGGAGAGTAAGGACTGGTGCCGATGTTAATCTATCTTTTAACTCCTGGAAACTCCGCTCGCAAGCATCGGACCATTGGAATTTTATAGCCTTTTGTGTTAACTTCGTTAGTGGTGCTGATATGGTAGAAAATCCTTCTACAAACCTTCTATAATAGGCGGCTAAGCCCAAAAAGTTGCGAACCTCTATTAGAGTTGTGGGCCTCGACCAATTCTTTACCGCTTCAATCTTCTGAGTGTCAACTCTTAAACCCTCGTCTGACACTATATGACCAAGAAAATCCACTGACTTCAGCCAAAACTCACATTTGGATAGCTTTGCATACAACTTATGGTCCCGAAGCGTTTGCAGTATTATCCGCAAGTGATCCACATGCTCCGTTTCCGAGTGAGAGTAAACCAGAATATCATCTATAAATACTATCACAAATACGTCAAAAAATGGGCGGAACACGTTGTTCATTAGATACATAAATGCTGCTGGTGCATTTGTAAGTCCAAATGACATTACCAAGAACTCGAAGTGCCTATACCTTGTCCTAAAGGCCGTGTTTGGAATATCTTTCTCCTTAACCTTCAGCTGATGGTACCCTGACCTTAGGTCAATTTTTGAGAAACATTTCGCACCTTGTAACTGGTCAAACAAATTATCAATTCGGAGAAAAGGGTACTTGTTCTTGATAGTGACTTTATTCAGCTGCCAATAGTCTATACATATCCGTAATGAGCCATCTTTCTTTCGTATGAACAATACCGGTGAGCCCCAAGGAGATATGTTAGGCCTAATAAAACTTTTCTCGAGCAAATCCTTTAATTTCTTCTTCAATTCTTTCAATTCAGTTGGAGCCATCCTATAAGGAGGAATAGATATCAGTTGAGTGTCTGTCAACACATCTATACCGAACTCAGTTTCCCCTTCAGGGGGAAGGCCTGGAAGTTCGTCTGGGAATACATAAAGAAATTCATTGACCACCGGAATTGATTGAGAACTAGGTGGTTCAACATCGACATCTCTTGCCCGAACAAGATGGTATATATATCCTTTGGAGATCATCTTTCTTGCCTTATGGTATGAAATAAACCTACCCTTTAGCGTTGCCGTATTACCTTTCCATTCAAGGACCGGCTCACCTGGAAATTGGAATCTAACAATTTTTGTTCGGCAGTCAACATTAACGTAGCATGACGCTAACCAATCCATGGCCATAATAACATCGAAGTCAACCATTTCTAATTTCACTAAATCGGCTAGGGTCTGATGACTACAAGCTAATACTACATAATTTTGATAGACCCGTCTAGCTGTTACCGATTCACCAACCGGCGTAGATACCACAAATGGATCCCTTATGAACTCAGGATCCATACCAAATTTACAGGCATCGAAGGGAGTAATATATGATAAATTTGAGCCTGGATCTAACAACGCGTACACCTTATGTGAAAGAACCGATAGCGTACCTGTAATGACATCAGGTAAGGATTCCTGATCATGTCGTCCCATTGTTGACTATATCCTAATGGGTGTACTGATTAGGATAAAGCTGCTGCAGATCCGACCGGCTGGGCTCTACCACCTTCACTTTTTGTCAGACAATCTCGTGCTATATGACCACGCTCTCCGCAAGAGTAGCATACTCTTCCCTCTTGTTGGCACGACCCTATATGGGTCCCACCACACTGCCCACATTGAGCCAATGGCGACCTCATCTGCATAGAATTCCCTATATAATAAAATCCTGGTGCTCGTGAACTCTGACCGGGTATCGTTTGAGTATAACGATCAGCCCTCGATCCTGAAGATGGTAATGACGAGCTGGCTGCTGGGTAAGATGGTCGTCTATAAGGCTGTGGCCTGGGTCCACCTCCAAAGTCCCTCACGCCACTTACAGACCGAGCCCTTTTATGCTGGCCCCTATCACGCTCTCGATTAATTCATTGTTGCCTCTTGTGATCCTCCAGGTTCTGTGTATAAGCCTGGATGCCAGCAATATCCATATCCGGATTCAAAGAAGTCGTAATACACTCGTTGACAAAGTGTGGCCCCAAACCAGTAATGAACCTGTGTACCCGATCACTCATCTCAGCTATAATTGTAGGAGCATATCGAGCCAAGGAATTAAACTATAAGTTATATTCTCGAACGCTCATACTACCCTGTTCAAGACGTAGGAACCTGTCCTGTTTGGCCCGTCGAAGCTCGACTGGTAGAAAATGTTGTAAGAAGGCCTCTGAAAATTCCCTCCATCCTGTTAGCGCAGCACGAGGTCCCCTAGATTGTTCCCATGTATCAAACCATGTTACTGCGATATCCCGCAGTCTATAAAAAGCAAACTTTACAGACTCGGCATCGGTAGCATCCATCACCCGTAAGGTGCGCTGTACTTGATCCAGAAAATTATGCGGTCCACGTTCAAATATGTTTCTGTGAATACCGGATGGTCTAGACTGATGAAATCCCGAGCTCTTGCGCTAGCAGCTCTGTCAGATGGACTAGGGACCTGATGCTGGGCCTGAGCGGTCACCAATTGTGTCAATAACTGAATCGCACTCAGCATATCAAGATCCATGTATGGAGTATCATGTGGAGGAACTAAAGGTGCTGCCGCTCCACTAATTTCCTCTGATGGTGATGTACCGGGAGAACCAAACGAATGAGTCGTACCGAGGGTCTCACTCTGGCCCTTGCCAATAGGTGGAAATTGGCTGGTACCTTCGCCCGCGGCCATATTCAACTCCCTCATACTCTTAGACTTTTTCCTTGCGGTAGGCATTGCTGGAATCATAAACACGAAATGGGTTAGGAGTGAATTACTTATAATTCAATTCTATAGCACGATTTATAAGATGAGAGAATATAAACCATCCCTAAAATGTCAGATAGCCTCCTGTTTATAAGTATGGTGCACAACATACCCATAAACAAGACTCTACTTGACACGGCTTGTAGACTCCCTAGGACAGACATGCTCTGATACCAAGTTTGTCAAAACTCAAACTATAGGGCTGCGATGGGCACCCGGATCCCACCCGCCGGATACCGCCATTCTTACCATTAACATCTAATCATAATTAATTACGGATTAAGCCAAAAGAAAATTATGAACCACCAGGTAACTAACTCATATATATATACATGTACCAAGGCCAACAAAGCCGTACAAGTCTACTACTCACAGGACACCTGTCTACAAGCCTCTAAGGGTAGCAACATCAAAGGTCGGGACAAGGCCCCGCCATACCCATAAAGACACGCAAACGGTATCATACCAAAATCAGACTGACACCCCGGAAAGAGAGGAGTGCTTCCAAAATCCGCTGAAAACTGCAATCTATTCACATGGGTCGTCGCCTTGCCTATACGAACCTGCGGGCATGAAATGCAGTGTCCCCTGACAAAAGGGACATCAGTACGACTAATGTACTGAGTATGTCAGGCATAAATAACAGCATAATAGGAATATACTGATAACTGAAACATAAACAACTGACCAACAGGAACTGCTTCTGAAGGCCCTAATACACTTTTCTACATGTTATGTGCAATGCAGTGTCCATATTTATTGGCCTCATCTGGCAATTTCCTGACCATGACAGCCTCTGTGGACATCATATCATGTAATGGTTAATTAACATATACATTATGCATGATGCAAGTGCGGTATATATATATATATATATGTCAGTGTTGCGGATCGTGCAACCCGTCCTAATATATGTTAGTATTGCGGATCGTCCAATCTGTCCCAATAAGACATATAGGCATCATATCACATCATCACATCATATTGGCCTCTTCGGGCTGTTTTGTGATAGTCTGTACCAGATGCAGGTGGTGTGCGTATATAACGCCTTTCCCCATTTTCCCATATCCCCTACATATATATAATATTTACCATATAGTAGTGTGCATAACACCAGTGGGTCCAGGATAATATATGAATGCAATACAAATGAATATGCATGAATGACAATAAAATACCCCGAGTTACATAATATCCTTGCACCTTTGGCTAACACTGTAAATATCAACATATCTTCTGTATGCCTCAATAAGGACATAGAAATATATTTAGACATGCTTCCAGCATAGGAATCAATAACATGAATATTCTTAACTACTAGGAATATAATAAATTATGGAGCAATATCAACCTGCTGAGTCTCCCTATAATCTATAGCAACCTAATGAGTCTTACCATCACCCACAAGCCGCGCCTTATGTCAAGCCAATGAACCATCTGAACTCTCCTTATGAGCAAAAATCCACATAGACCTGATAACATTAATACCATATGGACGGGGCACCAACTCCCACGTCTTATTATCAATAAGAGTATTATATTCATCAGTCATAACAAATTTCCAATTCGGGTCGTTTAAGGCAGACACAGGATTATGAGGCAAGAGGCATTTAGAGACATTAGAATGTAAATTAAAATGACTTTTAGATGTAACAATACCCCGCTGACTACGAGTGACCGATCTATGAATCGAGGAAGAATTGAGTGGATGTTTGGAATTTGCTGGGCTCGGGACGGACTGGCCAGCAGGCAGTGGGTCTGCTGGCCTAACTCAGGAAGCAGTACCAGTGGCGGAAACAGAAACTGGACTAGTTCCAGTATTGGGCTGGACAAGCCCAATTGCTGAAACTGGCCCAGTGACAAAACTGGGCAGAGAGGACTGTGACAGGATAATGGGACCAGCGGGCAGTGGGCCCGCTAGAAAATTTTGGGTGCGGGAGATGTTCGAAAAATACTGAATAATATACGGAGATATTTGTTCATCCAAAAAATTATACGAACTAGGCACGGGAGAATTACTTTTAGCAAATGGAAATTGGGATTCATCAAAAATTACATGGCGATTAATGATGATTTTATTGGAGGATAAATCAAAGCATTTGTAGCCACGATGATTAGAAGGAAAACCCAAAAACACACATGGAGTAGCTCGGGCCTGAAGTTTATTAATTGTGGTGGATGGAAATAACGGATAACATAAACACCCAAAAACCCGAAGAGGAGAATAAGAAGGAGATTTATTATATAAAATCTGAAGGGAGGAAGAATATGTCAAATCTTTGGAAGGAGTTATGTTAAGTAGATATGTAGCCATTTGAAGAGCGTGATGCCAAAAATATTGGGGGTACGGAAGCATGAATTAACAGAGTGCGGATAATGTTATTTATGGAACGAATTTTACGTTCGGCTTTCCCATTTTGTGAAGATATATGGGGACAAGAAAAATAAAAATTTATCCCATTAGTAACACATAATTTCCAAAACACCCCATTATCATACTCTTTTCCATTATCACATTGAATATTTTTTATTTCACGATCGAATTGGGTTCTGATGAATGCTCTAAATTTTAGGAAGATGGAAAAAATATGAGATTTCTTCGCTATTGGAAATGTCCATAAAAATTTAGAATAATCATCCAAAAAAAGAACATAATACCGATGACCCATAGAACTAGGAACAGGAGACGTCAATAAGTCGCTATGAATAATATCAAATGGCATTAAAGTATGAGATTTTGAGTCTACAAATGGCAACTTAACAATTTTTCCTAAAGAACAAGATTGACAAATTGGAGTACGGCTCGTACCCTTACATGAAATAAAACTATTTTTATCTAAAACTGCCAAAATAGAGGACCCCGAATGACCAAGACGAGCATGCCACAAGGAAGGAGAGATGACTGCAAAAACTGATGGCAAGGTTTGACTCGATGGACCGGGACTGGGTGTGATAGGATAAAGATCTTCCCTACTATCACACCTCATGAGAGGACTCCCCGTCTTGAAATCCTTTACAGAGAAACCAAATGGATCAAAATCAATAGAAACAGAATTGTCAGTAGTGAATTTACGGACAAAGACTAAGTTTTTAATCAATTTGGGGGCGTGTAGGGTATTTTCCAAGATAAGAGGGGGATGAGGGGGAGATAATATTTTATGACCATAACCGCGAATTGGAACAGAATTTTCATTACCAACAATTATACCGCGAGGGTTGCTCAAATTGGAATAAGATGAGAGAGTACCTGAATCGGATGTTATGTGGGTAGTGGCACCGGTGTCCATATACCAATTCGGGTCCGGTTGAGTTAAAGCCAGTGTGTGCATCGCGGCCTTGATATCTGTCTGAGTGGGGCCTATTGCGTGATGGGCTTGCGGGGGCCGAGTCCCAAGCACCCCTACTTGCGGTCTCGTCCCAGACTGATGTTGGTCGTAACTGGACCAGGCCGAATTGGGACTGGATTGCTATTAGGCTTGCCACTGCTGCTGGGTTGGCCACTGCCGTTGGGAGGTAAACTGGCTGGGCCCAAATTGCTGTTGTGGGGCCCACTGCCACTGCATAGGGGCCCACTGTATGCCCCAGAATTGTTGTTGCTGCTGCTGACCACCGCGAGGACCCCCACTGCCACCACCATTCTACCGGCTGCCGCCGCACTTTTTGCCATTTTTCTTATTTCCACCATTTTTGCCGCCACCGTTGTTGCGATTTTGGCTTGAGTTGTTGGAACCGGTAGGATATACCGTGGACTTGGTCATCATGACTACAGGACTAGTACCGGTAGATGTTGGTTTCTCTATGCCTGTTTCTTCTAGTGTAAGCATAGAATGCGCCTGATAAAATTGCGGAAGTAGATTGCTTTTTCGAAGAAGCGTTCCCACACCACTATAGGCCTCGGAGAGGCTGAAAACCATTTGGAGGACCAAACGGTCATTGGAAACCGGTGCGCCAACATTGCGAAGTTGGTCCATCAATTCCTTTAATCTTTTGCAATAAGTCAAAACATTAGGGAAATCTTCCATATTGACGTGGGAGAAATCCTGCTCAAGGGTAACGACTCTAGAATTTTGATTATCTTGGAATATATCATGCAGTCTATCCCAAGTCGCCTGTGCCGTAGCGTCAGGCTCAATAATGGTTTACAAAAGGTCGGTAGATATTATGGAATATATCCACTGAAGGACGGTAGCATCAATAGTCGTCCACAACTTAGGATCATCCTCGCGTTTTAGCACCTCCGTATCCTCAGGAGCCGCGGGAATTATGCGATGGATGACTTGATGCGATCGTGCGTGAATTTTGAACAGTTCGACCCACGTCGCATATTGGACGTTTTCTATTTCAAGAACGAGAGGGATGTTATTCTTGATGTTAGAAACTGTAAGGGCCGGATGAAACATGTTCCGGGATGTAGATTTATTGATAGAACAATATGTGATTGAGGGATTAGGGAGAAAATTTTGGGAAGAAAAGAGGTCCCATCGGCACACAAACCGAGAGCAAAACGTCTCGGAAGTGGAAGGAAGTCGACGGAAAATTTAGGAGAGTAGAGAGAGGATTTTAAGACCTAGACTCTTGATACCATGAAAGAAATAATCCCTTGATTATTTTCATTAATTGAAAGGCTATATATACAAGTTACATAATAGGAGAATCCTATTCCTATTCTATTTCTAAAACCCTATTCTATACATTTATGGTAATACACTAATTATGGTAATATAATACTAAATATATTACAACCTTACCTAAACTAGGATACTAAATATTTATCATAAATTACACATAATAATCAGCCCATCCGAGGGCCAATCTGTGTGCATAGCCGAGACCTAATATACACAATATACACATGTATATTGTGTGTATATTGTGTATATTTAACAAATACATCAGGTTGTAGTGTTACAGTCTACAACGCGGAAAATGGTTGGAAATCTCACAAAACAACTTTCTTCTGTTAAATCTTCAAATGGTGGAGTTTAATGGAAAATTGGATTGGAAATTGAGGATAATGACGAGAGAAATGGTGTAGAGGGTAGGTTTGAGGTGGAACGGGATGGTAATCCTAAACCATTAGTAAGGAAGGAGACAGGAAGATGACCAAATGAATGAAGGAAAAGTTTTTCAAGCTCGAGAAATTTCTGGATGTATTTTCCTAAGGAAAGGAATCCAGAGTTCTTAATTTAATATTTGACACAGAAAATGAATCAAAGTGAAGGGTAGGAAGTTGGGGGAAGAGAAAGGAAAGGGATAAATGAACACTTATGAAGGAAGGGGTGATAGAGAGTGTGCGAGAGGAGACATGAAAAGAAATGATAGGCGTAAAGTAGGGATGGCAACAGATAGATCTGTATCAGATACTATTAGATTCAGATTTAGATATATTTTTCATATTTGTATTCAGATTCGGATCCAGATCCGTCGGGTCCATAAAAATCATATCCAAAAAAATTTCCTTGAATAATATTCCAACATTTAATATACAACTATTCCAGGATAGTAAGATAATGAATCAACAAAACACAATAACATTCATATCTAATATTAAAGCCAATGCATTCAGTTACATGTAACTAGCAAACTGGAAAGTTTCAATGCATTCAATTTCTAGTGCATTCAGATATTGAATCAACAAAACACAACAACATTCATATCCAATGCATTCAATTTCCAGTTTCCAATTTCAAAATTGAGATACTGGAAAGTTCTTTTTCTCATAAATAATAGATGTGTGTGCAAATATGAATTGTATCGACGCTTCAATTTGCTGCAGAAATTTGTAAGAAAAAATTTGTCTTTGTTCTCTGCTCTAATTGGATTGATAAAATCGTACACGTATTTTATTTTTCTGTTTGTGTTTGACTGTTAATATATCTTTCAAAATCCCAAAACATCAAATATTATATAAATGAAAAACTGTTAATATGGACTTTCCTCCATATTAAGTATTTCCACGACTAATTTAGAAAACTAATTTACTCTTGATTTTATGATTTCCTTTTCTTCTCAAGCAAACATGCAACAAATGATATTCCATTTATTTCACTTTTACTAGCTACAATTTTCTAAAATCCACATTTCTAGCAAATTTCTTGACATTCAACAAACCTTAACTTTAACAGATGTATCCAGGACAATCTTGATAAACCATCATAATACCAAGACTACTTAACTTTTGAATGTGTTCATACTCGAACAAAATCCTTAAACAAGAAAGATGTATTAAAGAGATGCCAGAACCCAGACCAAATAACTTCGTTTAAAATAAATGGTTAACCAATCTTCTTTTAGTTATATTCTTTTTTTTTTGTGTAGATTATGAAAACAACAGAAGTTAAAAGAGCCAAAAAACAAAAATCGAACTCACCTTTCGTTGTGTAGGGACAACAAGTAGAGACGGCGGCTAGGGTTTGTCTTACAGAAGGAAATGAAATGAATGAGGAGGTCTTTGCCCTTTGGTTGGCTTAAAGACAGGAAGATGGGCTGGGCTTCGGTCCTTAAAGGACTTGGGCCTGACAGAGAATAATAAAAGAAGCTCTAGGTTATGGACTAGTCTTACTTATAGATGTATAAATGTATAATGTATTTAATAAAAAATGAATGCACGGGTCGGATCTGGACCGGATACGAATCTCAAAGACAAGATCCATATCCAGATCCGATCCATCATACACGGATCCGGGTCCGATCCGGATCCGTCGGGTCCAAATTTTGAAGATCCATATCCTATAAAATGGATCTGGATCCACCAGATTCGGACCGGGTCTAGGATCCGTTTCCATCTTTAGTGGAAAGTGAAAGAAATAATCCCCTTCCTTATTTTCATTACTTGAATAGGTATATATACAAGATACAAAATATTCCTATTCTATTCCTAAAATCTTATTCTACCATAATTCTAACTCTACACTTATGGTAGTGTATATTCCTAATTATGGTAACAAATACACTACAACATACTACACATATATTTTCCAAATATACAATATTCTTGTGTCCAATTAACACCAAAATCGTGGCCACTAATATGGGGAGAATCCGTGACTTGTGGCCACTAATATTGGCAGAATCCGTGACTTGAGTAAGGCAATATACACCTGTATATTGTGTGTATATTGCCTTATTTAACACACCCCCGAAGTCATAGCGGGCAGTCTTCGAACACTGATACTGTCCCTAAAATCTTCAAAGAGTACTGAGGGAAGACCTTTTGTAAAGATGTCTGCAACTTGATATCTTGACGGGACATGACATACGCGTACCTGCCCTCGAGCAACCTTTTCTTAGACAAAGTGAATGTCCATTTCGATATGCTTAGTGCGTTGGTACTGAACCGGATTACCTGAGAGGTAGATGGCACTAACATTATCACAATCTACTAAGGTTGCCTTCTGAATGGGGCAATGAAGTTCTAAGAGCAAGTTACGTAACCAACATGATTCTGAGACCACATTAGCTACCCCTCGATATTCTGCCTCGGCACTTGAACGGGATAGAGTCACCTGACGCTTCGCAGACCAAGAGAATAAGTTGTTGCCAAGGAACATACAATATCCTGAAGTAGACCATCTAGTGTCCGGACAACCACCACAATCCGCATCTGTGTACGAGACAAGTATGGATGTAGATAAAGGATACAAGTGCAACCCATAGTCCAGTGTCCCCTGAATATACCGAATGATGCGTTTGATTGCATTCATGTGCTCAACTCTGGGGTCATGCATGAATAAACACACCTGCTGAACCGCATACGTAATATTCGGTCTGGTAAAGGTAAAATACTAGAGGGCACCTGCAATACTGCGATAGCGGGTCGGATCCTCGTATGGTGCACCTGCGGCGGCACTAAGCTTGGGTTTTGCATCAACTGGAGTAGAAGTGGACTTACAAGATGACATCCCAGCCCTCTCTATGATCTCAGAAGCATACTTTCGTTGAGACAAAAACAAACCACCTGAATGACGTTTGACAACAATCCCCAAAAAGTAACTCAAGGGCCCTAAGTCTTTCATAGTAAACTCGGAACTGAGCATGGCCATGATAGACTGGCGCAAGGTATCGGAAGAAGCAGTCAAAATGATATCATCCACATACAACTGAATGTAGGCCAAGGACGAACCACGACGGTAGATGAATAAGGAATTATCTAACCTGCTGTGAGTGAACCCAATAGTCGAAACAAAGTCAGCAAACCTCGTATACCAGGCCCGTGGAGACTGCTTAAGCCCATATAATGACTTCTTCAACAAACAGACATGATGAGGACGGTTTGGATCCCTGAAACCCAACGGCTGATGCATATAGATTGTTTCCTTGAGATCACCATGTAGGAAAGCATTCTTGACATCCAACTGATGAATAGGCCAACACTTCGAAAGAGCCAAGCTAAGCACAGTGCAAATAGTAGCCGGCTTGACTACCAGACTAAACGTCTCCTTACAATCTATCCCAACCTGCTGAGTCTTACCATCACCCACAAGCCACGCCTTATGTCGAGCAAATGAACCATCTGAATTCTCCTTATGAGCAAAAATCCACATAGACCTGATAACATTAATACCATATGGACGGGGCACCAACTCCCACATCTTATTATCAATAAGAGCATTATATTCATCAGTCATAGCAATTTTCCAATTAGGGTCATTTAAGGCGGACACAGGATTACGGGGCAAGGGGGATTTAGAGACATCAGAAAGTAAATTAAATTGTATTTTAGGTGTAAAAATACCCCGTTGACTACGAGTGACCGGTCTATGACTCGAGGAAGAATTGAGTGAATTTTGGGAATTTGCTGTGGGCTTGAGACGGATGGCCGGCGGGCGGTGGGCCGGTGGCCCAAATCGAGAAGTTGTGGCGTGAACTCGGACCGGGCCAGATTGGGTTGGACTGGCCCAATTGCTGGAACTGTTCCAGTGGCTGAAACTGGGCACGGGACTGTGGGGTCAGCGGGCAGTGGGCCCACTGGAGAATTTTGGGTGCGGGAGATGTCCGAAAAATTCCGAATAATATACGGGGATATTTGATCATCCAAAAAATTATACAACTTAGACTCGGGAGTATGAACTTTCGTAAAAGAAAATTGGGTTTCATAAAAAATAACATGGCGATTAATTATGATTTTCTTGGAGGATAAGTCAAAGCATTTATAACCACGATGATTAGACGGATAACCCAAAAATACACACGGGGTAGACAAGGCCTGAAGTTTGTTAATTGTGGTGGATGGGAATAACAGATAACACAAGCACCCAAGAATCCTAAGATAAGAATAAGAAGGGTTCTTATTATATAGGATTTTAAGGGGGGGAGAATATGTCAGACTTTTGGACGGAATTATGTTAAGGAGATATGTTGCCATTTGCAGAGCATGATGCCAAAAAATACGGGGGTACGGAAGCATGAAGTAAGATAGTGCGGACAATGTTATTTATGGAATGAATTTTGCGTTCGGCTTTCCCATTTTGAGAAGATGTATGAGGGCACGAAAAACGAAAATTTATCCCATTATTATTATAGAACTCCTGAAACCCCCTATTGTCATACTCTTTCCCATTATCACATTGAATATTCTTTATTTCTTTTTCGAATTGTATTCTAATGAATGCTCTAAATTTTATGAAGACAGAAAACACTTGAGATTTATTGGCAATTGGAAACGTCCACAAAAATTTAGAGTAATCATCCAGAAACAGAACATAATATCGATGACCTAATGAACTTAGCACATGAGACATCCATAGGTCACTATGAATAATATCAAATGGTTGTGAAGTATGAGAATTTGAGTCCACAAAAGGCAACTTAACAATTTTTCCTAATGAACAAGATTGACAAATATGAGTACGACTCGTACCCTTACAAGAAATGAAGCTATTTTTATCTAAAACTGATAAAATAGAAGAGCCCGGATGACCAAGGCGGGCATGCCAGACGGAAGGAGAAATGGCTGCAAAAGCTGACAGCAAGGCTTGACTCGATGGACTGAAACCGGGCATGATAGGATAAATATCCTCCCTACTATCACACCTCATGAGATGACTCCCCGTCTTGAAATCTATCACAGAGAAACCGAAATGATCAAATTCAACAGAAACCGAATTGTCAGTGGTGAACTTTCTGACAGACACTAAATTTTTAATCAATTTGGGGGCATGTAAAGTATTTTTCAAGATAAGGGGTGGATTGGGGAGAGACAATGTTTTCTGACCATAACCCTGAATTGGAATAGAGTTGTCATTACCAATAATTATACCCCGAGGGATGCTCAAATTGGAATAAGATGAGAGAGTACCTGATTCGGAAGTCATGTGAGTAGTGGCCCCGATGTCCATGTACCAATTTGGGTCCGGTTGAGTCAACCCCAACGTGTGCATTGCGGCCTCGATATCGGTCTGAGTGGGACCTGTTGCATCATCGGCTTGCGGAGGTCGGGGCTCAAGAATTCCAGACCGTGCCTGAGCTGGGTCGTAGCCGCCGGAGCCGCCGCGCGCCGGGCCACCGGCCGTGGGCCGCCACCGCCGGTTGTTGGGCTCGAATCGTTGGCCGCCCCACCGGCCGCCGGAATTTGCTGCTTGATTATAAGGGTTGCTGGCCCAAGGCCCACTGCTGGGCCCAGGAGGTGGTAGGCCACTGTTCCCTGGATGGGACCCACCGCCTGCTTGCTGACCACCGGAACCGCCACCAGAACCGCCGCATTTGCCCCCGCGGTTTTTGTTATTATTCTTGCGATTATTCTTGCCGCCACCATGATTATTGTTTTGGCCTGAATTATTAACAAAACCCGAAGAACTTGGGGAGGACGCCACCATGACGATGGGGCTTGCACCGGTAGCCGCCTTTTTAGCCAAAACGGCTTCTTCCAAAGTAAGCATGGAGCGGGCTTGATAGAAGTCCGGAAGAGGGTTGCTTTGACGAAGGAGAGTTCCAACCCCATTATAGGCCTCCGAAAGGCCGGCAACCAACTATAGAACCAGACGATTATTTGTTATCGGTGCGCCAACATTACGGAGTTGATCCGCCAACTCTTTGAGTTTCTTGCAATATGCAGAAATGTTTGGAAATTCGTCCATTAGAACTAGAGAGAATTCCTGCTCGAGTGTGACGACACGTGAATGTTGGTTATCTTGGAATATGTCACGCAATCTATTTCAGGCAGCCATAGCCGTGGTATCCGGTTCAATAATCGTCTGTAGAACGTCAACGGAATAGTGGCGTAGATCCACCGTAGAACGGTAGCATCAAGTGTAATCCATAACTGAGGATCCTCCGCAGGAAGAGGTGTAGCGGGAGGAATGATGTGATGAAGAACTTGATGGGAGATAGCGTGAATTTTAAACAACTCCGCCCACGTCGCATATTGGACGTTTCCCATCTCAAGGACAATAGGGATACTGTTCTTGACTTTAGAAACCATGAGGGCGGGATGATAATTGTTCTTAGACATATTGAAAGAACAAAGTAGGAGGGGAAATTTGGGAAAAGTAAGAGAGATTTTGAGAGCGGAAGACGACTTTCGGAAGAGAAATCCGAGAGGGGGGGGGTACTCGGCCGAGAGGTGCAAAATTTTTGGGAGAGAATTTTTTTGTAAAACCTAGTCTCTTGATACCATGAAAGAAATAATCCCCTTCCTTATTTTCATTACTTGAATAGGTATATATACAAGATACAAAATATTCTTATTCTATTCCTAAAATCTTATTCTACCATAATTCTAACTCTACACTTATGGTAGTATATTTCCTTATTATGGTAACAAATACATTACAATATACTACACATATATTTTCCAAATATACAATATTCTTATGTCCAATTAAAACCAAAACCGTGGCCACTAATATGGGGAGAATCCATGACTTGTGGCCACTAATATGGGCAGAATCCATGACTTGAGTAAGGCAATATACACCTGTATATTGTGTGTATATTGCCTTATTTAACCGAAAGGAAGGGGGAAAGAACAAAGAAGTGTATATTAAGATTATTACAATACAAAGTGGGGGGGATAAATGAACCAAACAAAAGGGTCATCATCAAGGTGGGGATTAAGAAACTGGAAGTGGTGTAAGAAGTGTTTGGGAGGAAGATGGGGAAACTATAATTCATTCTAGCAATAGAGGTGGGGAAATTTTTATTTATTTATTTTTGATAGTGTAAGGTTTATCAATTATTAGTGCCAATGAGGTAAATCAAAAGCTATGCTGTTCGAACTCTTCAAAATATTGTTGAACATGTGTCGGATCTTCCTGAAGTTATGCATTTATTAAGGATCCAACATGACTGTGATAGCATTTAATGAAGGTCCGAGTAATTTAGTTAAAGTACAGTGCTGGGATGGGGAAGTATGAAATGAGACAACATTGAAGGTATTGGAAATAAAGAAAGGAATCAAGCAAGTGGGATGGTGTGGGGTTTGGGGAGTGGCTACGAAGGAATAAAAGAGGGATTTTAGGAGTTAAGCCTCCTTTAGTGGATTCGGACATTCTATGGGTGTTACGTTGGGACTTTATTACCATTGAGTTCTCGGAGGAACATATATGGTGTAGGACGGTGTCTAAGGCTATGAAGGAGTTTATTGAGAACTATTTCTTGTTGATCTTCCTTTAATAGGAGCTACTTCCACATGGGTAGAGCTGAGGATTCTACATCAAGATTTCAACTTCACAATTTTTTGGTATCCACCACATGG
Organism: Anisodus tanguticus; assembly: GCA_034509755.1. Classification (NCBI taxonomy): domain Eukaryota; kingdom Viridiplantae; phylum Streptophyta; class Magnoliopsida; order Solanales; family Solanaceae; genus Anisodus; species Anisodus tanguticus. The sequence goes on along the minus strand of CM067560.1, from coordinate 22,833,507 downwards.
GAGAAGATGGTCTGAAACGTGCTAGAAATTTCATTGCTCGAGTTGATCTTAGACCACTCTCCTCCAATATTGTCAGGTGATGGCAGAGGAAAGTACATGAAATCCCCTCAAGACTCGAGAACATGTAGTTGAATGCTATGGATTTCGAAGAAAGAGCGATATAATGATGGAATAGCTCCCCATAACGGGCAGCCTATATTTTCCTCGCTAAAATAATGAAATTCTTAAAGAGGATATAAGGGTGTGGAATAATTAGGTATTTGGTAAGATTGAAGAGAAAATGATTAGGGGAGAGTTTTATCCCAAAAAGAGATGACAATCCAACAAACACGAAGAACACATGTGGGGAATGTTATTTGGGATCTTTGATTTAGGAGGAACCTTTAGGTTTGAAAGTTAGAGAAATTTCAGAATCTGCCTGAAACGCTCTACAAACAAAACCCTATCCTTAGAGAGTCGGGATTCTTAGAGGAGAGCTAAGGAAAGGTGGTTGTTTCTCAGTAAAGTATAATTATGGTAAGTTGCTCACTAGAGATGAATTAGTCTTCCCAAACTTATCACTTCAGATGCCAAGGGTGCCAAGAAAGGTATGCTTTTTCGTATGATTGGCAGCTAGAGAAGCTATTCTGGCTGCCGATAGCTTGAGGAAAAGGAGGATAACCTATGTTAGTTGGTGTTTCGTGTGCAAGAATACAAGAGAGGATGTGGACCACCTTTTACTGCATTGCCAGATAACATCACGAGTATGCTGGGAGATTTTGAGAAGGTTTGGATTAGTGTGGACCATGCTGGGTACAATGAAGGATAATCTATTCAGCTGAGCATTTAGAAGATGGAAGAGAAGACCTAAGGCATTGGATATTGCTCTATGGGCATTAATGTGGGTGGATGTATAGAGAGAAATATGAGAAGTTTTGAAGGAAGTAAGCTTGATTTTGTACATTTGAAGGATAGTTTCTATCTTTAAAATGTTTTGGTGCACAATGAGGTTCCACTTTGTACTGAAGGATGGGTGTCTTCTGAAGAGAACTATGTATTTTTGCATGTTATCCATTTGTGTATATTGGAGTTTTTCCCCATTGTTAATGAATTTATTCCTTACTTGATTAAAAATAAGTACAACTAATGGTAAGCACGGAGCCAATGAACTGTTGACAACCTGAACGGAGTTTCATCATGAACCATTTGCAAAAGATTTTCCAAATCCAAAGTTTCTATGAGGATAAGCAGCAGCTGCAGTTTAGCATGATAAATAGAGGAAACCACAAACTTATCTAATGCAACAAATAAATTAGAATTTCTAAAGAAAAAAAGAAGAGTAGCTTATGCGGGAGTCAGAGTATAGAACTGTTTTCACGTGGCTTCCAAATTGACATACGCATGTTTCCCTTGATATCCTTGGAGCTACAAGTTCATAATCTCCAACTTTACTTTGTGTTAAAATAGTAGAAAGTCATAGAAGTCCAGATCTCACATTTGCTTCCATGTTTCTTCAAACCTCATCTTTTACTCGTTGCTTTAAGTTCTTTTTACGTCATGTTCATGCATCCTGATCCAACAGTGCACACCTTTCTTTTTTTCTTTCTCTCTTTGATAGGTAAAAATGCATTCCTTTCTAATACACGAGTATTTAAATTATTATGTAATAGAAGAAAAGGGATTATGAAAATTGGGCGATTGTGCAGAGTAAGTCTCCTTTGAAGGTGAAATTTCACTCTCGTTTTTCCTCTCCTCTGATAAAGCACACTTTTTTCTTGTTTTTTTTTTTTTTTTTGTGTGTGGATAAAAGTGTTGGAAATTTGCCTTTGGCGGGAGTTGCGACCGACCAACTTTAACGGCTTAAACACTAGTGTAACGTATGTTGGAGAATCCGGTTCTTCACACATGCATGATCTACTAAGTACGTAGATAACCGTAGGGCCAAGAATCGTCAAATTTCATTGAGAAATGAAAGAGATATTGGTTCACGAAGTAAGGTGTTTGAAGCATGGAAAGTGTGGTATTGTGTGTAATTCTCCCTCATCGGTAGAGGAAGAAAGAATTGTTGTGTATATAAGATTCGAAATTGGTTTGGGGTTTGGGACCCCAAGGGGTATCCCATGTGTTTAAAGGAGGGAGGACCTAGATGTGCTTCGGTTCGAGGAAAGACCACACGCGCGCCGCCGCCGTCGCCCGTCCCGTCCGGTCCTGTCCGGTTCCGGGTTCACGGGTCCAAGGGTCCACGGGTCCACGGGTCCACGGGTCCACGGGTCCACGGGTTCACGGGTCGTGGGCTGTGGGTCTTCTGATATTATCTTTTTGGGCCAGAAAACTTTGCCAGAAGTACAGTTTGATCCCGAAGTTTCAGATGTACAGTTTGAATCGAATTCTTTCGGATGTCTTGTTTGGTCCCGAAGTTTCAAGATGTACAGTTTGGTCCCCGAAGTTTCAAGATGTACGAGTTTGGTCCCCGAAGTTCGAATTTCGATGGTCAAAACAGAAACGTCAAGCACTCAATTCAGCCATTTATTTTGGCTGAATTACTCCTCCTATAATGGCCAAATCCGTTGGTTCTTTCACCATTTATGTTGGTGACTTTACTACCTCCATAATGGCCATTATTTGGCTATTATGGAGGCGTTTTCAGCCCCTCCCTCACCTATATAAACACACCCTTACACCATTGTTGAGCACCACAAAGAACAGAAAAATAACAGTTCATAAAGCTCACGAAAATACACAACAAAAACAGTTTTCTTCCTACAACTTCCAAGCATCATTTCGTTACTCAATATTCTTCACGGTAGCTCTTGAGTTTCCTTTGCTCAAGGGTTCCATTGCTGTTTTATCTTGGGAGACAAATTGTCCAGGACGTATAAAGGATACATACGGGGCAATATTGTCTTAAGGACAGAGTGCTACACTCGACTCAGCAAAAACATTTTCCATTTTTCAGTCTTCAACAAAATCGTAATTTCAGTTTTGTTGTTATATTGTAATTTTCAGATTTCTAGTCGAAAATATTATATTCTTTCTTTATCCTTTCGAATACTTGTAATAGTTAAATACTTCCCGTACTGCTTTATAAAGTACCAAAGAGAAAAATCTCCCAACAACTTAAGACAATATCTGTATTGTATTACTATTAGTGTTCGAAAGATGTCGGTCAAAACTTGTGTGACCAAATCTGGATATGAAAATGGTTTTCTGGTAGAAGAGAGTGATGATGATGAACGTGTTCATGGTCTCACCACTACAAAGACTGGTGGGAACAAGCGCTCACGAGAGCCTGAGGATGTCAACTGGGACAAGAGGAGAAGAGTGAAGATGTTATTCTATCTTGTAGCGAGAAGGCCTATATCGTCCCGGACAAAGGATCCGAATAATGGTGAGAAGGAAATGGACACTCGGTCGATGAAGTGACCGAAGTGAGCGTAATCCGAAATTGGGATAAGTATTTTTCTCACTTGTCAAGAATAAGGATTAAATGATAAGTAGTTTTTCTTACTTGTCAAGAATAAAGATTAAATTATGTCGATTAAAAAATGGATTAAAGTAAGGAGGAATATGAAAATAATTTATATTCCTTATGCTTTAACAAATCAGAAGTTTAATCTCATCTTCTTTTCCGTTTAAAGATTGGATTTTGTAAACGACTTAAGAAGATCCGTTCTTTTAAGTGTAATTACTAAAGTGTGTAAAGTATGGTCGCACATACTATGGAGAAAGATCCACTAAGCGTGCGAAAACTTTTACCACTCTTAAGTAAGCGCCAAGAATTATCGGGCACCAATCATAACGGAAGAAGACTAAAAGCTAAAGACGTTGAGCTGTCATACTATTTGACGAGAAGATCCTTCATAGGATGATATTGGACACTCGGTCATACAAAGCCTTCGGGCGACTAGAGTGGGCCAAAATTCCTTTGATAGGATGATATTGGACACTCAGTCATACAAAGCCTCCGGGTGACTGGAGTGGGCCAAAATTCCTTAGATATGATGATATTGGACACTCAGTCATATAAAGCCTCCGGGCGACTGGAGTGGTGCCAGAATTCATTTCATAGGAAAAGTAATGGACACCTAGTAAGGTGGGCCAGAGTTTCCAGGTCCTAAATGATCTGAAGGCCTAAATAAAGGCAGTAAAGAAATTGGACACTCAGTCTGCCAAAGCAACTGCAGTGGGCCAAAGTATCGCGATCACATATGATCCGGTTACGCCCTAACCACGGGCAAGAGGTTGTTCATGTGAAGCAACGCCACCTCTAAATTAGAAGGGGTTGGAGAGGTTGTCCTCAATAGGACTTCATGGATTGTGATCACTCTAAGATGAGGCGATACATATTCCTAACTCGGTTTAAGGGACGCTGTTGGTCAAGCTGGTTTGAGATTAGTCCAACAGGTCTGTGATAACTAAGAATGGTACATTATGTCTGTAGCCAAATGAATGATATATTTGTAATCCGTGCGTCTATGCCATCATAGATTAAGACACGTTAAATAGCAAGTCATTCAAAAGCTAACGATGTTGAGATTGTTGCCTTCTTCGACATAAACCTTCAAAATAAATGTGAGGTAGATGAAGAGGCAAAATCACCTTTCCAAATTCCGTCAAGGGAATAGCGAAAGAAGCACTGCTCCTCTAGAACTTAGTCACACCTACTTGGGTGATTTGAAGTTTATACAAAATAGAGGGGGGAGACAAGTACGTTGTGATCTTCATTGATGATGGTACAACGTATGGAATCCTTTGTTTGTTAAAAAGCAAAGATGAAGTTGTTGAAGCGGATAAGCGCTACAAAGCAGAAGTTGAATATCAACTAAGCCTACGGATTGAGAAATTCGTAGTGATAGAGGGGAGAATGTGAAGCATCGTTCGTTAAACGACCGCTCATTACTCACCTCCCTAACGGTGTTAGCCAAGCGCAAACCCGTACGCCTAAATTATGTAGGGCAAGGCGATCCTTATCGCTAATGCGATTCTCAACAGAACTCCGCATAAGGATAAGGATAACTCTCCGTGTGAGACATGGAAATGATCTCACATACAAAAGTTGTGATGTGGGATGGCTTGGTAGAAGTTGGACTACCGAGACAGGTCAAGTTCGACCTAAGACTGTAGATTGCATATCCACTGGATCGGTAAATAACAGTAGTGCTGATCGCCTCTTGGCATCAAAGAATGCTGAATTCTTTTAAGATAGCTTTCCTTGAAAAAAAAAGAAGGAAAAAGGAGTAATTGCTCAAGGTTAACAAGAACCCGCGAGGGCCTGACTGTCCGGAACTAGACGTTCCGTATCTTCATGACTCGAAAGTTGCTGTCTATCAGGAACTTAATATTCCGGATCCGAGAACTCAGGGATTCTAGATGTTGAACCAAGACGGAGCAAAGAGGGGACAAAGACTTGTTCCAGTCCTTCTAGCTTGTATGGTTGAGAACGAACCATGGACAATTAACAAATAATTGTTATCTCCAAAAGCGCTGCTTTGGAAAGAAGCTAAAGGGAGAAATAGATTCCATATATAGAACCATACGTGTGTAATAGTTAATCTTCCTCCGGAAAAAGAACCTTTGGGTTGTAAAAAGTGCTCCCATGTGAGTAGCTTCACATCCAGGGCCATTGTAATCTTACATGGCATGGGTGTTGAAACAGCCTTCCCAACCGGAGAGTTGGAAGAAGAGGATCAGAATTGGTTTGTCGAACTGTTGGGCTTCTTCCCGAACTTTCATTTTGGTCCCCGAAATGTTTACATTTTAGTCCCGAAAGTCTCGAGATAAAACAGAAACAATGAATCGACCACGAAACATTGGCTCGAAGTTAGAAAGCCAACAGTTGGAAAACCAACGGTCGAGAGTGAAAATCATATTGAAACAAAGTCTCGATATGAAAGATATGTGTATCTGAGATGACTTCTTAGGAATTGAATTTCTAAGACATCTAACGGATCGGTCAATAGTTGACAGTCTCGTTGAAGCCACCAATGGATATGAATCATAGAACTGATTGGAATCATGGTGCACCCATAGACAAGGAGTGATATGCACAAGTCACGTGTAGTTCAATGTATTGTACACACTACAACCGACCTGGTATCGTCCTACAAACATATTAGTTGAACTAAGGTTCACTGATGATCTTAATACATGATCAATAGAAGGCGTTAAGTCGGATATGACGATATCCGAATTATTCGCTTATCTACGGATTATTGTATTCGGATGTCCAGCGGTTCGGGAGAACACAGTGATGCAACCGGACATCGGATCGAAGAACACCAAAGCCACAAGTAAATGTGTATGGTGGTTCTTGGAAAATCCTCTAAGCAAACTTGCATCGGCCGATTCATGATGGAATCGGAGTTTATCGCTTTATACAAAGCATGAAAGAAGTTGAGTAACTTCACGGATCCTTAGAGGACGTCCCTTATTGGGAGAAACCCGTGCCTTCAGCAGTTATACACCGTGGCTAGCCGGTCGGCTTTAGGAAGGACACGGATGACGGCGTCGGACATATCGTCGGGATCTGTCGGAGACATAAGACCGTATGGCAGTTGATCATCACGGGTGTCACTTCCTTATTTACTAATTAAGGGACTACCCGGAGATCAAGTTTTCGCTGTCTAGGGGAATGGGCTTAAAACCCAAAATATACGGACCAATACGGTGGAAACCCAACCTTACGAACCTGGAGATCCCGTAATTTGGTTCAATGGGAAAACTAAGTTGTAAAGGTTCGGTTGATCGCTTCGGTGGAAGCATGAGCACTTCGGATAGTGATTTTCGAAAAGAAACACCAAATCCAAAGCCGTTCCCGCGATAGACGTTAAGTGCTATCTGCAGTATGGGTAAAGGTTAAGTTTTCAAAACTCGTAATGATCCTCAACAGTTGAGGTTAGGTCTTTGGGAAACTTTTAATGGTTCCTAACACTTGTGAAGTGGGGTATAGCAGGATACCTTGTAGGAGACCACCTATTTAAGTGCGAGGACGGGCCGCCTCAAATTGAACGCACTTAAGAATCCAAGACGTTGTCCATGGCCAAAACGGACAAAACATTACGAAGAAGAGAGTAAGGGAATTTGTTGTGTTGGTACCGTTGTCTTGGCTTACACTAAACACCGACGGTTCAAGACATCACGTTCACGCGCGGTAAGTAAGTCCGATGGTATTCAACTATGGAAGGTTCAAAGCCGAGGCTACCTCTCCTTATGCAACATCGGTCCGCCGAAATATTCTTTGGAAATGAAAAGACACCATGTGAGTGCGCCAAAATCTCTTTCAAGAGGGGATTGTTGGAAATTTGCCTTTGGCGGGAGTTGCGACCGACCAACTTTAACGGCTTAAACACTAGTGTAACGTATGTTGGAGAATCCGGTTCTTCACACATGCATGATCTACTAAGTACGTAGATAACCGTAGGGCCAAGAATCGTCAAATTTCATTGAGAAATGAAAGAGATATTGGTTCACGAAGTAAGGTGTTTGAAGCATGGAAAGTGTGGTATTGTGTGTAATTCTCCCTCATCGGTAGAGGAAGAAAGAATTGTTGTGTATATAAGATTCGAAATTGGTTTGGGGTTTGGGACCCCAAGGGGTATCCCATGTGTTTAAAGGAGGGAGGACCTAGATGTGCTTCGGTTCGAGGAAAGACCACACGCGCGCCGCCGCCGCCCGCCCGTCCCGTCCGGTCCGGTTCCGGGTTCTCGGGTTCACGGGTCGTGGGGCCGTGGGGCGTGGGTCGCGTGGGTCTTCTTCGATATTATCTTTTTTTGGGCCGAAAACTTTGCCGAAGTACGGTTTGATCCCGAAGTTTCAGATGTACGGTTTGAATCGAATTCTTTCGGATGTCTTGTTTGGTCCCAGAAGTTTCAAGATGTACAGTTTGGTCCTTGAAGTTTCAAGATGTACAGTTTGGTCCCTGAAGTTCAGAATTTCGATGGTCAAAACAGAAACGTCAAGCACTCAATTCAGCCATTTATTTTGGCTGAATTACTCCTCCTATAATGGCCAAATCCGTTGGTTCTTTCACCATTTATGTTGGTGACTTTACTACCTCCATAATGGCCATTATTTGGCTATTATGGAGGCGAGTTTTCAGCCCCTCCCTCACCTATATAAACACACCCTTACACCATTGTTGAGCACCACAAAGAACAGAAAAATAACAGTTCATAAAGCTCACGAAAATACACAACAAAAACAGTTTTCTTCCTACAACTTCCAAGCATCATTTCGTTACTCAATATTCTTCACGGTAGCTCTTGAGTTTCCTTTGCTCAAGGGTTCCATTGCTGTTTTATCTTGGGAGACAAATTGTCCAGGACGTATAAAGGATACATACGGGGCAATATTGTCTTAAGGACAGAGTGCTACACTCGACTCAGCAAAAACATTTTTCATTTTTCAGTCTTCAACAAAATCGTAATTTCAGTTTTGTTGTTATATTGTAATTTTCAGATTTCTAGTCGAAAATATTGTATTCTTTCTTTATCCTTTCGAATACTTGTAATAGTTAAATACTTCCCGTACTGCTTTATAAAGTACCAAAGAGAAAAATCTCCCAACAAAAAGTCCAAGAAACCACTCTTAGTGGCTCATACATTAATAACTATCTATCGACTATCATTAAGTTCTTAAATTAGCCAGTTCAGGAACTTGTCAAATTATCCGATCCTTAAAGCCCATGCATTGCACAAACTTGCCCGGCGCTTTTGATTACCACATCCTGAGTTGATGTCAGACAACCTCAATCCTGAACACCGAATACACAACATAGTTTACCATGTTCTCAGGAAAGTTGGAGGATAGATTCTCCTGTAGGACAGAAAACAATTTCCTGTCTGGTCCATCAGAAATCAATTTCTGTGCCTCATCTACAATAGACGCATCTTGACATCTTGTCCTGATAAATACTGCATTAGGAGGCAAATAAGATAAGATATACATGCATTTATATAATGCATAAACAAGCATGGTGGAGATTTGTTATAGAAACAAAAGGTGATAAAAGAAAATAGATGTAATTTTCAAATAAATTTATATAGGTACATCAGAAATAAAAGACAAGCATCTAAAAGAGTTAAAAAAAAGACCAAGATTGAGGAAACAATCAAACAGATAATTGATTAGGACTTTCAGCTATATGTTGGCGTTAAAACTTGAAGATATCAATATATGACAACAGTCTCAATGAAGATCAATTTAATTTTATCAAGGCAATTTAATGTTGATGAAGATTAATTTAACTGTGAATTTGAAGAGAGATTTTCAGTTCATTTGTACTCCAATCAAAAAACAATGATTTCATGAGATAGAAACAACGATCAATTCTTGAATGTAATCTCGTAGAAAGCTGTTTTTTCTTTTGAAGAACACTTCACTAGAAATCCCAAAATAAGCTGATGAAGTAAATTCTTCTCTAATTTAACTCAAAACTGTAAAAAGGGAAAAAGTGAAAAGAAAATATCAGTCTCCTGAAATCAGGCCTAATATCCATGTCAGTCATGTCAATGCAGAAGTACTTAAGTGTTCTTAGATTGATGCCATGTTGCTGCGTTCTCATTTTTCTCAACAGCAAAATATTTTCCCTCTAACAAAGACAAGAAGGGGATACTACATAATTCAATGTCCAAAATTTAAGACAATACTCAAGAATCAAAGCATTTCTTGTTGCACCAATTCTAACTAAACACTATGGAAGCTATTATTTACTCAAGTTTAAGTGAAACCTTTCAAAGATGGGTTCACATATTTTACACTTCTCGTTCAGAAAGTGTAGTTGACACTTGAGTGTTCTAAAAACGTGGCATGAAAGAGTGCACAATAAAATCAAGGAAGAACTAAGCAGCGTCCTTAAAGGTTTGTTTGTGGCGCGCTTAAGCTTGAATTAGGTTCATTGCAGGTTTGGCGTTTCCCTCACTTTTGTAATAACCTATATTTTTTTATAAGGGTTATTTAGTAATTTGAAATAAAAGAAGAAAAAAAAAGAATTAAGGATTTTCCTTTAAAATTATTTTTTTAAAAAAAAGTGGGCCAAGCCCAAAAAAAGATAGAAAAGGGAATTAAGTTTTGATGGTAATGAAAGTTAGAAGCAGAGAAACGGGCCCAACCCAATAGGGACAGCACACACCCCACTTCAAGCGCACCTCTGTATCGACTGAGTTACTCGTTTGGTCTTAGCCCTATAACGGAGTCAAACCCAATCACACTCTGTTAGTATAAAGCGGAGCAGAACCGTTGGCCTGATATTAAATTTCATTCTTGTTGACTAATTCGAGTCCTTGAGAACTTAGACGTCAGTGGTAAAAACCTCTCTTATTCAGTTACCGAGAAGTCGGACCACTTGAATCGGCGAACAACTGAACCCTTGGGACCTTCTTAAACCCCAGGATGTGATGAGTCGACATCGAGGTGCCAAACGACTCCGTCGATAAGAGATCTTGGGAGAAAGCAGCCGCAGAAACTAGAAGAGGAAAGAAAACGCAGAACAGAAAAAGAAAAGAATGGGAGAAAAGGAGAGGAAATGAGAAGAGAAAAATAGGGATTTTCACCCAGTTCATCAAGGTAATGACTAATCTTTTATTTGAATTTATTGCATGATTATAAAAGAATTTTTATGGTAGAAACATGGTAAATTTTTGAGGATTTGAGAAAGTTTAGCCTTAGGGTTCTTAAATTTAAATTATTAATTTTAAAGGGCAAACGATGTCGGATTTTAAACTTCTTTATATCGTTGAAATTGTCTCATCGAGAGATTTCCGAAAACATATGGCTTGTTGGGTTTTGAATTCATTGACTAGAGGGTGTTTTCGTCCTTTAAAGATTGACTTTGATCGTTTAAGCCTCTAAAAATATAGAAGTGGTCTACCTTAAGGTTTTTTGACTATCATGAATCCGTTTTTGAATTGACTGGAGCGATTTAGAGACCCGATGATGTTGAACTTAATTTCAAGAGTACCGTTTGAGTCTAGCTTTGAGGTAAGTGAGACTTTAAGCTTTGGATGCTTGTTTTTCAAACTCGTTTTTTAAAAAATATTTTTTGTCTTTCCGGTCCATGTGTTTGGACGAGCGTGTTCTTGGAAGAATCGATGGTCCTTGAAAGTTATTGTGTATGCTTTCTGGTCCATGTGATACGGCTGTGAGCCATGAGATTGAGGCATTGTGTATGCTTCCCTGAGCATTGTGTATGCTTCTTGATTTCATTGGGACATTGTGTATGTTTCCCCGAGCATTTTGTATGCGTCTTTACCTCATTGGGACATTATGTATATATCCCCAACATTATTTATGCTTCTCGATATTTGACACATTGTGTATGTGGTCGTGGACTCGTGGTGTTGATTAATTTCTTTAACTGTTATTTATGAAATTCTTGATAAATGAAGGTTTGAATCTTGTTGGATATTATATTATGATATAATTCTCATGCATATTATTTTGTGCTTGTTATGTGTTGTATTTTCCAACACTTGTTCCAGGAGTATTTAAAGTGGCAGATCGAGGATCTTACTGGGTTAAAATTGCGTATAGCTCACTCCTTACATGCATGTCCATGCAGATACTATTGGTGACGACAAAGCTAGTAGTTGACAAGTTCACTAGAGTTGACCCAGTTATTGAGGTGAGCCGCCGCATTATTCGCGGAGGCTACCTAAAGAGTCTTAATTATTTATTTATTGATGTCTTTTCTTTCGGGGATTTTCCGAGTCTATTGCAATTCTCTTTGATGCTCAATGATCTAGTGTGGGTTTTTGGCAAGAGTTTTATATAAATATTCAAAGATGTTAATTAGTCGTAATTAATTATCATATAACTTTGATACTTATTTAGTTTACTAAATGTTGCGAATTAATGGTTAAAATATAGAAATTTGGTTCGTCTGGATAGTGGTGTGTGCGCTAGGTTCCAATCATGTCTAGGAGTAATTTGAGATGTGACAAAGTTGATATCAGAGCTTAGGCTTTATGTCCCGGGTCATGGAGAAGTGTTTCGTAGAGTCTTGTTCATGGGTATGTAGGCGCTCATACTTATGACCTTGAAGCTACTGAGCATCTAGGATGTTTTCCCTTTGTTAATTCATTATTCGTGCGTTTGAGGTGAATCAAGTTGAACCTTGGGATGTCTCTTTCGCAGCAAGGACATGTGTATCCTCCTCTGCTTAATGACACAGTTGACTTGGAAGTTATTAACAATATATGTGCTGAGAGTGGCATTGAGTACATGGGACATAATGTGCATTGATTGTAGTTGAGATTGGATAGATAGCTCTAGTTATTAGGAAACTTCTGCCAAATATTTAAGAAGTTCAGAAAATGGTTAAAATTTTATCTTCAAAAGTTGAGAATTCGTGTGAATATTGGCAGAGTGGCCTAAAGATATGCTTTTGCCTAAGAACGACATATTCAACATTCGTGGTTGTGAATACGACTCTCCATTATGCATTTGATCAGGTGACGGAAATAGTTGAGTAGAAGAGTAAGAACCATAATAGCTTAGCAACGTCTAGACTGTTGGAATATGTGGTGAAAGTCGGTTTGAGGAAAGTTCTTATATGATTCTACACTTAATTTATCTTTAAGTATTCGCTATTATTCCCCAGACCCCACGTTGTGGGATTTCACTAGGTATGTTGTTGTATTCGCTGCTATTATTAGTGATATATCTTGGTAGTAATGTTATAACTTGGAGGCCAATCAAATTGCCGATAATTAAGATGGCAACACAAATTGTTTCTAAATCTAAGAGGCTTGTTATGCTACCAGAGGTACCTATTATGTTATATGAATACATTCCGAGAGTACATTTATAACGCAACCCATGTTATATAGACTGAGATACTTTAGGTAAATGAGAATCATGCTTTTGAGGAAGTCGTTGTTGCGTAGTTGGACGTATGGCTTTGTTAGCTAAGGATAAAGAAGTTTTTTTCCATCAAAGTGTTATAGTAGAACTATCGGCTAGAAAAGACTACTTGAGAGTACGAATGGGACATGCATGAGAGTGATTACATTCTGATACTTTGAAAAAGTTTTGGCCACGTTCGAGGTTGAATGTTATTTTCAGTGGTGGAGAATGTAATAACCTATATTTTTTATAAGGGTTATTTAGTAATTTGAAATAAAAGAAGAAAAAAAGATTTAAGAATTTTCCTTTAAAATAAAATTTAAAAAAAGTGGGCCAAGCCCAAAAAAAAGATAGAAAAGGGAATTAAGTTTGATGGTAATGGATGTTAGAAGCTGAGAAACGAAAGCAGTCACAGAAACTAGAAGAGGAAAGAAAACACATAAGAGAAAAACAGAGGAAATGAGAAGAGAAAATAGGGATTTTCACCCAGTTCATCAAGGTAATGACTCTAATATTTTATTTGAGTTTATTGCATGATTATAAGAGAATTTTTATGGTAGAAACATGATAAAATTTTGAGGATTTGAGAAAGTTTAGTCTTAGGGTTCTTCAATCTAAATTATTAATTTGAAAGGGCAAACGATGTCGGATTTTAGACTTCTTTATATCGTTGGAATTTTCTCATCGAGAGATTTCCGAAAACACATGGCTTGTTGGGTTTTGAACCCGTTGACTAGAGGGTGTTTTCGTCCTTTAAAATTTAACTTTAACAGTTAAGCCTTTAAAATTATAGAATTGGTCTATCCTAAGATTTTTGACTGTCATTATTCCGTTTTTGAATAGATTGGAGCGATTTGGAGACCCGATGATGTTGAACTTAATTTCAATAGTACCGTTTGAACCTAGCTTTGAGGTAAGTGAGGCTTTAAGCTTTGGATGCTCGCTTTTCAAAGTCGTTTAAAAAAATATATGTTTTGTCTACGCTGTCCATATGGTGGGACGAGCGTGTACTTGGCAGAATCAGTGGTCCTTGAGGCCAGCCGCATACATACTATTTCCAAATACTCCAAAACTGTTTTTATAAATTGTTTTGTGATGTGATACAATTGTGAGCCATGAGACTGAGGCATTGTACATGCTTCCCTGAGCATTGTGTATGCTTCTTAATTTCATTGGAACATTTTGTATGTTTCTCCGAGCATTGTGTATTCTTCTTTACCCTATTGCGACATTATGTATGTCTCCCCAGCATTATGTATGCTTCTCGATATATTTGGCACATTGTGTATGTGGCCGTGGACTCGTGGTGTTGATTAATTTCTTTAATGGTTGTTTATGACATTCTTGATAATGAAGGTTTGAACATTGTTGGATATTATATTATGATATAATTCTTGTGCATATTATTTTTGTGCTCGTTGTGTGTTGTATTTCTCACACTTGTTTCATGGGTATTTAAAGTGGCGGGTCAAGGATCTTACTAGGTTATATTTACGTATAACTCACTTCTTACCTGCACTCCATGCAGATACTATTGGTGACGACAAAGCTAGTAGCTGACGAGTTCGCTAGAGTTGATCCAGTTGTTGAGGTGAGCCGCCCCATTGTTCGTGGAGGCTACCTAAAGAGTCTTAATTATTTACTTATTTATGTCTTTTCTTTCGGGGATTTACACATCCGGTTCTATTGCAATTCTCTTAGATGCTCCATGATCTAGTGTGGGATTTGGACAAGAGTTTTATATAAATATTCAAATATGTTAATTAGTCGTAATTAATTATCATATTACTTTGATACTTATTTAGTTTACTAAATGTTGCGAATTAATGGTTAAAATATAGAAATTTGGTTCGTCTGGCTAGTGGTGTGTGCGCTAGGTGTCAATCATGTCTAGGGGTAATTTGTGACGTGACAACTTTGACGGCACTTAAATGCAAGCACCAAAGCACTAAGGTTCGATTCATCATCCATGGTTTTGTCTTGAAGACAAAAGATCCAGTATTAAACAATAAATACAGCTAACAAAATGATATGTTAAGTGTTTTGCAAATGTTATTCCTTTTGGAAAAAATAAAGAGTTCTGCGTACATTATTAACTAATATATTAAAGGGGCAGTCCGGTGCACTAAGCTCCCGCTATGCGCGGGGTCCGGGGACCGGATCATAAGGGTATGCTGTACACAATCTTACATTGCATTTCTGCCAGAGGCTGTTTCCCCCGACTTGAACCAATGACATCCTGGTCACATGACAACAACTTTACCATCAACTATATCGCCTAATATATTAGTATTAGAAAAAGGAAATTGCAATTTTAGCATAAGAAAGACTTATAATCTCTTAGAATCAATGAAGATTTACTGAATGATATGGCTCGATGGATGAAAAACATCAATATATTTTTAGTCATGTTATTACGTTTACTCTAGGTCCCTATGCTTTCTAGGAGTCTTTTAGCTCTACTAGAGATTCTTATGCCAATAAAAAACTATACATAACTTCTAGCACTTTTTATTTTTATTTTGTGCTATGTTGGATTGTGATGAATTTAAATAGGGAACATGTTTGGTAATGATTCATATAACAGATCACAACTTGTTTGGGAATGAGGCATAGTTGTTATTTCTATTGTAAACTTGTTGATAAATATGAATTAAAAATTTAAAACTACATCGTTGCATCTGAATCAAAATCATAAAATGATTTTAAACTTGATTGACATGATTTTTACTTAACATATTTCATTTAATTGTTTTGAGAAGGTATTTCACTTAATTGTCTTGATCAAAAGATATGCATACTTCACGTAATGGTACTTTTTGATCTTTTCTATTTTTAATAAATCAAATATCATATCATTAATATCAGATCAAGCAGGTGTCATAAACTATTTACAGCAAGTGTAAGTGGTTATATTTTTAATATATTTGCAATTATAGTTATTTTTCTTGCATTACATATATTTTCTTTCTATTTATTTTGTTCCTCTGCACCTTTCTTCACTATTAGCGAATATTCTCCGAATATTCACAGTATATTTTGTAATTATGATAGATGTATATTTAAAGTAACTTAGGATTCTTATTGTATTAGGAATCAACCATTTAAGGTAAGTTAGGATTCTTATTGTATTAGGAATCAACCTCTGTACAACTATATATATTGTGAATAATGAAAGGAATCCCCAAGGGAAATCTCTCCACACAAACCTTATCACCCATTCCAAAAAATCCAAAACTAGCAAAACTGGACCCTAATTGGAATGCGGCCATGTGCGAGGAGTTTAACGCTTTAACCAAGCAGAACACTTGGGATTTGGTACCTAGACCAGACGATGTGAATGTTATCCGGTTTATGCGGCTATTTCGTCACAAGTTCAGAGACAGTGGTGACTTGGAGTGGTATAAGGCAAGACTAGTTGCCAGTGACACTAATCAACAGGATGGTATTGATTGTAGTGAGACATTTAGTCTGGTTGTTAAACCGGCCACTATTCGGACTGTTCTCAGTATTGCTATGGGCATGCATTGGCCGATTCATCAGCTTGATGTCAAGAATGCATTCCTTCATGGGGATTTGAAAGAAACTGTGTACATGCATCAGTCCTCTGGCTTTGTTCATCCGACAGTTTGTATGTCGTCTCAGGAAGTCATTGTATGGCTTGAAACAGGCACCTTGCGCTTGGTAGGATCGCTTTGCCAGGCTTATGCAGATCGGTTTTATATATAGCAAGTGTGAAAACTCTCTCTTCACTTTTCATAGAGGTAGCAACACTGCTTATTTGCTATTATATGTGGATGACATTGTTCTTACTGCCTCATCTGACGGTTTGAAGAGTGAAATCATTGCTCTACTCAAAATTGAATTTGCTATGACTGACTTGGGCAAGCTGAGTTATTTCTTGGGTATATCAGTGACCAGATTTGCAGCAACTATGTTTTTGTGTCAGCGTAAATATGCAGAAGAGATAGTATACAGGGCTAAGATGGCAAATTGTAAAATTATGCCAACTCCGATTGACTCGAAATCCAAGCTTAGTGTCAATGACGGTGCGCTAGTTTCGTATCCCACTCTATATCGGAGTCTTGCAGGTGCCCTGCAATATCTTACATTCACTAGGTCTGATATTGCATATGTCATTCAGCAGATGTGTCTGTTTACGCACGACCCCGAGAGTCCCATTTTGCCGCCCTCAAACGTATTATCAGATACGTTAAGGGCACACTGGACTTTGGATTACATCTCTACCCCCTCTGCCCCAACCAAGTTACTCTCCTACACGGATGCAGATTGGGCAGGATGCCCAGACACACGTCGCTCCACCTCAGGCTACTGTGTATTTCTTGGGGATAATCTTATCTCATGGTCCGCCAAGCGGCAAGCCACGCTATCCCGTTCAAGTGCTGAAGCAGAATATCGTGGAGTTGCTAATGTCGTTGCTGAGATCTGTTGGCTTCGAAATCTTCTTTTGGAGCTCTAGTGTCCACTACGAAAGGCGTCTATAGTCTATTGTGACAACATATCTGCCATCTATATGTCTCATAATCCGGTCCAACATCAGCGGACCAAGCATATTGAGATGGATATTCACTTTGTTCGAGAGAAGGTTGCCCATGGTTAGGTCAAAATATTACACGTGCCTTCCTTTTATCAGTATGAAGACGTTTTCACAAAGGGACTACCGAGACAACTTTTCACCGACTTCCGATCCAGCCTTAGCGTTCAGCCTCCTCCTGCTCCGATTGAGGGGGAGTATTAGCGAATATTCTCCGAATATTCACAAAATATTTTGTAATTATGATAGATGTATATTTAAGGTAACTTAGAATTCTTATTGTATTAGGAATCAACCATTTAAGGTAAGTTAGGATTCTTATTGTATTAGGAATCAACCTCTGTACAACTATATATATTGTGAATAATGAAAGGAATCCCCAAGGGAAATTATTCCAATCTTACATTCACTAAAACACGTAATAATTGCACTTCGCTCTCAATGTTCCCTGCTCTGAGCTTTTTACCTTCGACAACACTAGAACTAAGTACAGAACAACATCAACCTGTTTCTCAGCATTTCCACATCAGTGTAGCACCAAGATGAACAAAAGACTTCATTAAATAGCTACAATTGATATATAAATTTTGGAGCTCAAATTAAGAGTCTTAACTAAATATTTCAGGCCGAGAAAATTACGAATGTTGTTGAAAAGCAGAACTTATAGACAAAACACTACAAGGATTGTGCAGAACATGTGCACCTCCCATTACAGCCGTTCAAAATAGCATGTGATAAGTAACAATCAAAGAGAAGAAAGACTCACAAGACTGCATAATTATCTGACGTGTGCACTTCATTAGACATTGCCGTTCCAAATAATACTGAAGCATAACCTGGATAACAACAGTAAAAAGAAGATGAAAACAAAAGAGAACTTGAACAAACAGTTTGCTGTAACAAATAGTTCAACATAATGAATGAGACGCTACTACATTTTCAAAATTAAATTGCAAGCAAACTACATTTTGCTGATTAGCACAGCTGGACCAACAAGGACCACTGTTTAAGTAAATTACCATGTGTCACTTAGTTACTGTAGTGCTTGGGTGGGGCTTGGCTGGCAATGGGCCAGTGCAAGTAGATATAGACATGTTTCCTATTTAGACCTCAACAAGTTAGAAGTCAACCCTACCCTTCTCCACTTAAATACATGCTTAGTTCACATGGCACAGGGCTCGAGCCCATGACATAAGTCACATGTCCCTCAATCTTTGGCACTGAACTAAGCCCTGGGGACGACAAGCTAGAAGTTATTATTCCACACAATATTAATCAAAACTGCTTTTCTCCAAAGTACTAATGAGTAGCATTAGAGAATGGAAGAGCAAGGGAATTCAGTTTACTAACCAAATGAGGAAGCTCATGAAACACGCCATCAGCATATTCCTTTTTGATTAATCGTTCTATCAACAAGAATATATGACTGCACCTCATCTAAACACTGCGAAAATATGAGAAATTAACTCCTTTCCAATATGACTTGAGTACCAAAATTCGCATATGGTCCAGCAAAAGGAGATGTTTACCAAAGCAGAAGTAATTTTCAAGGCTGCTTCTTTTTTATCAGTTTCTACAGTAATCTGGTGTAGACCAGTCTTTAGTCGGCTCGCGTCTAAAGCCTCCCCTGATTTCTGGTTTGGTGGCTTAAATAGTGAAACTGTGTCCACAAACCATGCATGGTTTTCCTTTATCTTCTTCTCCTGAGAAAAAATTGATTTCCGCAATTGGAATGAGTAAAACAAAATACATACCAAATAGGCTCACACATTCCTCATAGTAGAACCGTTTTTATGAAATAACACTGTATTTACAGAGATGTGGCAATTACCAGAGGAGGAGGGACGTCGGAGGAGAGAGAAACAGATTCGAGTTCAACGAGCAAGTGAGTGAAGGGGTCCCACCAAAGTTGGAAACCCTAGCTAGCTACCACCACACCTATTCTTCCTACCCCGCGCTTTTCTTCCTTAGAATTTCAGACCACAACAGCATGTTATAAGCAACCTCTGGGTTTTACATTCGAGTACATTTTATTTTTTTAATTTATACAACCCAATAAATAAAGCAAAAACATAGATGGGCGTTTATAGGGGGGTTCTGGATAAGTTATTTCATGCAGATGAATTGGCTAGAATATCAAATTGAGTTATTCCACTAATTAAATATGAGATTAATTCTAATCTCATGCAATTAATAATTCAATCTCATCTTATTCCTCCTACCAAACGACTCATAAGCATCAACTAGTCCTGTATTTACATCCATTGTGTGAGTATGTCACGTCAATTATTAAAAATAATATACATGATGAACAATTTTTTGTAAGATAGCATTTGAATGGAAAAAAGGAAAATCTTTCAAATGTTGGTTAAGATGAAATTTCATTAACACAATAACTAATTTTGAATAATTGAATGTCATCCGCTCCTAATGTAACATGTTTTGTATAAATTGATAGTAATTTGATTATACAACCATGAACCATGTACAAACATGTTATATTAGCATATCTCATATTGTACATTTTTAAACCATAATTTTGTGTATGTTCTCATATGTCGTTTCGACTACTCTATCATGATCAAAACTCATGTTATCGAAATTGATATCTCTATTAAAAGTGTAAAATATGCGGTCAATAAAATCCAACATCAGAAATCGTTCAATCATTTACTGAATTATTTATTGTTACAAACAAATGTAGTGAAATTATTCTCGATTGCATTAATAAGGTCATCTTTTATTTTCGCTGTGGATGCAAAAGTTGAATTTTAGGGACAAACACATGCTTGAAAGCACATTCAGAAATCATGATTTTCTCAAGTATAACATTGTTATCAAAATCCGCATAACATCTTTGTGCTTACAAATGTCAGGAGTCAAATTTCTCAATAGCATGTATTTTTCCTCAAAATTAATCTATACACAAAAGGAATATCATTTAAAGTTGGTTTGCTTAATGTGTCACATATATTGAATTTGACACTTGTGTAGTTAAAGGCTTTTTGGTGTTAAACTATTTACATATGTTTCCTAGTAATTGTTGGTATTATTCTCTGCAGAGTCAAAACATAGAAATATTTGCTTTCACCAAAAAAATTTGAATATCAACCAAGAGTTAGGAGAGGTAGAGGTAGACCGAAAAGTTTGCTCAAAATTAGTTAAATTAGTGAAGAATAGGTGTGAGGATGCATCAGTTAGGAGGTATGAGAGATTGGCGGTAGTAGGGGTTAGGAGAGGTAGAGGTAGGCCGAATAAGAACTAGGGAGGTTATTAAACAGGACATGGCACAACTTCAGCTAACTAAGGACATGACCTTAAATAGGAAGATTTAGAGGTCGAGAATTAGGGTAGAAGGTTAGCAGGTAGTTGAGTTTTTGTCACATTGAGCGGGAGAGGTAGGGGCTAGCCTCTTCATCTTCTCTTCTCCTTTTCCTAGTAGTATTATTTAGGTATCGCATAGATCCATTACTCTTTATGTGTGTATTACTATGTGTTGTTTCATTTGATTTGTATCTTGATATTTTGTTGTCTTATTTTCCTTGCAATCATGCATCGACCACATCATCTCTATCCCACAAAGGTAGACGTAAGATTTGCATACATCCTACCCTCCCCAGACCCCTCTATGTGATTACACTGGGTATGTTATTGTTGTAGTTAGACTCCATGGACCATGGGTAGACTAATTTATGGGCTAGTTTCCTGTTTTACCCTTCGGGGCTCAGAATTCTATTTTTGGATGACTTTTTGGGTCCGAAACTATCATATAGTTATATGGGTGTCTATGAAATTATGTGCTAACATATAATTCGTATTTGAGTAGATTTGAATCTTTCGGAGGCTTTACATAAGGACAAGGATTCGTGGTGACTATCAGACTTCAACAAGTTGAGACTTTTGACCTTAATTAAAGTGTCGTGATTTGTTTAAATGAACTAATTAAGAGGGTGTATTGGGGATACTACGGGGGGTCCCGATACTTGTGAGGTGATGAACACTTGTATCAGGTATCGGTGCCATGTTATGGGTATTTGTATATCTTCAATTGTATAGTTGTCACACTCCAACCTTAGGGACGTGGCCGGCACCGGGCACCTGGACAGCCTGAGCGTACCATATGAATATCATCACAGTAACGTATAATCATCTAGGACGACAAGGCCTCAGAATGATAACTACAAAACAACATGACACAATATCATGCAAATGGAAAAACCCTACCTATGCATATATACATGCTAAGGACGACAAGGACAACATAATCTCTAATCAACATTCAGGCCTACAAAGCCGTACTGAACAAACTTTACAACATATGATAGATCTACAAAGCCTCTAAAATGAAACATCGACATAATACATAAGTCGGGACAGGGTCCCCGACATACCTAAAATACCAAAAAGGATATAAACATGACTCTGACTCGGCAACACTCCAGAATGAAATGGAGCACACCAACAAAAGCTAATAACTTGAGGCAATCTACAATGACGGGTCATCTCCTTACCTACCTGAACCTGCGTGGCATAAAACACAACGTCCCTAGGCAAAGGGAGATCATTACGAATAATGTATTGAATATGTAAGGCGAAAATAAAGCACGATAATAAGTAATCATAAAAAAGAGATATGAATCAACATGAACCCCTGAAATGCCACTGAGGGCCATAACATACATAATGATCATTCTTATCTTATAATCTTATTTTATATCACTATATCAACGTCGTGAATCTAACTGTTTGACTTCCCAACTGATCAATGGTAACTGCCCAACCGGCCGTAGCGCGGTGGTAAATACGTGTCTGCACAACCGGTAGTAAATAACGATACATGACTGCCCAACCGGTGGTAAATGCATATAGCATAACCGCCATCGTAGCTCGATGGTAAATACGTGTCTGCCCAACTGGTGTTAAATAGCGATACATAACTGCCCAACTGGTGTTAAATAATGATACATAACTGCCCAACTTGTGTTAAATAGCGATACATAACTGCCCAACTAGTGGTAAAGTAGGAGTACCATAATCAAGCTCTTATAGGTATTTTACATACGTATATATCGTTATTATTCACTTATATGTCGCCATTAGATCCACACATGGGCTCATACTATCATTATAATCATAAAGAGGCGTCGTAAACACATCGGGGTTATGTGAGGTCGTTAAACTCTCAAGTAGCATTTTGCAACTATTATAAACAAACCCTCACTTTATCTTAAAGCCGAAGGAACCCTTTTTGCATATAGACATACATCATTTCTAGCTTTCGTGAGACCACCAAGGAGCTAAAAGATATCAATATAGACAAAATGTTATAAAGTGCGGAAGGTATTCCCACAAGGGACAAACAAGAATTATGGAACCTTTCAAGAGTAAAGATACAAGCATACTTTCATAGACCATAATATAATTCGCTTTGGCGGATGTTTCACTATATGTTGTCATTTCAACAATCATGCCAAAAGAAGGAAGAGTTTAGCCTTAACATACCTTGGCTAATCAGCTCTAACAACACAATAACACCAGCTTGTTCTACACTTCAATCTACACCCAAAATAAATGTACAACAATCACTTCTCGAACCTAGTAGCAAATACGACAAGTTCGATTTAAAGTTAAACTCTATTCTTTCCTTCCCTTATTTTAACCCATAATAGCAACCACAATTCTAATACCTTGTGTAACTTAAAAACCATCACACAACATCATATTCATGTTAATATCTAAAATTCCCAACCTCATGAAGCCATATTAATTCCTACAAAACAGCCCCAACAACAAGAACTATTTACACAAGTTGAATGCTATCTTATAGCTTTTCATCTCAATACATCAACCATCATCAAGATCAACTTAAACACATATGCAAAAGGGTTAGAATTACCTCAACAATCAATAGCAACTCCAACAATAACCTCCTTTAGCTAGACCAACCCACAACAACAACAACAACACAACACCAACCAAATGATCTTAACATCTACAATACTTTTGATGAAGGCATAGGGTGATTTGACTTAATATTTTCTTAGAGACCATAGAGATGTGTTTAGGAAGCTTCTTGGGGGGTATCTAGGGTCTGGTTTGATCGAGAAATGAAGAGAAAGGACAAAGGCACCACTTAAATATCTCAAAAGGTCAACCATTACATCAATTCTACGGCATGTTCTACTCCCCGCAGAACCCTTTTGTGATCCATAGAACCTCTTATGCAGACACAGAATAGGCTGCAAAATTGCCCAAAAGTTTCAAATTCTCTGATCCAATTTTGCGCTCCATAGTGCGCCGGCCTACAAACCTATTATGCGGTCCGCAGAATGCTTCATAAAAATTCTGTTTTTGTCAATTTTTTGTCGGAACTTATTTTCTTCGATCCGATTAGTCTCAAACTTCCCAAAACATCAATAACACATCAATAAGTCTTTATTAGTTCTTGGGGAAAAATCATCCCCTCTCCGAGCCTACGTCGGATAACTTATGACAACGATGACGTACAAAGTACGGGGTGTAACAATAGGTCAGTCTAAATGTCATGCTTTGGGCACTAGCTGAGAGCATAGATTGATATTGTGATTCGTGATTAGGTACGAGACCTTTTATTTATTAATTCTATTATTGTTTACATGTTCTTTGTGTGATTAAATATTGTCATCACTCCTAAATACTCGTTTAAAAATGGAAAAGAAGCTAAAGATCGAATCTTTATTTCTTAATTTAGTTAAATATTGAGTATTTATTGCATATCTTGGTTGCTTATTATTGTGCATGTCATATTCATGCTTCATATGGTATATCATATACTTGCAGATACATATGCGGGGTCCGAGGAGAAATTATTCTAGACAGAGTGATGTGTTAGATATGAGCCCGATTGGCTAGAGATAGGGAATGTGAGCCTAAATTGGCTAAGTGATGTGATTAGAAGCCTAATATTGGTCAGGAACCTGAAGGGAAATGATTCTGGGTGGTATATGGACCTTGCGAGTCACCCATGGGTCACGATTCATAGTATTTGAATATGTGTATACTATTTATAAAAAGGCCTTGCATTTACATAACATTTGCATAGCATATCATCTTTTTAGTTCCTTGTTTGGATGACTTGTCAAAATTTCTTATTGAATCACACTATCATGCTTACTTGACTATGTGAATGAACTTGAGAACTTAGAGATTTCTTATGTCTAGGCTTGTAACTTGTGATTATTGGCTTTATCATTACATCATACTAATAACGATTAAGTGTGGAAGTGGTATTCAGAAGACCAACCCTCGTCTCTGTTTCAACTAGGGTCGGTCGACGATACTGCTAAGTACACATTATTTTCTCGTACTTATGCTACAGTTGTTGCACCCCTCTTTGTGCAGATTCTATTCCTAGTACGTGCAGATCTCGGGACTTTGCCAGTCGTTGAGGAGGTCATCCGGAGGATTCGGGGTAAGCTACTAGCATGATTTGTGGCACCAAATTCTCATTCTATTTTCATTTATGTCTTTTCTATTCCTAGATAGTATATGTATTAGGGTTATATCCTAGACTTGTAGTTCTATTTAGCTCGTTCTTGTACTAGTGACACTAGATTTTTTGGAGTGGTTGTTCTTCCGTATTTTCTATATTATAAGACTTATTTAAGACTTTAAGTTGGCTTGTTTATTTATTATGTATTAATTTTCCTTAATTAAATGATTAAGTGGATTGTGGTTGGCTTACTGACTTAAAGGTGTTAGTGCCATCTCTACTTAATAAATTAGGTCTTGACAAATTGGTATCAGAGCTTTAGATTCATCGGTCTCACAAGTAGAAAAATGGTGTCTAGTAGAGTTTTGTGGATCAGTACGATGAGCTCCGACCTATCTTCAAGAGACAATGAGACATCTAGGAAAACTCTAATCTTTCATTCTTTATCATGTGTACTTGATTCTAATGGTTTCTAAGAGTTTCGTTGTTTCACCCTCTCACAGATGGTGAGGACACGTTCGGCTGCAGTTGGAGATCAGGAGCTCACACTTATGGTCATACCTGCTACCAGGATCATTGCTCATGGAGGAGGCATGGACGTAGTAGTGGTTGAGGCGGGGCTAGAGTCCGCATTGCTACACCAGCCAAAGGCCGAGCACCAGATGTCGCTTAGGCTCGTGCTAGGGATATGTGTCCATGATCCTGATTAGGAGCTAGTTTAGGCATATGAGATTAGAACCGACCGGGCACCAGAGGGATTCATTGTTAATCCCCTTCTTTAGGACACATTGGTTCGCATTCTGGGCATATTTTAAGGTATGGCCCAGGTAAGTACACTACCGGTTACTCCAGAGGGTTCCCAAACCAAAGTTGGAGGTTAGACTCTCGATCAGATGGATCGAGAGGCATACCTAGCGGCTGTTGTGACTATTTAGTTTCTGGGTTTTCTAACTTAGGATGTTGATATTCGACTAGTTGCGCAGCACACTATGACCATAGAGGAGAAAAATAGGTGGGATAATTTTGAGAAGATGAAACCACCATAGTTTGACGGGCATTCTCACGATGATGCTTCTGAGTTTCTGGTGAGTTGTCATGAGAGGTTGCACAATTTGGGTTTGGTTGAGTCCAACGATGTTGATTTCATATTGTTTTATATTTTTAGCCTTGCCAAGTAGTGGTGGAGGGTATTTGTTGAGACTAGGCCAGCTGGGCCGCCCCCACTTACTTTGGCTCAGTTTAATCGGGTGTTTCCAGAGAAGTGGGTTCCTCGTAGCATGAAAGAGGAAAGGCGTGTGCAGTTTGATAGGTTGGAGTAGGTGGGATGTCTATGACTAAGAATGAGATGTGGTTTCACTCCTTGTCTCGCCATGCTTTAATTATTTTGTCAAATGAGTCGGAGAGGATTAAGAAGTTTGTTAGGGGACTGTCTTATCCCCTTCGACTTGCAACGACACATGAGGCAGCTTCAGGTAGTACTTTTCTGGCAGTGGTAGATGTTGTTAAGAGTGTTGAGTGTATTAGGCTCTAGAAGTTTGGTGATAGGTCGGGCAAGAAGCCCCGTAGCTCGGGCAGTTATGGAGGTACCTCATTCGGAGGTAGGGGTCATTATGGTAGGGGTTATCGGCCCCAGTTCAGCAGGATGGTTCAGGCAATGATTTAGACTTCGACAAGTAGTTCTTCAGGTTGTGGTTCTCATAGTTCGAGCTAGGGTTCTTATTTCTGAACTAGAGGTCGAGGTAGTTATTCCAGCTATTCTAGTTCTTCATAGTAGCATATGTCCAATCTGGATGTTATGATTGTGGCGATATAAGGCACTTCATGAGGGACTGCCCCAAACTTAGATAGAGTGGTTCGCACTCTGGTTCTCTAGGTTCTACATCTAGAGTAGTAGCACAACCAGCTAGAGGCGGTGCACAAAGTGGCAGAGATTGTTCTCACTCAGGTAGAGGTAGTTCTTAGACAGGTCGTGGTGGTGGTCGCGGAGGTTCTTAGGCCGAGGGTAGTTGTGCTCAGTGCTATGACTTCCCAGGTAGACTAGAAGCAGAGCCTTCTGTTGTAGTCATACATGTACTATTTCAGTTTGTCATCGGCCAGCTATAACATTATTTAATCTAAACTCTACATACTCTTATGTGTCTACTTATTTTGCTTCGGGTTCGGGTATGATTTGTGAGTCATTGGATTTTCCTGTTAGTGCTTCTACTCCTGTTGGGGATTCTGTAATGGTGGATCGAGTGTATCGATCATGTGTTGTGACTTTTATAGGGTATGACACTTGGGATGACTTAATGATTCTAAACATGGTAGATTTTGACATTATTCTGGGGGTGAATTGGTTGTCTCCTTATCATGCAATCTTGGACTGTCATGCCAAGACAGTTACGTTAGCCATGCCAGGAATTCCTAGGTTGGAGTAGAAGGATGCTTCTAGTTATACGCCGAAGAGGGTGATATCTTAACTTAAGACTAGACTAATGGTTGAGGAAAGGTGTTTGGCCTATTTGGCGTATGTTTGGGATACTAGTATTGCTACTCCTCCTCTTGAGTCGGTGCCAGTAGTGAGGGAGTTTCCTGAGGTATTTCCTATAAGTCTACCGAGTGTTCCATCAGATCGTGATATTGAATTTTGTATTGATTTGGAGCCGGACATCAAGCCCATTACTATTTCACCATATCGAATGGCACCAATAGAGTTGAAGGAGCAGTTGCAGGATATGTTAAGTAAGGGGTTCATTAGTCCTAGGGTTTTGCCTTAGGGTGCCCCGGTGTTTTTTGTAAAGAAGAAGGATGGGTCTACCGATAGTTGAACAAAGTTACAATCAAGAACGAATACTGCATTACTCGTATTGATAGCATATTTGATCAGCTTCAGGATGCATCTATTTTCTCTAAGATTGATTTGATGTCCGACTATCACCAGTTAAAGACTAGGGTTGAGGACGTCACGAAGACAACTTTCAGGATCTGTTATAGTCATTACGAGTTTTGGGTCATGTCCTTCAGGCTGACTAATGTCCAGACCGCATTCATGGACTTGAAGAACAATATCTTTAGATCATATTTTGGATTCTTTTGTGGTTGTCTTCATTGATGATATTCTGATATACACTCGTAGTAAAGGTGAGCACGAGCAACATTTGAGGATATTGCTTGGAATTTTGAAGGAGAAGCAACTCTATATTAAGTTTTTGAAATGTGAGTTTTGGCTCAGTTCTGTGACATTTTGGACCATATGGTGACTGATATATACAATTCACTTTTATGCGGGCACAAAATCTACTATCATAACTTGGCTCCGAATGTGTTTCTTTTTTAAAGAGAGTCGTCACCTTTAATTTTGGAATATTAGGAAACCATTTTTTTGTTAAAGGTTTGTTAGTTCGAAAATCTTTTAAAAGAGTACCAGAGTTCGGGTATGAGTTCTAATGATCCCTCAAGGAAGGTATTAGGCACATCGGTATTGCTCAATGTGGTTTATTTATGAGTTCTAATAGTGGCTAAAAATGTTTATTTGCTTTAAAAAGTGTGTTTTAAAAAATATGTATAAAGAAATAGAGTTTTGCTTATTCATGGCATTTTGGAAGAAGAAAAACTTTATAAAAATCCTTTTTGATTTTGATAGAAATGAGTTTTGAACTTATTTAGAAGATTTAAATTTACTTTTATAACTTTTCTAGACCAAGACACACCCACAATTTTCTCTTGAGTTGTCACACCCCAACCCTAGGGTGTGTGGCTAGCACCCGGTGCCCTAAGGCCGGAGTGTTACGATCCTAATACCTGAGAGATACACAATAACTCATGGGTCGATGAGGCCTCTTACACATACTTAACTGAATAAGGACATAGCCACCTGCACTCAGAAAAGGCCCAAACCATACATGTCTATAACAAGGCCGACATAAGCATAATAAATCTACCGAAGAGGGAGATAAGGCCACACACGACAATCACACATAACACATTGTCTACAAGACTCGAAAGGGTATACTGATAACAACTAGTCGGAACAGGACCCCGCCATACCCAACTATACATATGCATATTTGTCTTCCCTATCAACTCACTACACAGCTCATGAAGAAAGGAGCGTGATGACCTCTAGCTGAGTTGAGCCCTACTGTGAAGAAATCATCTACGTCTTTATCCATACATATGGACATGAAACGCAGCATCCCTGGAAAGGGACATCAGTACGAAAATAACCAATATAGACAGAAGACATATCATAAGAGATAAGGGTACATAAGTCTAACCTGAAACTCATAACAAGCCTCTGAGGGCCTACCTAACACAATCATGAAAACGTTTGCATGTCTGTAAAAAAATCAAGCCGCTCAGTGGGGCCATATAAAATAATATCCAGCCTCTCTTTGGGGAAAATCATATCATAGTACATATATCGCTCCCGGCCTTGACGAGGACTCAGTCGTACTCGGTCCAAATGTTGGACTCAGTAATATCAAAACCAACTGCAGTTGGGTGCACATCTACATGTCGTACTCAATTGACTATAGCGCGACTTGGTAATAAAACAACTACATATATATAAGTGCAATGCAAGACAACCTTTTGAAACCAACCGGAGTGACTCCAGGTCATTATCCTCCGATTACCGTCATGGAACTGTGTCTGTATCACTAACCGAGAGTCATCAGTGATCATGAGAAAACATAAGGTTCAATAGATTATCAAGTCGGGAAAGTGCTTCTAAAACAGAACAACAAGAGTTATACACTGTAACAATATGGTACGAAAGTACTCACATGTTTTAAATTTAAGAGTAGAGTTCTTTTTGAAGGGACGTCTTTATGGTTATATTAATTCGTCGATCATGCCAAAAGAATAAAATAGTATGCCTTAACATACCTGACTCTCGTCGCTACAATCACTCTATAAGCACTCGCTCCTCTTACGGGTGATTATCTACATCACATAACAAGTTGACATCAATATCGCATTCAAATTCCATAGAGAAACTTTACTTAGGCACCTTATAGACAATATTGACCATCTCGAGTTCTTAGAGTTCTTTACCGGGGATGGGGGGTCTTATGTAATTATATTCCACGATTCGTCAAAATACAATTTTTCACAGAAAACCCATTTAGGCGTTCTTTGACAACTTAAGCATAAACAACTCTTTAAGCTTTTCTTATATGGAAAATCTTATGTGATTCAACTTCACAATCCTTCAAATTGTACTTTCCTTAATCCATAATACACACAATCAATTTCATCATTCAATTCAACTCATTCTTGGAGTAAAACAACCCAACAATTAATATTACGAAGATTTCCCAAATTTATGAAGTTTTGATCATGAAATATTTTTCGTAACTTTCTCTAAATCATCAATTGATCATGAAATATTTTTCGTAACTTTCTCCAAATCATCAATTGATCATAATCATAAGTTAAAGAGGATGAAATCTACCTTTACGCATCCAAATCCTCCCAAAGAAACAAGCTTACTCTCCTTCCAAAGGTTTCCAAAACCGGTCTTACGCATGGAGGATGATTACTATGGTGATTATGGGGTTTATGGCGTTAATCTTGCGTAATTGACCTTCATTTAATCTTGAGATGTTAGGAGATCATGGAGAGAGTTTTAGGGTCTGATATGAGAGAAAAATGAGTCCCAAATCGTGGAACCCAAATATAAACCCAACAAAAATTCTGCACTGCCATAAATTAAAGTCAAACTGCCAGGAAGATAGATGGCTCAGGTTGGGAAATTTGATGGTCCGTCAAATATTTTACGGTCCGTCAACCTTCCCGTCAAGTTGCTCAGTTTCTTATTTTCGTCGAAACATACTTTCTTCGATCCGTTTAACTTCCAAACACTTCGGTACTTCCATAAACAAGTTGAAAACTTTTATTTCCATTCCCTAAGGTTGTACCTCTTCTCTGGACTTTGATATTTACTGATGATACGATGGAATGAAAAACTTTCAGGGTGTAACATTCTTCCCCCTTAGAAACATTCATCCACGAATATTGGAAATATTCTAACTCTCAAGTTTTCCAGAAATTTTGGCAGAATTTCCTTTGTAAACGTGACTATCCAAAACCTGCCAAATATCCCAAACATATCTCTAATGCCACACAGGGCAGAACAACAATAAGACAACATCAAATCGACCTCACACGATCGCCTACACTTATAAAATTAAGAAAGTTCAGCCATAACTTACCTTAATATCCTTTCACTAACATCCGAGCTGCACCTGCTACACTTGCTTCAGAAATATAATTTATATAAGATACATGGTCCATCTTTAATACACTGAATGGAATGAGAGGGATTATATCGCACGAATACTAATAGGAAGTTAGGATCTGAATCATTTTAGAGGATCAATTTTGAGGTTTCGTGAGCTTTCCTGATAGAGTTCTTGCGGATTAAGGCCTTTCATTGATCAGATTACACTGCTATGCATTGTTAGTATATTCTCAACCTTTACACAGTTATACCTCTTTTTCAAACTATTGTCTGACGGCCGTACCTTGTTTAGGCCATTTTATTATGACATTTGGGCTATATCTTCCGTTTTTGTGTTGTAATGTTCATCTTACGATGGAGCTTATATATCCGAGTTTATAAGCACGAAGCGTAAGATAATGATGAAAGATTGTGGCATGATTATCGCTAAAGTCGAGGACGTGAAAAATAGTAAAGTTATTGAATGTACTTCTTTGCTACTCTTCTTCTCCATTTCTCTATAGTATCCTTATACGACACATACGTTCTAAGAAGCTACTAGTTTTAAATTTCCTTTCGTTGATAATTCTCTTTTCCACTTTTTTGGAGCATATTCTGAATAAACGTCTCTAATTGGGACTATGCTATGTTTGCTAATTGCTGCCTTTCTCAACCGAGTTTGGTATTATGACCATGAATGCTATTAAACATAATATTTTTCCCTTATCAAGTTGAATCTTGATTTCAACACCAAATCTCTTAATTCTTTTCCTCGAAAGTATTCTCGCATAACTTGTTTCTTCAAATTTGATATCGTTACTTCCAGTTCCTGACTTTTCTTGTGGCATCGATAAGAGTTCTATTCTTTTGCCATATATAATTCATTATTCACCGACCTGACATTATTTCTCTTACTAGTCATCAATCCTTATTTCAACTTCTTCTAAATTTTATACGTTAATCCTCGGCCTAGGTCTAGTAGACAACCTGAATCATCATTGGTTATCTTAGGCAAGACAAATGGAAATTCTGAATACCTAGGACTTCTTTTAAACTATCCTTGGATTAGTTGGTTGTCTTAATGAGCGATTGTACAATGGCTAGAGATAGTTTTCAAAAATAAACCTTTGATCAAACTTTGATTGTATAGCCAGACTTAATCGTTACCGTGCAAATTGACGAGTCACTTTGGCATTAATTTTCCGATTACATAATGGTCCTTAAAGATCCCTGGTTCACTCAATAATCCATATGTAATACCTCAACTTCAAAAGCAACTCTTCTTCAAATGCTACTACTTGATACTCTTAATTCTTGGATCTTGATAAAGTTCATGTTATTATCTCTACTCATTCTCACAATACTTCTTAAAGGGGCTTTAGATGAGATGCTTTGTCTTTGATGCTCTTCAATTCCTAATATAAGAAAGAATTTGTTTATCTATAACTTCGAGGGGTTATTGCCTGGTTTCTATGGCCACTTGTTACTTCTTTGGGGCGGTCCTTTTATGTGACTCCCTTAGTGACTCTCATTGTTTAATGGTACACAAGCCTATGATCCATTACCCTCTTGCTCTTTACATCTGATCTTCTTGCTTCTTACCGTGTCTCGAGTTCGTATACTTATTTGGTGATACTATGCATTCTGAGATAGACTCCTCATTTCCTTGGTTATATCCCATAGTTGCTTAAGTATCCTTTCTTGATTTATATCGTCTGTCAAATATTGAAAATAAAGCATTTTCTCCTTTTCGATGATGTTTCTTTTTTTGTTGCCCTTATTACTAGAGCATCTACTATATCCACTGACTTCAGACTCATGATCTCCCAAAAATGATTTTTTTTATACTAAGAGCGCGTACTTGCGCCTTGTAACTACAAAATAGCTTATACTTCATATTCGACTATTCATTCGTTAGGTATTCCTTGTACACTTATTTCTTTGAAGTAAATCTTTGACATCCCCTGGTTAGTTTTTCAATATGGCTCATTCTTGGGGTTGTCCTACCCCTTTTTCTATTGAAGGATTTACTTTTGCAAGGTGTTGCTCTTGCTTGCTCCCTTCTTGGTTACCACACTTGAGTCCATGCTGCTACCTTTATTTATTGGTTTCAATCTCATTTGTAACTAATGTCCTTATCATTATGACCATTTAATTATCTTTCTTATAAGGTTCCTGGTTTACACAGCCGACCAAATTTACTACCACTTGCTTGCTCATATCGTGTTCCTTTACTCTTATTCCTTTAGCCCTTTTCCTTATCGTTTACTTTAAATCGCCTTTTCGTTGCTTCGTTATATGCTCGCATCGATTTTCGCTCGTGCTTACTCCCACTCATATATCTTTAAACACCTTATCGATATCCACGGCAAACTTGATGCTTGACATAGCCAAATTCAAGTTGTTGTTGTATTCCTTCTTATTGCTAACTTCAGGCTTTCTCCCCTAAATTGGACTAGAATTCTTTCCTATCCGCTTTTCGACCCCTAAACTTGGCAATTAGCGATTTGAAATTTTTCAAAGATTCCCCGTCTTAGCGTACTTCCGGTACCTTCATCCACGGACGTCATAATTTACATTTTTCAGCTCAGGAAGCGTGAATCACTTATTTACTTATGCCTTTATATTTTATTGGTACTCTTGTTGCTTGGAGAGCACATTCCGATTACCTCATAGATACTTTTACTATTACCTACTTTCCATTAGTTTATTTGTGTGAGATATATTTGCCGACTTTGCTAAGTTGTCACAACGTTTTTACTTGTGTTTACCAGACACCCATTTATCGTTTGTCGCCCCTTCTCTGTTAATCATACCTTCCTAGCAATTTATGTCCACTTAATGTCAAGAATCCCGTTGTCTTTCACTGTGAAAAAGGGCACATCGCTTGCTCTTGATTGAAAAAACTCATCCCGTTCCACGGTTTTCCCAGATAGTTTAATCCTTATGAAGGGATTGGGGTAACTATTTTACATATAACTTTTCGCGTCCTTTTCTTCCTCCAGTTGCCTTCTGAACAAAGCTTCTGGAAATCCATTTTCCTTATTACCTTTTTGAGGTTCCTCTAAATTCCTTAGACTCATGAATCTTCTTTTTTTTCCAGGTCACATGTTCATTTACTTTCTGTGTCCCAGTATGACTTGCACTACAAAATCTAGGTGTGTGGGATACATATATAGTCAATAAATGGTTGGTTCCTAAATCATCTTGCTTAAAGCCTTGAACATAACTGTGATTTCACTTGTCATCTTCCATTCATATCCTTGATTTACGGTCTATATACACCTTGTATGACATACTTTCTATATAAAAATAACTGACCGATCATAAATATAAGCACAAATATTCTTAATAATTTATCAACATACCTGATTGATTACATGATTCTAAGTAGCATCGAAACCGGCTATTCTCTTTGACTCAACCTTGGGCATCTACACACTCTATGGCTCCTGCTCCCACACCAATAACATCCATCAAGATCACCTGGGTATGTCCCGTAAATTTGACTACTTGAGAAAATTTGTGCACTTAGGGATTCCTTATACCTAATCTTGGAACTTGTGATTATCGGTTGTATCTTTGTATCAGACTATTAACGGTTAAGTGTGTAAGTGGTATTCATAAGACCTACCCTTATCTCCATTTTAACTAGGATCGGTCAATGATGCTGCTGAGTATACATTGTTTCCTCGTACTCACCCTACACTTGTTTTACCCTTTTGTGTGTAGATTTTGTTCATTACACAAGCAGATGACGCCAATCGTTTAGGAGACCATCCAGAGGATTCAGAGTGAGCTACTAGCATGATTCGTGGCACCGGATTACACATCTATCTTCATTTCAATGTTTCCTATTTCTAGACAGTATTCAGGTTATATCCTAGACTTGTATTTTGCTCTAGTAATTTGTGTACTAAGTGACACAATGTTTTGGGGATTTGTGTACCTATTTATGTATTTTCAATATTTTGAGACGTGTTTAAGACTGAAAATTGACTTGTTTAATTATTTCACAATGTTATTTTAAAAGAATTCGGTAGATGGGTTGTGGTTGGCTTACCGACTTAGTAAAAGTTAGTGCCATCACGACTTAGTAAATTGAGTCATGATAGATTTGTTCAACTATCTTATTCAAACACAATAAACTGTTCAATCCCAGATCAACTATGCCAATGAAACATAGTTTGAGCATGCTATTGCATTTTCAGATCATCTAAAACAATAGACAGTGAGTGACCCTACTCTTTATTTATCATTTAGTACTAATTTAAGCTTGACATAGTTATACCAACATACACATGTTTAATCTATCCTTATTGACTAATTAATAGAGCTACAACTAATCAAGCACATATTTATCATATGAT
Organism: Anisodus tanguticus; assembly: GCA_034509755.1. Classification (NCBI taxonomy): domain Eukaryota; kingdom Viridiplantae; phylum Streptophyta; class Magnoliopsida; order Solanales; family Solanaceae; genus Anisodus; species Anisodus tanguticus. Next base: position 22,798,081 of record CM067560.1, on the reverse strand, counting down.
TCAGTAATGGACTTATTATTCCTAAAACAGTGTCAACCACATGATTCAATAGTAACACTTATATAATACACACAACCACAGTAAACTTAGCATACAAATGACTCAACTAAGGCTTACACTAACTTAAAATGCAAAATATAAAAGGGATTAGTTATTACCTTTTATAGTGGCAGCCATATCAAATGTTGGAGCTTTAGAGATCTTCTTGAGCGTCCACAATGCACAACTCAGCCACACAAGAAAGAAAATGGAATTTTAGAAATAAAGGGACTGAAATCGATCAGTTAAAGGTCTTGGGCGAAACCAAAACCTTAGGTAGAGCTCAAATTTTCAATTCATCACCTCAACGGAGGTTTAGGATTTGCAAAATGCTCAAAACTTATGAAATTTGTGAAGAATAGGGTCTTTATATAGGACCCAGGACCTAGGTTTTTGAATGCCCCAGATTAGTCTGTGATAAATAGATTTTTGGGGGAAATTCCATTCAATCCATCAAGAGGCAATCTAAAACAAGTATTCAAAACTGAATTCAGACAAAAACCATTAGAATCGCAAAGGAAAGGACGCAAAGAGGGGAAACCTCACCTTTTGGGTGGCGGTACCGCAATGTAGAGGTGAGAGAGGGAAGAGCATTAATTGTTCTTTCCAAAATGGATGAACACTATCTGCGCGAAGCAAGGTGGACTGAAATATTACTGTTTTCGACAATTTTACTGACGATGGAGTGAGAGGGAAAATGAGGCAGCTAGAGTTTCTCTCTACATTAGCCGGATTCACGAAAAATGAAAAGGGAAATAGGGGTTATCCCCTTCAACATGGTTTGTGGGATGGGTATGGTCCTTGGTGGACTGGGCTCGGCCAATTTGAAAGAAACATGACCCAAATCGTGGGTCTTCTAAAAGGACTTAAGTAGAATGGTTAATTCAGTAAACTCTGGCTAAGATTTAATGTAAAATTTAGCCAACTATTTTCAACCATAACTGTAATTAATGCAAAAAATCAATTAAAAGTATTAAAATTATGACCAGTTTTGAAAGTAATTGCAATTAAAATCAACTATTGTGAGCTTTAAGATGCGATTGATAATTAATTTAATTGAACTTCTTAATTTTGCAGAGCAAAATATTTATCAGTTAATTACTGCTTGCTTAAATAGTTAATAAATATTTTTTAACTACTTTACTTTAATCTTTGATAAATATGTTTGACAAGCAAAATAATTATGTAAAATATGAAAATGATATACAATAATATACTTGATGATATTTTTCCAAATAAAATAGCAAAATATCACTCGAATATTTTTATAAAATCAATTTGACTTGGAAAAATGCATATTTTACTTCGTTGGTTCAAGAAGTAAGACTAATTAAATAGAACTTATGTAGTGCAAAAATTACATGTCAACAATAACTAGGGATGGTATTATGGTGGATCCCAAGAAGATTGAGACATTTAGTGATTGGGTTAGGCCTACTTCGGCTATCGAGATTTGGAATTTTGTTGGCCTCACCAGTTACTATCGTCATTTTGTAGAGGGGTTTTTTTCTATTGCATCTCCCTTGACCAAATTAACTAAGAAGAATGTACATTTTCAATGGTCAAATGAGTGTGAGGGAGCTTTCAAAAGCTCAAGACTTTGTTGACTACAACCCCAATTTTGACTCTTCCAGTGAAGGGAGAGAGCTTTATGATATATTGTGATGCTTCACGGATCATCCTTGGTTGTGTTCTAATGTATAAAGGGAAAGTTATAGCCTTTTCTTCAAGACAGTTTAAGGTGCACAAAAAGAACTACCCCACTCATGACTTGGAGTTGGCGACAGTAGTGTTTGCCTTGAAAATTTGGAGGCATTACCTCTATGGTGTGCATTATGAAGTGTTTACCAATCATTAGAGTCTTCAGCACATTTTTAATCAAAAGGGATATCAATTTGAGGCAAAGAAGGTTGTTAGAGATTCTCAAGGATTATGACATGACTATTCTTTATCACTTGGGCAAGGCCAATGTAGTGGCGGATACTTTGAGTCGAAATGAGGTAAGTATAGGTATCTTAGCAGGGGAACGACCTTTGGCTATGGATGTTCAGTCTTTGGCAAATAGTATGGTGAGACTTGATATCTCTTAACCCGGCAAGGTTCTACTCTGTGTGGAGGCCCAATCTTTTTTAATTGAGCAAATTAGGGCCCAACAGTTTGATGATGTCAAGTTGTGCAAGATTCAGGATAATATGTTGAAAGGAAAGGGAAGCAATTATTGATGATGCGGGAGTTCTTAGAATCAAGGGTCGCATATGTGTTCCCCAAGTGGGGGATTTGACTAGATTGATCATGGATGAGGCTCATAGTTTGAGGTATTCTATTCACTCAGGGCTACAAAGTTGTAACGAGACTTGAAAGAACATTATTAGCGGTGTAGTATGAAGATGGACATTGCGGGATTTGTATCTCAGTGTTTAAATTATCAACAAGTGAAGTATGAGCACTAAAATCCTGGTGGAACTACTTAGAGGATGCTTATACCTGAGTGGAAATGAGAGCAGATCGCTATCGGCTTTGTGGTAGGGTTACCACAGACTTTGGGTAAGTTTGATGCCATTTGGGTGATTGTGGATCGTTTGATGAAGCTAACTCACTCTATACTGGTTCAGACTACCTATAATTCAGAGAAGTTGGTCAGGATCTATATTCGAGAGATTGTCCGATTGCATGGAGTACCCATTTCTATCACTTTGGATCAAGGCACATAGTTTACATCCCACTTTTGGAGATCTATGTAGAAGAAGTTAGGTACTCGGGTGGAGCTTAGTACTATATTTCTCGCTCAAATGGATGGTCAGTCCAAGAGGACTACTCAGGTCCTTGAGGATATGTTGCGGGATTGTGTGATTGACTTTGGTGGTCATTAGGATCAGTTCTTGCCTTTGGCTGAGTTCGCCTATAATAACAGTAATCATTCGAGCATTGAGATGGCGCCATTTAGGCATTTTATAGTAGGAGGTGTCATTCTCCAGATGGTTGGTTTGATTCATTTGAGGTTAGGCCTTAGGGTACAAACTTGTTGTGAGATTCTTTTGACAAGGTCAAGTTGATTCAAAAGAGACTACTTACAACTTAAGGTAGGCAAAACAATTATGTGGATCGAAAGGTTCATGACATGGAGTTCATGGTTGGTAAGAAGGTTCTATTGAAGGTTTCATCCATGAAGGGTGTGATGAGGTTTGGAAAGACGAGTGAGTGCACGAGCAGGTTCGTTGTATATTTAAGGACTGATTTGCATATTTGCTTTGTGTCCGGGGGGAGGGGGAGGGTTCGAATGAATCCGGAGGGTCAATTTTGAAGTTGGAAACACACCGGAAAAATCTAATGTGCAACTACTAATGTAGTAGTTCAAGACCGCGATGAAGCTTTGTGGGTCGAGTGGGGTAAAGACCTACAATCGCGAGGCTAGGGCTCACTATTACGGTTCACTTTTATGCGGAGGCATAAAAGCTACTAAGAGGTTGTTGGAACTCTATTTCAAATATTATTTTTAGAGTCGTTATCTAATTTATAAGAAAATTAGGAAAATCGGGTAAAAGGGTTTATCCAAAAATCCATAAAAAATCCTTTTTAAACCAGAGTTCGAGGTAAGGGTTCTAGTGATCCCCCGTGGAAGGTGTTAGACACCCCGGTATTGTCATGACCTAAATTTCCATTATGTCATGAGGGCAACTACCCTAACTCGTAGGCGAACCACAATCCTCGATAGATAATAAATCATAATTAAATGTGGAAAAGTAAAGAAACAAATGAAATAATATCAAGTCTTGGAACTTAATACATAATTTGAAAGAAATCCCAAAATCCAGTAGTCACAAGTACATAGCTCTAGATGGAATACAGGTCTAAATAAGGAAATACATAATACTGTCTGAAAATGCAAGGACAGAATGATGAAAATAGAGAAGGACTTCCAGTGTCGGGATGGAAGCTACGACTCACCCTGTACTCCAAAAAATCAACTCCAAATATGTTGCGCTCAAGATGCTCCTCGATCATCCGGCTCAGTACCTGCACATAGAGTGCAACAACCGTAGAGTGATTACGGGAAACACGTGTACTCAACAACATCATCGACTGACCCTATCTATAATGGTGGTGAGGGTTGGTACTTTGAGCCTCCTCACAAGCCCACTCTGATAAATTACGGTAACTAAAATAAGATTACAGGTCTAACGACACCCATGACAGTATTTACAACTAAAATCCTCAAGTTAAATTATAAAGGAACCCTCGGCCCACAATAACAAAATATGAACTTTATTATCCAATTAGCCCAAAAGCATGCTAACTAGTCATAATCTTAAGTTAATTTGATAACTAAGTCCGATTGGATCCTTAATTTCAAGTTTAGATAAAAAGGCAAAAATTCTAAACCCTAGAATTTCCCCCAATTCCCAATAAGGTTTCTATCATGAAATTGATCAATTAAACATCATCATCTAACATGGATTAATACTAGTTCACATTTTAACATCAATAAGTCAATATCCAATCCCCAAATCCCAATTCTCACCCTCTTATTCTTTAATCATGAAACTAAACCATAACTTCCCCAATTAAAAGATTACACTATGATAATGAACTTAAAGGATTAAACCATAACAAAAGGGTGGAAATATACCCCTATTGATGAAATCTCTTGAAAACCCCAAGAAAAACCCTACTTCTCGAGCTCTAATCCCAAGGAAGAATATTTAGGGAATGGGAATATTTTAGGGCATTAAACATATATAATCTAAACAGTGATTCCGCTCCAGCAGAATCGATTTCGCGGGAGTGGGTTCGCTTCGGTGGAAAACACATCCGCTGAGGCAAGGTCACTTACTATACTAAGTATCCGCAGGGGCGGAAAGAATTCCGTAGAGGCGCACACGCCTCTGCGAAGATGTCATTCGCAGATGTGGTAACTCAGCTAAAGGGAAAGTCTCGCATCTACGAGTCATATTTCCGTAGAAGCGGGCATGCAGAAGCGGACACAAATTCGCTGGTGCGAACACTAGACACCAGCTGCAGTCCAAAAACTATCAACTCTCCGTCAAGCATCCGAAACACTCCCGGTACCTCTTGTATACAAACCAAACATGCATCCTTATGAAAAAAACACATTCCAGACCCGCTTGTGCACTCGGAATTCCCGGAAAAGGTCTCTAAGGTTCGGGTTTGACTAAAGTCAACTCTTAAATTCTAGTTTCACAATTTCACAACCAACCCCCAAAACACACTCGGCTGCCTCGAAAACCAAACCAAGGGCTAGACTAAGTCATAAACATCATTCCGGAGCTAATGAAACCGATGAAACTACAAAAAGAACGTGTTTATCCAAAAGTCAACTGAGTCAAACCCCTCTTTTCTCTTAACTTAGCATTTTTCAAACTTACCAAAAAGGGTTTGAAACCTACTCGATCACCTCGGGAACTAAGCCACTCATCCCCGCAAGTTACAAATAAGCTCATAAAGACTGGGGAAGGGTAATTTAGGGATTTCTAGGTAAAATAAGAAAAATGACTTTTCGAGTCGTTACATCATATACCACTTAAATAAACGTTCATCCTCGAATGATCAAGAATAGGAAATATTGGTCTCTCAAATAGCTCAGGGTGGGTAGCCCATATATTGGGCTCAGACAACCAAGTGGCTTCCTCCACCGGGCTATTTCTCTACTACACTTTCACAGAAGCTATCTCTTTGGACCTCAACTTTCGAACCTATCTGTCTAAAATAGCTACAGGCCCCTCCACATAAGCTAGGTCTGATCAAGCATCACCGAATCCCATCTAATCATATGAGAACCATCAAGAACATACTTCTTCAACATCGAAACATGAAACACGAGGTGCACACCAGATAACCCAGGTGGTAAAGCCAACTTATAGGCTACATCACCAACACTGTCCACTATCTCGAAAGGACCAATAAACCTCGGGCTAAGCCTTTCCTTCTTCCCAAACCTCATAACACCCTTAATGGGTGAAACCTTCAGCAACACCCGCTCTTTAACCATAAACTCCAAAGGGAGAACCCTTCAATCTGCATAGCTCTTATGTCTGCTCTAGGTGGTAAGAGGCCAATCTTGGATCAACTTAACCTTGTCCAATGAATCCCTCAAAAGATCAGTACCCCAAGGTCGAACCTCAAAAGCATCAAGCCACCCGACTGGAGAAAGACACCTCCTACCATACAAGGCCTCAAATGGTGTCATCTCAATACTCAAATGGTAACTGTTATTATATGCAAACTCTGGCAAGGGTAGAAACTGGTCCCAATGACCACTAAAGTCAATCACACAGTCTCGCAACATATCCTCGAGAACCTGAATCGTATTATACTAAACTCTACTATAGTACCTAACTCCTTCTACATAGACTACCAAAAGTGAGAAGTAAACTACGTACCCGGTCAGAAATGAAAGAAATGGGCACCCCATGCATTTGGACTATCTCCCGGATGTAAATCCTAGCCAACTTCTCTAAATTATAAGTAGCCTAGACTGGAATGAAATGAGCAGATCTAGTCAACATATCCACAATGACCCATATAGCATTAAACTTGCCCAAGGTATGTGGCAATCCTACCACGAAGTCCATAGAAATCCGATCCTACTTCCACTCGGAAATGAGCATCCTCTGAAGCACACCACTAGGCCTCTAGTGCTCATATTTCACTTGTTGGCAGTTCAAACAATAGGACACAAACTCCACTATATCCCTCTTTATCCGACACCACCAATAATATTATTTCAAGTCACAATACATCTTCATAGCCCTTTGGTGAATGAAGTATCTTGAACTATGGGCCTTTTCCATGATCAATCTAGTCAAATCCCCCACCATAGGAACACAAACTCGACCCTTAATCCTCAAAACAACATCACTATTAATAACAACCTCCTTTTCTTCTCCCCGCAACACCTTGTTATAGATTTGCACAACTGAACATCATCGAACTGTTGAGATCTAATCTGCTCCGACAAATAAGACTGCACCTTCACACAGGCTAACACTCTATCGGGCTCCGAAATATCAAGTCACACAAACTGATTTGCCAAAGATTGAATATCCATAGCCATAGGATGCTGCCTCATATGCAACATAACCAAACTACCCATACTTACTGCCTTGCGACTCAAGGCATCCGCTACGACATTTGCTTTGCCCCGGTGATACAAGATAGTCATGTCATAATCCTTCAGTAGCTCCAACCATCTACATTGTCTCAAATTTAGATCCTAGTAATTGAACAAGTAATGAAGACTGCGATGATTAGTATGCACTTCATAATCCACCCCATAGAGATAATTTCTCCAAATCTTCAAGGCAAACATGATCGCCGCCAACTCTAAGTCATGGGTGGGATAATTCTTTTCATGAACCTTCAATTGCCTCGAACCATAGGCTATCACTTTCCCTTTTTGCATCAACACACACCCAAGACCCACTCTAGAAGCATCACAATACACAATAAAGATCTCTCCCTCAACTGGCAAGGTAAAAAATCAGAGCGGTAGTCAATGAGGCCTTGCGCTTTTGAAAGTTCGCCTCACAATCCTCGGACCACTGAAATGCAAATTTCTTTTGAGTCAATCTAGTCGACGGAGCTGCAATGGATAAAAATTCCTCTACGAATCACCGATAATACCATGTGAAACCAACAAAACTCCAAACCTCGATAATCAAAGTAGGACAAATTCAATCTCAAACTGCCTCAATCTTCTTGGGATCTACCATAATACCATTCTTGATTGCCACAGGCCCCAAGAAAGCTACCGAGCTAAGTCATAATTCACACATTGAAAACATTGCATAGAGCTGCTTTTCCTTTAGAATACCAAGCACGATCCGCAAATGTTGCACCTCACTTCGCGAGTATATCAAGATATCATTAATAAACACCATCAAGAAAGAGTCCAAGTAGGGAGTGAATACCCAATTCACCAACTCCATAAAGGCTACATGTGCTTTCGTCAACCCAAATGACATCAACAAAAACTCATAATGCCTATATCGAGTCCAGAAGACTGTCTTAGGAACATCCTCAGCCCAGATCCTCAGCTGGTGATAAATGTACCTTAAATCAATCTTAGAAAAGACCGAAGAACCCTGTAGCTAATAAAATAGGTCATCAATGCGCGGTATCTGATAGTTGTTCTTGATAGTCACCTTATTCAGCTGCCTGTAATCAATACACATGTGCATATATCCATATTTCTTCTTCAGGAACAATATTGAAGCACCCCAAGGTGAAATACTAAGCTGAATGAACCCCTTACTCAACAGATCTTGCAATTGCTCCTTCAATTCCCTCAACTCGGCCGGTGCCATCCAATATGGAGCCATAAAAATGGGCAAAGTGCCCGGCTATAGATCATTACAAAAGTCGATATCACGGTCTGGAGGAACACGAGAATGTTTGTATGAAACACCTCTGCCCGAAAATGCATAGATATGCCCATGCTTATCGGAGGTCTGAGTACCCCCAAGTCCACCACCTCGACCTAACTGAGCACCACCTCGACCTATCTGAAGGCCACACCTACCGCCCTAAGAACCTCCTCTAGTACCCTAGGACATGCCTCTAGCCGGCTACCCCACTGCTCTAGATCCTGAACCTTGAGAACTCTGGTGCTGACGCCTGAGTCTGGGGAAATCCCTCTTAAAATTCCCAAGGTCACCACAATTAAAACAACCTCTAGGAGCTGCCGACGGTTGAGAAAAAGAACTAGCACCAACATGACCACCACGACAAGAGGGAAGATAAGAACTCAAGGTCAACTGGCCCGGACCATACAAAGTACGTAAATATTGTCCTCCATCTGATGTAGGCATAATAGCAATAACTGACCTAGCACTCAAATAGTGATAAACTTCACTATAATAACTCCAACCTCCAAATGAGGCAACTATCTGAGTGTTGAAATACGGCCTTTTGACCACCATATCCTTATAATCCTCTCGCTAAATAAATTCGACCTCTCTCACAACATCAACCATCTACTGGAAGGTGGAACCTGTGGCAGCCATCTGTGCTGCAATCAAACGAAGAGGACATATCAACCTATTGGTGAACCTTCTCACCCTTTTAGCCTCTTTAAGAAAATCATCTAGGCATGGCGAGATAATGCATGGAAACTTGTCTTACACTCAGTCACAAATATACGCCCCTGGCGTAACCTCTCAAACCGAGCTCATCTCCTCTCTCTAACACTGCGAGGCACAAACTTCTCCAAGAAAATCTGGGTAAATAAAACCCAAGTGAAAGGAGGGGACTCTGCTGGTCTAGACTCAAGATAAGACCTCTATCACTACTTGGCAGGTCCAACCATATGAAAGGTTAATCAACACCATGGGACTCCACTAAACCGATGTTGTGCGACCTCTCATGACAGTTAAGCAAGAACTAATATGTATCATCATCGAGATCCCTATCATATCTGGGAGGATCCAACTTCCTAAACCTCTCGAACATCTTCTGCTCCTCAATAGACATAGCAGGCTATGCAGCTGGAGGTGTAGCAAGACCAGATATAGTCAAACCTAAGAACTGAGGAACCCTACAAGATGTTGGATGAGCCCTTGGTGTCTGAAATCCGGGCATAATAGCATGGTCAAGATTTTGTCCTTCAACCCTAGTGTGTGAACCATTAGAAGTGGTTGCTGACTGAATACCATGAGTTATAGTCTCCAAAAATCTCATTATACGAACCAAAGTATCCTGTAATACCGTTATGGCAATGAAACCCAGGGGCACCTGATCTGGTCCTGCCCTGTCAGCCTGACCCTGCTCATCCTCATCTAGCAGAACCTGATCATCCTCTGAAATTACCCCTAATCCCGGAGACTCCACTCTGTCGTGAGCTCGAGCAACTGCAGGTGCTCAGCCTCAGGCTGCAACTCGAGGTCTATCTCTACCTCTACCTCATCTCGTGCACCACATCTAACAACAGATGCCGGTGCAGGTGTGGGATCCTGATCTCCTTCTGTGGCTGATTGAGTCCTCACCATCTGTGAGAAAGAGTGAAACAAAAGATATTTAGAATTCTATCATAGTCGAATCTCACAAAAGAATGAAAGAAATGAAATTCTATAAATATCTTATAGCTTCTTGAAGATAGGTATGAAGCTCTTCGTACCGATCCATAAGACTATAATAGACATCACTCATGTACTCATGAGACCATTAACCTAGTGCTCTAATATTAATTTGTCACGATCTAAATTCCCATTGTGCCGTGAGGGCACCTACCCTAACCCATAGGCAAACCACAATCCTCGATAGGTAATAAATCATAATTAAATGCTGAAAAGTAAAGAAACAACTGAAATAATATCATGTCTTGGAACTTAATACATAATCTGAAAGACATTCCAAAATCTGGTAGTGACAAGTATAGAGCTCAAGATGGAATACAGGTTTGAATAAGGAAATATATAATACTATCTGAAAATGCAATGACAAAATGATAAAAATAAGGAGTTCCAGTGCTGGGATGGAAGCTACAACTCTCCCTAGACTCCGAAAAATCAAATCCAAATATGTTGCGCTCAAGCTACTCTTCGATTGTTCAACTCAGTATCTGCACAAAGAGTGCAATAGGAATAGAGTGAGTATGGGAAACACGTGTACTTAGAAGTATCGTTGACCGACCCTAGCTATATATCAGTGGCCAGGATTGGTACTTTCTGATACTTCTCTACTAATTAGTTAGTTAAGTATAAAAGAGTTCAGTTAACCCAACCTATCAATAGTTTCTATAGTTCAATAAAGTACAAGTGTTATCAAGGTTCATAAGTCTTGTTATAGTTTCCAACAATATTACCAAATCAACCTAAACCCCATTCAGGGCGTGTAGTCCCATCCAGTCTCACAACTCGAGCTCACAACAGTTATAAGTTTCAAGTATCAATATTTCCTCTATCAAAGCCAAGAGATCATATAGTATATAGAAATCAACACCGAGTACACACAATATCAAGTACCTATCAAATATATGGATGAATACAATGTAGATGATATATATGTATGCAAAGGCCATATGTACTCGGTATACACATGCTCCTGCAGTAGGTGTAATGTGACCCATGGGGGACTCATGAGGTCCATATACCCATCTGATCCCATTGGATACCAACTCTGTGGCTGAAGTGTCATCGTCAATCATCACTCTCGTATCATGTACCATATCCAATAACTGGCATCCCAAGCCTCTTTCATTAGTATCTCAATAGTTCAAATGTCAAATATAATATGTATGAATGATATGGATATGAGTACATCATGCAATAATCATAATCAATACAATCAGTATTATCAATTCCTTTTCAAGTATTTAGATGAGATATAGAGTGATGAATGCATGACAAGTCAAATCAAGGATAGAAATATCAAACATGGCTACAAGCCTAAGTAATCAACAATCATACCAAACTGAAGCAGATTTATGCACCGTGCTCACGGTCGAAATGCTAAATACATAATCTCCTTCTAGTATATCATACTAGTTCATTAATTACCCAAGTTAAGTTCATCGGTGCCCGTACTAGTGCTCGTCACCTCACTACTACAGGACCCCAACTCCCCATTAATTAACAACAACATACCAACACATAATTCTATACTAGAGTCTAGTAAGTCTTAACTTGTCTGATTCGAAGCCGAATGATCACGCAACAATTGTCCCCTTCCTTTGAGCCTCCCCACGAGCCCACTCTGATCAATTACGATAACAAAGTAATATTACAGGTCTAACAACACCCATAACAATATTTACAACTAAAATCCCTAAGTTTAACTATAAAGAAACCCTAGGCCCACAATAACAAAATATGACTTTTATTACCCAATTAGCCCAAAAGCATGCTAACTAGTCATAGTCTCAAGTTAATTTGATAACTAAGTCCGATTGGATCCTCAGTTTAATTTTAAACAAAAAGCCCCAAATTCTAAACCCTGGAATTTCTCTCAATTCTCAAAAGAGTTTCTATCATGAAATTGATCAATTAAACATCATCATCTAACATGAATTAATACTAGTTCATGTTATTAACACCAATAAGTCAATATCATATCCCCAAATCCCAATTCTCACCCTCTTATTCTTTAATCATGAAACTAAACGATAACTTCCCCAATTAAAAGATTACACTAAGATAATGAACTTATTGGATTAAACCATAACAAAAGGGTGGAAATATATCTCTACTGATGAATTCTCTTGAAAACCCCAAGAAAAACCCTACTGCTTGAGCTCTAGTCCCAAGGGAGAATATTTAGGGAATGGGAATGTTTTAGGGTATTAAACATATATAAATCTGAACAGTGATTCCGCTCCAGCGGAATCGACTTTGCGGGAGCGGGCTTGCTTCGGCAGAAAACCCATCCGCTGAGGCAAGGTCACTTACTATACTAGGCATCCGTAGGGGCGGAAATCATTTGGTAAAGGCGTACACACCCCTACGAATATGTTGTCCGCAGAAGCGGTAACTAAGTTAAAGGGGAAGTCTCGCATCTACCAGCCAAACCTCTGAAGAGGCGAGCACGCAGAAACAGACATAAACTCGCTGGTGCGAACATCAGACACCAACAGTAGTATAAAAATATCAACTCCCCGTCAAACGTCCAAAACACTCTCGGGTACAAACCAAACATGCATCCTTATCAGAAAACACATTCCAGACCCGCTTCCACACTCAAAATTCCTGGAAAAGGTCTCTAAGGCTTGGGTTTGACTAAAGTCAACTCTTAAGTTCTAGTTTCATAATTTCACAACCAAACCCTCAAAAATACACTCGACTGCCTAGGGAACCAAACCAAGGACTCGACTATGTCATAAACGTCATTTCAGAGCTAATGGAAATAACAAAACTACAAAAAGAGCGCGTTTATCCAAAAGTCAACTGAGTCAAACCCCTCTATTCTCTTAACTTAGCATTTTCCAAACTTATCAGAAAGGGTTTGAAACCTACTCGATCACTCCGACAACTGTGACACCCATCCCCGCAAGTCACAAACAAGCACATAAAGACTAGGGAAAGGTAATTTTAGGATTTCTATGCAAAACCAGTAAAATAACATTTTTAGTCGTTACAAGTATTAAGGATCCGCATAATATGGTTGACCTTGGGGTTCTATAGCATGTTTAATTGCTAAAACTTGCTTTAGAAGTGTTTACTATTCGCAAAATAGTATGTCATTTCATTTTTTCATTTTTTTCAAGGTAAAAAAGGTTTTGAAAATCAAAAGGGTTGAAGTTCATTTAGAAAGCTCATATAAGGTTTTAGCCAATCCATTTCCGGACTAAGATAAACCCAATATTTTAAATTGAGTAAAATCCTACTTAAATTAGTCCGATGGATAGTCTATGTTTCTATATGTTTGAAGAAAGTCTTTTGAAAAAGAGTATAGACTATGGCTGGCCAGTGGGCCGGGTCATCCCGGTCCCGCCCCGAACCCGATTATTTTTTTAAAAAAAAAAATTGCGGTATCGGGACTTGAACCGAGACGGGACAAGGTCTCATCCCGACCTGTCCCAGCCCGCCCCAGGCCCGCCAGTCCCGACCCGATCCCGATCCAGCCCCAAACGTCTCATTTTGCAAAAATAACTATTGCACCAACGTCCATTTTACATTTTGGCCGTTGTGCAACGGCCATTTTTGGCCTCCCCTCCCCCAACCCCCCATACCCTCAATATTTAATTTTAACCCATAAGTTATTATATTTATACTTAACCCAATTTTCCAACTATAAATAACTCATTTTCTCTACATCTTTCTCACAAATCTTCCTACAATCTCTCTAATCTCTCAATATATCTCTCTACAAGTCTACATTGTTTACTAAATATTCAATTTTATTTATTCATTTGGGAATTGGGAGTGAAGTTGGCAACTATCTTGAGGATCTTCCATCGAGCAAAGTTTCAATTTTCAACCTCTCGATTACACGTCGACGTTACGTCGGTGTTTGGTACATTTGTTCCTTCATTAAATTATTATTGTCTGTTTATTTTATTTAGCGCACTTAATTTCATTTACTGTAATTATTTATTAGTATAATTATAAATTTATAATTGAAGGATTTAAACGTATACATACGGGTAGGGGTCATGCTTCTTCTAGTAGGGGAAACAACGGCAAATGTCCTATTTCTAGATAGAATCCTATTCCTACACATGATGATTTTGTTGATACTGAACATTTTCCTACAATACAATTAGATTTAGACGAGGAGCTCTTTTCTGGAACTCAAGAAGACTTTAATTTAGACGATGATCTAGATGATACACCCACTAATGTAGATGACAACACACCTACTAGTGCAACTTCAACTGAAATGCCTCATATTGCCCCTAATATGAGATGAGGTCCAGCAAAACGAACATTAAAATCAAATGCATGGTCATTTTTTGATAGGGACGTATAGAATCAAGTAGCTAGATGTAAATTTTGTAAAGATATTTTAAAATTTAAAACTGCCTAGGGGTGGCCAGTGGGACGGGTTCGGGACCTGCGGGCCGGGTTTGGCGGGATCAGGTCGGGGTGGGATAGGGGAAAAGGGCGGGATCGGGATAGGCGAGATTTGCCAAAGTCCCACCCCGATCCCGATCCCGTCGAAATCGAGTCTGGTCAGATTGGGTCGGGTCGAACTCCCGACAGGTTTTTTTTTTTGCACTTAATTTAAAAAATAACATATATATATAAAAAAAACTCAATAATTAAACAAAATAGTGTAATAAAAATATTTAAAGGCTGTTTTTGTGCCTCTTATATTATTTAATAGACATATGACTTTTTTGTAATACAAATACAATTGTCAAAATTGCAACTTTGTGGTGTTGTTCAAAAGTAGCAAATTACATAGTAAAATTGCAATTAAAAAAATTACATTCTGAAAAAAAACCTGTTCTAGTTTCTTGATAATTTCCTGTGGTTCTTCGGTTGAAATTGGTATTTGTTGGTCAAGTTGATCCACGTCGCTTCCACCACCTTCGAATAAGATTTCGTTGTAGTTTTCGTCTTCTTCTTCGTTGATCTCCGGTTGACCGCACCTTCTCCGCTCCGCTCGTATCCAATCTTTGAATAATACTACAATCTCCAAGCTGTCTCCGGCTAATGAGTGTATGTGCTCTCCTATTTGATATCTGCCGGCAGAAAAAACGCTTTCAGACGCCGTTGATGACACTTGAATGTTCAAAACATCTCGGGCCATCATTGAAAGTGTCGGAAAGGTCTTCTCATTCCCCCTCCAAGTATTTCAGCAAGTCTTCACGTCCTTCTTCATTGAGAACGCTTGGTACGGTACAGAACCCTGCAAAACAAAAATATCAAACTTGCTAATTTGGTTAGTAGCGGTACGGCCGCACATTCTATTTCTTAGGCTTTCAATACTAGCCGCAGAAACAACATGTCTTTTGTGAGGTTGTGTTGAAGATGAAGAAGATGGTATGGAAGCCGGTAGGTTACTAGCACTTTCTTGTTGGTAAAACCTATATACTTTTTTGCATTGGTCTTCTGCGCTAGACAACACTTCTTCTTTAGTTTGTTCAATAGGTGGTGGGTGATTTGAATTTTTGGGACATGAAGGTGGTAGTACTTCTATACAATCGTAAATAGTTTCAATAAGTGATTTAGTACCGTCTACTTTAATAGTCAAATTTAATACAACACCAATAATATAAATAATGGGAATAGGAATAAAATATTTTTTTATTTTGATAAATATTTTTTTAATAGCTGTCATATAAGCTGGTTTTTCCATATATTCATTAAGTAATAAAAATATTAGAGCTATATAAAACAACATAGTTGAAATAGTAGGATAATATATACCAGAAAATTCTTTTGTTGCTTGAAAAAAATTCTCTAAAAATACAATAAGTTCGAAAAATTTTACCCAATCAATATCTACAACCATATCAACTGGATTTTGATTATGAGAGTTAAAAAATAAAGTTATAGGTTTTCTATAGTCATAAGCAACAAGTAGTTGCTCGTATAAAGAATTTTACCTAGTGGGTAATTCTTCTGAAAATTTTCTATAAGGTAGTTGACAATTGTGACAAGTTTTTTTATGTTCTTTTCTTCGTTGTATTCTATTATTTTTAAAAATAAAGTTTATAGCAAATTGCATTTTACTAAGAATGTCTTCAAAAAGTGATAGACCATCCTTTACAATTAAGTTATATATATGGAACGCACATTTTATATGAAAATGATCTGAAAAAGATGGAGTTAAACTATTTTTTAAAATTGTAATAGCGTAATTGTTAGAAAAAGCGTTATCTAATGTAATAGTCATAATTTTATCGGTTATTCCATAATAATCGCACACTTGATAAATATTTTCTGCAATAAAAGTATCAGTGTGCCTATCATCTATATATCTATACGCTAAGATATGTTTTTGCATAGACCATTTATAATCTATCTAATGACAAGTTACAGTTAAATAATCATGGTTGTTAGTACTACAACCTATATTAGAATGATAGCCACTTTGCCATTAAAATGATATAATGAATAATGTAAATACTGTTGATATTCATGTGTGAATTTAAATACATCTCTCTTAACAGTTGATCTAGGAAAATCGTTAAAAGCAGGATTATACATATCTCTAATGTAATGAATAAAACCGGGAGATGAAGGAAATGAAAAATGCAAACCCTCCACAACAACTAATTTTGATATTGCTTCCCTATCTCTATGCTTATTGTATTTAGGGCCTACAATCCCCCCGTCATAGGGATAGTGGGATAGTATCAGTATGTGAACATTGTCCCGATGGAGCGGGCGTTTGCACACCCGATTTTGAAGCCTCGTATTGGGCATACCTAGCTGGATAAGCCCTTGCTACATGTCACATTAAACCCCCGTCCCACCGTGACCTTTTCCAGTTTTAAATTTTAAAACATCTTTACAAAATTTACATCTAGCTACTTGATTCTATACGTCCCTATCAAAAAATGTCCATGCATATGATTTTAATGTTCGTTTTGCTGGACCTCGTCTCATACTAGGGGCAATATGAGGCATATCAGTTGAAGGTGCACTAGTGGGTGTGTTTTCATCTACATTAGTGGGTGTATCATCTAGATCATCGTCTAAATTAAAGTCTTCTTGAGTTCCAGAAAATAGCTCCTCGTCTAAATCTAATGGTATTGTAGGAAAATGTTCAGTATCAACAAAATCATCCTACGTAGGAATATGATTCTGTCTAGAAATAGGACCCTTGCCCTTGTTGCCCCTACTAGAAGAAGCATGACCCCTACCCATAAGCATACGTTTAAATCCTTCTATTATAAATTTATAATTATACTAATAAATAATTAAAGTAAATAAAATTAAGTGTGCTAAATAAAATAAACAGATAATAATAATTTAATGAAGGAACGAATGTACCAAACGCCGACGTGTAATCGAGAGGTTGAAAATTGAAACTTTGCTCGATGGAAGATCCTCAAGCTAGTTGCCAACTTTACTCTCAAATCCCAAATGAATAAATAAAATTGAATATTTAGTAAACAATGTAGACTTGTAGAGAGATTGTAGGAAGATTTGTGAGAAAGATGAAGAGAAAATGAGTTATTTATAGTTGGAAAAATTGGGTTAAAGTGTAAATATAATAACTTATGGGTTAAAAATAAATATTAAGGGGTAGGGGGTTGGGGGAGGGGGAGGCCAAAAATGGTCGTTGCACAACGGTCAAAATGTAAAATGGTCATTGGTGCAACGATTATTTTTGCAAAAGGGGGGTTTGGGGCGGGACCGGTGCGGGATCGGGGATGGACCGGTGCGGGATCGGGTCGGGACGAGACCTTTTCCCGTCCCGGTTCGAGTCCCGATATCGCATTTTTTTTTAAATACTCGAGTTCTGGCCGGGACCGGGTCGACCCGGCCCACTGGCCAGCCATAATTACCCCTAAGTTCCTTTTAAGAGAAATTTATGTCATACCAGACCTAAATGTCACTTAACTACAACGTAAGCAAAAACAAACAGACACATTTCATGTTCCAGATTTTTAAGCATACAATACTATTGAGAACAATCATTTATGCATACCTATATTAGTGCTAGGCCTTCCTAAAGCAGTGATGACAATGTTTGGGTTAAACTTAATCATTATTCACTAAAAAGTGGATATATCCTTCAAAATACCACATTTTAGTCCATTTTAAGCTTAAACTAGTTTAGATTAGTCAATGAACATAGTATCCACTAAATCAATTTTAAAACAGGATCATTATCACACTAATGAACTACTTCATGCTTTACTAGACTAAATAATCAAACATAATGATCATGAATTTACTTAAAAATTCCTCAACATACAAGCACATTATAAATCACATAGTTTAACTAAAACTTAATTAAAACAACAAGAAATTTTAAAGTAAAGGGAAATACCTCTCTTAGTGGAAACATAGGGTCGAGATAGGGGCTTGTTCTTCCACTCCACACTCAATCAACTACTCGCACACAAAAGAGAAAAAAGATTTTAAAACTGATGACCAATTTCAAGACTTAGGATTACCCAAAAGACTTGGAATCCAATTCAATTGAAATTAGCCAATTTTTGATAAAAAAAATTAGCTCTTAAGAATATAAAAGCTCAGAATTTTCAATCAGGGACCTTTGATAATGAGATGGTGGGGTTCAATTTATAGAACCCCAAACCCTTGAATTTGAGATTGAAATCAGTGTGGGAGAATAGATTTTGGTGGAAAATTCCCTACCAAAACGTTCTCAGCCAATCAAAATGCAAAGTTTGAAACCAATTAGACAAGAATCATAAAATCGCAGCAGATATAACCTAGAGAGGGGAAACCTCACCTTGGTGGGGGTGGGGTGGATCTGCGGTGTACTGGTGAGATAAGGGGAAGAACATTAATTGCTCTTGCCCAAAATGGATGAGCAGCTTTGCACAAAAACGATAGTATGTCACACTTTACCATTTTCAACGTTTGGAGAAGAAGATGAAGCCCTAGGGCTCTTTCTCTTTTAATCGCGATTGGGAAAAGGGGAAATGGGGTGGGTCTGTTTGTTAGGTGTAATAACAAAGTCAAGGGTCGCGGTCCAGTTGGGCTCGACCTGATCATCTTTAAAAGAAAGAAAAGGGCCCAAATTCGTTTTAAATTAAAAACAAATGCAATTGCCATATTTTTCAAATGCAACCATTTTTTTGAAATTAGGAAATGACCAAAATCTTTTCAATGATAACCAAATTAAATCAAAAGCTTCAAATTGAGCCCAAATTTGACATAAATTGGAAATTGAAATCTTTAAATCATGAAAAATCCTTTTTACTGAAAATAAAATAATTTGAAATTGAGATGTAATTTAATCATCCTATTTAATTAGTTTTTTCCCAATTTTGATGGAATAAAATATTGATCATCTTTAAATTGAGAATTTGAGCAATTAATTGCACAATTATCTTTACTTTAATTTTGAAAAATTGCAATTAATGATCACAATAATGTAAAAATAAGATATGATATACAATGAGTATACTGGATGATATTTTGTCAAATGAAATGACAAAATATTTCTAGAATAATTTTATAAAATCATTTTCATCTTATAAAAAGTAAATTTTACTCCATTTGTGACTCGAGAATTCTGAATAATTAAATAAAATTATTAGAGGGTAAAATTTAGGTGTCAACAAGTGCCCCTTCATTGTTCGGGGATGGCAGGACCATCCTTGAGCAGCGAAATTTAACAAACCTAGTTTTTAGCTAACCAATTGGAAAGTACTTCTCCTTTTTATGCAATTTTTGAAAACTATGGTTGGACCATGGTCTCTAGGTTTCCTACATATATCATGATGTATGAGAATTCAAGCCACTTGTAGTTCGACTCAATCAGACCTCAAAAAGGTGATAAAAAAGAGTAAATTCCAGAACTAAAAGTCTCAGAATAATTTTGTTGGAATGTGACGGATCCTCGGGTATTGATTTCACCTACATATCTCCAGTTTTTGGGAATCATGTCACCTTTAGTTTTACTTAAGAGGTTGAAAAGGGTATCCCTTATCCGGGAATGCCTTTACTAGTTTAAAAAAACCTTTCTGGTATATGTCTGACCGGTTGCAGGGTTTTTTAAAAAATAAACATTTCTTATATTTGTGATCAAGTATGGTGTGGAGTGATCTTCAAGCCCAAGTCAGAGAGTGTGACTCTCATTAGCACACTGTTTTGATCAGCTGCCCAAAAAAAATGTTCCCACATTTGCTCCGCATGCATCTGGATCTAGTCTGCTTGCTTTACTCCTCCGGTAGATTTCGACATATTTCTATTTGTTGGGATATTGACGTGTTTAATTGTTTTGTTCTACCACACATACACTACATTGTTTATTGTGCCCTCTTGGGCGACTATTTTGAGCGGCTGACACCTCCGGCACCGTATGGCTCATACGACTTCTTTGGTTGAATATTTTAAGCGGATGCCTCCTCCGACACCGTCTGGCTCATATGACTTTGTTTATTTGTATGAATGCATATATGGTCTTTGTGATAATTTAATATGAATAAATGGCCTTTCCAGTAGTGCTTACGTCTGAATGAATGGTCCTCTCGGCATATAGTTTGTATGAATGACCCTCTTCGCATGCCCTCTCTATATGTTTGAATTAATGGCTCTCTCAGCATGTAGTTTGTATGAATGACCCTCTCGGCATGTAGTTTGTATAAATGGCCCTTTCGGCATGCTTGTTTGTATGAATGGCCCTCTCGGTATGCTTGTTTGTATGAATGACCCTCTTGGTATGCTTTTTTGTATGAATGACCCTTTCGGCATGCAGTTTGAATGAATGTTCCTCTCAACATGTTTGAATGAATGACTCTCTCAGCATGCAATTTGTATGAATGGCCCTTTCAACATGATTATTTGTATGGATGACCCTCTCGGCATGTTTGTTTGTACGAATGGCCCTCTCGGCATGCTTGATTGTATGAATGGCCCTCTCGACATGCTTGATTGTATGAATGGCCCTCTCGGCATGATTGTTTGTATGAATAACCCTCTCAGCATGCTTTTTGTATGAATGACCCTATCGACATGCATTTTGAATGAATGGCCCTCTCGACATGCAGTTTGTATGAATGACCCTTTCGACATGCAATTTGTATGAATGACCCTCTCGACATATTTGAATGAATGGCCCTCTCGGTATGCAGTTTATCACAGATATATCTCTTGAGGTTGGATTATATATCCTTTGTCCTTTTTTCGGCTGTGACCCTTCTGGTTAAATGCCTCTTTTGTCCTTTCTATGACTCTCATGGTTGAATTGTGACACCCTTGTGGCGCTTTGTTCTTTATGTGGCTTTCATGAATGGATTGTCTTTTTTTCATCCTTTTGTTGATTGTGACCCTCCCAGTTAAATGGTCGTTTTGTCATTTTTATGGCTTTTATGGCCGGATTGTTTCACCCTTGTGGCGATTTATTATTTATGTGGCTCTTATGGCCAAATTGTATTTCTTTCATTCTCTTGTTGGCTATGAACCTCCCGATCAGATGTCTATTTTGTCTTTTTTATGGCTCTCATGGACGGATTGTGCTGCCCTTGTGGCGTTTTGTTCTTTATGTGGCTCTTATGGCCGAATTGTCTTTCTTTTGTCCTTTATCGGCTATGAACCTTCTAGTTAGATGGTCATTTTATCCCTTTTACGACTCTCATGGCTAGATTGTGTGGCCTTTATGGTTCTTTGTTCTTTATGTGGTTCTCATGGCCGAATTGCATTATTCCCGGTGTCGATATTTCTCCTTTGCTTTACCTGTTTCATCACGAACAAACAAGTTAGTAGAATAAACCGATGTCCTCCAAATGGCATTTTGGAAGCTTGTAATCACAGAAAAGTTGTTAATTTTCATGTTGACCCATGCCGTCGACTCCTGTTATGTCATTTCTCTACTTCTTGGCGCCGACCCTCTTGGGCTCAGTATTATGAGAGATGAATCTAACTTATGATGCAAAAATATATTTTCAAAAATGTTGATCATGAATTTAAACAATATTTGACTAAAGATATTTTTTGTTTATTAAAAATTAATATCTCATTTTCATGACATATACGCTTCTAGCGAGGTTCTTTGACCGTCTTCGGTTCTCAGGGGCGCGTTCCTTGTTTGTCCGTTAAATTTTTTGAGATCCCCTAAAAAAAATTGCCTCAGTTGAAGGTTGTCTTACTGCAAATTCTCGTGCTGAATTGCGATGAAGAATTTTTGAGACCATCTCAAAAAATCTACCCTAGTTAAAAGTCCAAGGTCGGTTGACTCTTGTGCCGAATTTGTCAGTGGAATTTTTGAGACCTTGTCAAAAATTCTACCCCAGTTGCAAGTTTGGGGTCCAAGGACTGCAGGGAGATTTTGAAATCTTCATATCTTAGGGTCTTCCTAGAGGTTTCTTTGTTTTTTTTTGGTGAGACCGAGCTCAAAGAGCCCCTACGTATCTTGTCATAGCAGGAATTAGGTCGAACGTAGTTCAGAACAAAATGGTTGATTTTTATAATAATGTGACCAAGTTCTACGTGGACTGGCTATGTTTCCTGCCTCGGGAAATTATGTCATCGCGTAGTTCATATTACAAGAAAATGTCATTTGGTTTTTCTATTACAGAGTAAGAAGACCAAATCCGATGAGGATTTTTCTACGTATCTTTGTTGTAAGAGATAGGTCTTGTGTAGTGACTACAAGTAAAAGGAATGTGATTACAAATTGAAATAGCGTGCCTTCACACGTAGTATCTCTTGATTGCATCTGAGTTGATTGCTTTGGGCCATTCTTGGTCGTCCATCTCTGCTAGGATTACCGCTCCTCCCGATAATACCTTGCGAACCATGTAGGGTCATTGCCAGTTGGGTGAGAACTTTACTTTGTACTCGTCTTGGTATGGAAACATGGGCTTGAGTACCAATTGTTCTATCTGAAAAGTCATGTTCTGACCCGCTTGTTAAAGGCGCGGGCCATTCTCTACTGGTACAGTTGACCGTGAAATACATCGAACATCATTTTTCATCAATTAAAGCCAGTTGCTCGTATCTTTTCTGGATCCACTCTGCATTGTCCAGTTGTGCTTCTTGTATGATTATGAGTGATGATATCTCTACCTCGGCTGGTATCACTACTTCAATACCATAGATAAGTAAGTAGGGGGTTGCTTATGTTGAGGTTCAAGTTATTGTTCAGTATCCTAATAATGCATAGGGAAATTATTCATGGCGACACTTGTAATTGTCTATCATTTTCCTCAGTATCCTCTTGATGTTCTTATTGGCTGCCTCTATGGCTCCGTTCATTTATGGCATGTAGGAGGTAGAATTCTGATGGGTTATATGTAATTGTTCACAAATATCTTTCATCTGATAA
Organism: Anisodus tanguticus; assembly: GCA_034509755.1. Lineage (NCBI taxonomy): Eukaryota > Viridiplantae > Streptophyta > Magnoliopsida > Solanales > Solanaceae > Anisodus > Anisodus tanguticus. The sequence continues at coordinate 22,774,669 of CM067560.1, read as the reverse complement.
CTATTTATATTTGATCCATTGTTATTTATGATCAACTCTGGAATGGCGAATTGACATATAATGTTGTTTCATCCAAAATCCACTACTACCTTCTTTATTACTGACTTGTGAGAGGTTGCTTTGACCCATTTGGTGAAGTAGTCTATGGCGACCAGGATGAAACGATGTCCGTTGGATGCAACTAGATCTATATGCCCAATAACGTCCATGCCCCATGCTACAAATGGCTACGGTGGGCTCATGACATTGAGTTCACTTGGTGGGACTTTGATTAGTTCTCCGTGAATCTGGCACTGATGACAGCTTTGCAAAAACCTACTACAGTCGGTTTCCGTGGTCATCCAATAATAGCCTGCCCTTAGGATCTTCTTGGCTAAGACGAACCCATTTATATGAGGACCACAAGTCCCAACGTGTACCTCTTATAGCAATTTTGTGGACTCTGTGGTATCAACACATCTGCGTATCCCTAGATCGGACATTCTCCTGTAGAGTACTCCTTTGTTTAAAAAGAAACTGTTGGCCATTCTCCTAATTGCTTTCTTTTGATTACTTGTTGTCACACCCTAACCTAGGTGAGACGTGGATGACATCGGGTGCTGTAAAGGCCTAAGAGACCTACTTTGTAACTCATGTCTGCTAGTCATAACTAGGACATACATGGGCCAACTGGCCAAACTTATCCCTACTATCAGTTATTGTAGGCCGAGAAGGCCTATGTAAAACTTATGCTGGGAAATCTCAAGAAACATAAAATGTGGGCCAAAAAGGCCACTGACGTACTGTACATATTGAATCTATGTCTACAAAGTCTCTAAAGATAACTGATATCAAATATGGTCGGGACAAGGCCCCGACCTACCTATAGTCTGTATTAAAAAAATCTAATACATGACCTCTAGACTCGGCTGCACACCAGAAGAGATGGAGATGTACTGATCCTCCGTTGAATGTCCACCTCATCTACTTAGAAGGCTCATTGAACTGATTACCTACACCTGCAGGCATGGATGCAACACCCCAGCAATAGGATGTCAGTACAAAGAAATATACCAAATATGTAAGGCAGAAAACAATATGTATATAATCTGAAACTGAGGGACGTGAATAAATACACTGGAATCTCTACTGAAAAGTAATGATGGGAGTGGACTTACCACAAAACTCTAGATCGACTTACCTGATCATTGTTTCTTGGACCGCTTATCCCCTTTGTCTACCTATACAATCTATTCTGCCACGACTCTATGTACTACCCCGACTAACTCTAATTTTTTATCTTTACTACGTTGTTATCTATCATACAAACTGAACATAATATTCTGGACTCATAATGGATCCGGTATGTAAGTGCGTAGCCCCGAAGGTAGGTGTATCTGAATGGCCCTGAAGGCAATCTATATATGTATGGCCCCGAAGGCAAGTGCACATCTGTATCACCCAAAAGGCAATATGTATTTGTATCGCCCTCAAGGCAAGTGTATCTGAATAGCCCCGAAGGCAAGTGCATGCATACAACAAGAAGTAAATAATCTACAAACTAAGTACTTGCGCCTATAATTCACAGCTTGTAGTTATTATCTCGTGATCTACTCTTTTTAACTCTTAAGGAAACTTGTACTATCTTAGATCTCATCTGACTATCTCATTATACTACTCATTCTATCCTTATAACTCGCATATCCCTACTTTTCTTATGTTTGGGGAGTACCTCGTACAACTCGTATTCTATATTCTTTTAAGTGACTGATCCCGTCGTAGTTCGTACTCTATTTATCTTAGCTTCAGGGAGTCTCTTAATGATCCTCATATACACACACAGTTATCTTGCTAGGCTATTACAATATGATCTTACGATTAATTCAATCTCATCTTTCTTTATTCACATTTCACTACTAGCTCGTTAGCTTGTTCACTCAGTTCTCTTTCTATTCGGAACTCTTAGCTTATGTATATATAGCTCATGAATATTGTAAAGGCACTACTGATTCTGATTCATAGGACTTACATAGGAGATCTGCTCAAGGTCGACTCAACAACTCTTAGATGATCTTAATTCGTCACTAAGAAACATAGATGCGAACTAGTCCCCTTGGACTTCTAATAAAGGGAACATGTTTACCGATTCAAGCTGAAAAGAAGGAAAGGTAGCCCTTACATACCTTGGAATAGAATATTTGATGAAGACGATGCAATAAAGGGACACACCCACTAGCTATCCAGCGACAAGCTCGTTCTATGGCAAATAGGACGGCACCTCCCCCAAATTCTTACCTCCTCCAAATCAAGGACATCAACCATAACTACAACAATATCATAAATAACTTATTCTTCATGATTTCCAGCCACTCAATACCAAATAATTACTCCCAAACAACTCATACCTCCAATAACATGAACCCCAATTTTTACATGCTTTCTAGTTACTCTTTTCCATTAGTTAACAACTTCTTTAACAAGCCTGACATGTAAAAAAGCATAATAATACTAGTAACATCATCACCAAGCTACTTCTCATGATTTCTAACCATACTAACTCATATGTATACCTTCAAGGTGCTACAACTAACAAGACAACTACATCTCTTCTTATTTCAAGCTCTAGTTCATGATTCTTCCTCCAAACAACTTATCTAACATGAGATTAACCTTAAGCACAACTGTAAAGATGTTATACTTACCTTATACAGTAGATATGACTTGAACTCCAAGCTCCACCTAGCTCACAACAACCCTTAACTTCATATGAATAACACACAAGCTTCCTCTTGTAATTTCAAACATCTCTATGCTAAACTTGAGTTGATTTGCTTTGGAATGACCCTTGGATCTTTAAAATATGTTAGGGGACCTCTTAGGGAGTTAGGGGAATGATCTTGGTCAAAACTGAATAAAATGGGGGTTCCACCGCTTAAATAGGCAAAGAAGGTCGGCCACCGCCTTAGATCTGCGAGACCATCTGCGTCTCATATGGCCATATGCGACCGCATCTCACTCTAAAAAATTCCTTCAACTTTTTATTCACTTTTGCACCCGAATCCGCGAGGCGGATGTCATTCGCGATGCGAAACGCTTAGCGTAACACTTTAACTTCATCAAACTTCATCGAGGGATGGTTCCTTCAATCCCAATGACCTCCAACCTTCTGTACACCTTCATAACATCCATCTAAGCCGTAAAGGACCTTAAGAAAGGATTTTGAATCACCGACTCAAGCCGTCTAACTATGATCTTATCCGCGCACCAACGTCCGGGGGTGTAACATTTGTGATATTTTCAGGATATTCTACATTCTCCATATATGTGCTTATGTCTGCAGACCAAGGTTTATCATCTGGTTCTATTTCCATGTGCGAACAACAAGCATGATCTTCCTTGATGCTGATATCCAGAGGATCAATGTGACTGCTCTCGGGATGTTATATCATTGATGGTATGATTGCAAGAGCATCAGTGAATTCATTCTGGGCTCTCGGTGTGTGCCTGAAGTTGATCTTTCTAAATGTTTTTCATAACCTTTGTGTGAGGCTTACATACGACATCATCTTTTCGTTCTTTGTAGCCCTCTCTCCCTGGACTTGATGAATTAATAGATCTGAGTCTCCTATTACCAATAACTCATGAATATCTATGTCGAGAGCCATGCGGAAACCTAGGATGCATGGTTCCTACTCTGCCATGTCGTTGGTGCTTTAAAACTTGAGCTTTGCAGCTATTGGGTAATGCTGACCCATTTATGAGACTAGAACTGCTCAAATTCCTGAACCTTTGTAATTGACTGGTATAAAAAAATATTCTCCAACCTGAATAGGTTTCGATTGTGTCACCTTCTATTGTCAATACTTCCTCATCCGAGAAATATGTTATGAGTGGCTCAAAGTCTTCATCGACTGGACTTTCTGCATATGACCACGTGAAGGTATCGACATATTCTCTTAGAAAATTTATCAGTTCCTTTTTCTGGGGTGCTTCCAAGTACACGCTTATCCTAGTCTCTTTGATTGTTTCCTCATCCATGAGGTTTATTACTTCGGTCTCATCCAAGTTAGGTTTTTGCCTATTCTCATATTGATCTACCTCTTCGATAAGATCCTTAGGTAACATGGTCTTCTCATCATATTCCTCATATTCTCCTTCTTCTGTGTCCCTCGACTCACTTGTTTCGCGACATGTCATGGCATTATGAGTTATTTTATTATTATTACTGAAAAAAGCAAAACATGGTTAGTGTATAAAAACATGAGAAGACTATTTTCATAAAAAAACTGATGCTTTCATTAATTTGATAAAAGAAGTACAAACTGTGGTCCTGACTCAGATCAACATCTAGTCATTTCCATTTTTAAAACATTATGAGGAAAATAAAAGATTCAAATGGTGAATAATCGAGCGTCATTAGACTTTCACCAATTTTCTTTGAAAAAAAATTAAAGTCATCTCTTTACCGAGATTCCAAGAGTGGGGTTGAGGTCCAGTTGGATAGTTGCTCACCTGGATAAGCTGTTACACCCTGTACTTTCGCATATTGAATGGATCGTAAGTTAGTAGGTGTAATGCAAGGAAAAGGATGTCGTTGAGAATATAAGAAGGGTGATTGAGTTAGAACCATTGAGAGGTTGCAAGAGTTTAAGAATCGCTAAGTAATTCGCACTTGTATTTCTTACGTTGATCACATCGTAAGTAAGATAATGTATGGTGGAAGGAGTTATGATGCATATAAGATATTAAGTAAGCCTTTGGATAAGTGTTGGAAGTATGCTAAAAGGATTCGTATCCCACCTCATAGTCTTGTGTGCAATCGAGGTCGTAATTAGTTAACTTCAGCTCCGACGCCTTAAGATCCTTCTCGAGGGTCACGTATGACTTAGATATATGTTAAGAAGGTGTATGGAATGTTATAAGTCATTTGTATTAAAGGAGATATCTTTCGATGAAGTTTGATAAAGATAGGATGATACGCTAAGCGTTTCGCATCGCGGAAGCTATTCCGCTTCGCGTATGTGGCAACGGATTAAGGCCACCATTCAGCCATATTCCTTCCACATATGCGGTGGAGGATGCAACCACACATCACCATGTGCGACGCATATCCTCCCACAAAGGTGAGCTGGTGGGGAGTTTTATTTATGGCCAATCTCGATGGCAACCTTCCGAACATTTCATTTTCGACATAGAATGTTCCCAAATGCTCTCAAACACCCTCCAAAGGTTTATACACCATTAGAAAACAATTCCATAAGCTTATGATGTAAATTCCCTCTTAGGAAGCTTAGATCATCTTGAAATTTCTCCCTCTACATGGTTGGTGAAGCTTGGGGTTCTTGAGCCTGGAGGAAGACTTGTGTTAGAGAATTTTATGGATGTTTTAAGGTATGTATTTTCTACTCTTTAGTGTCCTCTAACTTCTCATAGCTTATTTCAATTTATAGATATAACTCGCAAAAGCCTAGCTAAATTCTACAAGGAAGTTATATTAGTTGTTGTGTTGCTTTAATTGTGTTATTAAGGTGGTTATGGATGGATTGTACGAAGTATGGTTTTGGTAATATTGGTGTTGGGTGTAATTGATCGCACGCTAGATGTTCCATATAATGTCGCAACAAAGAAATCTTGTAACCATTAACTTGATCTTGATTCAAAATTACCTCTATTGCATAGGTTGGTGATTGGAGAATGAGTGACACCTCGTAGGACTAGCATTGGCCAAGCAATGAGGTATGTAAGACTTACCTTCTTTTTGTATTATTTGAATGATCCAAAGTTAAACGTTATAAAAAAATGGACGTTCCATAAGAAACTCCTATTCTTGGATGATACAAGTATGGTTGCCTTTGATCATTGACATTATTGGTTACTGTTACTTTTGAAAGTGGTTCCATGGTCTTTACCTATTCCTTGTCGGCAGTACACCCCGCACTTCATGATGTTCCTTGTTGTATGACTGCTTCTAAACTCTAGGTTGGATTATAACGATTGTTGTATCTAGTTGTATAACGCTAGGTGGAGGTTACCAAACCTATGTCATTTCGCCCTTGTTCCTGTTGGTCTTCTGAGGTCATTCACGTATTATATATATATTTGAACTTATTTTATGACACTGAGTTATGCTATAGTCGGCCGAGTACGACACTTATATATCCACACCACTATAGTTGGGTATGATAACACCGAGTCCTATTATGGCCGGATATGATATGATGATGACATTTCCCAAAAGTGCGGCCTATATACATATATTTATGGTTTTTAATGATAGCATGCACTGCATACGCCTATAGTGGCTTCCCGAGGTCCAGGTTGTTTGTTTACTTCCTCTTGTTCTTACCACTATTTTTATTTATATTTATCTGCCATGCATATTCAGTACATTCTTTCATACTGACGTCCCTTGCTGGGGCACTACTCTTCATGCCCGCAGGTTTAGGTAGATGGAGTGGCGCCCATGTCCAGTAGGATCTCAAGCTCAACGGTGGTGTTAAAGCTCTCCACTTGTTCTGGAGGTGCTAGTCAGAGTCGGTATGGTATTATATACATAGTTATAGGTATGACAGGGACTTGTCCCGACCTTATGATGTTCATGTACGCTTTAAAGGCTGTAGATAGTTGTCCTGTATATAGAAGTCATGTATGGCCTTGCCGACCTTCCTATTAGTTAGAGGATGTGTATTGTGGCCTTGTCGGCCTTCTCAGTATATGTATATATATGTATATTAGATCTCGTCTGTTTGGAGGTGGAAGTGTCATCTTGTTATAAGGTTGTTGGTTTGAGGCCTAGTCGGCCCATACTACAAGTATCATGATTGGTATGCTCGGGCCTTAGGGTATCGGGTGCCAGCCATACCCTAAGGTTAGGCTGTGACAAACATGGTATTAGAGCAGGTCAATTGTTACACCCCATAATTCTGCGTGTGATCGAATGTATGATTAGTTGATTTGAGCTCTAAAAACCCGAGCCCCTTTACGAGGGTCACATATGATATATATAATGGTCTAAGAGGTATACAGAAGGTTGGAAGTCAATTGGATTAAAGAAATCACATCTCGACAAAGTTGGATGAAGATTGAGCGATAAGGTAAGCAATCCACCCCCACAGAAGCCGATCCGCCATGAGGAACATACCACATATCAAGGCCTTTAATTCCTCACATCACTTCCCCCATCTGCGTTGGGTTCTATACCGATAGATGGTGTTCTGTGGTGCAGACAGAGGCGGTGGGGACTACTATTTATAGCCAAAATCGGTGGCTCTCTCATTTAATCCTAAATCCGACCCCAATATTTCCCAAATCCTCTCCAACATTTCCCTAGGTCTATTAGGTCGTCAAGGACTAGTTCCATACAAAATTGAATGGAAATCCTTCATAGATAACCATTATGGAGCTTAGAGATCTTCATATTAGCAAGGTGAAGTGAAGGGCCTTCTTGAGCTTGGATGGTTTAAGGTAAGATCTTAATGTTCTTAATTCTCCAACTTCTCATAGCTTAATTGGAGTTATTTATGAAGGCAACTTATGATAGTTAAGTTAAAAACTCTACGAAGAAGTTGCTATTGTTCTTAGATTGTTCTTCAATGAACTTGGAGGTGATTATGGCTAGAAGTTGGAGTATGTATTGTTGTTGATTGTTTTAGTTGTTGTGGTGGTAAACTTTTGGTTTTTTTTGTTTTTGTTTTTGTTTAAAAAGGATTGATGATGTATGGATAGTCATGAAAACCATAACATGAGAAACATGTCTTCTAGATGATCGGCCAAATGTTGTAATGAGTTGATTCTTGATCTATGGATTTTGTCTTGACTCAATTAATCTATGTTATGTAGATAATCGTGTGTGAATCTCTCAAAAAATTGCAAGGTGTTGATAGCAAGGCAACAAGTATGTAAGACTAATCCCTTCTTTCAAAGGCATGACATCCAAAGTATTTGTCGTTTTAAAAAAGAAACATCCAAAGGACTATTCTACTCGTTTATCAATTATCCCTTGTCTAGAGTAGTTCCATTACTATCATTGCATTCCATGTTTATTTTTAGATGTCCAGTTGAGACCGCACTCCTTCCTGGTAGAGTCTCTCAAGCCACAGGCTTGTATATCGACAAGTCATAATTGAAAATCAAAAGAAAAGATCGAATCAAAGTTAAGGGCTAAAAGTCGTGGTTACCTTCAAAGTCGAGTCCTATTTACAAGTTGTTGTTCTTCATTGAACATATATTATATCTAACTATTATATTATGTGTATCTTATTTGTCTATGAATTGATATACCTAAAAAAGGAGGATTCCAAAGAGTTAATCATCGAGTCGACCAAGAGTCATTTTAAAGCAAAGTCAAAGAGTACACGAGTGTCAAAGAGGCCAACTGCCATTATTATCACTGTATATTATCCACACCACCGAACCTATGCCAGTGGGCAGTAGACAAGGTTTAGGTATAGTTGTCTCATTCTGGCCTTGTCGGCCTTGATGTATATATGTTGGCCTTGTTGTCGTTACATCAGATTGCCATATTCAGTTTCTCATGTATTTATTATCATGAGGCCTTGGTGGCCCAGCTCGTTATATACTGAGATTATAATATACATGTGGTATGCTCTAACTGTTCAGGCGCCGGGTGCCAGCCACAACCCACAATTTTGGGGTGTGACAAACTTGGTATCAAAGTAGGTCAATCTTAGGGAGTCTACAAGCCGTGTCTAGAAGAATCTTATTTATGGGTGTATTGTGCACCACACTTTTAAGCGAGAGGTTGTCGGGCATTTAGGGATGGTTTCTATTCTTTCATCTCATAGATCGCGCAGTAGAGCTGAGTTGTGAAAATTCTAGTCTAACTAGTGCTTTACATAATTTTAGTTCTGACAATAACCAGAAAGACCTTGGTTAACTCGTATTCACAACCAGTCCAGAAAAGATTCAGATCAAGATTATTGAGACGCCAGAGGTGCGAGTGTGATATTGAAATTTTAGAGTATGAATGATTGTCTCCTACTTATATATGAAGGAAATGATATAAGTTCGGAAAGATGAAGTACCGACTTTAGAAATATAGAAAGAGTATGGCGTTGGAGGTACCAAATGTTTGAAATGTGGAAAATTGTAACGAGATTAGAATTCATATAGAGTAATGAAAGCCTTGCTGTCCCATCTTCAGCGGTGATGGAATCTCAGTCCTGTTTTCAGTGGTGATAGAATCACAGTGAGAAGTGCCTATTCTGTTACTGATTTATTGACGTCAATGGACGTAAGTTTCGAAAGAAGTAGGACATCAGGATTTAGTAGGGATTTATCACAATCCTCAACATGGACGGTACTGAAGAATAGTACGGTTGGGTAGTGATACCTCCGTAAAGAACGCCTACATGATGTACCTTGGAATTGATAACCATGTATGATCTTAAAGGAATTTAAAGATTAATGGGCCAGGTATGAAGCACTTTGTGCGGGAGGTAAATGTTTCCATCGGTGAGTCTCCTGTCGGAAAGTAGAGGCAATTAGGAAGTTAGACACATGAAAGGGTATATTATGAGGATATAGGAAAGTATAAATGGTGAGATTGTTGGCAAGAGAATAACGCAAAGGTAAATGAATCATTGGAATAAATGTATGAAAATATGAAGAATCGTGAAATAAGGTATAGGAGAATGGAAAGTTGTGGCCAATAAAGACAAGAAGTAATGAAAACGATCATGGTTGGGGCGTCGACGGGAAGGTGTCATGAGGCCGAGTATCTATTATGAGATTTTAATAAGCTAGAAGTCGACGGGATAAGTTGTCGAACTGATTTAGCCACTAGATCAGAGAACATTGATGTCAAGTAAGTCCTTCAGATAAGATAAAATAAGAATCGAAGACTCTCGAGATGATACAATAAGAGGTATCGTGGAGTTGCAAAATAAGTGAGTAGGCAGTAAAAGAATAAACTGCAAGAAGGAACGATCCTTAAAGGTTGGTAAGGAATGAGTCCCAAGGTTAACGTCTTTGTTATTGAAATTAAGCGTGTAAGCCATGAACGCGTGACACCTTACTTATGCGAGCGATTAAGCGACCATGTTAATGGATATTGATTTAAGGCAACTTGTGAGTTGTAGAAGGATTGTAGATTATGATGAACGTCGATGTTGTCGCACCCATTTTTTACCCGCGGCTCACGACGTGATGGGTCGATTCCCTCTGGATTGGATAAAAAATGCTTACTTTGAGGAGTCACCACATAATTATTCTAAGGTGAATTACGACTCCTAAATGCTAACTAAAAGCTGCAAAATAACTCCAATTTTGTGGTATGCGAAACTAATGAGATTTTAGGTAAGGGTTCTTTATTATCCTAAAGGGAATGGGTTAGGCATCCTTTAAGATCCGCTAACTTGCAGTTATCCGGTTAATTATTATGCTAAGAAAAATGCATGTTTTTACAAGTATAAAAATAATGTTGCAAATAGTTAATAAAATGATGCATTTTGTACAAGTATGCATTTGTATGGCATTAAAATACATGTAAAGTTGAAAAAAAAGTATGCATTTGTATGAAAATTGATAAAAATGTATGCAAGGTGATTTTTATGGGTGACGGGCCAAAAATAGATAAACTAGCGATTTCCGATTTTAAAACTAACTGAGCCTAATAATAAATGAACTAGCGATGGGTTTCCAGTTTTAGACTACCCTATTAATTAATTATAAGTCTACCTATTCTAAACATATCAATAATTTCACGAGTACAATAATATTACAATACAAAATGGAATAAAGCTGAATTAAAGAAAGTAAAAACAACAACAAAATAAATAATCTCTTAGGGGTATTTGCCTTCTTTGACTTTATCCCTTGCAAGTTGTCAAGAACAAACGGTTAGAAACAATCGAACATAAATAACTTCGGATCCGTATCCAAAACAGTATATGTTTTTATTACGTAGGGTTCAGACTTCAATTTTGAAAAGATCATTCCAATCACGTCGTGGCTGCGAACATATGACTCGTTTGTCATTTTAGTTGCCTTGCCTACCGAACGTGTTGGTCTCTCGGGTGAAAAAAGATTTAAGTTTCATCCTTGGCCAGAAGTTTTATTTACGTCTTTCCAACTGTGGAGCCTAAAAAATCGATGAATATTTTTTCATCGGCCAGTGTAGTATCATGTTCAAATCGGCAAAATAATATCAAAGTAGTAAAACCAAAAATCGAGAAATGATGTCCGAAGGGACGCGACCTCAAATTCAATTTCATCGGCCAAAGTATAGTATTTGTTCAAATCAGTAAATTTCAGAAATATTGCAGCTATCTGAAACAGTCTTAAAGCAGCGGTTTTAAGCCAAGAAACCAATAGCAACTGTGCTAAAATACAACAGTGATAAACATCAAATATGTCCAAAAAATACAGAAGTAATTTGGCCAAAAACCAGCAACAACTATGCTAAAAATACAACAGCAAATGGTCCTAAATGCAACAACAATCAGCCAGGCATAGCAGCCAAAAATCCACTACTCTGAGCGCCAAAATGCAACAGGTTTTAACAAAGAAATCAGCGACAATTAGGCTCAGAAATACAACAATTATGAACATCGACAGTGCTCAATGGTTTGGCCAGAATATAGTGTCAAACAATAGCAACCAGTAGCATCAAATAGTAATCATAAATATGTAGCATTTGTTACTGCTATCATGTAGTACCAAAGTGTCACGGAATTCAACCAGCAAATAACATATGTTTTCAATCAAATGCATCATCTAAAATGCAACAACTCAACTCAATATACAACAACATAATGGCTAAATATGCAGCAAAAGATCAACACAAAAATGAAGCAAAACTCAGCTTAAAATAACTCAACATTTAGCAAAATCTGGGCCAAATATTGCAGCGACAAAATGTTCTCATAGACCCAACCCGAATCAAAAAAATTTTGGATTTTTCAGATAACCAACAACAAAATATTTAAAATAAATTCTGGAAATTTTACCCAAACCGGGTCGACAGACCCGAATAGTGACCCAAATCGAAAAACCCAAAACAGTGACCAACAACAAAACAAAGCAAATTTTTCGGATTGGGTTTCACGAAGATAATAGGAGTATTTTAACCACAAAATTTAAGAACAAAACTCACCATTTTCTTTCGTATTTTGAACTTATTTTCGATTTCTTTTCTGGGATTTCTTGACTTCTTTAGAAACCAAAAATCAGAAAATTCTTTCTTGAAACCGAAATCCGACCTCCGAAATCCTCTGCCAAATTAAGAACAAAGGGGGTATTTATAGATGGATTTGTACCACCCAACGTCCAAGCTTGAATTCAACATAAAAGGGTCCCAAAAGCAACAATTTTGGAATGGATTTTAGGGGTATGGGTCGCGGGTTTCGGGGGATAAGGGTATGGGATGATGGGTTGGTGGTGTCGGCGTAACAGAGGGGGTTTAGTGGTGTCGGCATAATAGAGGGGGGTTGGTGGTGTCAAGGGCGAGGTGCCCGGCGACGTGTGGTGTGGGGTGTGGGGTCAGGGGATGCAGCAATTTGGGGTGAAGGGTATTAGAGTTTTGTTTTGTTTTGGGGGGGTGTTTGGTTTTGGGGGCAAATAAGGGGAAATAGGTTGGGCTTCAAATTTGGCCGAATAGGCCGGTCTGATTGGGCCTCGGATGGGTTCCGAAAATGGGGTGGTTTAGGTTTTGTGATTGGGTAGAAATTGTTTTGGGGTTGGGAAATAAAATGAGTTATGGGCTTAAAGTATAAAAAGGGGTTTTATTTTATATATATAAAAGCTTTGCAAAAAATTATAAATTGTACATATGACAATATTATAAAACAAATATAATATTTGTGAAATGCTTGGTGCTTAAATAAATAAAAAAAATAAAATGTGATGCCGTTTTGCAAAAATAAAATAATATATAATATTAGTATATAAGTATGATTAAGATATTAAAATGCAAATGATAGTAAAAAAGCAAATAATAATAATAATAATATATATATATATGTATATATATATATGTGTGCCTATATTTAAAAATTGTTTTAAGGTGTCAAAAAATATTTAAAATTGTAAATAAAATCAGAAAAAATGGGACAAAATTGGGTGTCAACATATGCACCTCTTTGGCCGGAGACGATGAAAGAGTTTTCGGCAAAAAAAGTTGACTGAGTAGCCAATTTTGTCCTGATCATCGGGACTCGAGGGAAGGTTAGGGATGCGTGGGAAGAAATAGAATCCCGAGGGGGAGAGAAGTTGTAAAAGATGGTGCAGATTCAAGAAACATTGCCCTAGTGTCTAGTCATGATGACACTAGTTGTAGATGTGGCAAAATATTGGGGGAAGAGCGGAACGACGTTCGAAGCACTTCCCCAATGCAGGTGACGCCGTTGTGTAGGCGTAATGAGATGACGTCATTGCTTAGACGTTATGCAGATGTCGTAGTTGCATAGGCGTGATTGAAATTAAAATACCCGAATTAGAAAGTGGGCGCCTGACTGAAATTAAAATGCCCGCATTAATAGGTGGGCGCTTGAATGAAATTAAAATACCCGTATTAGGAGGTGGGCACCTGGCTGAAATTAAAATACCCGCATTAGGAGGTGGGCGCCTGACTAAAATTAAAATACCCGCATTGGAAGGTGGGTGCCTGACTAAAATTAAAATACCCGCATTGGAAGGTGGGTGCCTGACTAAAATTAACATACCCGCATTAGGAGGTGGGAACCTGACTGAAATTAAAATACCCGCATTAGGAGGTGGGTGCCTGACTGAAATTAAAATACCTACATTGGAAGGTAGGCGCCTGACTGAAATTAAAATATCCGCATTAGGAGGTGGGCGCCTGACTGAAATTAAAATATTCGTATTAGTAGGTGGGCGCCTGACTGAAATTAAAATACCCGCATTAGGAGGTGGGCGCCTGATGGAAATTAAAATACCCGTATTGGAAGGTGGGCGCCAGACTGAAATTAAAATACCCGCATTAGGAGGTGGGCGCCTGACTGAAATTAAAATACCCGCATTGGAAGGTGGGCGCCTGACTGAAATTAAAATACCCGCATTAGGAGGTGGGCGCCTGACTGAAATTAAAATACCCGCATTAGGAGGTGGGCATCTGACTGAAATTAAAATACCCGCATTAGGAAGTGGGCGCCTGACTGACATTAAAATACCCGCATTAGGAGGTGGACGCCTGACTGAAATTAAAATACCCGCATTACGTGGTGGACGCCTGACTGAAATTAAAATACCCGCATTAGGAGGTGGGCGCTTGACTGAAATTAAAATACCCGCATTAAGAGGTGGGCGCCTGACTGAAATTAAAATATCTGCTTTGGAAGGTGGGCGCCTGACTGAAATTAAAATACCCGCATTAGGAGGTGGGCGCCTGACTGAAATTAAAATACCCGCATTGGAAGGTTGGCGCCTGACTGAAATTAAAATACCCGCATTAGGAGGTGGGCGCCTGAAATGACGTCGTTGTATTGACGTGATGCAAAGATATCGTCATTGCTCAGACGAAATGTAAAATGACGTCATTGCTTAGACGTGATGCAGATGTCATCGTTGCATAGATGAAATGTAATGACGTCGATGCTTAGACGTGATGCAGATGTCGTTGTTGCATAGACAAAATTTAATGACGTCATTGCTTAGACGTGATACAGATGTCGTCGTTGCATAGATGAAAAGTAATGATGTCGTTTCTTAGACGTGATGCAGATGTCGTCATTGCATAGATGAAATGTAATGACATCATTGCTTAGACGTGATGCAGATGTCGTCGTTGCATAGACGAAATGTAAAATGACTTCATTGCTTAGACGTGATGCAGATGTCATCGTTGCATAGATGAAATAAAATGATGTCGTTGCTTAGACGTTATGTAGATGTCATCATTGCATAGACGAAATGTAATGACGTCGTTGCTTAGACGTGATGCAGATGTCGTCGTTGCATAGAGGAAATGAAATGACGTCGTTGCTTAGACGTGATGCAGATGTCGTTATTGCATAGACAAAATGTAATTACGTCGTTGCTTATATGTGATGTAGATGTCTTCGTCTCATAGACGAAATGTAAAATGATGTCATTGCTTAGACGTGATGCAGATGTCGTCGTTGCATAGATGAAATGAAATGACGTCATTGCTTAGACGTGATGTAGACGTCGTCGTTGCATAGACGAAATGTAATGACGTCGTTGCTTAGACGTGATGCATATGTCATCGTTACATAGACGAAATGTAATGACATCGTTGCTTAGACGTGATGCAGAGTGTGACCCTAAGGTTGAATTGCTATGTCATCAATCTAGATTAAAAGTTAATGTGCGGACATAAGTGATGTAAAAGAATGGATATGGATGAGAATATGACCATGTTAGTCGAAATACCATCTTTGTACGGACATAGCAGCTGGGACCCTGTAGGTCAAGATGATGTTTTTGTATAGATGCCTAATATGAACGTGATCCTTGTGGGGTCTAAACTGCGATGTCAGAGTTCATTGCCAAATTAAACACACATGTTGCAGTTTCTCTGCCTTTGTCAACCTGAAGACCTACACTCAAAGAAATTCGTGAGTTTGGGGGGGGGGCAGTTGATTCGCGTTGACTTTGTAGTTTTTGTCCTTGACGTTTGCAAGCTTAGACTGGTTTAGATTGAAGACTTAGTTGTATGGCATTTTTCCAGGTCAATTGGCGTATTCTTGCAGTGAACCCTTAAAATTTTCCTCAGTTTATGGTATATATGTAGATGTTGAATTTTCAACTGGACAAAATCGAGTTTGTGTGGGCAGCTTGCTTGTCCTATTAAGGCGATTATCTGGGCCTATTGCATTGTGGGTAAGATAAGGGAAGAAAAATTCCAATGGTGTGACCGAAGCCGATATAGGCCGCCTACGTATTCCGACCAGGGAAATCAGGTCATAACGTAGTTCGCTACAAGCAAAATGGCGATTGTGAAGTTTTCCAAAAAATGGGACCGAAGCCGATGTGGCCGCCTACGTATCCCGCCGAGGGAATCAGGTCATAACGTAGTTCATGTGGCAAAAGAGATTTGTAAGGGTTTTCTAAAAATGGGACCGAAGCTAATGTGGCCGCCTACGTATCCCGCAGAGGGAATCAGGTCACAACGTAGTTCATGTGGCAAAAGAGATTTGTAAGGGTTTTCTAAAAATGGGACCGAAGCTAATGTGGCCGCCTACGTATCCCGCAGAGGGAATCAGGTCACAACGTAGTTCATGTGTAGTTTTTTCAAAATGGGACCGAAGTCGATGGGGCCGCCTACGTATCCCGCCGAGGGAATCAGGTCATGACGTAGTTCATGTGGCAAAAGCGATTTGTAAGGATTTTCTAAAGATGGAACCGAAGCTGTTGTGGCCACCTACGTATCCCGCCGAGGGAATCAGGTCATAACGTAGTTCATGTTAGCTATCGGGGAATAGAAATCAAATTCTAGGTTGTTTACCCGAGACTCTGTGGAAAAAAAAAAGGAATTTGAGTTTGTAAAATGTTTTTTTTTTCGTAAAAGAGAGTGATTAGAGTTTGAAAAATGATGCAGTATATTTTGCAAGGTTTTTGATATTATTTTATATTTTTTTTGATATTTTTTTGTTTTTTGAAAATATGAAAAAGTCAGAATCACGTCTTGACTTCAGTTGGTACCAAACAATTAGTATTGTACTTAAGGGCTCCCATTATTTGCTTTCTGTCCAACCGAGACTGACTCCAGGGTAATTCCTATGCTCTAGATGCTACCTCAGACATACCTGAGTATTGACACTTGCTTCATGCCAAGGTTTTGACATATATGCATCATGATGTTTCAAATGCCCTCACTGAAAGAAAGTTCATTCCACATATGTATTTCTGTATTTTGAACTTTGGGACGTCTAGAGAAGTACACTCACCCTCAGATGTTCAATGCATTTAATTGTAATACCATAGGTTTGGGCGTCATGTGCGTATCCACTAATGTGAGAACCCTCTGTATAGGATCACGTAGGGCTTGTTATGGGCTTATAATGTAGGCTTGGGGAAAGGAAATGATATCATTTGGGTAAGGAGTGACTAATCCTTCCTTGAGCGTTGGAATATGTCCGCGCTTGTGTGCCATGATGCCGATTTGCTTCTTTTTGTCCCCCTTTTGTTTTGTACTAACTTCTTTTGAATATTTCGTTTGGAGTTTTTTCCCCTTTTCGGAGTTATTTCCTTTTTTTTTTAATATTGTCAGGCCTTTTTGACTTCTTCTTTGTGTGAAGTCGTCTTTTTGTTTTGCTTTGTTTTCCTCTTTTGGGAACATTGCAACTTCAATTCGGATATTTTTCAGCAATTTGCACATTTCTTATGCGCTCAAGGAGGTTGGGCCAAGAAAGGGATAGTGTGTGTACGCACTCAGAAAGGGTATAGGCATAAGATGTGGTTGTTAAAAGAAATAGGCTTCAGGCTCAAAGGGGAAGTACTACAGATAATGTTATTTGGTACGCTGGAAAGGCTCAAACGGATCAAAGAAGGCGTACGATCATTTCCTATACCAAGTGTTACTCGGGATTTCGCCTCAACAAACATTCGAGGCAAGTTCTAGATCACAATGCAATGCAATTGAACTTATTCTAAAACTCACCACACAATGCATATGAAACGATGAGGTTGGTTTTGTTCATATCTTAGAAGTATGCAAAGCGATTTTTCAAGTGTCGCCACAGGCGTGAATGAGTGGTACCAAAAGAATCTATGGTTTACTATGAAGTCAGTCTTCTCCACTTGTTCTTTCCTATGCACACTCCTAATTGTGTTGGTATCAACAACGTCAATCAATGATGCTTAAAACATTTTTGTACTTTTACTTTTTCTTTTTTTGGATAAAGGGTACCGAAACCAAATAGGGTTGCCTATGCATCTCATATTTGACGAGAATCAGGTGTGCGTAGTTCGTGCAGATTGGTTATAGAAAATGTATGCTTGAAAAAAGAATTCATCCACGATATCATAGTAAGAGTAAAAACAGTATAAAACAGATGATTGTCCACTATGGGACGATTGTAAAGTAAAATGACTGTCCATGATAGGATGAATGCAATGAAAAAATAATTGTCCTCAATAAGATGAATGTAATGAAAAAATGATTGTCCATGATAGGATGAATGAAACAGATGGGTGAGCCAAATGTCCTTTTCTAAGGCGGACAAGGAAGTGCGTTTCTTTTCGCTGGGTAGCGTTCCGCAAGGACTAGATTTACATTTTGGGTGTCGAACCCGAGAAGGGCTACCTACGTATCACACCACAGGGTGAGAATTAGACACACGTAGTTCATGAGGATATGTTGTAAAACGTATGATATAAATGAATTATGTAACAAAAATTAAGCATATCAATTGAATTTGCAAATATGTAAAAAAAAAAGTATAGACAAACTAAGGGTGATGCCTCGTTGAATCTGGTGTTGGCTGACTTTTTCCAGTCTAAAACATCTCCCGGTCATTTTTGTGAAACTTTTATTTTGTTCTTTGATGGAGTATCTCAAAGGATTATGGTCTAGAATGACAGCCCCCGACTGTTTGCAAGGATGGTCTTCCTGCAAAAAATAAGAGCAGTGGGTGAAAGGAGGAAAGTCACGTAAATAATTATAAAATGTGGGAGTGTGACAATATATTCAAAGACTCCCCTAATTGGTTTGTTCGGACTGGAGGTTGGATGACTTCTTTCAGTCGAAGTATCTCCCGGTTATCTTTGTAAAAACCCCCTTTCTTTTTTTTCTTTTTTTTCTCTCTTGGAGTATCTCCAGGGATGATGTTTTATAACGACCGTCCTCGACTGTTTGAGAGAACGGTCTTCCTGCAAAAATGAGAGACATGGGTGAAAGTAGGAAAGTCGCAAAAATAATAAAATGTAGTCGTGTGACAGTATGGTCAAAGACTCCCCTGATTTCTTCACAAGATACGAGTCTTGATGTTCAATAACGCTTTATCCTCAGGCGGTGACACAGTTTCTGTCCCGAGAAAAAAATGATATGGCGTTGACCCAATAGAAGTTGATTGTAGTGTAATAGCACAAAAGTGCAAAGGGCAAATGTTCATGCCCAGAGTTGCAAGCAACATGGCATGATATGTACATAATTGAAGCAGGTAATTATTGCATTAAATAATATGTACAGAGTGAAAAGCATAAAAATAGCAAACAAATTGTGCGGAAATTGAAGGCGCGTCCTAACATGCATGGAGCTTCTCCTATGCCAGAGGTGAGCCTAAACGCCAAATATGCGAGATTATGATATATTAATCAAAGTTGTTAAACAGCGATGCTTTTGTCAGAAATGAAGACAAAATGAATGTACATTTTCCAATTTAGGCATGCCATGATTAGGCTTGATTCATCTATCATTATCATGCTACATATAATATGATGTTAGGTCGTTGGGTCGTGAGACCTGTCGACAATTTGGGTTGTTTTCTTAATTGTGGAGTCGATCCAAAGATCGAACCACCTAAGATATATGCATGCATGACTTAAGATAAATTGTGGTATAGTTCAATCCTAAATTTTCTAAGATTTGGCTTACTAGACTCATGGTTCCCGAGCGGACTACTCGAGTGAGAAGGCTACGCGGCCAGCGGATGGTCTGGACACTCCGCGCATACGCCAACTCTCCTAAAATTTGGAAATTTGAAGGAATTTGCGGGTGCGGAAAACACACCTCGCGTGTAATGTGTGATAGTGTCAATTTTCCAAAGTGGAGGAAATATGAGCGGAATACCAATTTAAGAAAAGCGGTAAAGAAAGTAGCAATTAAAATAGTTAAACATACAAAGTTTCAAAACGAAACAATTTAAAGCAATAGATCAAATAAGGATCAAAATAAAATGCAATAATAATTAACCTGGATTTGCTATGGTTAAGAACATGAAATTCCCCAACGAAGTCGCCATGCCGTCGCACCCATTTTTTACCTGCGGCTCGCGACGTGATGGGTCGATTCCCTCTGGATTGGATAAAAAATGCTTGCTTTGAGGAGTCGCCACATAATTATTCTAAGGTGAATTACGACTCCTAAACGCTAACTAAAAGCTGCAAAATAACTCCAATTTTGTGGTATGCGAAACTAATGAGATTCTAGGTAAGGGTTCTTTATTATCCTAAAGGGAAGGGGTTAGGCATCCTTTAAGATCCGCTAACTTGCGGTTATCCGGTCAAACTCAGGTTAATTATTATGCTAAGAAAAATGCATGTTTTTACAAGTATAAAAATAATGTTGCAAGTAGTTAATAAAATGATGCATTTTGTACAAGTATGCATTTGTAAGGCATTAAAATACATGTAAAGTTGAAAAAAAAGTATGCATTTGTATGAAAATTGATAAAAATGTATGCAAGGTGATTTTTATGGGCGACGGGCCAAAAATAGATAAACTAGCGATTTCCGATTTTAAAACTAACAGAGCCTAAAAATAAATGAACTAGCGATGGGTTTTCAGTTTTAGACTACCCTATTAATTAATTATAAATCTACCTATTCTAAACATTTCAATAATTTCACGAGTACAATAATATTACAATACAAAATGGAATAAAGCTGAATTAAAGAAAGTAAAAACAACAACAAAATAAATAATCTCTTAGGGTATTTGCCTTCTTTGACTTTATCCCTTGCAAGTTGTCAAGAACAAAGGGTTAGAAACAATCGAACATAAATAACTTCGGATCCGTATCCAAAACAGTAAATGTTTTTATTACGGAGGATTCAAACTTAAATTTTGAAAAGATCATTCCAATCACGTCGTGGCTGCGAACATATGACTCGTTTGTCATTTTAGTTGCCTTACCTACCGAACGTGTTGGTCTCTCGGGTGAAAAAAGATTTAGGTTTCATCCTTGGCCAGAAATTTTATTTCCGTCTTTCCAACTGTGGAGCCTAAAAAATCGATGAATATTTTTTCATCGGCCAGTGTAGTATCATGTTCAAATCGGCAAAATAATATCAAAGTAGTAAAACCAAAAATCGAGAAATGATGTCCTAAGGGACGCGACCTCAAATTCAATTTCATCGGCCAAAGTATAGTATTTGTTCAAATCAGTAAATTTTAGAAATATTGCAGCTATCCGAAACAGTCTTAAAGCAACGGTTTTAAGCCAAGAAACCAGCAGCAACTGTGCTAAAATACAACAGTGATAAACATCAAATGTGTCCAAAAAATGCAGAAGTAATTTGGCCAAAACCCAGCAACAACTGTGCTAAAAAATACAACAGCAAATGGTCCTAAATGAAGCAACAATCAGCCATGCATAGCAGCCAAAAATCCACTACTCTGAGCACCAAAATGCCCAAAATGCAACAGGTTTTAACAAAGAAATCAGTGATAATTAGGCTCAGAAATACAGCAATTATGAACATCAATTGTGCTCAATGGTTTGTCCAGAATACGGTGTAAAATAATAGCAATCAGTAGCATCAAACAGTAACCATGAATAGGTAGCATTTGTTACTGCTATCATGTAGTGTCAAAGTGTCACGGAATTCAACCAGCAAATAACCTCTATTTTCAATCAAAGGCATCATCTAAAATGCAACAACTCAACTCAATATACAACAACATAATGGTTAAATATACAGCAAAAGATCAATACTAAAATGAAGCAAAACTCAGCTTAAAATAACTCAACATTCAGCAAAATCTGGTCCAAATATTACAGTGACAAACTGTCCTCAGAGACCCGACCCTGAACAGTGACTCGACTCGAATCAAATTTTTTTAGATTTTTCAGATAACCAACAACAAAATATCAAAAATAAATTCTGGAAATTTTACCCAAACCGGGTCGACCGACCTGAATAGTGACCCAAATCGGAAAACCCAAAACAGTGAACAGCAACAAAACAAAGCAGATTTTTCGAATTAGGTTTCACGAAGCTAATAGGAGTATTTTAACCCCAAAATTTAAGAATAAAACTCACCCTTTTCTTTCGGATTTTGAACTTTTTTTCGGCCTTATTTTCGATTTCTTTTCTCAGATTTCTTGACTTTTTTAGAAATCAAAAATTAGTAAATTCTTTATTGAACCCGAAATCCGACCTCCGAAATCCTCTACCAAATGAAGAACAAAGGGGGTATTTATAGATGGATTCGTACCCCCAACGTCCAAGCTTGAATTCAACATAAAGGGAGCCCAAAAGCAACGATTTTGGAACAGATTTTAGGGGTATGGGCCGTGGGTTTCGGGGGATAATGGTATGGGATGATGGTTTGGTGGTGTCGGCGTAACAGAGGGGGGTTGGTGGTGTCGGCATAACAGAAGGGGGTTGGTGGTGTTAGGGGTGAGGTGACCGGCGACGTGTGGTATGGGGTGTGGGGTCGGGGGTTGCGGCGATTTGGGGTGAAGGGTATTAGGGTTTTGTTTTGTTTTGGGGGGTGTTTGGTTTTGGGGGCAAATAAGGGGAAATGGGTTGGGCTTCGGATTTGGCCGAATGGGCCGGTCCAATTGGGCCTCGGATGGGGTTCGAAAATGGGGTGATTTGGGCTTTGTGATTGGGTAGAAATTGTTTTGGGGTTGAGAAATAAAATGAGTTATGAGTTTAAAATATAAAAGGCGTTTTATTGTATATATAAAAGCTTTGCAAAAAAATATAAATTGTACATATGACAATATGATAAAAAAAAATATAATATTTGTGAAATGCTTGGTGCTTAAATAAATAAATAAAAAAAATGTGATGCCGTTTTGCAAAAAGAAAATAATATATAATATTAGTATATAAGTATGATTAAGATATTAAAATGCAAATGACAGTAAAAAAAGTAAATAATAATAATTATATATATATATATATATATGCCTATATTTAAAAAGTGTTTTAAGGTGTCAAAAAATATTTAAAATTGTAAATAAAATCAGAAAAGATGGGACAAAATTGGGTGTCAACAGATGCGACGACTTGATTTCTTAAGAAGGAAACCTTAGATGCGTGAGAATTGACCCATGAGAAATGGTGCAGAAAGGAACCGACATAGACTCGTATGATGATTTAGTAAGCTAATACAAGGGTTACATATAGTTATATATATATTATTTACACCACCATCGCGACCAGCCGGTGGGAAGTTGTACATGTACAATAGACACACCACGCCATGATATAGTCGGTCGGGTAGGCACTTATATGTGCTTCCATACATACACCTCTGAGTATACCTGAGGGAAGTGACATATTACACCTCGGGTTATAATCCGAGGGCAAATTACAAACCAAAGTTGCTATACTAAGAGTTCAGTATAGTTTCAGAGTTTCATTGTTTGCCCTATGTGTCATACAGGTTATCAGAGTACCATATTGCTTTTATGCTTCTTTCTACAACTTATATTTTCATATTGCTATTCATGATTTACATACCAGTACATTTCATTCATACTGACATCCCATTTCTTAGGGTGCTACATGTGAGCTTTACTTCAGCGGAAGCTATCGAGTCAGAGTCATGAGTTGAGTCAGGTACATGTACAGTTGATGGGTAGGTCGGGGCCCTGTACTGGCCACATCACAATTATGTTTTCCATAGAGGCTTTTAGACATGGTGTTCATATAGTTGTCTCATTGTGGCCTTGTCGGCCTTACATACATATGTTGACCTTGTTGTTGTTACATCAGATTGTCATATTCTGTTTCTCTTGTATTGATTATCCTGAGTCCTTGGCAGCCCATATAGTTGTACGCTCAGATTATGATATACATGTACGCTCGGGCCGTTCAGGCACCGAGTGCCGCCACACCCCCAATTTAGGGTGTGACATCAATCTTAGAGGTGTCTACAAGCAGTGTCTAGTAGAGTCTTATTTATGAGTGTGTAGTACGCCACACTTATAAGGAGGCTACATGATATTTAGGATGGTTACCATTATTTCATGATCTAGATCGTGCGATAGAGTCGAGCTGTTGGTAATTAAGTCTCATGTAAGCATGGATAGCAGACTCAAGTCTTTAAGAGGGCTTTCTTTCATTTTTAGAAATCAACTTAGTTAGGCTTGTCCTAAAAATAGTCCTCATGGGGGTTTAATAAACTTAAACTATTTTTTAAATAAATTTTGTTCTAACAAGCATGTTAATGCCCATTAGAGATTTTCTTTATTGATTTTTTTTGTCGAAGCAAACAAATTTTTAGAACTAGAAAGGAGAAATTGTTTGATACCTAACATTATAAGAAAAGAAAGACATAAAAGGTTCTCGATTAAATGTCAAACTAGCCTACTAGTGTAACAAAATTTGAATAAATTTTAAGTTGCCTCTCAATAAATGTATGACCTAACATGTTACATGAACAAGTTGGGTCTTGTAGCCTTGTATGTTGTTTTGAGTTTCCTAGAAGGTGGTCTAAATTTCTTGAAGACCAAGGGGAACTTGATTTTAGAGTCATGGAACTGCTTGGTGCTCTCCCTTTTATAGAGCTTAGTAGGAATAGTGGTTGTCTTAATGATTTGGATGCAGTGATAGCTGACCCTTGACATGAAGTCATCTATGTGTACATTTGTTCCACGCCTCCATGCAAAGCAGTATCATGATACTCCTTGTACATAGTATGATAACCAGTTCTACTCTGATAATGCAGCCAAATACCGTAGTTCTTGATCTTAGTTGGGTTCTTCTAAAAAATCTCATTAATAGCTAGTATTTGCTCATCGCTTTTTTTCACCTATTTCCGCTTTCTCAAAAAGTACCAGAACATGGATTTAGCATGGATCTTATTGGTAGCGTAAAGTTTCATACGGAAGATAGATCTTTGGTTGTTCATCAGTATCTAATGGTAGAACTCTACCAACCACCTAGTACTGATGAGATTTGTAGGTCACCATTTTCTATACGGTTATCTTCCTTTCTCCCTCTCAAGCTGCTCTGTGCTCGTCTGTGGTGATAGAGAATGGTTTTCTTTATTGATAAATGCAATAAAATAACATAGTATCATTATATGATGATGTCTAAAATAAGAACTAGCTAAAATAAGAAAATTGAACTTTGCACAATGCACAGTTTCACTATAATAATCTATACTAGTCTGAAATATGAACTACACTTCCATCTTTGATGATTTCTCCATCTTTTGGCATCTACAACAAAGCTGCAACATGAATATGAGTATTTCTATCTGCATATATAATTTATCTTCCTTGTTCTGATACACAGAAGAGGAATCTGTGACTTATCCATGTTGATGATCCTCTTCCTTCTGTTGGCATGTGTATGAAGTTATCTATCTCCACATTTGCATTGTCCATTGCCTGATTTGCAAGAAAATCTACAAGTTTGTTCCCTTCTCTGAAAGTATGCATGATCTGAGTTTGTACTAATCTCATGTCCTCCTTAATGTCTTCAACTATGTCCCTCAGTTCCCATGAAATATTCCATGATCCCTGCAAGATGTTTAGAAGAGCAAGTGAATCACTCTCTAAATATATATGTTGTATGTTGTGTTTTCTGCAATACTTTAGAGCCTGTCTGATGGACTCAACTTCTACTTTTGTGTTTGTGTTAATTCCAATGTCCTTAGCTTGTGCATACACCAAGTCACGTTTGCTATCTCTAATGCAATATCCATATGAACTACTCCTAGTATTCCCTCTACTTGCACCATCTATATTACATTTCAACATGCCTGATGGTGTCATTCTCCACAATACCTTAGAATAATAGAGTTTAGGTCTATAACTACTATGTTGCTAATATATTGTTTCTCAATCATATGATAATTGCATCCATGGAAACCTCAACTTCCCTATGTGATGTAAATTCTGTTGAACTTGATGTATCATCTTATGTATTGTAATTGAACCTCCACGATTGATTAAATTTATTCTTTTCCATAACTCCCACATGATCAATGTTGGCATAACTTTAAAGATTGGTTCCATCTTTGGCTTAACATCAACAGTCCACCAAGCTAATATCAGTTGCTGCAAATTGACTCCTTCTGTGATAATACCTGCACAAGAAGAAAAATATCTCCAAATATTTATATATGTGGAGGATGTTAGAAATAAATGAGATATAGTTTCCACTTTGTGCTCCTCACAACACCAGTAAGGTAGATTGATATGCATCATTTTCAAGATATCATCTGTTAAGATTCTAGCTTTTCATACTCTCCACATGAAAAACCTAATCTTGATAGACACTCTTTTCGTCCACATATTACTATAGTAAGATAGTTTTCTCTCCCTTTTCCTTATGAAATTCCATGCAGACTTAGTTGTGAACTAACTACTAGATTCCAAAATCCAACATGGTTCATTATCCTCCCCTTCAACTGGAACTTGTATTGTATCTTGAATATGCTGAGCCAGCTCTTGATTGAGAGTTTCTTATAACAGTTTCATATTCCACTTTCCTTCATGCATAAACTGTCTCACTTCTATTTTTTCCTCCTCTGCAGCCTCTAGAATGATATAATATAAAGTTCCTAGTCTAGTCCAATTCTCATATCAGAATCTAGATGTATCATTCTTCATGTGCCAAAAATTTCGTGGCTCAACTAACTCCCTTATGCTCACCATTTTCTTCCATGCATAAGATCCTCCTCTATCATAAGCCATTGTAGGATGCCATTTTTTGCAATATTTGTTCAATATGTAGCTACTCCATAAGTTATTTCCATATCTGAAGTTCCACCATAACTTAGCAAATAAAGCATTAGAAATATCAATCTAGCATCTAAACCCTATGTATCCTTCAACTTTTGGTAAACACATCGTATCCCATGCCACCCAATGTTTCTTTTTTATCGCCACAATTTACTCCAAAAAAATTTAGCAAATATCTTATGCAGTTGTTTGATCACACCAAACAAAGGATTCATAGTTGATAACAAATATATAGGCATGGTGTGTAGCACATGACTTATCAACACATATCTTCCACCAAAAGATAACATCCTATTCTACCAAGAAAATACCCTCTTCATCACTTTTTTGAGCAAGTCCTCATAAAATATCATTTTTTTTCTTCCATAGAAAACTGGACATCCTAAATATGTGAAAGGAAATGTTCCATTTCTCATACCAGTATGTCTTTTGATCCTATTATTGACCCTTGCAGATTTTATGATGAGTATAGAAACTACTTTTCTCATTATTAACTAACTGTCCAGATGCCTTCTCGTATTTCCTCAGAGTCTTCGTAATTTCTATAAAGAATAACCATCTCGAGAACAAAATAGTATTGTATCATCAACATAGGATAGATAATTTATCTTAGGACTCCACTTAGGCATACCATAGCTTATAAACTTTAATTTCTCATGCAATTTATTCAGACTTCTTGTTAACATTTTTGCATCTATGATAAAAAGTGTAGGTGACAAAGGATCACCTTGTATTACTCCTCTTCTAGATCTGAAAAAAACCATGATTTTGTCCATTGATTAACACTGAGAACCAGTTATTTGATATCAACCTCCACACCATATCAATGATAATTTCCTCAAAACCAAAATGTCTCAGAACTTAAGTTAAAAAGATCCAAGATAATCTATCATAGTCCTTTGCCATGTCTAACTTGATCACCACATTTGTATGTTTTGCCATCAAATTGATATCCCTGATGATCTCCTGTGCTAGTAGTACATTCTCAACTATACTCCTTCCCTTCACAAAGCTATTCTGAGTAGGTGAAATGATCATAGGAAGAACCTCAGTCATTCTGTTGTGAAGTACCTTTGATAGAATCTTGTTAGCAAATGAATTGAGACTGATTGGCCTCATGTCACTATAAGTATTTATCACCTCTTTCTTGGGCAACAACACTAGATTAGTGTGTGTGATAAACTTTGGGATCTCATATCCATAGAAAAATTCTCTAACCATCATGAGCACATCATTCTTAATAATGTCCCAACACTTTTGATAAAAGTGTCCTGTAAATCCATCAAGTCCATTAGCACTTTCACCATTAAGAGAAAATACAACTTCCTTTACTTCTTCATCTGTTGGTAATTCCTCCATCTTCTTTTGTTGTGCTTCTCTGATCAATTTTAGGATATTCTTCATCAGTGTAGTATCTATATCTGATTGTTCATCTCTAAACTATGCATCAAAATACATGACTTCCTCATTTCCCATTTCTTCTTCGATTTCTAATCATGTACCATTAGGATCTTGTATTCTTTTTATTGCCAATTTACTTCTTCTACCTCTCACATCTGAATGGAAGAATTTTGTAATTATATCTCCATCATTAAACCAAACCATTCCTGCTTTCTATTTTCAGTATTCTTCTTCCAAGTGAAGGTATCTTGTTAATTTTTCTTGTGCCTGCTATAACATACTTCTATTCTACCTGGTTGGATTATTTTCAAACTGCAATTCCTTCACCTTAATAGTATCCTCAATTGTATCAATCTGTTGAAAATATATTGCCATAAGTATTTATGCTCCATTGTACCAAAGCCTTTTTCAGCCTCTTCAACTTATGATGAAATACATAGAATGGATTCCCACAAAAGTCTGCCTCCCAATGTTCTTTCACCACATCCATAAAATATTGATGTTTTGTACAGAAGTTAAGAAACTTAAAAGGTTTTTTGATTGGTATATCATTGCTATTACACTCCAAATGTAAATGAGCATGATCTGATCCATGTCTGATCAAATGAGACACTGTAGTAGATTGTATGATATCTAATAGTTGTTGATTCACCAGTATCCTATTCAACTTTTTGAATATACAATCTTCCTTAGTTCTCCCACTCTTCCAGGTGAATTTACCCCCTAAATACCCCACATCTATCAAACCACAAGTTTGAATACAACTTGTAAAGTCTAGAACTTCATTTGTTAAAAATGGTAGTCCACCCTGTTTCTACTCATCAGATATTATCACATTAAAATATCCCCCTACAATCCATTGTAAATTAAACTAATTAGTTGTATTTACCTTGGAGTCCCATAACTCTTTCCTCTCTCCTCTGTCACGTTTAGCATATACAACAGTAATCAACACATTCTGATTAACAACAGAGTGGATGAGTTGTAGAGTAACTTGTTGACTTGATTCTGATATAATTATTCCTTGACATTCATCTGTCCAAACGATCCAAATCTTTCTTGAATAGTGCACCTTGCAATTAGGATATCCTAGCTTTCTTCTATATTCATCTATTTTTGTAGGATCTTGAAATGGTTCCATTAAGCTAATGAATGAATAATGATGCCTCATATTTAGTTCAATTAACCTCTCACAAGATTGTTGATTATTAACTGACCTAATATTTCAAATTATAGCTTTGTCTATCATTGATGATTGTTGGCTTTGTTCTTTCCCCTACTTGTTGTTACTCTTACAGGTGGAACATTGTTAGTTTTGGCAGGCTTTTGTTTACTTGCTGCTTATTTCATATTTTGAAAACTTCTAGGAAATAGGTCTGCTTCCTTAGATATATAATCAATGTTCTGATTCAAATCCTCAACCTCTTGTGTTTCCTGAACTATTTGTGAATCTCTTATGACTTGTTCTGACTTTTGTACCATTGTATCCTCAACAATTAATTACTCATCACTATGATCTATGTCTGGTGGCCTAGTAACTTCCTCCTTCCTAATATCTGCACCCTCCAAAACTTTGTCAGTTATTGGAACACCAGTTATCCATTTTAATGTTTTCCCTGCTTGTTGATTCCACTTCTACACCTCCATTATCTATAACAATATCTTCTCCGCTAGCAGATTCCACTTCAACAATTCCAATATCATCTGTATTACTAATGTTATTTTCCTCTACTGTTTCATCTTCTTGATTTTGATCATTATCGCCTTGTTTTGCCTTATTACTCTGATTGTTAATCAGCTCTTCTTTCTCATTAAGTTGCTTTCCAAAACTAGCTTCAATCCATTATTTAGCAAATTCTTTCTCCACTTGTTTTACACCTTGTGATTCATTATGCTTGTCAGTATTCTTCCCTTCTTTATGTGTAATATTGTTGTTTTCAGAAACTGTGTCATGTGCCTCATCTGCTACCTCCTTAGAGCTACCAGTTTTGGTCAAGTCTACTACCTCTTCTTCAATATTTTGCAAAGCAGCATATTGATTTGTGTTGATGTGGTTGAATATCCTTTATTTGCCAATCATAGAGGTTCCAATAATCAAGTATTTTATACATTATATTACAATAAATATAATGCAAAAATAAATAAAAGAGAAGATTCAGGCGGGTGGACCTACCAAGCCCACCAGTTAAGTATTTTTACCCACAATTGGGCTTTCATGCACAGCTGCCAGTCTGGACTCGATGAAAATGAATTGGTTGGGCCTTTGTCCTAAATGGTTTAGTAATGCAGCGGCCCAAATGGCCCACATCCCATGCGTGTAGAGGATGAGAGAGGGAAAAAGAGAGTACTAGTTAGAACGCACGCATACTCATCTAATTTAAATACATACTATTTAAAATAATTTAACAAACAAAGAGCAAGCAAACAATATCCATAATCTAAAATGAAATCGCAAGGCTAAGCCCAATTATCTAACATATGCTACGTATAGACATGACAGGCGGCCAAAGCCCAAACCTCAAGTAATAGCAATATATTCACAGAAATGACAAGTGTGGGCATGGCCCAAGCCGGTATACAAGTAAAGATATAGCAAAGGCAAAAATAGACCAAGCCCAGAACTTACATCAAACAATCAAGAAAAAATATTTTATCAGTAGAAGAATTAGGTCGGACCCAATACACAGATTGGACAAAGCAGCTTAAATGATATACTTGGCTTGTATACCTAGTATACTCAATATACAACCTGTATGTCCTAGTGTATATCACACATATATCCCAAACTTAAGGCACAATAGAGGATGCTGGAAACAACTGAGATATACATGCAAGTATACAAGCAAAAATAGGTCCTTAATTCCTCCTTCTTAGCATTTTTTAAGATAGATACTGCAACATGATTACCAGTTGTAGTTAAAGGTTCAAACCAATATGTATGTAGAAACAAAAGAGCTAAATTATGAACACAAGATGATAGATACGTTCATGACATCTCCCATATTTAAAATTCACCCCATATGAACCATAATTAACACATAAAAGCAGCATGATCATAAAAGAACCATGCCCCATGTTTTGAATGAACTCATTCTTGACTTATACATATTTCAATTGTGCTCAGCTCTTTCACTAAAGACAATCACATTTATATATCCAAGATAGGTAAGAAGTAGCTAAACAGAACAGGTTGAGGGCATCTAACGTTGGTTAACATGGTCACTGTTTTAGGCTAGTACTTAGGAGGCAGACATGATATTTGGACAGGTCTTATCCTTCAAAATTCACATAACACAGAGAAAAACAGCTCACTCAACCACATGGTCACATTGAAAGAGCAGTAAGCTAATCTTAAGCTAGTTAACAACATACTTTCTATAATCAAACCTTAGAACAACACTAGTCACCTTGACAAGCCTATATATGCTACTATGATTATGTTCTTTTCATTCAGTTCATGATTCAACATATAACATTAGAACATACAATCATATAGTAGTTTTCAAATACTCTCTAGAGCCTAATCAAATTACAAAGAAACTGGTTCATGCATTGGTGTAGGATAGGAAGCATGTTATCAGATTCAAATTGATATGTTTCTCAGGTTGTTTATGAGTCATGATTGCTCAGTGTGTCACATACTACGTGAAGGAAATAAAAAATTTCAGAAAGGGAGCATGCTTAGCACTAAAACAACAAGAATGGACTGGGTTTTAAAACTCTTTCCTTAGTTTATAAGTGGACATACATGACTTAAGTTAGTTTCCATTTATTAGACAAGACACAGACCAAAGTGTTAGCAGGGCAACTTAGAACTTCAAGTTTTTACCTAAACAGATGTTGAACTGGGTGATTTAGGCTTTAGATTAGCAGTTTCGTCATAGGTGTACAAGTATATGCAGTAGACTCTTATCATGACACTATGACATAGTCTCATTATTTTTAGTCTATTAAAGGTCTAGTACTCATGCAAACTGAACTAAGTGCAGGCATACATGACCATGAATGATGTATGAAATTAAGATATGTAAACTGACTTAAAACAAGAATAAATAACAAGACAGGGTCATGGAAAATCATTCAGATGATCACTTAGTCTAAATATTAATAGGAAATCTTAAGATAGATATCTACCAGCCTACACAAGATAAAACATGCTATCATTTTCAGATTCAGACTGACAGATACATAGCTAAACCTCAACAGAAAGTACATAGATGCCAAGTGTGCAAGTACACATAATACAAGAATTGAGCTAAATAGTTCTAAAGGTCATTTTTTACTTAAAATAAGCCTAGATTACGACAAGTGGTGAGCATAAATTGACACTAGATGAGCAAAAATAGGCATTTTAAACCAAACCATTCAGATACCAAACCCAACCTCCCCAATAAGCACATAATAAAGTAAAAAACATAAATGACCAGATTTAACATATCTATCTCATTTTAGTCCTTTATCCTTATTGACACATAACATATTAAGCTAGAGCAAACTTAACTTCATTTGTTAACTAGACTGAGCTCAAACAAGATGTATATGGCTCAAAATTTAAACTACTTTTCTATCTCAAGAGGTTATATCAAAAACTACCATCCTAAGTCAGATTTTAATTGATGCTTGCCTGAAATAAAAATTAAATGATATTCTAGGTTTGAACCGTTCAACACAAGACTAGATAAGTCATTTTAGCTATCTTAATGCTTGTCTATTACTCCTAAGTTCATTTTAAGAGAAAATCTATGTCATACCAGACCTAAATGTCACTTAACTACAAAGTAAGCAAAAACAAACAAACACATTGTTTGTAAAAGATCCTTAAGCACACAACACAACTGATAACAGTCATTTTTACATACCTATATTAGTACTAGGCCTTTCTAAAGAAGTGATGACAATGTTTGGGTTAAACTTAATCATTATTCACTAAACAATTAATATATCCTACCAAATATCATGTTTTAGTCTATTTTTAAGCTTAAACTAGTTTAGATTAGTTAATGAACATAGTATCCACTAAACTAATTTAAAAATAGAATCATTATCACACTTATGATTTACTTCATGCTTTACTAGACTAAACTAAGCTACATAATCAAACATAATGATTATGAATTTTCTTAGCAAGTTCATCAACATACAAGCACACTATAAATCATTTAGTTTAACTAAAACTTAATTAAAACGACAAGAAACTTAAAAGAAAAGGAAAATACCTCTCTTAGTGGTAGCCTAGAGTCGAGATAGGGGCTTGTTCTTCCACTCCACACTCGATAAACAACTCGAACACAAAAGAAAAAAAGGTTTTAAAAACTGATGACTAATTTCAATACACCTCAGGTGGATGTTTGAACATGCATTGAACTTGAAAAAAGTAGAAGTTTTGTGGGTGAAAAAAATCACTTGGAAAACTGGTCAAAATTACTTTTTCAAAAGTGTAATACCTCGTATATCCCAACTTGTGTATGACTAAGTTGAGAATTTACTTGAATATGGAAGAATAGGATTATAGTTGGGTATGGTTAAAATAAATGAGATTCATAAGCGAATGAGACATCGGACAGAGGTAGACGACCTAGTAGCTTCACGTGTGCTTCACCTACGTGCCTCACCTACGTGCCTCACCTACTTGCATACACTTCCTACTTTCTTGATCTATTTTATTCCCGTCTTACTTACTAAACGAGGACGACACACGTGTTTAGAAGAAATTAGTAGTCTACTTGTTTAAGTAGGTGACAAGTAGGTGCATCACCTACTTAAAAGGGAAAGGGAAACTTTTTTTAAAATAAGCAAAGGCAAAAGGGAGGCTAAGGGACTCCTTAAGGGACTGGTCAACCCTCTCTCCTCTCTCACTTTATTCCAATGTTTTCTCTCCTTTCTCTCAACGAGTTTCCAGCCAACAACCATGGACGTCACCTTCATCCTCCATAGCTTTCAAGTAAAGTCATTCCTTCTTAAACTTAAGGTAAGTGATAACTTTCGCGGTTTTGGATAAATTCATCATAAACAACTATGTAAACTCACTTCTCTATGTTTGAACTTGAAGGACAACCCTAAGTTGTTCTCTCCCCAGAGCCGTCACCCCATCTTCTACCTTATATCATAAGTTCAAGTTTACACTTGAAGGAAAGGTCACTTCTTGAGGAATCAAAGTTAAGATAGTAAAAAGCTCCATCAATTAAGGTAAGAGTATTGCCCGTCTTTCGTTCCTCCTTGTGCTTGAGTTGGTTGAGGAATTTTATTCCTATTGTGTAGGAGAGTTTTGGGATATTTGTAACACCTCGTACTTTAAAGGGAAAGGTTGACCCGTAAGATGAGTATATAATGAAACCAAGATGGGAAGTGTAGAAAGTATTTTGAAACCTAATCAAGGTATAAGAAGATTCTTAGAACAAAGTAAAGTTGGAAGTTACGCTACAGACCGTATTTTTAAGTGGGCTCGCACAAGGCCTAACTTCAAGCGTGAATACGTCAAAATATATAAGGAATCTGAGCAAACTTAAAGGATGAAAGTTGTAACCCTTTGAAATACCTTTCCAATCATATAAATATCAGGTCAAATAGACTATGTACAAAAAGTTATACCTATTTTACCGAAGCTCGCACAACAAGCCCGATAGTGAGCGTGCTCTATAGCGAGCTGGGAGCTTGCTTTGGAGCTCGCCCGGCATGCTCCATAGCAATTTGAGAGCTTTCTTTGGAGCTCACCGAGTGAACCAGGGGGATTTCACCCCAGGCCAATAAATACGACTCTTAGACAATTTTATTCTATTTTTCTCATTTCTGACTTTGTTCTAAAGCCTTAACCAGTTGTTTTCTCCTCTACTTATCTTCCCACATCAAATTAAGATTGATATAACTATTTATAAGCATTTATAACATTACTTCATGATTAGTAACATGATTCTTCAACCAAAACATAGGATTTTCAAGGTAAATCCTTCCCAAGAGCTCAAAAGCTAGGGTTTTGATGTTCTTCATCAGAGAAGTAGTATAGTTTGTTATATTGGAGCGATTAAAGGTTTGTAAGGCTAACTCTCTATGTGCAAGAAAATTATTGTTTTTCTCCATGCCTCATTCAATCATGATTATTGTGAATTAGCATCAACAATAGAGTTATGCCCTAATTTCATGAACAATTTTAGAGTTCCTATACTTTAGATGATATAGCTTCATAGTTCACATGTTTTGGTTTCCATGAGTCTCAGTAGTTTGTCATGAAATGCATATGAACAGTTAATACTCAAATTTCTAGGAATACTCCATGTTTCAGTGTCTCATGATAGTAATGATTAGTATCCATGTTAGAACTATAGAATGAGGACTCTATTGTCACGACCCAATTTACCAACCCGTGATAGCACTAACTGCCAAGAGTCAGGAAGCTGACCATAACCATTTAACCCAAATCACTTAAGGAATTAAATGCGGAATAATAAAGAAAGTCAATTTAAGTTCTTCATAGGTTTCATAATATAGAAAATATGAAACAAGTACTACAAATCCCCAACATACATGTGTCACTAGTAGAAGAATGACTAAAAGAAGTACATGTCTGGAATGCAATTCGAATACATATAATGTCTGAATATAGAAAAGACATAATGAAAAGTAGATGACGAATCTAGTGCCATAGATCAAGCTAGTATCTCACCTTGAATTCTCCGGAACATCCTCTTCAACGATCGTTTCAGTCTCTGGCTCTGCTAGTGTTAGGAACACAATCTGCACACATAAAGTGTGCATCAAGTGTAGCATAACAACAGTCGGGATCAACCTAAGGATAATCCCCTAAATAGTTTAACACTGGTACCCACCCAAGTGCGTATCACAGTCACTAAGGTAGGACCCCATCATGTGCGATACCCTTCAATATTTATATATATTACATGCATCTAGCGGAGTCTAATAGAGAAAATTGTAGCCTACCTTATTGGCAAGCGGGTGCCACGAACTCACATCGACGTTGCCCTTTCGAAACACTACCGAACGGCCGTGGTATAGATATATATATATATATATATATATATATATATATATATATATATATAAGTTCTAAGTTAACACATATATCTAATATCAACATAAGGGTAAATTTGTAAAAGGTATCGAATATCCAGCCCCAAGCGACTCCGAACCCATAAGGGCAAAATCGAAACTTTAGTTTAGAAATTTGTTATTCACTGTCTATATAGTAAGAATCCCAAAAGTCTTTAAATTCCATCCACAAATCAATCCTCAATTTGATAATCTATTAGAAAACCCATTTTCATGAAAACCCAACCTTACATAACCAAACAAGTATTAAATTTTGAGATTTATACCCCATAACAATTGTTCCTTGGTTTACAACCTCTACCATCTAAGAATAAATCGTGAAAGTTCACACCTTGATTTCCAATTTCATAAAAAGTCTCATTTTGAAAACTTAGCAAACCTTAGGTACATATCTACCCATCCACAAGAATATAACTTAAAAGGAACATTAATCAACTAATTAATACAATGAAAAGGGTCTCGAATTTACCCAAGGAATTATGTTTGAATAACTCATTAAGATGCCTATAAAAAACTTCCTAGCTTCCAAAATTATGCTTGCCAAGTGTAGGGTTCAAAATGTGGAAGAATGTCCTAAAATAGGAATCTGCCTACAGTCGATCTTGCTTCTGCAGACCATCCTCCGCAGAAGTGACCTCATATCTATAGTAGGATATCAGTAGGAGCAGATTCATTTAATCCCAAGAGACTTCGCAGAAGCGAAAGGTTATTTGTATGTGCGATCGCACACCGGTGCATAACATCTACAGAAATGGACCTGACTCATCCCCTAAACTCATGCATTTGCGGACCGGCCTCTATAGAAGTGCCTCTGCATGTGCGTTGAAATTCCTGCATGGGATATTTCACCCAGTTTAAAATTCTAGGTCTAAGAAGATCCCGATACAAACTCCAAATTCTCCTTGTGTATAAACATTTACTCGCATCCTCCAAATTATCACGATGTGTTTTACCCATTAATCGTCCCCAAATTATCCCATCATGCACATATAGTAAAGCTGATGACTCAACCATATCTGATAGCCTCAGAAAGAAAAACAAAACACGACTACATCGTACCTTGACGTCACATACTTAACTATTTACAACGGAACTCCGAACCATAAAAGTTTGATCGAAAGTTAATTCTCTCCGCTTCAAACTTAGGAGGCTTCTATCCTTATCTAAAGTTAAATTTATCTTGGCTTCGAATAAGTATATCTAACTCATCTAAAGTTACATATTGTTTTATTTCTACTACATCAGCTATTTATTAATTTAAACCATTAAGAAATCTAGCCATAGTCACCTATTTATCTTCCATACAATTAGCTTGGATCATATCCATCTTTTGAATTGTTGGTTCATAGCTTGTAGAGTAAAGTCATTTCTTCCTCATATCTTGGCTTCTTGAAGAGCCCTCCTTTCATATTCTCTAGACATCTTTCTAAAAAAACAAAAAGTGTATCACTCAAACTTTGACTTTTTCCCTCAATTGTTCTCACTCACTCTTGTTTTTCCCCTCAAATAACATTTGAGAAAATATTTTGTGAATTTATAACTAAACCCCACTTGTATCAAGCCCTTAGTAGTAAAATAAGAAATTTCAGGGCACTAAATAAAGTGAAGAACCAATCCTAGAAAGAATTAGGATTTAGTTGAAACAAGACTCGAACAAAAAAAAACTCTTTAAAAAAACATGACCAACGGAGTAAGAAAAATTGATTATTTCTTATCCTTAAAATCTAGGATCCCCTCTTCTTGTTTCCTTTCTAAAATTTAGAAAACAAATATATGAAATAAAATTCTTGGAGAGTAAATAATATACTATTTTTTCTTTTTTTTTCGTTTTACTGTTCACTGCTACAGTACTTCTTTTTTATTTTTATTTTGCTCTTTTTATTCAACAAATCCTCAAGATTATCAAGAACAGAATCTTGATATAGCCGCTCTGATACGACTTGATAACAACGAGGTTAGAGAGATCCCAAATTTAGAACCAAAATATTAAAAGTGCAGAAGCACAAATAGAAAAGAATCTATAAACTAGAAAAATAAAGATATGGGAAATTCAAAGGAATAATCCAAGAATTTCCAAGAACGTAAGTTCTTAAGTCCTGACAAGATTCAAGTAACAACTGATAGATTTATAAGAAGAAAATCTAACTCCTTTACTTGATATAACGAATAAAATTTAATAGATTCAGATCTTGAATGCTTTGTGAGTAACTTAAGACAAACATTAGTATATAGAACTAATCGCCTTCGAATGATTACTAGAAAGAAATCAAAGAGATTAATGAAGAAGTTATTTTACTACCTTGAACTATAAACTAGCTAGGTTGAAAGATGAGTCTCTAAGTAATCTGCCCAAAGGTTCAAAACAACTCTCAAATATATTATATTCTTCAAAAAGTAAGTTACAATGAGGACAAGTGCCCCTTTATATAGTACTAAAGAAGGAACTGTTCAAGATAGAAATAAATGGGAATTATATTTCCTAGAAGCATAGAAGACTACCCACACTTGTACCCATGCAATTCAACATAGATTAAAACAATTCTAAATAGGAATGATACTCCCTAGGGGCATAGAAAGCTTCCCACACTTAGACCAATGCAAGTTAACATAGATTAAAACAATACTTAAATATAGATTCTAGAAACTATTTTAGAGCTGCTGGATTTTCTTATTTTTGGGGCTGATTTGGGCCTCATTCCATCTGATTTAGACTTTAATTTGTGCCTCATGTAAAGACATGTTCGCTCGTTTTGGGCTTTTTATTGTCTCCCGACCAAATTACCCTTGTCTCAACTCTTTAACCAATGTCGTGACTCACAAGGATGGATGACATGCGCCTCATGATAAATTCATCTTGTCTTCGGATAAATAAATCATAAGCCTCGTGAT
This sequence comes from Anisodus tanguticus, assembly GCA_034509755.1. Lineage (NCBI taxonomy): Eukaryota > Viridiplantae > Streptophyta > Magnoliopsida > Solanales > Solanaceae > Anisodus > Anisodus tanguticus. Next base: position 22,735,742 of record CM067560.1, on the reverse strand, counting down.
TTCATATTTTTTATATTTTCCCTAGTTTGCAACATAGTTATTTTTTCTATTTCTTATTCTTTATCCTTATTTTTTGTTCCAAGAAAGGTGGTGATAGTCTTTATCTTGTTTTCAGTAGCGTGTGGTGCTTTTTTATCGTGTAGATTGATTTCAAGTTGTGACTTAGGAACTTTATTGGTTCTTGATCATTCAAGAACACGTTTCTTGATTAAATTTCATTCTTATTCATACCCAGAAATCATAACTTATTTTCAGTCATTTCTCCCTCCATAATTACTTGTTTAAAGTGAGTAAATAGTCATTCTCATAGTTCATATCATCATCTTTCACCTCATTTTTGAATTGCTTAAATCCGAGACCTATAGCCTGAGATACGTTCATTTCTTGAAATCTACCCATCAAATCTCTTCAAGATAATGATCCTGGTTGATTGGTTCTTTGCTAACTCAAAGAATCACATCAATTTAGTATATATGACTATAAAACTAGAAAAACAACTTAAAAGAAATCAACAAGATCATTCTTGGGGGAGTAAGGCAAACACAAATTAAAAACGAATCCATGGCCAAAACAAGATGCGACTTCTAGACCTTAAGAAGACAAATGGAAAGCTAAAGAAGATTACAAAGAGGGAGGTAAAGCTTTTAATACTACGTCATCTAAACCTTCTAGTTCCATTCAATGTTATAAATGTCATGGAAGAGGGCATATGATGCATGAATGTCCAAATAGAAGAAATATTCTCATAAGATGAGATGGAGAATATGAGAATGAAAAAAGTGAGTAATAGGAAGAAAAGGGAGGTGCAAGTGAAGATGATGTAGAGTTGCCTAATAGTGTTTTTGTTGGGGTAGCTAGGAAGTCTTGAAGGAGAAAATGAGAGTGAGAAAGAGGAAGAAGAGGGAGGTGTAAGTGAAGATGATGTAGAACTTCCTTTTAATGATGGTTTGATTGTGGTAGTTAGGAGGATTATGGCTATTGATTTTGGGGTCGATATTGAAAAATAAAGGGAGAATATATTTCATACTAGGTGTGGGATAAATGGGAGAACTTATTCTATTATTATTAACACTGATAGTTGTGCTAATGTGATGAGTTCGCACTTGGTAGAGATGTTAGGGCTTGCATGCATAAAACACCCTAAGCCCTATAGACTTTAATGGTTGAATGATAGTGGTAAACTGAAAGTCAACAAACAATGCATGATCTCATTCAATGTTAGTAGGTAAGATGATGATACTCTTTGTGATGTGATTCCTATGCAAGCCTGTCATATCTTGCTTGGTCGTCCATGATAGTATGATAGGAACGCTTTTCACGATGGAAGAAAGAATAGATATTCACTTGAGCTTAATGGCAAGAAGTATATTATTGCACCTTTAAGCCCTTCTTAAGCGTTTAAAGATTAAAAGAGATTGAGGTTCTTAATGGGGAAACAAATGGGAGGGAAATAAGGTGAGCTTGAGGGAAAAGAAAAGAAAGAAGGCCAAGAGTTAGGGAAAAAAAATGGCCAAGAGAGAGGGGGGGGGGCAGCAACTTAAGCAAAGAGGTAAAAGGGGGTTTGAGTGGAAAAAAGGAAAGTTTTGGTGAGAGGACAGAGGTTAAGGAAAATAAAAAAGAGAGTTTCTATATAAAATCCAAAGGGTGTTTGAATGCAAGAAAAGTAGTGTGTCTTGTATATAAAATTCTGAGCTGCAAACTTCTTCTTTGCCAAGTAGTGTATCTTCTCTTTTGCAGGATTTTGATGATATCTTTCCTAAGGATATTCCTAAAGGTCTACCACCTTTGTTTGGAATTGAGCACCAAATTGACTTTATGCCTGGTGCACAGATTCCAAATAGGCCTACTTATACGAGTAATCCTAAAGAGACCAAGGAGTTATAACGGCAAGTTGATGAGTTACTAGAAAAGGGGTTTGTGTGAAAGAGCATGAGTCCTTTATTCATGTTCTATTAGTGCCCAAAAAGGATACATCTTGGAGGACGTGTATGGATTGTCGAGCTATCAACAAGATTACGGTAAAGTATCGTCATTCTATTCCTCATTTTGATGACATGTTGGATCAATTGCATGGGTCCAAAATCTTTTCTAAAATTGATCTAAAAAGTTGTTACCATAAGATTTGAATGAATCCTGGAGATGAATGGAAAACTGCTTTTAAGACCAAATATACATTGTATGAGTGGTTAGTGATGCATTTTGGCTTGACTAATGCACCCAGTACTGTCATGAGATTAATGAATAATGTTTTTAAGGATTTTCATGAAACATTTGTGATGGTTTATTTTGATGATATCTTTATCTTTTCTAAAAATCTAGATAAGCATGTAGAACACCTAAAATAAGTTTTTGAAGTTCTTAGAAAGCAGCAATTGTTTGCTAATCTCAATAAGTATGCCTTATCATGTAGTATTCTTGGGTGTTGTGGTCAGTTCTAAGGGAGTTGAAGTTGATGAGGAGAAAATCAAGGCAATCAAAGAGTGGCCTAAACCAAAGAGTGTAACTCAGGTTAGAAGTTTTCACAGACTTGCGAATTTTTATAGGAGATTAGTTAGAGATTTTAGCACTATTGTTGCTCCTTTAACTGAAGTTATTAAGAAATATAAGGTCTTCATAGGGGAAAATACTAAGATGATGCTTTTAACTTGTTGGAATAAATTATGTTCTGCTCCTCTTAACAATTACGTGATTTTTCTAAGTCCTTTGAGATTGAATGTGATGCCTCTGGAAAGGGAATATGTAATGTTTTGATGCAAGATTCCAAGCCCATCGCATACTTTAGCGAAAAAATGAGTGGAGATACACTGAACTACTCAACTTATGACAAAGAGCTATATGCATTGGTAAAGGCTTTAGCTACATGGCAACATTATATGTGGCCTAGAGAGTTTCTGGTTAAGACCGATCATGAATCCTTGATATATTTGAATAGCCAAGGTAAGATTAATCGTAGGCATGCAAAATGGATTGAATTCAATGAAACTTTCCCATATGTGATTGCTTATAAGAAAGGAAAAGAGAATGTCGTAGCTGATGCACTTTCAAGAAGGTATGTCTTTGTCTCTACTCTTACTTCTAGATTGATGGGTTTTGATCAAATCAAGGGACATTATGATAATTACTCTAATTTTAAAAAGGTTTTGCAGAATGTAAGTTGGGTCCTTGTAAGAGGTTTAATCTTCAAGATGGATTTCTTTTTAAGAAAAATAAGTTGTGTATCCCTAATTTCTCTTTGCGTTAATTGTTTGTTAGGGAAGAACATTGTGATGGATTCATGGAACATTTTAGAGTGCTCAAAACTTTGGATATACTTGCTAATCAATTTTTTTTGCCTGGCATGCGAAAGGATGTTGAGAAAGTGTGCTCTCAATGTCTTGAATGTAAACAAGACAAATAAAAAGTGTTACCACATGGTCTTTATACTCTTTTATATGTTCCTACTTCACCATGGATTGATAAGTAACAACTCGTCTAGTTATTTTTAGCTAAAGACCCTTATTTTCATATTTTACCCTTCTCGTGGCCTCTATGTGGGGTTTGTGATGTACGAGGATGGATGGCATGGATACCGAGGACCATTTATATGAGTTTCAGATGAAAAACTCAAAATTAAAACCTTAGAGTTGGATAGTTTGACTCAAGGTTGACTTTTGAGTAGATGTGTTTGTTTTCGGGTTCTGTCATTTCCGGTAGCTCCAGAGGGTCATTATGACTTAGTCAAGTCTTTGGTTTGCTTCCCAAGGCAATCGGATGTATTTTTTGGCCTTATTTATAATATTTGGATTTTTGGTTATTCTGGATGATTATTTAGAAAAGTACGTTTTAGCTCGGTTAAATGGGAAATCTGAGGGTACAAGAGAGTTCATTCACTATTTACCTTATGCGAGTATGTCTGGTTTGTGTTCGGGAGGTCTCGGGAGTGTTTTGGGTGTTTGGTGGAGATTTGGCCTAAATTTCCATCTATTGTTGTCCACCTCGATAACACTGTTGTCCTCTCCTGCGTGTCCACCTCGGTGGGAGGTTGGTTCACAGAGGCGGTGTATTGGTAATTGTTGAGTTTCTCTCTTGGCGTATGGGACTTTCGCAGGGGTGGGTGCGCCTTCTGCAGAATTTGGTGCATTATGGCACTGGGTGAGGTGTCCACTGACACCGCCTCAACGAGGATCATTTGTGCGGAAGCAGGTCCATTGGAGCTGGTCTACGGGAGCGGATCCGCACCAACAAAATCGATTCTACTGGGGTGGAATCACTGGATTAGGTGTCATATTTAATTCCCTAGGTCAGATTACTTTTCCCAAAAAAAAAACCTCGAACCTAGAGCTACCAGGAGAGAGTTTTCTAAAGATTAAGAGTGATTTCATCTTTGGGGTAAGAATTTCATCCTTTATGATTTGATTTTATATTTCTAAGTCCTTTAACGGTGATATAGTATGTTTATAAGTTGGGGAAGATGAGTTGTAAGTTTCTTATGAGATTAAGAGAGTTAAATCATGGATTAAAAGGGTGTTTATAGATTAGATTACTTTGATTAATATGAAATAGTGATGGAAATTATAGATAATCATGTTGTAGAGTTTAATTTGAGTATAGAAACCTATTTGATTTAGGGGTAAATTCTAGGGTTTCCAAATTGGGGCTTTTGCATATTGATTCAATTGAAGGACCAAATGAGTATAGTTTTCTAATTAACTTAAGGATATGACTACCTAGTATGTATAGATGGCTTTTAGATAATAAAGTTTGAGTCTTAGTGATGTGGGCCCGGGGTTGGTATTTAAAGTCTTGCTTTGTTAAGGTTTATGCCCTTGCTTGTTGTGTAAGCTTTATATTAACGAATAGTATATGCGTTAATAGACTTCGATTATCACAAGGTGCAATGAAAGGGAAAGGCTATCACTGAGAGTTTATTGTTCGGTACTCCTGTTTGGCCTAGATGTAGGCTACAGTTTACTTTCACAAGACTTTGATAAAAGTGCGTACCAAGTTATAAATATTGAGGGGTGTTAGGCGTGTTTTGGGGTCCTATTCAAATGGTTGTGATGAACGGTTGAGTGGGTACCGGTATTGAATTGTGATGATGGGTGATTTTGGGAATCAGCCTTAAGCTGATTCCGATTGCTGATTGATTAGGCTTGTCGCCATTATATGGGCTCGTCACCATACTTATTATCATTGTGCTTATTCATCACACATTCTTTGATATGATGTCCTGATTGTACTTGGATTATATGTTGAGGTATTTCTGAAAGCATGCGATATTCATAATTATACTTGTTGCATCTCATGACATTATGATTCTTGCCTTGCATTTTCATTTGCATTCATACACTCATGGTTTTGATGATATTGATATTGGACTGGTATGATATATGATGTGGGTCCAAGGGACCGGGAAGGTAAGAACACTTTTAAGATTATAGTAATATTGAGATGATGATGATACGTGGGGAACGGGTTGCATGCCTGCAATAATTATTATTCAGCCAAGAGCTGGGCTCCGATGGAAAATTCCGGATGGGTATATGGACTTTGCGGGTCCCCCGTGGGTGGAGTTTTATAATAACAACTTGAGTGCCTATATATGGGATGATAAAGGTACCCGGCATAAATATTGCATTCACATCATACATGTATCATTTCATTTATAATATATGCATAGACTTATTTCTGAATTGATTGTGGATGACTTGGCTAGATTTTTGGAAATAAAAGGATTGTACCTGCTATTTGATATTTGGATTACTATTATTGAAATCTTCTAGAATTAACGACTTAAGTGATTATGAAATCTTACTGGAATAAGGTGATATGTGAACTCTGTGAACTATTCTATGGACTATGTGACATTACATGAATTATTGCACTGTTAGTATAGGACTACTTTGTGTCAACATGATATTTATCTCTTTTTGCGTATCTTCCATCATTATCGGCCTATGCTGTCTACGGGTGTACATTGTGTACTCATGCTACACTTGCTGCATCTTTTCTTGATGCAGATACATATCCCACCACTAGTTCGAGAGCTAGAGGTTGAGTCCGAGCGGGTGATCTCTAGCATTTAGGGTGAGGATACTAATTTCAGCAAGCCCTTGATGTTCTACCTTATCTTGTCTTTTATTTCACTGGAGAGACATGTCATGCTATTTTACATTATGTATTTGGTTTTGGCCTACGTTGCCCATTTCAGACTTATACTTGGATGAGAAGTTCTCTTGTATCACAAACTAGATCCTTGGGGGTTTTGTATTGATGTTTCAGATTTCATTCGCATTTATATCATGCGACAAATTATATAGTATTTGTTATCTTTCTGCTTTTATTTATGTTACATCATGTGAAGGATTCAGGAGTAGTTCACCTATTGGTAGGAATTGTGTAGGTGCCACCAAGGGTCGTGACATGATATTTCTATGGATTTCATGTTAGGTTTTCCAAGAACTAAACATGTTAAGGATAGTATATTTGTGGTAGTAGATAGATTTTCAAAAATGGCTCGCTTTATTCCATGCTTGAAGACTAATGATGCAACACATGTGGCTGATTTATTTGTTAAAGACGTGGTTAAATTTCATGGTTTACCTAAAACTATTAGTAGTGATAGAGATGCTAAGTTTTTAAGTCACTTTTTGAGAGTTCTTTGGGGAAAGTTGGGAACTAAACTGCTACTTTCTACATCTTGTGACCATCAAACTGATGGGAAAACAGAAGTAGTTAATAGGACTTTAGGGAATATGTTGAAGGTTGTTTGAAAAGAAAAATTAAGTTATTGGGAAGAACATTTAGCCATAGTAGAATTTTCCTATAATAGTACTATCCATTATTCTACTAGTAAGTCACCTTTTGAAGTTGTTTATGGATTTAATCCCCTCACCTCCATTGATTTGTTGTCGTTGCCTACTAATGATATCGTTTATTGTGATGGTAGGAAGAAGGCTGAAAATGAAGAAGATTCACGAACAAACAAGGCTTACAATTGAGAGGAAGAATGAAGAAACTACCTTAAGCAGAAATAAGGGGCGAAATCCATATTTTGTTACCGGAGATCTGGTGTGGGTGTATTTCAGGAAGGTAAGGTTTCCTTTCAAAAGTAGATCCGAAATAGACCCAAGGGGAGATGGACCATTTGAAGTCCGTGAAAGGATTGGAGACAATGCTTATAAACTTGATCTTCCAAGTGAATATCAAGTTAGTGCTACCTTCAATGTTTATGATCTTTCCTTGTTTGATGAAATCTTGAATTCGAGTACGAATTCTCTTCAAGAATAGGGGAATGATAGCATCCATGGAATCTCCACATCACTAAAGGACATGGATGAAGCTTTGGAAGTTCCAAGAAGACCCATGATAAGATCTCAAACAAGGAAAATTGAAAACAAGCTCACTGAGCTGCAATTAGCAATTAAAAGTGTATTTTGATGGAAGAAGAGGTCCATCCCAATCTAGATATTTTTCTCAAGTCATACACCTATTTGGAGGCCCAAATTAAAGTATTAATCAGATGGAATGAGGCTCAAATCAGCCCAAAAAAGAAGAAAATCCAATAGCCCAAAAATAGTTTCTAGACTCTACATTTAAGTATGGTTTTAATATATGTTGACTTGTATTGGTCTACGTGTGGGCATCCTTCTATGTCCCTAGGGAATATCATTCCTATTTAGAATTGTTTTAATCTATGTTGACTTGCATGGGTACAAGTATGGGTAGTCTTCTATGCTTCTAGGGAATATAATTTCCATTTATTTCTATCTTGACCAAATCCTTATTGTATTAAATAAATGGGTGATTGTCCTTCATTGTAACTTACATATTTAAGAATATAATATATTTCAGACTTTTTTTGAACCTTTGGGCAGATTACTTTGAAATTTAATTTTTCAACCTAGCTAGTTCACAGTTCAAGGTAGTAAGATAACATTTTTGTTGATATCTTTGATTTCTTACTGGTATTCTTTCAAAGGAGATTATTTATACATGTTAATTGTTGTCTTAAGTTACTCACAAAATGGTCAATATCTGAATCTATTATTTTTGTAATGACCCGTCCGGTCATTTTTAGCTAAAGACCCTTATTTACCTATTTTACCTTCATGTGGTCTCTTTGTGGGGTTTTTGATACGTGAGGATGGGTGGCATGGATCCTGAGGTCCATTTATATGAGTTCGGATGAAAAACCCAAAACTAAAAGCTTAAAGTTGATTGGGTTGACTCAAAGTTGGCTTTTGGCTAGATGGGTTCGTTTCCAGGTTCGGTCACTTCTGGTAGCTCCAGAGGGTCATTTATGACTTACTCTAATTACTGGTTCGCTTCCCAAGGAAATCAGATGTGTTTTGTGGCTTTATTTGTAAGTTTGGATATTTGGTTTTTCCCTGACGGTTCTTTAGAAAAGTATGACTTAGCTTGATTGTTTGTAAATTCCGAGAGTACGAGCTAGTTCATAGAACTGTTTACCATAGAAGAACATGTTTGGTTTGTGTCCGGGGAGTTTCAGGAGTGTTTCGGGTGTTCGAAGGGATTTTGGGTTGTTTTCCCATTTCTGGTGTCTGGTGTTTGCCTCGGCGGCACCAGCTCTGGCTCCGGTGTGTCTTTCTCGGCTGGAGGTTAGCTCGCCAAATCGGGGGGGTTGGGAAAATATGGAGTTCCGCCTTGTCAGATGTAATGTCCGCGGGGCGAGTCAGCTCCTGTAGAGTCGGGTTCGCTATGGCACTAAGGTGAGGTGTCAAGTGACACCACCTAAGCAGGGGTTTTGTTCTCCGCAGTGGGTCTGCTCCAGTGGAGTCAATTCTCAAGGTAGAAACTTTGTATCAGGTGTCCAATAAAATCTCCTTGGTCAAATTTCTTTTCCTAATTTAGAATACCTCGAAACCAACGCTGTCAAAGAGCTTTCTTCAAGAGTTTTAGAGCAGTTTCACCTTTGGAGTAAGACATTCTTCCTTGTGGTTTGATTTTATATTTCTAAGTTTATTAATGGTGATATAGTGTGTTATTATGTTGGGGGAAAGTGATTTGCATGTCTTATGAGATTAAGAGAGCTAGGTTATAGATTTAATAGAGGTTTTATGGATTAGATTGTGTTAATATCATGAATTTGTGTTGGAATATGTTAGATTATCATGTTGTGATGCTTAATTTGATTATAGAAACCTATTTCAATTGTGGAAAAATTCTAGGGTTTCTAATTTAGGGCTTTTTGAATAGTGTTCAATTGAAGGGCCAAATGTGTATAGTTTTCAAATTAACTTAAGGATATAATTACATAGTATTCAATAATAGTTTCTGGGTATTAAAGTTTGAGTCTTGGTGAAGTGGGCCTCAGATCGGTATTTATGGTCTTGCTTTGTTAAGGGTTATGTCCTTATTGTTGTGTAAATTTTGCATTAACGAACAATATATGAGTAATTAAACTTCGACTATCACGAGGCGCAGAGGAAGGGCAAGACTGTCATCGAAGCTTGATCATGTAGCACTCATGTTCGACACAGAGGTAGGCTACAGTTTAGTTTTTCGAGACTTTGATAGAAGTGCATAATTAGTTATAAATATTGAAGGGTATTGGGTGTGTTTGGGGGTCTCACTTAAGAGATTGTGATGAACGTTTAAGTGGATACCGATGTTGAACTATGATGATGGGTGATTTGGGGAATCAGCCTTAAGTTGATTCTGACTGCTGCATTTCATGTCTATAGTTGTTTATGAAAGCATGTGATATTCATGTCTATACTTGTTGCATCGCATTATATCATGATGCTTGCCTTATATATGTCATTTGCATTCACACACTCATGGTTCTGATGATATTGATATTGGAGTGGTATGATTATGATGTGGGTCCAAGGGAATAGGAAAGGTAAGAACATTGTTGAGATTATGACAACCTGAGATGATGATGATGTGCGGGGATCGGTGTTGCACGCCTGCAACAGATATTATTGTGGCCAAGAGCTGGGCTCCGTGATCCGATGAGAAGTTCTAGAGCGGAGGGTACATGAGTTTCACGAGTCACCCATGGGTGTACGATCATAATATAAACTTGACGTACTGCATACGAGATGTCAGAGGTATTTGGCATGTGCATTTCATTCATATCATACTTCATTACATCATTGAATTTCTATGGTTGCATTTGATACCTGATTGTCTGTTGATGACGTGGTTAGATTTCGGATAAGAAAGGGTTGTACTTGCTAATAATAAATGGGTAAATTGAACTAATGGAATCCTATGGCATTGGATAACTTAAGGGATTGTGAAATCTTATTAAATAAGGCATTATGTGAACTCTATGAACTATGTGACTTTACTTATAGGACTTTTTGGTGTCAACTCAGTATTTATCTCTTTTTATGTATCTTCTATCGTTGTTAACCTATGATGTCTACGGGGTACATTGTATACTCATGCTACACTTGATGCATCTTTCCTTGATGCAGATACAGATCTGACAACTAGTATGAGGCCACGCCGGCCGGTTTTTCAACCAGATCCCCCTAAAAACCGTACGTGCGGGTCACGTGGTTGAGTTCGAGCAGCTGATCTTCAGAATTCAGGTAAGGATGCTACCTCCAGCATACCCTTGGATACTCCAACTCTATCACAATCTTTATTTTGCATTCAGACTATGTATTCAATTTTGGCACTTCGTTGCCCATTTCATACTTGTATCGTATTTTAGTTCTCTTATGTTTACAGACCAGATCTTTTGGGGGTTTGCTTGTTTTTTAGACTATTTCCGCATTAATATTATCAGACATATGTTGTAGTATCTTGTTATCTTCCGCTTTTATTTATATTATCATGTGAATGATTCGGGAGTGGTTCGCCTATCGTGGGATATATAGGTGCCACCACGATTCCTGAAAAGGAGTTGTGACTGTTTTTGATTCGTTATCTCAAGTAAAGGCATTAGATTTTCTTCTTATAAATCTATGTGTTGTTACTTGGATCTTGTCAAGACTTTAGAACTTACGTTCTTGGAAATTATAGGATTGTTCCTTCGAATTTCCCATAACTTTATTTTTCTAGTTTTTAGATTCTTTTCTGTTTTTGATTCCGCACTTCTAAGATTTTAGTTCTAAATTTGGGATATGCCTAACCTCGTTTTTATCACCCGAGGACATCAATTATATATATACGTATACTTGAGCCTGAGGCCACATATTATGCATGCTTATACTTGGTCCCGATGCCATAATTTATATATACTTATAATTGGGCCAGAGACCATAATTAATGAACTCATATAAACAGGTGACTCCCCATATTCAGTAAGGGGTGATTATGATTATGATCATGATCCTCATGTTTTAGTTCAGTTTGAATTTTAGTTCAACTTTCAGTATTCAGATATGTCATATGTTATGATTTGGGTTGCTTATTTCTGCGAGCACCCCACAACTATTTATTCTTTCAATTAGTTTTACATACGAGTATTGTTCCACAATACTTACGTCCCTTTTGTTGGGGGCACTGCATTTTATGATGTAGGTGTAGAGGCTCATGGCGATAAGACTACTCACTAGGACTTGCTCGTATCAGCTTGTTCGTGACCCCCATTTCATTTGGATAATTATCTTTACTTTTAGTCAGTGTTAGATCATTGAGGTATGTCGGTTGACTAGTTTCCTATTCACGTCAGAGGCTTCATAAACTAGACTAGCAGTTCATTGTCAGATATTGTTTTAGACATGGTGGCTACAAATTATGCTTCGAAACATTTTCAATATTTCTATTTAACTATAGTATTTAGATATTCCAGTATTTTAATTAATTACAAACTTATTCAGACTTCTATTAATCAAACATGTTTAAAATAATATTCCCCACAATTTAGTTTTCACGTTATGTTTAGTCAATCATGTGGTTTGTTAGGTTCCGTTTTAGGCACAGGGTGACGGTCTGCCCACGCCCTGGTTTGGGGAATTGGGAAACCCAAGGTAAGGTGTTACCTTTATCTCCATTTGTGAGCTCATTTGAGCATTTTAGATGTAGTTTTATAGGACTCATGAGACGATGATCGGAAGTCATGAGTCCAAGTTGTATTTGTTGTTTTAAGTTATTTTTTTTGTTGTTCTTATTGGTATGGAGATCAGGAGGCGTTTGGTAGATCATGATGATCTTGTGTGTTATAAAAGGAGGTCGGGTGTGAAGTGCACCATAAAATTATAGCCTCGAGAGCTCGTTGCTCTTTGATTGCTTATTATTGTTGTTGGTATAAATATAGCGTGTCATGGGGTTGTTGGTATAATTGTTATGTGTCATTGGAATGTTGATGATGTGATATTAGTCTGTCTTAAACATGTTAGGCATTTCGGAGGGACTGACTTGTCAAAAGTCATTCGGAGATTGAGCTAACGTATATAACTTCTCTCATCGCTACGGCACGACTTCTAGTTTATTGCTTCCTATATATAAGCTGTAAAGTATAAAGGTTGTGAAGGTATGCCAATTTCATATTATGGGTCTTACGAATCAAATATGAGTTATGTCATGTATTTAAATGTTGATACTCCATCCAGTTGTTTCACTTGTAGAATCAAACTTCATCGTAATTGGGTTATAGTATTTCACTTAAGATGAATCGTATTGAAATAGTTGTTCCAAGACTTGTACGAGGATAAGATTATTCTAGTGATATTGTGACATGTCATAAACTTTCTATTTGTGTAAAGGATCATTCTACTCGTATCGTCAAAAGTCTAAGGATTATGAAAGTATGTCAACTCCATGTTATCGGTTTCACGAGTCAAATAAGAGTCATATCTTCTTAGTACGAGTCGACACTCTATACATATGTTACACTCTTAGGACCGAGTTTCCAACATACTATTAGAGAAGTTATAGATCATTAGTTTAGATAAATGATATAAGTGGCTACCGATGTATTGTTAATGGGATATAGTTTCTACTTAAGCTAAATCACGTTGATAGTATCAAAATTAACGTCATTGGGTTATATAGGAATCTGAGAGCTAGAGTACAAGTTCAAAAAGTACCAAATGATGGTCATAGAACAGTAATTGTTTATGTCTTTATCGTACCCGTCTTCTTTGATATAAAGTCTGACATGCGTCTCTTTCCTCTTTGCATTCCAAGAATAATATGTTGTGAGTCACCTATTTGTATACAATTTTTCCATTCCTAAGTTGAGTTTCCAGATTACCAACATAGGGGGTTATAGTACGTTACATAAGATGCATTATACCAAAATCATTAGATGTTCGTTGATGGATTATAATTCCTAATTAAATTAAATCATATCAATAGATTATGGCTTACCATTATGGGGTTAGAGTATCCTACTTAAGATGAATTAATGGCTTCCAAAGTACCGTTAATAGATTGTAGGTTGATATTTAATATGAGGCATATTGATAGCTTATGAATTATTTTTAATGGATTATAAATGGTTAATTAAGAGGAATCAAGTTAATAGTTTCCCGATGGCTGTTAACCACTTAAGATGACTCATGATGATAGTTTATGGATTACCTTTATTGAGTATAGATCATAATGTAAGATGAGTTATGTGAATAACTTCAAATGTTCGTTGATTAGTTATGAGTTCCATTGGAGATGAATTATATAGATGGTTCCCAAAGTATCATTAATGGGTTATAAAGTGTTACTTAAGATGAATCTTACCAATAGTTTTCAGCTATGGGTTATAGGTGCCTACTTAAGAGGTATTATACTTATGGTGTATGGGTTACCATTAGTGGGTTGTAGTGCCTTACCTAAGGTGAATCATATTGGTAGCTTTCTGGTGATTGTTGACGAGCTACAGAACCCCATTTAGGTGAACCATATTGATAACTTATAGAATTACCGTCAATAGATTATAGTACTTCACTTAAGGTGAATCATATCGAGATAGCCATTCCAAGTCTCCCATGATAGTGGAAGCATTTGGGTGATATTGTGAAAACATCATAAGTCTTCTTCTCGTACAAAGTATTTTCCTACCCCTATTGTCATTGATAGTTCATATGTATTACATCTGGATAAGTCGAATCTTGTTACAAGTATTGCATTCTTATATCAAAGATACCTTCCAAAGCTAGCGCACTTCATCAGTTATCAAGTATGTATAAGTGGTTTAGCTTCTAGTGTTACTAAATTCATATGTCCCCAAAAGGTGAAGTCTAGTGCCTCGGGTATCGGCAGAATGATGATGGTCCTAAAATTGAGCTTACTACTCCGAAAAGAACTACTAAACAAGGTTGTTCAGACGTGTTGTTAAAAAGACATGACTATATGGTGAAAATGGTTGAATCTTGCAAGTATACTTTGATTGGTAAATTCTACAGTCCTATGCCTAAGATGGAGGTGATTAGGAAGAGTTTTATTGCTCAAACAGAACTAACATGTATTCCAAAAATCACTCACTATGATCATAGGCACGTTTATATTGATGTTGATAATGAGCATGATAGAGCTACTACTTCTGATAGTAAGAGGATGTATATCAATGTTGTCTTCATGAAGATCTTTGTTTAGACTCCTACTTTCACTCCAGATCAGGAGATCCCTATTTTTCCAGTTTGGGTTGTGCTTCCCCAATTTCCTTGGCACTATTACTATAAGGAATTTGTTACTCACTTGTTGGTTGATATAGGTCAAATGTTATCTTTGGATATGGATTTTTAACAGAAGACTAGAGGAAGTGTTGCTAAATCTAAGGTTCAAATGGATATTACTAAACCCATGATTCAAAGTGTTTTGGTTGGTTTTGATGTTGATGATGATCCTAATGGTGAAGGTATATGGAAATATATCCAGTATGACAATATTCCACTCTATCGTACTCACTACAAGCATCAGGGTCATACTCTATTTCCATGTACTATCAAGAAGAAAGATAATATTAGAAGACATGAAAAAAAGAAGGAAAAGGCCGCTAAGAGAACTAAGGAAACTATTGTTACTCCGCCTATTGAGGTTCTTACTATCTCCACAGCACCTCTACATAAAGAAAGTAAGTCAGGTATGGCTTCCATCTCTTCTACTTCTATTTAAAATTTTAATCCAGGTACAATGACAAAGCAGCAGACCTAAAAGAAACCCCGCCAACAAAACAAACAGAATAACAATGGTAAGTCAGGTAGTGCTAACTCTAAATAGGTGTATGTGTCTAAGAAACAAACTGATCCCTTCCCACATAGCTAATGCAGTTGATACTCCGACTCCCCATGTATCCCCTAAAGATATTGTAGCTTCTGAAGCTGTGGATAAGTTCACTCCATATATTGTTGATGTTGATCCCACTCCCAAAGTGGCACCTGTTATATCTCCCATTGTTGGTTTTTCTACTTGTCTGGTGGAAGGAGGTGAGGTTGATGGTCAAGAGGAGTTAAATGGAGGTTTGGATGTTTGTCAGGAAAATCCCATAGAGCCTACTAGTCACAAATCTACCAACCCTGTTACACCCAAAACAACCAAACCTTTTACTTTCTCAGCATTAGGCCAATCACAACATGGTAATGTTCATAATCTTGTTCTGACTCAAAGTAATGCTCAGAATATTAATCAGACTCATGGTAACAGTTCAGAGGCACCTAGAAAGATACATAATATCAGTCTTAAGAAAAGAAGGGCCTTCTAGAAGAAATAGGAATTATTGAATGCTCAGAAGTAAGCAGAGTCAGACAGTCAGGATATTCTTGATCAGTTGCCACTACAGTCTTACATGCCTAGTCAGAGTTCTCAGCCAAAGGTTCAGTGTTTTCATGCTATGCCACAATTAGAGCCTCTTGATCCTATTTTTTCAATTTTCAAGCTTAATACTTCTTATACTAAAGATTTTAATAAAGATGATTATAGACAAATCAACTCAAAAGATGAAGAAGTTTTTGAATCAGAGAATCAAGAAGAACACCCAAATGATGATGAAGAAACCACACTTTCTCTTACTCAGGCATTTAGTCCCTCTCATTGTGATACTTTATTGACAACAGAACAGGTGCAAGAGTTAGCAGATCAGCAGGTTTCTCTACCTAGACCAGGTATTGGCCCCCAGCTACCAAGACCAGACATAAGTTAAAATCACACCAACTTCATTAATAGTTCACTCATATGAAATGCAATGGGTATCACAACTTGACTTGCCTGCATTAGAGGATTTGTTTGGACAGACACACTTGGGTTGGTTAGCTTCAGACGGAGGAATAATAAGAGGATTAAAGAACCACCTTGATCACATATGGTGTATGGGTTATGTGATGGGGAGCAGACTATACTAGACAAGGGTCACACTCAAGTATCCTTTCATACATCTATATTTCTTCTTTAGGGTTATTTCTTGCTTGTGAGTCGAAGCTGCATTGAAGGATCTTATATAGGGCATAGGACTTTTCTTTTCTTTGTTTATTTACTTTGTATATATAGACGGGCACGACGATCGACATCCATCTGAGGTGTGTTGTCTGCAATAGGATGTTGCATGTCTATGAGGCGCAAGTGAGCACAGAGGGAATACATCAACATTCAACTTTGTCCATGGATATCACCATGTTGAGGCACGTATCCAGTGAGCGTAGTCAACTCCTGCCCTAATGTCGGCTCCTGATGACGATCCTCGGTGTATAACGGGCATCCATCTATCCGTAGTTCATACATAACCTCCATATTCTTAAGCATGATAGTGGCCTCACCAATGCAGAGATGAAAGGTGTGGGTCTCCGGTCGCCATTGCTTAACCATGGCCATAACAAGAGCCCGATCATGCTGTACCCGACCAGCAGCGACGCAACGGTAGATACTGCCTTGAATCAGTATATCTAAGACGTGGGGATGTGGGGGTCGAGCCGCTAAAAGCTCCCACGCATGTTCCACCCTACGGGGATGGAACAACGTCCCCATACCTATCTCGCCAGTCCATAATAGCTCGGACCTATGATTATCCTATAGATAAAGTACTGATGTATTGATGGGCCCCGGATGAAGATTGGGATCCATGGAGGTGTCGAATATGTATTAAAAATATTTAAATTATTCATTAGCATGTAATCCTTTATCGGGAATTTATATTAACTATCTAAATTTTTGAATTAGAATAATTATGTTGTTCAATCCTAAACTAAGGATTAACTATTTCTAATTAATAATTATTAATTAATCATTATACTAATTAACTAACTAATATAATATTAATGATATTTTTAATTAATAATTGATAATTAGTTAGATAACTAGCTAGCACATTAACACATAAAATTAGATTACTAATTAGCACATAAAATTAGATTAACATATAAAATTAGCACATAAAATTATATTAACACATAAAATTAGATAACTAATTAGCACAATATTAATTAACATGGATTAAACAATTTTACAAATAAATAAATTAACAATTAGATAATTAACTAATAAAGATATTATTAAGAGATTAGTATACTTTCTTATAATCAAAAAATTAATAAATCATTAACAAATAATTAACAATTAGGAGATTAATATATTTTTCTAATCAAATAATTAACAAACACTTTTAAAAAGTTTAAAATTTTTTTAAAACGGGGTTGGGCAGTGCACGGACAGCCTATTGCGCAAAAACCAAATTGCTTAAATTTTGTTTTTTTGAACATGAAACATTAATCATGCTTAGAATTATACTGTATTTAACAATATAATTAGAAAAATCATAGTAAAATACCTAGATTAAATGTTATTTTTGAATTTTGAAATCGAGTTCTATGACGCTTTATTCCGAAATCTAAGCTTTGAAACTTGTTCCTTGACTTGAATATACCGAGAATCTTGACTTTCGAACACAAATGACCCTTTTCGACCGTGGGATCTCGGTTTTGAACGTTAATGGCATTTTTCATTTTTAAAAAAGTTAAGTGGGGGACCATCAGAGAAGAAACCGATGGCCCTTTATGTGTTGCCCCTATTGCGCAGGAATTTACTACGCAAAAGGTATTTATGTCACGTTTTTTTGGGTTATTTTGGTTCAAAGCCTCACATTTTGGGTCATTTAAGTTCCGTACTCTAAGTTAGCATTGCAGCCACCTTTCATTTTCAACACCACATAGACGAATAACAAAAACATAAAGGGCCTAAAATACCGCAAAAATACCCTCCATCCACCTTTCGACCCTCAAATACCCCGGTGGTTAGCATTTGGGTTCTAAAATGCCCTTATTTTTAACAGGCACGTCTCATTAATGATGTGGCAGCCTCTCATTGGTTAAAAATATAATTAACTTGAATTAATTAATCACCCCTCATTTAATTCGATCCAACACATTAAACCCGACCCACCCAATTAAATCCCCACCCGCCTCAATTAAAATCTCCATTTATCTGTAGTAAAAAAAACCCCAATGAACCCAGTTCATTTCATCCGTATACGATGGTGCATCAATGTGATTTTTTCGGCCAAATTCCCTCGTCAGTGATTTGTTGCCATCGTCGGTCAAGATTTGAACTGTAGAACTGCTATGTACAAAAAAATATCAACATTTATAAATAAGAAAACTAAGCAACATAGCTAGTGTAAACAACTGTAGCAACTAGTTGAGTTCTTGAAATTATTATTTTTTAGCAATCTCCCAATGGTGTAAACAACAGCAACTGTCATAAGGCCTTTGATCATTTGAATGAACAACAACAACTGGCATAAGGGAAAAAAGACACAATTGAAACTGCATACAGACATTGCCACAACATTGTTTTCCATGCATGGCGGCCATGGATTTCTGAAAGTGTTCCAAGTTAAACACAATACAGATCTCTTGCTTTAACTTTTGTAGCCCTCTCTTTAGGAATATTCAATCTTCTACTAATAAAGCTCAAATAATACACACATTTACATGGAGAATTACACAAGCATCAGTGCAGTTCTACGGTTCAAATCTTGACCAACGACGGCAGAGAATCACAGACGAGGGGATTTGGCCAGAAAAATGCACTGATGCACCACCGTATACGGATGAAATGAATTGGGTTCGTTGGGATTTTTTAACTACAGATAAATGGAGATTTTAATTGGGGCGGGTGGGGATTTAATTGGGCGGAATGTGTTGGATTGGATTAAATTTGGGGTGATTAATTAATTTAAGTTAATTATATTTTTAACCAATGAGAGGCTGCCACGTCATTAATGAGATGGGTCTATTAAAAATAAGGGCATTTTAGAGCCTAAACGTTAACCATAGAGGGAACCCAGACTTTCGATCTCTTCACTATGGCGGGAGGTTTTTTTTCGTATCAGGAGTGTGTTGGGGAGCTCAGGGAAGATGGATTGGATCGAGAAGCGATGCTTATGCCTCTTCTTTATCGATAGGATTCCCATCATTATCAGTCTACGGCGAAAGAGACGAGGGCGAGGCACCGAACATGTGGGGTATTTGTAAGTTGAAAGGTGGATGGAACGAATTTTTGCACCAAATCTAATAGTTTAAGATATTTTAGGCCTTTTTTGTTAAATATATACTTCCAACTTTTCAACAGCAATAGTTAAGATGCATCTAGTCTTAGAACCTATCTATTCCCAATTTTGTGAAATACTCCATGATGTTGTCGATCATTTGTCACAACTGCATCTCCAAAGTTTATGGTTTGAAAGAATTTGAGCATCAAATGCAATAGGGAAAAAGTTAAAATATGTCATCGAACTATTCGAAATGACTCATTTATGTCACTCGTTAATAGTTAGGTCTATTTATGCTATCGCCATGACCGAAATGACTCATTCATGCCACTTTTCGTTAACAACTCAAATGACTGATTTTATAATACCAAGTTTGGACACATGACCTCCAATTAAAGATCCATATCATTAACTGTTCCCACCAAATAAAAACTCATCCCAAATTAATTTAACCCGACACATTCCCTTTTAACCCCAAATCCAAATCTTATTTCCCTCACGTATGTAATCAAAATCCAAATTCCTAACCCCCAACGTTATTTTTTTTAAAACAAACCCAAGAGTATCTCAAACTCGAATTTTTATTTTCAATATGCAGTCTAAACAAAAGTCAAGTTTGAGGAA
This sequence comes from Anisodus tanguticus, assembly GCA_034509755.1. NCBI lineage: Eukaryota > Viridiplantae > Streptophyta > Magnoliopsida > Solanales > Solanaceae > Anisodus > Anisodus tanguticus. Next base: position 22,715,740 of record CM067560.1, on the reverse strand, counting down.
AACAATGTGTAATGTAACAAATATCTGAAAGTAAATGTTTTCCATATCCATTCATTAAAAAACAATTATTTTCCTCCTCTTAAAAAACCCATTTGTGTGTATAAGAATACCTTCGGTTCTGAAACCAGACTTTGGTCTGTTTAGGTTCAATATTAGAGAGAATGGGACACTCCCTAATGAGTTGTTGCCTCCTCAAAGAAGGGCTTTTTTTCCCCTACTGTAAATGTAATGTGTCTCAAAGTTAGGCTTTTATAAGAAGTTGTACTTTTCAATAAGGACGTTTTCATGGGGCAAGTTCTAATGGATAAAAGCTTTAGTTTCCACAGATTCTTTGTGGTCAAACATAATGGGATGAGTTTTAATTTAGTGGGACAGGTAATTGACGTGGATCATTTTATTGGAGGTCATGTGTACAATATGGTATTATTTTTGTATTTTCTAGCATTTTAAAATCAGTCATTTGAGATGTTAATAATAAGTGTCATGGATGAGCTATTTCGGTAACAACGATGATAAAAATAAACTTAATTATTAACGAGTGGTACAAATAAGTCATTTCAGATAGTTGGATAACATATTTGAGCAATTTCTCAATGCAAAATCACAAGGCACGAGACCACACAGTACTAGAATATTATAAATTCCTTTGAAATACTGTCTTATAAAGTAATAATATTATTGTAATTCCTTTTGGACTCCTTATACAACCTATCTGATATCCCTAACATGTAGGACCACTAATGGCAATAATTGTGTGGATGCTATAAATCCACTAATTAGAGGGAAAAGGCAAGGCATCGGTTAAAATATATAAATTCTAATACAAAGATGAGCAAAACTAGAAGAAGAATGGATAAAGATGGTAAGGCAGCAGTAAAATGGAAGTTTTGGCAGTTGTAGCGCCTATGGAAGACATATGAGTGATTGATATTAAAGTAAGTGAATGGAAGAAAGATATAGATGAGAGCTTCAGTTTAGACGAGATGAAAAGAGTTGATCAGATAATCAATTGCAGATTGCCTTAGGATGATACTCTTATTTTTAGTTACCCAGCTGAAAGGGCAAAGCTGAGTCTGTATTGTTTACCCTAGCTTGTTGGCTTCAACCTAAAAGACAAGTTTGGAACTTGAAAGTAATTAACTATTTACTAAAACAAGATTTTCTTAATTAATTAGGCTTGACATTGGCCTAATACATACATACATACATACATACATCTTGTGTACTCTGAACTTGAGACAGGAAAAAAGAAAATGCATCTTACGTGCTCTTTGCTTTAAGCTACGCTTGCACATGAGTTGCTTTTTGTTTAAGTACTAGTGACAGGCAACTGAAGGCTAAAATGCTTAGTCTCTTCACTGCGGCTAAGCGAGAATGCTGCATCCACAACTTTACCCCCATAACTAGTAGTAACTTTGTATTCACCAAGGAATCCATAGAAGCTGTAAGAGCCATGCTCATCTGTTTGGCCCTTCACAACACCAGTGTCCCACTCCTTCAGAAGCTTGTCCACTACATCACCAGTTGGTAGGTTATTTAAATCCGGATCTGTAAGGCACATTCTATAACATTTGTTTCTCCTAATCGCACTCCACATCATTATCCCATCTACACCTGGATGTGAGAACCCCTCCCTTAATACTTGTTCCAAGTAAATAGCCTGTCAATAAAAGAAATTTAATTACTGGAATGAAAACTATATGAATATTTGTTCTCTTCAGTACGTTGTAGGAACATTGACTTTGAGGGAAGCAATGACTCACCTGCATTTCCTTGCTAAATGTATCACTGATATCAACTTCTGTGAGCCAAATGGGAAGCCCCAACGTTGCTAATTTATCCAGAGTAGCTCTTATTCGGGGTGGGTTGGGGGCTCCAAAATGACCCTCAAGCCCAATTCCATTCATTGACATGCCATCTTCTTTGAGTTCCCTCATCTTTGAGATATATTTATCAACGGTGGACGTAGAATCACAACTTTCCACCACATTGAATTCATTGAGGAACAAGGTTGCCAAAGGGTCTTGTTGGTGCACTGTCCTGTAAAACTCCAGTGTTGCATTTGGTCCCAGCCTCTGTTCATAGAAATCAAAGTGAAGTAGTTCATTGTTAACATCCCAATGAACGAATTCATCTTTGTATTTGGACATAAGACTCTGAATCCTGGAGTTTACAGCTGATTTCAGCTCTGAATCTGTAAGATTTTGAACCCAGCCTGGTGTATATTTAGGGTCCTCCCAGAAAATATTGTGACCTCTAACTGTAATCTGGTTTCTTCGGACAAATTCCAGCAACTGATCTGCTAGAGTATAGTTAAGTTGCCCGCGTTTGGGCTCTGTGGTGTACCACTTGATTTCATCTTCAAAAACTGCAGCATTGAATCGCTCAAGAAACCAGTTCTGAAACAAGAACAAAGCTCGGTTTCTGATACTGAAGGCATTATCAAATGTTTAGAATCGACAGAATGTCACGTATATTTTTATTGTCAGAGATGAATCCAAGATTTAAAAACAGTGGTTGGTGCATAGACATATTTTACAAAACAATTGAACTTGTGCCTATAAATGTTGCATCCATCTCTACTGCAATGTGATGGAATTTTTTAGACAAACCTGATAGGGGGTATTACCAATAAAGGTATACGCAATAGCAGATCCAAGGAGGAAATCTTTGGAGACTTGTTCTATTGTTAGTGATGCACCTTCAAGTCTAACTCCTTGTTTATTTGAGACGTGGATAGTAACAGCGCGCTTCCTTGCCTGAACCAAAGTTCTTATCACAATTCCTATTTTCAAACTTTCAATCAAATGAGATCAGAAAGCACTACTCAACATATTTACCATATTAATTTTTGTTTGCTGATTCAACAGCCATTGCTGCTCAGTGAAAGGCTGCAATGAAGCACTAGCAATCTCAATTTCTAAGTCTTCATGATCTGAATTCTGCAAGAGGAAAGAAATACTTGATATGATACTTCCAGTTCTTATTCATCAAAAGTAAAAGATTACTAATCTATGAGTCATGACAGATACTAATACATTATCAGCAAGGCAACAAACAGACACACCTTTAAATATATGGAAGATAAATTAAGTGTAGAAGCTACAAATCCACCCTTGAGGAAGGACCAACATCCACGCTTAGCATCTACGGTGCCTACACATAATTCTTCTGAATCTTTGTCACCTACGCTTGCTGTTATGACAGCAGAATCTGCATTTTTTATCTTAATCCAAGCTGTCAAAATAAAAATACGTTGATCTTATCAACTTTCTGCTCCGATAAACACCTCTGCATCAATCATTTTAAGATATTTGCAATAAAAACCATTTGATTAATACGCAGTACTTAGCTTGTACTCAACTGGAAAAAGAATAAATGGTGCCAGGGGTGATATCTTGCAGTTTGAAAATAGGTAAATGGACTCTCTTTCCATCCGCCCTCGTAAACTCCGGCAACTTATCCTTTAGAGTTCCCCCATCATAAAGTGGCTTCTCCGGGTATAGTTTGCACTACCACAACAAGTCATACATTAAGATCATAAAATGATAGTAGTAATACAAATTTTCAAATGCACTGGAGTGTAATATATACCCCAGTGCAATTGCTGGTTTTAGGATCCTATACATCTTTATGAGTTAATTCTTTAAATGGTCATTGAACTTATGTAATTTTTTAGTACAAAAGTTATTAAACAATTTGTTGTTACCAACTTATAGATAACCTCATTAAAAAAAACGGAAAGGGTCAAAAATGCCCTTAATGTATTGGAAACAGCTAAAACAATGCACTCCTTTCGCCTAATATATCAAAAATGCCCTTAAGGCATTAGATGTGGCTAAAAAATGTCCCTCCTTCCACCTATTGGATCAAAAATGTCCTTTAACGTATTAGTAATGACTAAAAAATATCTCCTTCCATCTATTGAATCATGTTTGCCCATAATGTTAAGTGATAAAATCATTTAATGAGTAGTGTTGAAGTAAATGACCACGTGACCACGAGACCTGTTCAATTTAACTTAGTTATATCGGTCAATTAAAATTCATTTGGCCTTATGACCACATGAAACTTATTCCAATTCAATAAAGCTCAGTGAAGCTAAATCGTACAATTTTTTATACTACAACCGTGAAATTTATACTACTAATGGACTTCTTAATCTTTAAATTACAAGATATAACAGTGTTTTATATCTCTAACTGGCACTAGATACGATCATCGTTCTAATATAACACCAGGGGCGATGACCAACGAATAGAAACCCCATGACAGGTAGAGTAAAGTGAAAAATAGTATTACTTATTACAGTAATTGTTGGTTGCAATGGTGCAGGAAACGGAAATAAGTAACTGTTAAGTATTACAACAAACTGAAATTACAATAAAGTTGAACAAGAAACTGGAATAGTTTTTGGTATGCTGAGTCGAGTGATAGCACTCTGTCTTTAAGACAAGATTGCCCCGTATGTATCATTTCTACGTCTTGGACAATTGTCTTCCAAGATAAAACAGCAACTGAACAATTGAGCAAAGAAAACTCAAATGCTACCTTGAAGAATTTTGAGTAATGAAATGATGCTAGAAGATAGTGGGAAGAATCTGATTCGTTTGTATGTTTATGTGTGTCTCAACAATTGTGCAAAGGCTCCTTTATATAGTTCAAGGAGAGGACTTACCAACTGCCCACATAATTGTTATTACTGGCCAAGTAATGACAATTATGGAGGTAGTAATTCACCAAAATAAATGGTGAATTGATGTGCAACGGATTGACATTTAGGGAGAGTAATTTAACCAAAATAAATTACTGAATTGAGTGCAAATGAAGGCTGGTTGACATTCCAGAAACCAACAGCAAAGTTTTCTGCCCAATCTTGACTAACTTGAAACTTCAGGGACCAAACTGTAAATATGAAATAATTCTGATCCAAAAAGATAATATCAGAAGAAGCACAGCCCGTGACCCGAGACCGGACGGCGGCGCGCGTGTGGGCTTATCCTCAAACCGAAGCACATCTAGGTCCTCCCTCCTTTAAACACATGGGACACCCCTTGGGGTCCCAAACCCCAAGCCAACTTTGAGAGTTATAAACTAAACAAATTTTTCTTCGCCCACCGATGAGGGAGAATTGTTCTAAATACCACACTTTTCCACGCTTCAAACACCTCACTTCGTGGACCAATATCTCTTTCATTTCTCAACGAAATTTGACGATCCTTGGCCCTACGGTCATCTACTTACTTAGTAGATTATGCACGTGTGAAGAACCGGATTCTCCAACATGCGGAACACTAGTGTTTAAGCCATTAAAGTTGGTTGGACGCAACTCCCGCCAAAGACAAATTTCCAATAGTAATAAAGTAATATTCTGTCGTGACATTTGTCTGCATTAATGGAAGATCAAATCAACTGCTATCTTTTCTCTAATTTCTGCCACTAACTAATGAGGTAAATTATTTGGTAATTCTAGTCTAAAAGAGGTCAGACATAAAAACAAAGCAACAGACCAACCACTTGCCAATCCAAACAGGCTAGACTTTCTAAACCTGATTAGAAAATTCCGTTGAACCCAAAAATCAACTTGTGGGGCAAAAATTTGATTCATTTCTTATACGTTACATTTTTTATCCAATAGGTGAAAGGAAGATATTTTGGATTTATTTCTACTACGTTAAAGGTATTTTTGTACCACGTTGTGGGCATTTTTGATCCAATAGGTTGAAGGATGGGATATTTTTGAGTCATTCTAATACGTTAAGATCATTTTTTATATAATAGGTGAAAGGAAGACATTTTTGATTCATTTCTACTATGTTAAAGACATTTTTGTATTACGTTAAGGGCATTTTTGATCCAATAGGTGAAAGTAGGACATTTTTGAGCTATTTCTAATACGTTAAGGTCATTTTTGACCCTCTTCTCCAAAGAAAATGACCATGGACAGAAAAACAGAGTTTTTAATCAAATATGTCCCTTATGTTTAGAGTTGGGTTTATATTTATTCCTTAAATATGCAGCGGAGCACATATCATCCTCTAAGTGAGAAGATATTTATGGTCTATCTAACGGAATTATCAAACTGAAGTGATAAACTAAAGGTGGTCTCCCTGATCCCATGTTTGCAGTTAAATCAATGTCCATCCTCTGCCATGTCAAGTACAAAATGGCAGAGGCTTCCCTCTACAATGCCAATGAATCCAATGAAATCGGCACTCTCTCTTCTCCAACCTCATTGTTTTTGTAAAGAATGGCTTGGGCCTAACTCAACCCCAAAAGCTAGCACTCTCTTCTCCAACCTCATTGTTTTTGTAAAGAATGGCTTGGGCCTAACTCAACCCCAAAAGCTAGCACTCTCTTCTCCAACCTCATTGTTTTTGTAAAGAATGGATTTTGGGCTTAACTTAACCCAAAAGCTAGCTTGTAGGGTGAGGATTGTCCAAGTACATGTAAGAAGTCAATGTTCTCATTCCATATCCGATGTGAGAACGCCCAGACCTTGTTAACGGGAGCGTGAATAATATAATTTGAGGTTCAACATCGGGGAACAAAGAATTAGAATGTGTCTGGCTCTGATATCATGCAAAAAAAAGATCTTGGGTCTAATTCAACCCAAAATATAGCTAGTAGGGGAGCATTGTCCAAGTTCATATAAATAGTCAATATTCTCATTCTATATCTGATGTGATGTGAGTCTCTTAACAGTTTTTCACACTATTATTAAGTTCAAACATCATCTTCAAACCATTACATTAAACGCGCGAAACTAAATTTCATGAATATGTATATATAACTATGCATAGCGTACATATATACATCAATACAAAAACAGTGATTAACACAAAGAGACAGAGGGAAGCTGGTGGCAGAGTTCGTTTAACTAGACTAGTTCACCTGTGCACTCACTGTAAACAGTAAAGAATATGGTTCTCTCTCTCTCTCTTACTTTCTCTCTCTGAAAAGGAAATACGTTTACATATAAGATTACACTTCATGTAGGAGTCCTCTTCATAGCTTCATATATATACACAAAGAATCGTATATAGATACATAGTTCGCCCAGTGTACAGGGGAAAATTCCGTTAGTATTTAGTTTCTGTCTATTATTCCGTCAGCTTGGACCATATCTTCTCAATTTAAATAAACTAGAGGATGATATATGCTCAGAGGCATATTTAAGGGATGAAAATAAACTTATCCCTAAACATAAAGGACTTTTGTTTAAAAACTCAGACCAAGAAAAAGCTATAGATGTAAATGGTGTTAATAAATACCATAGGGAAGAAGAATTGATGAGTATGTTGTTACCTCGGTGAAAGCTGAAGAATCATAGAGTGGCCCATCTGCATTAAAGTACAGAAGTCGCAACTGTTACTAGTCTTAAACAAGAACCCATTATACTACTGTTTATTCAAATAAAGAAATTAAAGCCAGAGAGATTAATTACCATAAGGTGAAACGAGGGAAGGCACAGAAACAGAGAGGACCCAATAAAAGAAAGAGAGGGAATAGATGGGATGACCCCTCATTCTGTTTAGATGAAAACAGCTAGGGTTGAGAATATATATATATATATATATATATTGAAGGAAATTAATCTCATAGTTTATTTGATTCCCAAGATTACAATTTATATAATGGTGTACAAGATCATTCTATGGCTAATATTAAGGAAGACTTATCTAATCATATCATAATTATCCTAATAATATGAATATTATCTAATCATATCCTAATTATATGTACAATTACATTGATGATTTGATATAATTATCTCAACAGTCCCCCGCAGTCTTAGCGGGAGGTTCTCGTATGCTGAGAATGTCCCTAAAATCATCAAACAATACTCGCGGAAGACCTTTTGTGAAAATATCTGCAATCTGATAACGAGACGGTACATGGAGAACACGGACTTGTCCACGTGCAACCTTTCACGGACAAACAAGATATCCATTTCTATGTGTTTTGTGCGTTGATGTTGGACAGGGTTACCTGATAAGTATATCGCACTCACATTATCACAATAAACCATGGTTGCTTTTTCAATCGGACAATGGAGTTCTAAAATAAGATTACGGAGCCAACATGATTCAGCGACCTCATTGGCTACCCCCTCGGTATTCTGCTTCAGCGCTTGACCGATACATTGTCGACTGTCGTTTCGACGGCCATGAAATGAGGTTGTCTCCCAAAAACACACAATAACCAGAGGTGGAACGTCGTGTGTCCGGGCAGCCACCCCAATCAACATCTATATAGGATGAGAGACTCGAAATGGAGGACTTATACAGATGCAATCCAAAATCAATAGTACCCTTAACATACCGCAGAATTCGCTTAAGATCCCTCATATGCTCTTCTTTCGGATCATGCATATGTAAACATACTTGTTGAACTGCATAGGAGATATCAGGTCTCGTGAAAGTAAGATACTGCAATGCTTCTGCTAAGCTGCGGTAATGTGTTGGGTCACAGTATGGAGAACCCATAGAGTTACTAAATTTTTCGATTGTATCAACCGAACCGACGTATGTGACGGTTTGCACGAGGACATGTCGGCTTTTTTCAATGATCTCCTCGGCATATTTATTTTGACAGGGAAACAGACCACATGCATATTGAGTTACAACAATGTCCAAGAAATAGTTTAAAGGGCCCAAATCCTTCATAGCAAATTCTGAAGCAAGGAAAGTCATAAATAGACTGGCGAAGTTCAGAAGATGATGTGAGAATAATGTCATCCACATAGAGAATAATATATGCCATGTCATTACCTTTCTTGTAAATGAACAAAGACTGGTTGGACTTACTGTGTGAGAGCCCCAATGTGGCTACGAACCCTGCAAACATGTTATACCATGCCCTGGGTGCTTATTTTAAACCATATAATGTTTTTTTCAATAAGCAGACATAATCTGGATGAGTCGGATCTCGGAAACCCAAAGACTGGTGCATGTAAACTGTTTCTTGTAGGTGACCATGTAGAAATGCGTTATTTACGTCCAACTGATGAATGGACCATGATTTTGACAATGACAGACTGAGAACAGTCTTGATAGTCGTTGGTTTAACCACTAGATTGAACGTCTCACAACAATCCACACCAACCTACTAAGACCTGCCATCACCAACAAGATGAGCTTTGTGCATCGCAAAAAAAAACATCAAAATTCTTTATATGATAGAAAATCCACATAGAACGTATTATGTTTACATTATGTGGACGAGACACCAACTCTCACGTCTTATTTTTAATAAGAGCATCAATTTCGTTTAACATGGTAGTTTTCCAATTCGGGTCGGTTAGAGCAACTTTCAGATTTTTAGGAATAGGTGATGGTTGGACTGAGGATGTTAAATTAAAATGATGCTTGGGTCGAAAAATTCCGTGCATTGCACGGGTTTCAATGGACCGAGGATGGGTTGAAACTTGGGACGGGGGCCGTAGAGTCTCGAAAACAGTATTGGGCCGAGAAGAATTAACTATTTGGGCTTGGTTTACTAGGCTCACTGGATGGGTTTGTGTAGTGTTGGAGGGCTCCTTTATTTGGCCCAAGATGGGTGGTAAGGCAGACTGGGATGATGTCACGGAAGAGAGAGCAGTGGGCTCTCTTAATTGAACTGGCCCAATCCGGGGATTTTGCTGGACCAAGGGAGTTTGTTGCCGTAAATGGACCAGTCCAGTCCAATCACTTATCTGGACCGACGGCAAGATGGGTGTAGTGGGCCCACTCATTTGGGTTTGTGGAGATTGGTTTTGTAAATGGTATCTCAATATTGGATTCATCCCGTCGTCCAAAAAATCATATAAATGTGGGGAATATGTGTGAAAGGTAGCAAATGGGAACGTATACTCATCGAACACAACGTGCCGGGAGATAATTATTTTCCCATTAGACATATGATAACACTTATAGCCCCTATGATTTTGTGGATATCCCAAAAATATACACGGAGTGGAATGGGCTTGAAGTTTATTTATTATTGTTGATGGAAATAATGGATAGCACAAACACCCGAAAACCCGCAAATGTGTGTAGGGTATAATATAATGGTATAGCATTTGGGTGGGTGATATGTTTGAGAGTAATTTGCTAGGAAGAATGTTTAGAAGATATGTGGCCATTTGAAGGGCATGATGCCAAAAAGATGGTGGCATGGACGAATGTGCAAGAAGTGTGCACATTAAATTGTTGATTGTGAAATTTTTCTTTCGGCTTTTCCATTTTGAGAAGAAGTATGTGGACATGAGATACGTATGACATACCATTTTTGTGACAAAAATCTTTAAATTGGTCATTTACAAAATCCCTCACATTATCACTTGAAAACATTTTATGGACTTCTCAAATTGGGTTTGGATAAAGACACTAAATTATTTTAAAATAGTGGGAACTTGTGATTTTTGTCCAATTGAAAATGTCCACAAAAATTAGTGAAATCATCCAAAATAAGCATATAGTACTTATGACCTGCCGAACTCAAAATCGGGGATGTCCACAAATCACTATGCAATATATCAAATGGCATAATAGTATTTGACGAAGATAAAGAAAAGGGGAATTTAACATGCTTCCCAAAAACACAAGACTGACAAACATGAGAGTCCAAACGTCGTTTACAATCAATCAATTTATATTTGCTAAGAGAATTGAACATCGGTACTCCCGGGTGTCCCAAACGGTTATGCCATAACATAGGAGAAAGAGCAACAAAAGACGATGGAGTGTTGACTTGGTTGTTGGTAGTAATGGTGATGGGATACAAATCCCTAGTGCTATTACACTTCATTATTGGCATCTTCGTCTGAAAATCCTTCACAGAAAATCCAAACGGATCAAAATTAATATAAACATTGCTGTCAGTAGTGAACCGACGCACATATATCAATTTTAATGAGTTTGGGTGTATGTATGACATTATTCAATTGTAAAGGTGAGTGGGGGGAGTTTTAGTTTGCCAATACCAGGAATTGGAATTTCCTGCCCACTGTCAACGACAATATTTTTATTAATGCTCATATTAAAATAAGACAAGAGATTACCTTGAGATGCCGTCATGTGTGAAGTTTCCCCGGTGTCCATGTACATGAGTCATCGGGAACATTAATACTTATGTTGTTCATGGCTTGCTCAATGTTCGTTGGAGCATAACTCGACGATGATGGTCCATGGACTGAAAAAGCTTGTTGTGGACGACTACCTATAACACCGGGTTGTCTGTTTGAAATATTGGGCCGAGCCCACTAATTTGTTGGGTATAGGCAGCCACAGCGGGATCTAACCCCACTGCCCGTTGCCTGAAAATTACTGTGGCTGCCAGTGGGTTTGACCCTGCTGCTGCCCGCGGCCTCTGCCTCCGCCGAAGGTGTTTCCGCCTTCCCGGTCCCGCCCTCTTCCAACATTATTTTTACCTTTGTTGTTATTGCGATTTGACCCCTTTTTGGTCCATTATTATTGCGATTTGAAGCCCCTCCCGAATCAGAATTTTGTGGGTTAAAATCATTTGTAGACACGTTGGTGGAAAGAAGGGCGGTGCCGACACTATTTTCTGCCGACGCCGCCTGTTTCACCTTTCGAGTTTCTTCAAGAATCAACCTCGAACGGGCCTCATAGAATGGTGGTAGGGGATTGCTTTGTTGAATGAACGTAGCCACACCATCAAATTGTTCATTCAATCCCGCAATCAATTGGAGAACTAACTTTTGATTTGTCACCGGTGCACCAACATTAGAAAGTTAATCGGCAATCATTTTCAACTCTTGGCAATATGTGGAGACGTTTGAAAAATCATCCAATTTTACATTGGTGAATTGATTTTCAAGATATACTGCCCTATAAAATTTATTTTCTTGAAAATTATTTTGTAAACGTTTCCAAGCCTGTTGAGCCGTAGAGTCCGGTTCCAAAATGGTGTGCAAAAGCTCATTGAAGATTGTGCCGTAAATCCATTGAAGGACTATAGTATCTAAACGAGTCCATAAATTTGGATCCACAACCGTGGTTTCTGATGAAGACTTAGAAGGAATAATATGGTCTATGACCTTGTATGCTCGGTAATGAATTTTAAACAACTCCGCCCAAAAAGAGTATTGCCCTTTTTACATCTCAAGGGTAATAGGAATAAAGTTTCTTGATGTTGTTCACGGCAAGAGCAGGATGAAATTTTCGTTTGTCGACCATTGTTGCCCAAGAAAATACAAGGGAAAAAATATGTAGAAAAGAAATTTTTGGTGTGTAGAATAAGGGAGATGAAGAACCCTAATTAGGGTTTTTGGATATGAGTGGTTTTAGTTTTTAGGCGGAAAGGAAGATGATTTCGGCTAGGGTTTTGCCAAAAAATATTTTCCGGTAGGGTTGAGGGTCGGCCGACGAGAATTAGGGCAAAAACTTGGGGAGTTATTTTGTGGCTCTTGATACCATGAAGAAAATTAATCTCATAGTTTATTTCATTTCCAAGATTATAATTTATATAATGGTGTACAAGATCATTCTATGGCTAATATTAAGAAAGCATTATCTAATCATATCTAATTATAGGTACAATTACATTAGTAATTTGATATGATTGAGACAATAAATTTCCCATGGAAAAAAAATACTAATCGAAGACAAAACAACGACTCTCGTCTTTGGAACAAATAAATTGGAAATCGACACCAATATGGTTACCTTTTCTAGTACCGGGCATATTGATGCCATTCTGGCATCATGCTTAGGAACTCAATGCATTGCTTTCTAGCATCTCAGTACACGTGATGGACAGAGAGAAAGGTCCATTGATTACCTACCGCAATTTGACACACACTATACTCCATTTTCACTAAAATACTATTGACACCCATTTTAGTTTGAAGAGTGATGCATTTAGCACAATGATGCGCATTTCCCAAGTGTTATTCCATGCGATGCTGTCTCGCACATAATTCTGGCAAATTTTGTTGTGTTTAACTTTCACATTCCACTTGTGAGAGCAACATGCCATGAATATATACTCTGACGTAAGGGGCCCGCTATGCAAAGTTCTTGTGACCACTTAGTGGAGATATCACGAAAATGTTTGTTTTTTTCTTGGAAAGAAATAAGTACGTAGAATGGTTTGTGACTGCTTAAGAAGCAATAAATGGGGAGTTCTACAGAGATATACAAAAATAAATTTATATTTATCGTTGTAACAACTCCGCAGGCCGTTTTAAGCTTTTGGACTATTTTTTCCTAAAATATCCTTTTCGTAGCTTTAAAATGACCTTCCTGACTTGCGTGGATGGGTGACGCGCGGTTCCCGAGGTAATCGGGTGAGTATTGGAAAAGAATTTGTAAAATTGGAAGTTCTTAAGTTAAAGAAATGAAAATGATTGAATAAAGTCAACATCAGAGGTTAACGAAGTCGAATCAAAATTTCATCGATTGCTTGAGGTTCGGAACGTGATTTATGACTTAGTCGAGTAGTTGGTACGAATCCTGAGGGGTTCAAGAGTGATTTGGACCTTTTGATGGAGAAACTAGTTAAGTTTATAAGTTAGAGTTGACCACGGTAAGCATCAGTTCAAGACGTTCCTGTATTGATATTTTGATTGTGCGAGTAGGTTTGTAGCATGTTTTATGATTGAAATGCATATTGGTTTCTCTCTGGGAAGTTCTGAATGAGTTTCGAGGGTTAAATCCGGATGTTATTTTGAGCTTCAGTTGATTATGGTGTTTTCTCACCTGCGTAAGAGGGGCGCGAATTTTAGTGGTTTTCCGCACATGTGGAGGTTTCACCGCATTGGCAGCGTCACAAGTGCAATGATTCTTCTGCATCTGCGAGGTTTGAGATATTAAGTAGATCCCACACCCACAATTAATTTTTGCAGGTGCGACATCGCAGGGATTTTCGAAGGTACGACATTGCTAGACATATTCACCCATTCGTTCCCCAATTCGATTTCATAGTTCATAAGTCAATTTTGAGAATATTAGAGCTTGATTTAGGATGATTTCAAAGGTAATTTGCGCGATTTGGCTCAGGGGTAAGATTCTAACCCTTGTTTTGATGTCTTCTCTTGATTCCATCCATTAATTAGTGTTATAGTTCATGATTTGGTTGGTACAATTCGGCGTTTTAGTCCTAAAGTAGAGAATTTCGAGGTCGATTCGTAGATGGTTTTACCTCATTTTCTGAATTTACTAATTAAGCTATGGATAAATCAATTTTATAATAAAATTTCAATTTTGCCTTTGAGGGCTCGGGTTTGACTTTTGCGTTGACTTTTTGGGCCCGGGTTGTACCTAGAGTAATATGGTATCTACGGACTCGTTTACTTATGAACAATGTGTATTTGATAGGCTGGGAGCGTTCCGAGGCACTTCAGAAGGGAAAGACGCTTTCGTGATTCGTTTGCTCCGCTTTGAGGTATGATCAGACTTTCTAGACTTCGCTTGAGGAACGTTTCGATAAGTAAAGATAAAAAATGATAACAATAAGGGGTAAGAAAGAAAGAGGGGGTCTTTAGTCATTGGGCAATATGCTTTTTGAAAACTATTTCAGTATTTTAAAGTATGAGAATTATTTTCAGTTCTTTGAAGATGCATGAATTATATTCCGCACAATTTATGTTTTATGATATGTGCATGTGGTCCGCTCGATAAAGTTCATACACCGGATGTTGACCCGCTCAGGCCCAGGTTTGGGGCGTGACAACTATTCTATCTTTCATGAAACTGTTTTAATAGTTAAGTGGACTACTCCTAAGGCTGAATTCCTTAAATTGAATACTGATGAATGATCAAAAGAAAATCCGGAGTCAAGTGACGCTAGTGGGATTATTAGAAATAATCAAGGTCATATATGATTACTGCTTTTGCAATGCCTTTGGGTGATATATCTAATAACATGGCTGAAGCTCTTGTTGGAAATTTGTCTTTGGCGGGAAGGTGCGTCCACCCATGTTTAATGAATTAAATACTAGTGTTCCGCATGTTGGAGGCTTTGTCTCTTCACACATGCATAATCTACTAAGTGAGTAGATGACCGTAGGGTCAAGAATCGTCAAATTTCGTTGAGAAAATGAAAGAGATATTGGTCCACGAAATAAGGTGTTTGAGGCATAGAAATATGGTATGGGACAAATCTACCACATCGGTGGGAAAAGAAAGAATTGCTCTCTTTATAAGTCTCTAAAGTGGTAAAGGGTTTAAAACCCCAAGGGGTATCCCATGTGTTTAAAGGAGGGAGGATCTAGATGTGCTTGGGCTCAAGGCTAAGCCCACACGAAAGCCCACGCCGCCCGCCCGTCCCATCCGGTCCGGGCTCGGGTCACGGGTCGTGGGTCGTGGGCTGTGGGGACTATCTGATATTATCTTTTTTGACCCCAAACTGCTTAATATTTACAGTTTTGTCCCTAAAGTTTCTGGAAAGTTGAATTTGAAACGACGGAAGGCAGAAACTTTCTGCCTATCGTTGGAACTGTTTTTTGGGGCATTAATCAGCCATTACTTGGATGATTAACTCCTCCATAATCAGCCCTTCTTCAATGGCCATGAACAGTCCATAAACCTGCCATTAATCTGCCTCCCTAATGGCCATTAACAACCCTCATTAATGGCTATTAACAGCCTTATTTGTGGTTGTTGGGCAGCCTCCTCCATGCTATATATTGATGCCTCTTTTGGCTCAATAACGTGACAGAAAATTAGCACAAACAGTGACGAAAAAAATAGCAAAACAGTGAGGAAAAACACACATATACACAAGATATACACTACAGAGACACACTATATACACAGAGATAAAACAGAAGAGAAAGTCAGTCCAAACGTTGGACGAAAACAGAAACTCTTCCTTCCTTTTCCATATCTTCAGCAAGTCGATTCATATTTGTTTTCTTTGTCAGACTCAACCTATTTGCTTTGTAGTGTTGAGATTAAAGTGTTGTTTTATCTTGGGAGACTATTGCCCGCTAACGTAAAAGCATATATACAGGGCAATCTTGTCTTAAGGACAGAGTGCAATCACTCGACTCAACACACAACGTTGTAACCATCCAGATTTAGTTGTTTCTTGATTTCAGGTTATCAAGATTCAAGACACAACAAGCTTGCGGCAGTTTTGAAGATTGGCCATTTATTTATCCTTTTGAACACTTGTAATATTTATTTACTTCCCGTACTGCTTTACTACAATAGCAACCAACAACTTAAGACAAGATTGTATTGTAAGAGTATTAGTGTTCGAAAGATGTCGGTCAAAAGTTGTGTGACCAAATCTGGATATGGCTGTGATTTTCTGCTTGAAGACAGTGATGATGATATTGTTGAAGTTCAACATGTTCATGGTGTCACCGCTCCTGAGAGTGGTGGAAACAAGCGCTCACGAGAGGCTGAGGATGTCAACTGGGACAAGAGGAAAAGGCTGAAGATGTGGTTCTATCCTGCAGCAGAAGGCCTATATCTGTCCGAGACAAAGGATCCGAATTAAGGTAAGGAGGAAATGGACACTCAGTCCGATGAAGTGACTGAAGTGGGCCAGAATCCGAAATTGGGATAAGTTATTTTCTTCTTTGTCAAGAATAAAGATTAAATGATGTCTGATTAAAAATGGCTTAAAGTAAGGAGGAATATGAAAATGTTTTCCGAAATAATTTATATTCCTTACGCTTTAAAATCAGAAGTTTAATCTATTCTTCTTTCCCGTTTAAAGATTGGACTTTGTAAACGACTTAAAAAGATCCGTTCTTTTAAGTGTAGTGATTAAAAGTGTGTAAAGTATGTTCGCACATACGATGGAGAAAGATCCACTAACTGTGCGAAAACTCTTACCACTCTTAAGTAAGCGCCAAGAATTGTCGGGCACCAATCATAACGGAAGAAGTCTAAAAGCTAAAGACGTTGAGCCTGTCACACTATTTGGCCAGAAGATCCTTCATAGGATGATATTGGACACTTAGTCATACAAAGCCTCCGGGCGACTAGAGTGGGCCAAAATTCCTTTGATATGATAATATTAGACACTCAGTCATACAAAGCCTCCTGGCGACTGGAGTGGGCCAAAATTCCTTTGATATGATGATATTGGACACTCAGTCATATAAAGCCTCCGGGCGACTGGAGTGGGGCCAGAATTCATTTCATAGGAAAAGTAATGGACACCTAGTGTGGTGGGCCGAGTTTCCGGTGTCTTAAATGATCCGAAGGCCTAAAGAAAGGCAGAAAAGAAATTAGACGCTCAGTCTGCCAAAGCAACTGGAGTAGGCCAGAGTATCCAGATCAAATATGATCCGATTACAACCTAACCACGGGCAAGAGGTTGTTCATGTGAAGCAACGCCACCTCTAAAGTAGAAGGGGTTAGAGAGGTTGTCCTCAATAGGACTTCAAGGAATGGGATCACTCCAAAAGGAGGTGATACATGTCCCAAACTTGGTTTAAGGGACGATGTTGGTCAAGCTGGTTTGAGACATGTCCGACATGTCCAACATGTCTGTAATAACTAAGAATGGTACAGTATGTCTGTTGCCATATGAATGATATATTTGTAATCCGTGCATCTATGCCATCATATATTAAGACACGTTAAATCGAAAATCATTCAAAAGCTAACGAAGTTGAGATTGTTGCCTTTTGTCGACGTAAACCCTCAAAATAAATGTGAGGTTGGCGAAGAGGCAAAATCACCTTTTCAACTTCTGTCAAAGGAATAGCGAAAGAAGCACCGCTCCTCTAGAACTCAATCACACCTACTTGGGTGATTTGAAGTTTATACAAAATAGAGGGGAGAGACAAGTACTTTGTGACCTTTATTGATGATGGTACAACGTATTATATCCTTTGTTTGTTAAAAAGCAAAGATGAAGTTGTTGAAGCGGATAAGCGCTACAAAGCAGAAGTTGAAAATCAACTAAGCCTACGGATTGAGAATTCGTAGTGATAGGGAGGAGAATGTGAAGCATCGTTCATCAAATGACTGCTCATTACTCACCTCAGTCTAACGGTGTTAGCCAAGCGCAAAGCTGTACGCCCAAATTATGTGGGGCAAGGCGATCTTTACCGCTAAAGCGATTCTCAATAGAACTCCGCATAAGGATAAGGGTAACCCTCTGTGTGAGACATGGAAATGATCTCACATACAAATGTTGTGATGTGGGGTGGTTTCGTACCTAAGACTGTAAATTGCATATCCACTGGAAATGCAAATAACAGTAGTTCTTATCGCATCTTGGCGTCAAAGAATGCTGAATTCTTTGAATATAACTTTCCTTGAAAAGGAAAAATAAGTAATTGCTCGAGGTTAACAAGAACCCGCGAGGGCCTGACTGTCCGGAACTAGACGTTTTGT
This sequence comes from Anisodus tanguticus, assembly GCA_034509755.1. Lineage (NCBI taxonomy): Eukaryota > Viridiplantae > Streptophyta > Magnoliopsida > Solanales > Solanaceae > Anisodus > Anisodus tanguticus. The sequence continues at coordinate 22,697,429 of CM067560.1, read as the reverse complement.
ATCTACAGGACTCGAAAGTTGCTGGCTATCCGGAACTTAATATTCCAGATCTGCAGAACTCAGGGATTCTAGATGTCGAACCGAGACGGAGTAAAGAAGGGGACAAAGACTTGTTCCAGTCCTTCTAGCTTGTATGGTTGAGAATGAACCATGGACAATTGACAAATAATTGTCATCTCCAGAAGCGCTGCTTTGGAAAGAAGCTAAAGAGAGAAATAAATTCCATCATATAGAACCATACTTGTGTAATGGTTGATCTTCCTCCGGGAAAAGAACCTTTGGGTTGTAAAATGTGCTCCCCTGTGAGTAGCTTCACATCCAGGGCCATTGCAGTCTTGCGTGGCATGGATGTTGAAACAGCCTTCCCAACCGGAGAGTTAGAAGAAGAGGATCAGAGTTGGTTTGCCGAACTGTTGGGCTTCTTCCTGAACTTTCATTTTGGTCCCTGAAATGTTTACATTTTGGTCCTGAAATGTTTACATTTTGGTCCTGAAAGTTTCAGATAAAACAGAAACAATGAATCTGACCACAGAAATATTGACTCTGAAGTTAGAAAGCCAACAGTTGGAAAACCAACAGTCTGAGAATGGAAGTCATATTGAAACAAAGTCTCGATATGAAAGATATGGGTATCACATATGACATCTTAGGAATTGGATTTCTAAGACATCTAACGGACTGGTCGATAATTGATAGTCTCGTTGAAGCCACCAATGGATATGAATCATAGAACTGATTGGAATCATGGTGCACCCATAGACAAGGAGCGATATGCACAGGTCACGTGTAGTTTAATGTATTGTACACACTACAACCGACCTGGTATCGGCCAACAAAGCAGATCAGTTGAACTAAGGTTCACTGATGATTTTAATACATGATCAGTAGAAGGCGTTAAGTCAGATATGACGATATCTGAATTATTCGCTTATCTACAGATTATAGTATTCTGGATGTCCAGCGGTTCTAGGAGAACACGGTGATGCAAACTGGACATCAGATCTGAAGAACACCAAAGCCACAAGTAAATGTGTATGGTGGGTCTTGGAAAATCCTCTAAGAAAACCTGCATCGGCCGATTCATGATGGAATCGGAGTTTATCGCTTTATACAAAGCATGAAAGAAGTTGAGTAACTTCACGACTCCTTAGAGGACGTCCCTTATTGGGAGAAACCCGTGCCTTCAGCAGTTATACATTGTGCCTAGCCGGTCGGCTTCATGAAGGACACGGATGACGGCGTCTGGACATATCTGTCAGGATCTGTCGAAGACATAAGACCGTATGGAAGTTGATCATCACGGGGGTCACTTCCTTGTTTACTAACTAAGGGACTATCCGAAGATCAAATGTTCTGCCTGTCTAGGGGAATGGGCTTAAAACCCAAACAATACGAACCATTGCGGTGGTAACCCAACCATACTGATTGGAGATCCCAAGAATTTGGTTAAATGGGAAAACTAAGCTGCAAAAGGTTCAGTTGAGCGCTTCGGTGGAAGCAAGAAGCACTTCGGATGATGATTTCTGTATGGAAACATGAATCCAAAGATGTTCCTGCGATAGACATTAAAGTGCTACCTGCATGGTGGGTAAAGGTTAAGCTTCCAAGCCTTTAAACGATCCTCAAACAGTTGAGGTTAAGGTTGGGGAAACTTTTAATGATTCATAACACTTATGAAGTGGGGTATAGCAGGATACCTTGTAGGAGATCACCTATTTAAGTGCGAGGAAGGCCGCCTCAAATGAACGCACTTAAGAATCCAAGTGTGTCCACGGCCACAACGGACAAAAACGTAAGAATGAAAACGAATAAGAAGAGTTATTGTGTTGATATCATTGTCTTGGCTTACACTAAACACTGACGGTTCAAGACATCACGTTCACCGCGCAGTAAGTAAGTCCGATGGTATTCAACTAGGGAAGGTTCAAAGCGGAAGCTACCTCTCCTGATGCAATATCTTTTCGCTGAAAGATTGCTAAAAGTAGGCACCTTGTGAGTGCGCCAAAATCTCTCTTTCATAGAGGGGATTGTTGGAAATTTGCCTTTGGCGGGGAGGTGCGTCCACCCATGTTTAATAAATTAAACACTAGTGTTTCGCATGTTGGAGGCTTGTCTCTTCACACATGCATAATCTACTAAGTGAGTAGATGACCGTAGGGCCAAGAATCGTCAAATTCCGTTGAGAAATGAAAGAGATATTGGTCTATGAATTAAGGTGTTTGAGGCATGGAAATATGGTGTGGAACAAATCTACCACATCGGTGGGAAAAGAAAGAATTGCTCTCTTTATAAGTCTCTAAAGTGGTAAAGGGTTTGGAACCCCAAGGGGTATCCCATGTGTTTAAAGGAGGGAGGACCTAGATGTGGACCTAGATGTGCTTGGGTTCAAGGCTAAGCCCACACGCGCGCCGCCGCCACCCGCCCTTCCCGTCCAGTCCGAATTCGGGTCACGGGTCACGGGTCACGGGTCGTGGGTCGTGGGTCGTGGGCTGTGGGCTGTGGGGACTTTCTGATATTATCTTTTTGGACCCCAAACTGCTTAATATTTACAGTTTGGTCCCTAAAGTTTCTGAAAAGTTGAATTTGGAACGACGGAAGGCAGAAACTTTCTGCCTACCGTTGGAACTGTTTTTTGGGGCATTAATCAGCCATTACTTTGCTGATTAACTCCTCCATAATCAGCCCTTCTTCAATGGCCATGAAAAGTCCATAAACCTACCATTAATCTGCCTCCCTAATGGCCATTAACAGCCCTCACTAATGTCTATTAATAGCCTTGTTTGTGGCTGTTGGGCAGCCTCCTCCATGCTATATATTGATGCCTCCTTTGGCTCAATAACATGACAGAAAATTAGCACAAACAGTGACGAAAAAGATAGCAAAACAGTGAGGAAAAACACGCATATACACAAGATATACACTACAGAGACACACTATATACACAGAGACAAAACATAAGAGAAAGTCAGTCCAAACGTTGGACGAAAACAGAAACTCTTCCTTCCTTTTCCATATCTTCAGCAAGTCGATTCATATTTGTTTTCTTCGTCAGACTCAACCTATTTGCTTTGTAGTGTTGAGATTAAAGTGTTGTTTTATCTTGGGAGACTATTGCCCGCTAACGTAAAAGCATATATACGGGGCAATCTTGTCTTAAGGACAGAGTGCAATCACTTGACTCAACACACAACGTTGTACCATTCAGATTTAGTTGTTTCTTGATTTCAGGTTATCAAGATTCAAGACACAACAAGCTTGCGGCAGTTTTGAAGATTGACCATTTATTTATCCTTTCGAACACTTGTAATATTTATTTACTTCACGTACTGCTTTACTACAGTAGCAACCAACAGCTCTTGTCCTTAAAGCTGGAATGGAAGTGTGTATTTCAAAAGGGATAAAAACATAGAGGTGGAAAGTGACTCCCAACTTCTTACTGAATAGGTTATGGATGTACATGACCCACCTTGGAATTTATGGGAGATCATTGATAATATTCAAAGGTATACTGCTAGATTTGATACATGGAGTATTCACCATTGCTTTAGAAGGAAACAAGGTTGCAGATATATTGGCAAACTAGGGCCTTATGTGTAGAGAGAAGTCTCTAATTAATTACTGCAACATGCTTCCCAAATATACTAAAGGCCGTAAATTGAGAATGGACAAGTTTCAGTTTCCCTCTTAGAAGGAAGATAATTAGGAATTTCTTTTCTATGGAGAGGTGCATGTATATACTTTATAATTTTGATGTTCCTTGATTTGTTGTTCTGGTTAAATGAGGTATGTGAATACAATCGTTTTTCTGAGAGCTGATAAAAAATCCTGCTTATCCCCATAGAATTATATATATATATATAGCAATATTTGACCTTAAAGGAAAAGAATACAAGAAATCATCTTTGACCTTAAAGGAAAAGTACAAGCCACTATGGATATTGCAACAAGCCAGAACTATATAGAGATAGATAGATAGACTATTAGCAATATTTTTTAATAGCATTTAAATATGAAGGACAGAGAAGACTTATATTACATAATTTTTTTCTCTATGAAAAAAGAGTTAGCTAATTCCCTTTCCAGTAGGAAATTTTATTTATTTAATTTTTATTTTGTATTTTTTTTTTCATATGTATTTTTTGTCTCACACATTTGACTCTTCGTCTTATTTTTCGTCTATCTAAGATCAAATATTTTAAATATTTTGTACTATTATAATTTATTTTTATCTTTCTTACATCAATTAAGTTTGAAATTTTTCGTCTATCTAAGATCAAATATTTTTTATATTTTGTACTATTATAATTTACTTTTATCATTTTTACATCAATTAAGTTTGAAAAACAAAAGTGCGGGTCAATTAACTATAGTTTATCTATACTATATTAAAAGCATAAACTCCCGACAGTTAAATTATGTAAATACCCCTATACCTTATTTAATAAACTAATATAAATAATAGCCGCTACAAGAAAGGAACCAACGCTTCATATGACTGTATGCCAACAGTCACGACCAAACAAACCCTGCTAACACTTCATACTTCACAATCATTCCAAGCGTTGTCATGATCAACGGATCTTCATGATTATGGATCTTTTCCATCTCTTTTTCAACCACCATTGCGACGTCTACAGAATATTGCAATCTCTTCAACATATCAAAGCATCTTTGTGCTTGACGCATGCTACGATGGGATACACTACACCAAACAATTTTGTTGGTTGCCAGGATTTCTTCTTTTTGCTTTTCTCATTCAGTTGATCATTCTTCATCGATAGTATCTTCTTCTTACCTGCTTTAAACAATCATCTTATTTCCTCACTTTATCTCGATTGTGTACTTGATAGTTACAGTTTTATCGGAATTTAAACAAGAGTTTCTAATTACTGTTTGGGTTGCAATAAGATTCACTGGAGGAATTCCGAGAGAGAAAAAAGTTAGTGGTCGGTGCCATCCCTATATATTTTTCTTTGAATTTGAAATTAATAAGCATGTTGGTATGTTTGATGTCTTAAGTATACTTATTTCGGATACTTTTGCATGTTCAAATGCTTCATTATTTCATATGTAAAAGAGGAAAATTTTGTGGTAGCTGTTTGATCAATGCGAGTTAGACATGGAGTACTTATCAATGAATTTGTTTGGCATCATGAGTTTGACTTTAAACTTTTAAAATTAATTAGAAATTAACATACATCAATTATGACATAGCCTTGGGAAAATGGTTAAGATTTTGTCTTGTGAATGGGGGATTTACACCAGAATAAAATGTTAAATTGTGTAACTATTTTTTCTTGATGTGATACACAACTGAAGAAAATAAATATTAGGAGTAGTACTATTACTCTAAAGGAAAGTACAGTATTGTGATAGTTTGGTTAAATAGGAATCACAGACTCATTATGATAAAAGTCTCTGACTTTCATAAATATGAATAATGGTATAATGTTTACATTAATTGAAAGAGGTATAAAGTTCTTATGGATATGATTATTAAGATATCCAAAAAGGTCTTATATTCAAGTGTATTCTTGAGTTAATTAAAGGTTTAGGGAAAACATGATCTTTGTTATTCTTCTTCAGTGAAGGTGAATTTCTCATGTCTTGAGCTAGAATCATTTTACAGTAATTCCTAACCTTCAGTTAACACTCAAAATTTTTTTTAAGTGTTTAGCCGAATCAAGTGACAGTCGAAGGTGGAAACCTCAAAATGAGCAGGCAACAAAATTTTAAGTCGATAACCGAACTGACTCGTAGCCGAATCTATTAGTCCTAGCCCTCGGCTACAAAAGTTTCATCGGCTATTACGGTAGCCTGGCCGAGTCATAATTTCGAGGAACGACTGAGACCCACACATATTTGGACACCTCGAAGACCAAGACAAAGAATCTTCTAGACCCCAAGAAACGGTAACAACCAGCAACAACTAGAAGGAAGTTCCATTACTCATGCAAGAGGAAAACAAGGAGTAAATATCGGCACCACCTCCTCATAGTTGGCTAGTGGATTTAGTGGTTAATTTAATGACTAACATAGGGGGATCACGTTTTATTTTCTTGTACTATAAATATAGGATCATTTGTACAGAATAAACACAACCAATCAATCAAACAACTGATTTTACATATCTTCATTTTATCTTTATCGCCTTTACTGCACTCTAGCTGTATTTATGTTTCTTACCACTTAGTTTACTCAATCACCGTCCTAACGCTTTCTGGAGTAGTTGGGGAACCCATTGCTGGAAGTTAGAGTTCCGCTTCCAGTTGAAATCTTTTAGTTAAGGAATCAATTTGTCATCCGATTTCGTCAGCCGATAGACGACAAACATTTCGGATGGGAACAAATTTGGCCCGCCCAGTGGGACCATAAGTGACTCCATAGCGAAGTTTGATTCTCCAGGTCAGGACCACGCTTGGCATATGCGCCTAAGGTTTGCTAAGAAGATGAACCCAGAGTCTAGTCCACATCCTAAACAGAACCCTCCCAGAAGGAACAATGAGCCACCATTGTCTCCGGGTATGCCTACATCGGTTGATACCCCTCCACTTCCTCCATCAACCTAAGATGTGGGTGAACTTAGCCAACCTAAAGGTCCAACTGTCATGACCACACCATTCATTAGACAACAGATTGACTTAGGCTTCCACGACATTATGTACCAGGTTTCCAAACAGTTGGCTGACATTGTCAAGCCAATGGTGCATAATGAGGTTCAACAGACAAGGGAATTGGAAGCCAATCGACTGCATCCAGGAGAATGTTCGGCTAGTTCTGGCATCCCTCGGATGAGTGGCGCTGTGCAACATGCAACTGTGACTCTAGGTGATGTTCCTCAGCCGAATGTGTATCAGTCAGTACCTACTTAGGTACAACTGATAGCACACCTAGGAGCACCAGCCTAGTCACTTGGTAACCAGTCTACTGTATGGTTGCCACCAAATTCTAGGGGGAAAACTGTGTCACTCGACCAAGCGAGTCTACAGTATGGGCAGATCAATTTGGCTTGGAGACCAGTTCAGGCATCCGGACACCTTGGGTTGCCACCCGTTATGCCGTACGCTCCTGCAAACGGCCCTATGGTACTGGTGACCAATGTTGGTCAACCTATTTGGCAGCCGGTGGCTCCTGGATATGACCCTGCTCGGCTATCTGGTGACGCTGTCTACAGTGGCACACCATTCCAGCAGTCACAACCGGTACCCAATCCATACCATCCATGAAGCACAAACTTTCCAAGAACGACTGATGTCCGGTGAGAGCAGACATGGAACACTGTTCCACCTTATCCTCAGGCTCCGTTGGCTATTCCAAGAGCTCAGGTTGCAGGCTTTGGTAGCTATGACCAACAACAGCAATGGGGATATACCCCACCTATTGGTAATGGCCAGCAGAATACCTACATCTTTCAAAACACTGCTCAACAATGTACAGAATTGAGGTCTCCAATGCAGAACGCCTACCAGCCAGTTCCAGTTGAGAATCGGTAGGGGACTTCACAGCTGATGAACCCTGAAACTATCGCAAATACCATGAAGAGGTACTTTGGCATCCAACTAAAACCATTGGACATGCATGTTTACATGAAGTCCTACCCTGATTGGGTAGATCGGATAGCACCATTGCCAAGAGGCTTCAAAATGCCTGATTTCGCCACCTTCCCGGGTGATGACGACAAATCTACCATTGAGCACATCGGCAGATTTACCGCCCAATGTGGTGAGGTTGGCTAAAACGAGTATCACAAGCTGCAGTTGTTCCCCATTTCTCTAACCGAAACATCATTTGCCTGGTACTCATCCTTGAGCCCCCACTCCGTACAGAGCTGGGCTGACATGGAGCGTTATTTCTATGATAGATTTTATTGGCCCCAACCTCAGGTCATTGTAACCGATTTGACGAATCTCAAGCAACAGGTCGATGAGTCGGCTACCAATTATATCGAGAGATTCAGAAGGAAGGTTGGGAAATATATTGTACACTTCCCTGAATCGGAAGGCACCCACATGATAATCAACAACATCCATCCTCATCTAAAAGATAAATTAGTGGGACTATCCTGCTCTGACTTTAGCTAGTTAGCCGAGAAGGCTAGCCAAATAGAGCAGTATATCCAGGAGAATGAGAAAAGAAGAGCTAACCGAAACTGATGCTCCCATTTGGTATCCATTATTGAGGTAGATGAGTCTGACTCAGAGTCAGCCGATTACACGACAGACGCAATGGTAGCCGAGATTGTCAGGGGTAAGGTTGATTCTTGCCCAGCCTTGAAATATACAAAAGGCAAGGAGACAAGTTCAACTGATGACAGGGTCGGTTACTCGTTTGACATTACAAAGGCATATCAAATCAGATTTTTGATCATCTGCTTAAAGATAAACAGATTCGGCTGCTTGATGGACATAAGATTTCTTCCTGCCGAAGAGCTCAAGGATAAGAAGTATTTTAAATGGCACAACTCATATAGTCACCCTACTTCTAATTGTGTAGTCTTTAGGAAGGTAATTCAAAAGGGCATCAAGGAGGGGAGGTTCAAGCTAGCTGATAAAAGCATAACTGAAATGTTTGTTGATACTGATCCCTTTTTCGCAGTACCGATATCTATGGTGTCCTTTGCTAAGCCAGATCAATCAAATGATGTCAAGGGGAAACAACCGATGAAAAATATATGGGTCCCAAAAAAGCCCACAGGTAAGGAGGAGGCCACAAGGACCTCTGTGTTTGATCGACTAGGCAGCTTACGTGACATCTATGAGGACACGGATAGGCAGCCAACTGGAAGCAATTTTCATGGCCGCCCTTATAAACCAGAGCACATTGCTCGGAAACCTCACAAATAGTACCCAAAATTCAAAAGGGACCCAGCAGATCCTAAGCATAGGCTTGGGGGGCAAGCATGGCTACCAGTCGATGAGAAGCCGAGCGTGCCCCAGATAGATGAGGAATCACTCCCCATTGCCAAACAGAGGGTGGTTGAGTTCAACATAAAAGAAGGTGTTTCTTCCTTACGTATCACAGTGAGGGATGAAGGTCAGCTGAAACCTAGGTGGATGATTAAGCCTACCCCAAATATAGAGGAATGGAAGTGATTCGTCAATCAGGCTTCTGGTAAGAAAGAGGCACTACCGAGGGTCATATCCAGGACTCAGAAAAGAAGGATGCAGCGTGTCAAATCCTTGCGCAAGATGAAGCTAACATTGCACATGATATCAAGCGCTAAGGCGGCCGATAAGCAGGAAATTCCTGAGTCTGCCATAGCTGAGGATATCGGGCGGGCATTTGGCTCAATCTCTTAAGAGACAGTGCTACATGAAGAAGAAGCTTTGGACCAACCAGAGCTGAATATGCAGCCTGATGACAACCCGATAGAGGAACCTCAATAGGAGACTACCATCCTAAAGGAATCCCTAGCCGAGATGGTTCCACAGATCGCGCAGAGGATCCAAGCATTAGAACCTCAGCCGATTCCTATATGTTTCTAGGAGATGGAAGATATTAACTTCTTGTCAACTGAATTGGACGAGGTGGGAGATTCCATCCTTGATTTATTTAAGCATGATTCAACCGACGATATTTGGGCAGCTATTGAAATGGTCAGCCTGATTCTATGTGAGTTCTGGGCCAGCCGCTCTACGTTGGATAGGCTAGAAGGTGATGTGTGTGTGGAAGACACTGAATGGGCGACTATAGATGATACCACAACTAGGGATGCTTTGAGCACTGTATTTGGTGCACATACGAAAGAGATGGTTAAACACCTCAAACCCCTCTATGTTAAAGCTTACATTAACGAGAAAGTTATCAGTCGAGTGTTCATCGATAATTAGGTTGTGCTGAATGTGATGTTGCTGCTTACTTTGAAAGGTCTCAATAAAACCAGGGAGGATCTCATCCCAACTAATATGAAAATGGCTATCTTTATGGGAGAGACCTCTAAAGCTTTGGGGATCTTAGTAACAGAAATCACCGTAGGTCCTAAAATGGTCAGATCTACCTTCTTTGTAATAAATGGCAAGCCGTCCTACGCCATTCTGTTGGGAAGATACTGGATTCACACCAGCCAATGTCTTACTTCTACCATGCATCAAAAGATCATTTTCTGGGAAAGAGACAAGATAGAAATCGTCCCAACTAATGATAACCCATTTCAAACAGGGGTTAAAAACTTGGAGGTTGTCTTATATTCACCCTATGTGGCTCCCATAGCTGTCGCGGAGCAATATGGAGAAGGATCTTGGGAATACTGCAATCTAACTCCAAGAGGTTTTGAAATAAAATAATTAGCCGAACCACGGCTTACCTTGGAAGAGTTAGATGATTGAGGAGACCCAAATCATACGTGATATGTGGCATCGGCTGACTACTCTAAGTTCTGAAGCAATGATAGCCAAGGCATTACAGGTAGAGGACTACAATAGGAAACCAATACTGGCAGCTGATGACATTGAGTTGCCGATGGAACTTTAATCGCCCATAAGAAGGGCTATGCCTAGTTTTGAGTCTCAGGATCCCTTGGAAGATATCAACTTGGGTACTGAGGAAGTCTCTCGGCTAATACATATTAGTGGTTTGCTGAAGGAAGAGGATAAACAAAGCATAACGGCTCTTCTACTACAGTATAAAGACTGCTTCGCGTGGGATTATCATGAGATGACTAGGCTGACACGTACTTTGGTAAAGCATAGATTGCCAATTAAGGAGGGTTTCACACCTCATAAATAATCGCCTAGAAGATATCACCATTAGCTGATGCCTCAAATTAAAGTTAAGTTTGTACGGCTGCCGAAGGCCGGGTTCATCAGAACGGCTAGGTATATGGAATGGTTGGCAAACATTGTGCCAATCAAGAAGAAGAATGGCAAGGTTCAGGTATGTATTGATTACAGGAACCTAAATCTAGCCACTCCCAAAGATGAATACGTCATGCCTATAGTCGATTCGGCAGCCGCTAATGGTGTGTTGACATTCATGGATGGATACTCCGGCTATAATCCGATAGTAGTAGCCGAGAAGGACATTCACAAAATTGCTTTTAGGTGTCCAGGAGCCTTGGGAATTTACGAGTGGGTAGTTATGTCGTTTGGTCTGAAGAATGCTGGTGCTACTTATCAGATGGCAATGAACACCATCTTCCATGATTTGATCGGCAAAACTGTGGAGGTCTACAGTGATGATGTTATGGTGAGGTCTAAGGACTTCAAAGATCATTTAGCCGATCTTGAACAAGCACTAAAAATAATGAGGATTCATAATCTTAAAATGAATCCAGCCAAGTGCATGTTCAGAGTATCGACTGGCAACTTCCTTGGCTTCTTGGTAGATAAGAAAGGTATTGAGATAGATCATAACAAAGCCCGAGCATTAATGGAATCTGCACCACCCAGAACAAATAAGAAGTTACAAAGCCTGTTAGGGAAGATCAACTTCCTAAGGAGGTTCATATCTAATTCAACTGGCAAAATGAAAGGTTTCTCACCTTTGCTTAGGCTTAAAGGGTCAGAAGAGCTAGTATGGGGCCCAAAACAGGAAGAGTCATTTGACCAAATTAAAAAGGACTTAGCATCTCCTCATGTGCTGGTGCCTCCCATGCCAGGGAATTCGTTGAAATTGTATATCTCGGCTGCAGATTTGTCTATCGGCTGCCTGTTAGCACATGATACCGATGATGGAACTGAAAGGGCAGTTTACTACCTTAGACAAATGCTCAATGAGGTTGAAACTAGATATACCCCTATAGAGAAGCTTTGTTTGTCCTTATTCTCTGCTTGTACAAAACTTGAACATTATTTAATGCCACATGTGGTTCACGTTTTGTGCAAAATTGACATCGTCCGGTACTTATTGAATAGACCTGTTTTGTAAGGACAACTAATGAAATGGGCAATCAAGCTCACTGTGTTTTCTCTCGAGTATAGGCCACTCAGGCTGTCAAAGGTCAGGCGCTAGCCGATTTCTTGGCAGACCACATTTGTGTAGATGCGAAGGACCTATGCGCCCCTCTATTGCGTGTATGGACATCGTCCCTTAGATGCTAACTTTTGATGGGTCAGGAACTCAGAAATGAGTCGGAGCCGGAATAACGATAACCAATCCTAGAGATAAAACGTGGAGGTTCTCTTATCGGCTAGATTTTGAATTGACAAATAACCAAGCTGAATACGATGCTCTCATCATGGGACTCAAACTCCTAGTCTCTATGAAGGCGAAGTGCATTAAGATTCATGGAGACTCTCAGCTGGTTATCAAACAGTTTGCTGGGGAATATGACTACAAAAATCCAAATTTATTAGCCCGTTACAGAACGGTTAGCAGGTTACTTAGTGGGTTCGCATCATCTACGTTAAGTTATGTTCCCAGGGGCATGAATGTTGAGGCTAACGACTTAGCACAAGAAGCTTCTGGCTTTAGGAAGTCTCTACTCACTCTAGAGTATGATGAGCTGCCAACCAAAGTGCTAGCCATGGACCAGATCGACTCGTGGAAGAAAGTATTAATCGACTACTTAAAAGATCCTTCCACTTGCAAGGACCTTAAGGTTAAGAGGAGAGCCTTGAAGTATGTGCTCATTGATGATGATCTTTACAAAATGAGTGTAAGTGGAGTGCTACTCAAGTGCATTGATAAGGTAGAGGCCTTAAGAGTCATGGGAGAATTTCATGAAGGAATTTATGGATCACACAGAGCCGGGACAACGATGAAGTGGTTGATTTATCGACATGGCTATTATTGGCCTACCATCACGGACGATTACTTTCAATATATAAAAGGGTGTGAAGAGTGTCAGAGATATGGACCAATCCAATGGGTACCAGCCGAGTTGTTGCACCTGATCGTGAAGCCCTGGCCTTTCAGAGGATGGGCTATGGACCTCATCGACAAGATTCACCCACAATTGGATAAAGGACATAATGTCATTATTGTGGCTACCGATTACTTCACTAAATGGGTAGAGGCACAACCGATGAATATGGTTCATCAGACAAATGTCATTCAGTTTATCAAACACCAGATCATAAATAGATATGGTATTCGTGAGACAATTACAATCGATCAAGGGACGGTGTTCATTGGTTCTAAGGTGGCAGCCTTTGCTGAGAAATTTGAGATCAAGATGATCACATCCTCGCCTTATTATGCATAGGCGAATGGACAAGCTGAGGCAGCTAACAAGCTTATTGTAGACATAATCAGTAACAATGTGGAGGATAGACCGACAGTATGACATCTCACTTTAGATAAAGCTATTTGGGCAATCATAAACTCTAAGTCTACAGCTACTGGGATAACACCTTACCGGCTAACCTTTGGCCAAGATGTAGTGTTGCCCTTGGAGCTTAATGTTAAGTCATTACGGGTAGCCAAACAAATTTCTTTAAGCTTAGAAGAATATCAGCATTCCATGCTAATGGAGTTAGATAAGCTAGATGAAGATCGACTAATGACCCTAGAAATAATTGAAGCCGGTAAATGGAAAATGGCCAAAGCATACAACAAACATGTTAAGCCTAAGAGGTTCACCGAATGAGACTTGGTTTGAAAATCGTGTTGCCGCTTGGAATGAAAGATCGTAAATTCAGAAAATGGTCGCCAAATTGGGAAGGACCCTTCGTAGTAAGCCAACGGATTACTGGCAAAGCGTATCGACTAATAGACATGCATGATGAAGAACTTGACAGAAACGTAAACGACAAATACTTAAAAAAGTATTACCCTTCGATTTTGGGTATGCATGAGTAAACGACAGCCACATATCAGCTGCCTAGTCACAAAAACAGACCCTTCGATTTGGGGTCAATAAAACTAGGAAGCCAGGTTGGTTGGCATTTCACTAGCTAGAGGTTGCGTTGTATCATCAGTTACAGAGATCTCAGGATTAGCCAAATCTATGGCTGCTTGGTCATCTTGGGTAGCCGCAGTTTCTTTTTCATCACCATCCACACAAACGGCTACTACCTCATCCACTCCTACTTCTTCTAGGACTCCCATTTCCGCATCCAACAAAGGCTCAGCCACTACAACTGACGGGGTCTCAGTTTTATCTTTAGTGTCGGCTGCTAGAGTGTCATCTGGCTGATGTTTGGATTTTGACAATACCTTTTGAGTAACAGAAGCAACGATGGTTTCAGATTGCAAGTCCATGAGGATATTGGCTGACAACTAAGCAATGAGATCAACTGGCAAATGAGTTGTCATAATCGAAGAATAAGTTCCCTCGGATACCACTTCGAAAAAAACTAGTAGGGAGTGTTGGCGTTGCTTGAGCAAGTATGTTTTTCCACGAAGTCCACTCATTCTCCAGTTAGGCCAGCCGTTCACTGCCTGCTTTCTAATCCAATTCCCAAACCACCTATTGGTTACTAAGTTCCCGGTTCTTGTTATCCAAATGAATGCCCTGCCGAAACAAAGAAGAGCGGAAGGAATCTTGGGCCTTAATAGTCGATTCCAACGCGCCTATAGCCGGAGTAATAGCCTTTATCTCCGCCTAGATCCTCTCCAAATCGGCTCGCAGTTTTGACAGCTTCCTTCGGCTGACATTCTGTTGCCTTTCTGCATTCACCTCATTGAAAGAAGTATGAATGTGGTTCTTCTCTTGCCGAAGAAATCCCAAGTGTTGCAGAGTAACGACCGCCTCATCATGGCTATCTTTGGCCATTTTGTGTAAAGTAAATAAGTCATTTAGAGCCAAAACTATGTCATTATAGGCGGTTGCCAAAACTGGGGAATCCTTTGCTTTTTTTGACAATCGAAACAGAGAAGTCCTCAAAGCATGGAACTCTTCTTTGCTGGTCGGGATTCCCCTGGCAAGAGACTCCTCAACTCGCTCTCGATGAATGCAAACAGGCGAAGATAGTGAAGATGCAATGTCGACTGAGCCAAAATATTACAGAAGGACGTCTTTAGGGATGATCTCGGCTGGCGCTTCCGAGTCATCAATTGGGTTGGTTTCAGTCGAGGTATTATCTCTAGCCGTCTCCTGTACAGAAAGGATAGGTTCAGAATAGAGGCAAGGGTTTGAAAACAGTTAAGGACCAAGAATAAGAGAAAGGGTATACCTCTACGGCTGCATCAACATAAAAATCTTCGGCTGCCTTAACAGGAGAAATTTTGGCTTTAAGGACAACCGATAATGGATCCTGCGGATGCGTGGAAGCATGAGCCGAAGAGGACGATCCTCCAATATGAAAAGAGGCATCGAACACTTTCTGCGGTCGTCTGCGTCTTTTTAGTTGTGGTTCCTGAAGGGCAAATAGAAAACATAAATATTGAAAGATAGCTGATGCGAAGGTATTTAAGCCAGACAAGGGATATACCTCGATTTCCTCCTCTTCCTTAGCAGAAACAGGAACTCTGGTTCTGTGGTATTCTTCCTCACTACGATCTCAGATGACAACCCCTCCGCTTCGCTTGGGTTGCTTAGGAACAAATTTTCTGGCTGACGGGGATTCATTGTTAGAAGTGGTCTCCAGATCGACAAACGCTGGGGGGGATTGAGTTGCTGAAAGACGCATAAGAGATGTTAGCCAAAAATTCACAAGAATAATCTGGCCGACACATATGTAGAAAGCAAATTACCTTTCTCTTCATTTGCCGCAACCTGATGGAAGGCCTTGAGGAAGCGGATCTAGCCGATTTAAGGGGAGTAGCTTTCAGAGGGGCCTCTTTCGTCCATGGTTTAGAGGTTTCTTGGGTCTTATTTTTCTTTGACAGGACCAGCCGATCACAGTAGGCATCTAGAGGAGACTGGAAGAATTTCTCCTTGGCCGTGTTCCACCAATCGTCAAAAGCCACAGTAGTATTTTCTCTCGAGGGAAATGGCTACCAGTCAAATAGGGCGAGCCTATAGATTGTGATCGACTATTTTCCTTTCCTATTTTGCATCAAGAATGCAGCGTTGGGTTGAACAAACAATGCCACAAAGTTTAGACGATAGGGCTCCGTGGTCAACTTATTGTTCCTAGAGGTGGGTTTCAAGCCACCCAATAGATCTATGGCGGTAAGAATACGCCCCGATGTGAGGGCCATAGTTCTCTACTGAGAGAATGTAGGGTTGTTATCGGCCACTTGACGGACCCAATCGGGGGTGGCCCATCTTTCAAGGACCGGTTGCCAATCTGTGTAATGGTCTCGAGACAGACCATACAGGGTGGAGATTGCAGTGAAACCGTCTTGGGGAACGAAGGGTGTTTTCTAAAGAGTATCGGCTAGCACCGATGGGTTTAATGGAAAACGGCGGTCATCAAAATCATCATGAATAAATTTCAGAAAATACAGGGTGATCCATAGCTGAAGGAACCGCAGGGGACCGGCTAAGGTATCTAGATTTCTGGAGTCCCTTAACCTTGCCTGGGCATCGCCAAGAGCCATATAAAGATAAGTCAGGAAGAGAGATGCCCAGCTGGCATCTTCAATCGACACGGCTAACGCCGCATAAATTTCTAGCTCCTTCACGATTGCACAAGATCCTGTGCAGACAAAATATCGGCTGAACCAAAAGAGCAGGAAAGCATGATGCTCGACATCGTCAACTGGAAGAGGGGATATTCGGCTGTTGTTGGTCATGAAGTGGCCATAGACGGAAAAAGTCTCTTGAGACCTTGATGCCCAAGTTGGCAACATTTATGTCGCTTAAGACATGCGCTTCGGCTCCCAGTATCGGAAGGCCAAGTATCGCCGTCACGTCGAGCAGTATGGGGGTCATCATTCCCCAAGGGAAAACAAAGGCGTTGGCAGTGGTCGACTAGTAATCGAGGAAAGCGTATATGAGACTAATGTTACAGGAGTGGTCAAACTCCGACATCGCAATAGCGTCATAGAGGCCCATGTGTCTCCATTCGGCCTCTCTAGCCGACTTCACTCGTTCCAACCAATTAGAGTAGTTGGTAATCTTGGTCGGCCAGGTACGCAGGCTAGCCGGACAGCGATCGCCGGTGAACCAATCACAGGTAATAGAAAGGTCATAATTTGTCGGGCTAAGATACCGAGAAAGAAGGAGGTCGCCCTGTTCAGATGTACCATAGGAAGCAAGAACAGTTGTTCATCGATGAAGGCAAAGGTAGGGGTTAGGTCATCAGCAGCCAAATTGGCGTTATCTGATCCATGAGATGGAGAGAAAGATGAAGACATGGTTTCTGATTAAGGAAATAGGGTTCTTTGGGGAAAGGAAAGGAATTTGGGAACGACTGAAGATTAAGTGAGAAACCTCTGGGAGGGGGGGTGTCTTTCCTTAAATATCTTTTTTGGAGATGTGGTTGACACACATTAGGACTACTTTCTTTCAAACATGCGACTGAAATGCATCGAAATTCAGTTGTGGAAGCCGAGACGCCTCGGTTGAAAGGAAGAAACTTTTCAGAGAAAATTATCATTGCATGCATTTAAGGAAAAAGTGATTGAAATGATACCCGCGGTTGCCACACGAAACAATGACTATTTTTTAATACATCTACTCAACAGCTACACTCGAGTTAATGTATGGGGCAATTTTAACACTAAAAAATACTTTTAAGTGTTTAGCCGAATCAAGTGACAGCCGAAGGTGGAAACTTTAAAATGAGCAGGCAACATAATTCTAAGTCGATAACCGAACTGACTCGTAGCCGAATCTATTAGTCCTAGCCCTCGGCTAGAAAAGCTTCATTGGCTATTACGGTAGCCTGGCCGAGTCATAATTCCGAGGAATGACTGAGACCCACACATATTTGGACGCCTCGAAGACCAAGTCAAAGAATCTTCTAGACCCCAAGAAATGGTAACAACCAGCAACAGGTAGAAGGAAGTGCCATTAATCATGCAAGAGGAAAACAAGGAGTAAAAATCGGCACCATCTCCTCATAGTTGGCTAGTGGATTTAGTGGGTAATTTAATGGCTAACATAGGGGATCACGTTTTATTTTTCTTGTACTATAACTATAGGATCATTTGTACAGAATAAACACAACCAATCAATCAAACAACTGATTTTACATATCTTCATTTTATCGTTATCGTCTTTACTGCACTCTAGTTGTATTTATGTTTCTTACCACTTAGTTTACTCAATCACCGTCCTAACTCCTTCTGGAGTTGTTGGGGAACTCATTGCTGGAAATTAGTGTTCCGCTTCCAGCCGAAATCGCTTAGTTAAGGAATCAATTTGTCATCCGATGTCATCAGCCGATAGACGACAAACATTTCGGACGGGAACACCTTCACAAGTACAATAAGAAATTTACGCTTTACTTGAAATAGTTTAAACTCAATAGCTTCGGGAAATCCCAAAAAGATAGACAATTATTTAAAGCCGATCAGATCAATGAAAATATTAGTTGTATATTCTATGACTTTTGTTAGGTTGGTTTTAAAAGTTATTCAAAAGTTTTGATATGGTAAGTTTAAATGATTTTGTTCCAATGAATAGAACCTGTGTATCTGTGGTCATACTATTGGCATTCTTTTAAGATTGAAGAATTTGATTACTGATGAAATAGTTCGTACAATTTCTTAAGGTCTTTATAATATGATTTCTGATGTACATGCTTGATCGAAGTTTAAAATATCAATGGCACCTAAGGTTGGTCAATCAATGGCATGAGGGTTTTAAAATACTCATTTTGAACAAGTTGAAATATCTGAATAAATTATGTAAAGTATGAGAGGCGGGATATCGAAACCGAATAAGAAGAGGTGTTTAGCTGGCTATTCGACCTCTTTTATTCCATCCTCGATGTGGAATAAAATAACACTACAATCCCGAAATTAGTTATTTCGAAATTTTATTCCAACCAAATATGGAATAAAGAAGTACTAAAATTTTATCCCGGGACTATTTTTGTTTATCCATCATACCAAACGATCCCTTAGAGTATAACAATATGAATTATATGCCTTTGATGTTCGTTAAAAAATATTTCATTGTATTCAGGGCAGCAACCTATCTTGCCAAATTTTATGACACAACAGTTTGACATCAAATAATGATAGTCCAATAATTGTAGTTTAATATGTCAGTTCCAAATGCATATGTTTTATAAAATGATTTCTCACAACTACTCCATCATATCGGATAAAAAGGTTAGTGTAACTCTTGAATTTTGATATTTCTAATTTTTTATAACGTAGAGGGGTGTTGCATCTTTAACTTTATACTCCTCTTTAACAGCTTGAGCTACTTTCGTTCTTCTTGATCGAGCTTAGCCTCGTTAAATATAAAACGCTTAGATTCTCACCATCTTTGTAATACTCAGAGGATATAATCATTTTTTGTGAGTGCACTAACTAACATTGTATGATAAATGTAACTAATTTCTCAAGCATACTATGGCTTAATATTTTTTGGATCCATACACGTGTCAAGGAGCTAGTATAATTGAACGAATTCATTCCATTGATTTATTTCATCCCAAGTATACAATATATATACAAGCCTATAATATCAATCTATGGCTATGAATATGGAAGACTATCCTAGTAATTAGCTAATAATCTTATCCTACATAATTACATAATATTATCCTTAATGATTGTACATGATTGAGATGATTCTCCTTAATGATTGAGATGATGAAGGATAATTGGGAAGATATGATCCTAATAATCCTTAACAGACCCCTGCAGTCTTAGCTGGAGGTGCTCGGATGCTGAGACTGTCCCTGAAATCATCAAACATTATGCGCGAAAGCTCTTTTGTGAAAATGTCTGCAATCTGATAACGGGATGGAACATGTCGAACCTGGACTTGTCCACATGCAACCTTTTCACGGACAAACAAGATATCCATTTCTTTGTGTTTTGTGCGCTGATGCTGGACAGGGTTACCTGATAAGTATATTGTGCTCACATTATCACAATAAACGACGATTGCTTTTGCAATCGGACAATGTAGTTCTAACAGAAGAATTTAGAGACCAAATTTTCTACCCCTCGGTATTCTGCCTCGGCACTTGACCGAGATAGTGTCAGTTGTTGTTTTGATGACCAGGAGATGAAGTTGTCTCCTAAGAACACACAATAGCCAGATGTGGAGCGGCGTGTTTATGGGCAGCTACCCCAATCAGCGTCTGTATACGAGGTAATGCTAGTGATGGTGGACTTATACAGATGCAGGCCAAACTCAAGTGTACCCTTAATATACCGCAAAATTTGTTTCAGAGCTCTCACATGTGCTTTCTTCGGATCATGCATATGTAAACAAACTTGTTGAAGCGCGTAGGATTTATCAAGTCTCGTGAATGTGAGATATTGTAACGCCCCTGCAAGGCTGCGATAATTAGTAGGGTCACTATATGAGCCGGTCATGTTACTAAAATTTGCCTCTGTATCAACTGGTGTATGTGACGGTTTGCACGATGACATGCCGACTTTTTCTATAATCTCCTCGGCGTATTTCTTCTGACTGGGAAAAATACCATATGCATGTTGAGTTAACTGCTATGCCCAAAAAATAATTTAAAAGGTCTAAATCATTCGTAGCAAATTTCGAAGCAAGGAAGGACATAATCGACTGGCGAAGCAACGTAGATGATGTTGTGAGAATAATGTCATCCATATATAGAAGAAGATACGCCATGCCATGTCTTTTCTTGTAAATGAATAATGACTTATCAGACTTGTTGTGGGAGAATCCTAACGTTGATACGAACCCTACAAACCTGTTGTACCATGCCTTGGGTGCCTGTTTCAACCCATATAAAGATTTTTTCAACAAGCAAACATAATCTATATAGGTAGGATCTCGGAAACCCAACGGTTGGTGCATGTACACTGTTTCTTGTAGGTGACCATGTAAAAATGCATTCTTAACGCCCAACTGATGTATGGTCCATGATTTGGATAGAGCCAGACTACGAACAGTCCTGATAGTAGCCGAATTGACTACCGAACTGAACGTTCCACGCCAACCTATTGTGACTTGCCATCACCTATAAGGCGAGCCTTATGTCTCGCAAAAGAACCATCAGAATTCTTTTTATGACAAAAAATCCACATAGATAGTATGATGTTCACATTAGATGGACGGGGCACTAATTCCCACGTCTTATTTATAATAAGAGCATTAATTTCGTCTAGCATGACAGCTTTCCAAATCGGGTCGGATAGGGATGCTTTGGGATTATTTGGTAGTGGAGATGGTTGGACCGAAGTAGTTAGGTTAAACTGTTGTTTAGGGCAAAATATTTCGTGCATGACACGAGTTTCAATATTGCGATGTGTGGCCTTGGTAGTGGGTTGGGTCACGGGTTGTGTAGGTGATGGAGTGGGCCGAGGGGGGAAGTCGGATTTGGCCGAATAGAGGGTTGTGTTACTGGTCCTTGTGGACTACTTGGGGAAGGCAATTGGGCTGTGGATTTTGATCGTGAAATGGACTGGCCCGAACAAGGGGCAGCGGGCTCCCAATCTCGATCTGGCCCAGTGTCGTAGAGTTGTTGGGCCTGCAGTGGTTGAACTAGCCTAGCCGGCACACTTTCGGTTGTTGTACTTAAATGGTAGTTTAAAATGGGATGTAGTCCTACAACAAGAAATTCATATGACGATGGGGATGCCACTTGAGATGCATTAAACGGGAACATGGACTTATCGAACACAACATGACGAGATAAGACAATTCTCCCCTTAGACATATCGTAACACTTGTAACCCCGATAATTTTGTGGATATTCCAAAAAAATACAAGGAGTGGACCGGGGTTGGAGCTTGTTTATGGTTGTGGATGTGAACAAGGGACAACATAAACAGCTGAAACCCCTTAAATTGTTGTATGAGGGAATACGATGGTACAATATTTGGGTGGGTGATTTTTTGGATAGTAACTTGGTGGGAAGAATGTTCAAAAGGTAGGTGACCATTTGAAGAGCATGATGTCAAAAATATGGTGGTGTGGACGAGTGTGCAAGTAGTGTACGAATCATATTATTGATTGTTCAGATTTTTCGTTCGGCTTTTCCATTTTGTGGAGAGGTATATGGACATGAGAGACGTAATGACACCCCATTTTATTGACAAAATTCGGTGAAAGTGTTGTTTATGAATTCTCTCCCATTGAAAATATTTTATGGATCTCTCAAAATGTATTTGGATGAAAATACTAAATTATTTAAAAATAGTAGGGACTTGTGATTTTTTTCCAATGGGAAATGTCCATAAAAAAATTGTATAATCATCCAAGATAAACATATAATACTTATGACCCGCCGAACTTAAAACCGGGGAAGTCCACACATCACAATGCATAATATCAAATGGCTTAAGAGTTTGTGTAGTACATAAGGAAAAATAAATTTTGATATGCTTCCCAAAAACACAAGAACGACAAACATGTGAATCCACATTATGGTTACAAGTAATAAAATTATGTCTTTTCATGTAGTCCAACACCGGTGCACCCGGGTGACCCAAACAGTTATGCCATAAATCAGAGGAAAAAACAGTAAAGGCCGATGGAGAGTTGACTTGTTTATTAGTGGGATCAGTGATAGGATACAAATCCTCAGTGTTATTACATCTCATTAGTGGCTTTCCGTCTGAAAATCCTTCACATAAAACTCAAGCATATCAAAATTCACAGAAATATTGTTATCAGTGGTAAAACGACGCACATATACCAAATTTTTAATAGGTTTGGGGG
The DNA here is from genome assembly GCA_034509755.1 of Anisodus tanguticus. NCBI lineage: Eukaryota > Viridiplantae > Streptophyta > Magnoliopsida > Solanales > Solanaceae > Anisodus > Anisodus tanguticus. Next base: position 22,674,826 of record CM067560.1, on the reverse strand, counting down.
CGTGAAGGACATTTCTCAAATATAGAGGGGGTGGGGGGGTGGTAGATTTGTTTGTCCAATACCACGAATTGGGATTTCCTGTCCACTGCCGACAATAATATTTTTGTTAATGCTCATATTAAAATAAGACGAGAGATTACCTTGGGATGCCGTCATGTGAGACGTGGCCCCCATGTCCATGTACCATGAATCACCGAGAACATTAAGACTTATATTATTCATGGCGTGTTAGATGTCCGTGGGGACATAACTTGACGTCCATGGGCCATGGGCCGTATAAGCTTGTACGGACGGGTTCCCAAAATTCTGGGCTGCCTGTTTGGGATGTTAGGTCCGACCCACTGGTTCATTGGAAACTGGGCTTACCGGGCCCACTGCTGCAGGTTCCAGGCCCATTGTTGGGGCCACTGCCCCTGCTGCTGCGGCTGCCAGTTCTGTCCGCGTCCAGCCCCACCACCGAAAAAGTGTCCTGCACCCCAGCCCCTCCCTTTTCCACCATTATTTTTTCCTTTATTATTTTTGTTGTTGTGACCCCTTTTTGGTCCGTTATGATTACGGTTTGGATGTGATGTGGGACCAGAATTTGAGGTCCAAAAATCTCCTCCGTCATGTTAATGAAAACAAGGGCGGTGCCGGCGTTGGTTGCCTCCATCGCTAGTTGTTTAGTCTTTCGGGTTTCTTCAAGAATCAACCGCGAACGAGCCTCATAAAAAGGTGGTAATGGGTTACTTTGTTGAATGAACATTGTCACACCATCATATTGTTCATTCAAACCCGTGATTAATTGGAGTACCAACCTTTGATTCGAAACCGGAGCACCAACGTTGGATAGTTGGTCAGTAAGCATTTCAATTCTTGACAAAAAGCGGAAACATTTGCAAAGTCATCCAATTTTACGTTGGAGAGTTGGTTTTCAAGATATACGGCCCGACACATTTTATTATCTCGAAAAATGTTTTTCAACTGCTCTCAAGATTGTTGAGCCGTAGAGTCTAGTTCTAGAATGGTGTGTAATAGATCATTAGATATAGTGCCGTAAATCCATTGAAGGACTATAACATCTAAGCGAGACCATAAATGTTTTTCAATAGTTGTGGTGTTCGATGAAGATAAGGAAGAAGAATATGGTCTATAACTTCATATGCTCGGCAATGAATTTTGAATAACTCCGCCCAAGAGGAATATTGCCCATTTTCCATCTCCAGGGTAATTGGAATAAAGTTCTTGACGTTATTGACGACAAGAGCGGGATGGAATTTTTGTTTGTCGACCATTATTTCTCACGAAAATAATAGAAGAAGGGTAATAGGTTTGGTTGATGGTTTTATGAGAAACCCTAAATCGTTAGTGGTTTAGCGGCGAAAGGAGTTGTGTGGAGGAAGAAGGAGAGAGAAAAAATTTGGTATTGGGATTAGGGTGTGAGTAATATGTCGGAGGTTTTAGAAATGTAACCCTAAGTTTAAGTAGTTTTCGGAAGAAGAAGAGTGGTTTAGGGTTTTTGTTTTTCGTTGAGGTGACAAAACCGGTTAGGGGGGGGGGGCAAAAATGGAGTTATTTTTTGGCTCTTGATACCGTGAAGGAATTCATTCCATTGATTTATTTCATCCAAGTATACAATATATAAATATATACAAGCCTATAATATCAATCTATGGCTATAAATATGGAAGACTATCCTAGTAATTAGCTAATCATCTTATCCTACATAATTATACAATATTCTCCTTAATGATCGTACATGATTGAGATGATTCTCCTTAATGATTGAGATGATGAAAGATAATTAGGAAGATATGATACTAATCATCCTTACCAATAATGATAAAGGAAAGAAAGCAAGAGCAATTTGGGCATGAACATTATAAAATATACGAGACTACCAACAGATGAACTGAATACAATTATTTCTTCCTCTCCCATTTTTTTTGGTTTGTCTACGACCGCAAGTCCGAGGAAATTCAACTTGAGTTGGTTAGTTTCGGCGAGATATGAGTTCTTTCTGAGTTTAGGCACTACAAAATATTTTAAAGAAAACTAGCTAAAAGGAAGTCGATCGCATATCATTGCTTAGAATATATAGTAGTATCAAAATTCAAGAGATATTTTACTTGAATAGAACCATGTATTTTTCTTTATTCATGATGAGTAGATCACTTAACATTGGGCAGCACACAGAAAAGCGGGAAGACACACAGTACTCTATATATATATGCCATATCAATCATGGTACACAGAAATATTTGGCCTTGGCTCAAAATCCTTTTCTTGTTTGAGACCTGCGTCATCATCATGGTAACTAGATACATTTGGTCTTGGCTCAAAATCTTTCGAGAATAATGATTTCTCAGCTTCTTTCAGCTTGGTGTCGTCATGGTAGACAGATGCATTAGGCCTTGGTTCAAAAGATGATTTGTGACAATCAGTTTTCTCTTGGGAGAGAGGAACTGAATGTGGCCGAGGCATAAGATGTTGGATTGCTTCCGGCATTGGCTCATCTTTCATCACAGCTCTCCAGTATTCTCCAGGGTCCTTTCTTGCATCAGTGTACTGCCCAAAAATGAGGGACCAACAAACCACTCTTTAATCCTATGGATTACTTAATTCTTTACAAGTACATATATAGTTTATACAGATATGTGCAAAAATGAATAATTCCTGTAAGCAATTAATTAAATGGACTGAAACGGCTAGGTTTGTAGAAAATTTAATCAAATGTCAGTTATGCTAAAAAAGCAAGATTTTTTTTAATTAGAGTTAAAATACATACTCTAATAATAAGAATATAGGAGTATATTATTCAATTGCTAAACTCTGATATATATAAAGACGTTGTATTTCGAAAGACAAGGCACAGTTAAGAAAGCAGTGCATGACAATGCAGCAAGAAATTAATAAACCTACCTCCAACAGGGAGGCTTATAATATAACTAGTCATGTAAGAACACTTACCAGGGCAAGTGAAAAGAGCAGGATGAGAGCAATAGGCGATTTCATGACTTCAAAAGGAGTATAATGTCTGTATAACTCTGAAGGTGTTGTTATTGATGTTTGCTTAATCTCTTTGATGCATGGATAAGCTTTATAGACAGGTTGGGCTATTATTATAATAATAAAACCATATTGTAGGCAACACGCTATTTATGTCAAGCTTCAACATGATTCACGCACTCCTGTAAGTCGGACCAAATTAATTAAGGATTTTGAAACGTCCAATATGATACAAGACTACATGTCTATATCATCAATAAAAATAGTCTTTTGGTTGAAATTATAGTACTAATAATTACACCTAACGAACAAAAATATGAAATTATAGTACTAATAATTACACCTAACAAACAAAAATATATAGTAGTATATACGTACTATGGGTAGAGTAGTAATATAATCATCATCCAATAAAAAACTAATAGGGCTTCTTTCACACATATTATTGGCGACCAAATCTTTTCTCAAATCCTTGTCTGATATGGTTTGTTATAAATAATTATTATAGGCACCATTTGCTCATAAATAACACTCCTCCAAATTCATCAATAGTAAGTAGAGTTATTTCCTTGGATGATCGGTCAAGTTTTGGGAGTTGCCAATAAAAGTTATCTCTGGTACTTCTAAAATAATAAAATCACTCATTTATCACTATTTTTCTCAAAAATCACTAAACATCTTAAAAGTCTCGTTCTCTTATTTGACAAATCATGTCATTAAAGTCTCATATTTTTAATAACTAGTTCTTGGCATGCGCTTCGCGCGTGTACCATCTGTCAATAAGTATACCATTTTAGAAATTACTTATATTATTAAAAGACATGTTTAAGTTATAAAACTAAAATTTGAAAGACAAATATTTAATGCAATTTCAAAGTCTGCCTTCAATTATCAAACTTATCAAAGATATCTCATCTACCCCATAGAATCGTCCTAAAAAGAAAGCTTATCTTAATTGAATGACTGGAGGTTAAAAAGGTTATTCAATATTACTAAAGTAGTGTTTTAACTGATGGTCAAAATTAAAAGGTGGTTCAATTTTTTGTGAGCATTTTGGTAATTAAATTTTATACTTAGGAAGTAGAAACTTTCCACTTTTAAAATCACCTAGGTGAAGAAACATACTATGCTAAACTTGAAAGAAAACCATTAACACGATCCATCCGATTCTCTATTTCTACATAATTATTATTTATAGATAATATTAATTATTATAAATAGAATTATTAGTAGTTATATTAAAATATTATTTGAATTAAAAAAAGGCAATTGAGAAATGAAAAATCCAAAAAAGAGGGAAAAAAACAACTCTTGTTGGTTCAAGAGGTGTACTGACCTGCCACAAAAAAGGGGAAAATAATGCCAAAAAGGTAGTCCTAAAATGAAAATAGTAATTTACGAAAGTTGAAACTATTTATCACCTGTAAATAAAAAACAAAGACCAAACAATGTATCAATTATATTTTTCATATACAATATGCAAAAAGTGAAACCCAGAAATAAATATAAGGCAAAATGATGTAGAATATTGTAAATCTTCTTGATAGAGTTCTCTTATTAATGTAATATATATATATATATAGAGTATACAATTGTAGTCCTAATAGAATTAGGATCTCTATTTTACATTAATTACACTAAATATTAACTACAAAATATATTGTGAATATATATGGAATATATTCACTATCACACCCCCTCAGTCGGAGCGGGAGGAGGCCAGATGTTGAGGCTGAATCTAAAGTCAAGGAACAGTTGCCGAGGAAGCCTCTTTGTGAAGATATATGTGTACTGATACGAAGAAGGAACATGCAACACCCTAACGTGACCCATTGCAACCTTCTCATGAACAAAGTCAATATCCATCTCAATATGCTTGGTTCGTTGATGCTTAACCGGGTTATGAGACAAGTAAACAACAGATATGTTATCACAGTAGATCAAAGATGCCTTACGTATGGGACAATGAAGCTCAAGAAGGAGATTTCGGAGCCAACATAGCTCGACAACAACGTTCGCAACGCCTCGATATTATGCTGCTGCACTCGAAAGGGAAAGCGTGGCTTGCCTCTTGGCAGACCATAATATACTATTATCCCCCAAAAACACACAATAGCCGGACGTAGAGTGACGGGTGTCCGGACAGCCTTCCCAATCCGCGTCTATGTAAGAGAGAAATCTAGTTGGTGCGGAGTGATATAAATGAAGTCCATAGTCAAGAGTGTCCTTAACGTACCGAATGATACGCTTAAGAGATGTAAGATGAGGCTCTCTAGGAGCGTGCATGAACAAGGATAATTGTTGAACCGCATATGTAATATCTGGCCGAGTGAAGGTGAGATACTGAAGAGCACCTGCGAGACTCCTATAAAGAGTGGATCGCTGACCGGATTCCCGTCATCTGCACTGAGTTTAGACTTGGAGTCGACGGGAGTAGGCATGATCTTGCAATTTGCCATTTTAGCCCTGTAGATGATCTCCTCTACATACTTACGTTGACACAAGAACATGGCATGTGCGGATTTGTTCACTGATATCTCCAAAAAATAACTCAACTTACTCAAGTCAGTCATAGCAAATTCGGACTTAAGTAGAGAAATGATCTCGTGCTTCAGTCCATCTAAAGAAGTTGTCACGACAATATCATTCACATATAACAGAAGGTAAGCTGTGTCAGTACCTCGATGAAAAATGAACAATGAATTATCACTTTTGCTGCACACGAAGCTGATTTGTATGATGTAAGTGGCAAACCGCTCATACCAAGCCTTGGGGGCTTATTTCAACCCATATAGCGACTTAAGAAGATAACAAACATGATGAGGAGCCTTCGGATACACAAACCTGGTGGTTGATGTATATAAACGATTTCTTTCAAATCCCCATGTAAGAAAGCATTCTTTACATCAAGCTAATGAATAGGCTAATTCTTCCCCATAGCAATACTCAAAACCATGCGGATGGTAGTTGTCTTATATTAATATGAGCATTAATAAAAATATTATTGTCGGCAGTGGACAGAAAATTCCGATTCGTGGTATTGGACAAACAAATCAACCACCCCCACCCGCCCCTACATTTGAGAAATGTCCTTCACGCCCCCAAACCTATTAAAAAATTGGTATATGTCCATCGTTTTACCACTGATAACAATAATTCTGTGAATTTTGATCTGCTTGGGTTTTTTGTGAAGGATTTTCAGACGGAAAGCCAATAATGAGATGTAATAACACTGAGGATTTGTATCCTATCACTGATCCCACCAATAAACAAGTCAACTCTCCATCGGCCTTTGCTGTTTTTTCCTCTGATTTATGGCATAACGGTTTGGGTCACCCGGGTGCACCGGTGTTGGACTACCTGAAAAGACATAATTTTATTGCTTGTAACCATAATGTAGACTCACATGTTTGTCGTTCTTGTGTTTTTGGGAAACATATCAAATTTTCTTTTTCCTTATGTACTACACAAACTCTTAAGCCATTTGATATTATGTATTGTGATGTGTGGACGTCCCATGTTTTAAGTTCGGTGGGTCATAAGTATTATATGCTTATCTTGGATGATTATACAATTTTTTATGGACATTTCCCATTGGAAAAAAATCACAAGTCCCTACTATTTTTAAATAATTTAGTATTTTCATCCAAACACATTTTGAGAGATCCATAAAATGTTTTCAATGTGATAATGGGAGAGAATTCATAAAAAATACTTTCACCGAATTTTGTCAATAAAATGGGGTGTCATTACGTCTCTCATGTCCATATACCTCTGCACAAAATGGAAAAGCCGAATGAAAAATCTGAACAATCAATAATATGATTCGTAACTTGCACACTCGTCCACACCACCATCTTTTTGGCATTATGCTCTTCAAATGGCCACCTACTTTTTGAACATTCTTCCCACCAAGTTACTATCCAAAAAATCACCCACCCAAATATTGTACCATCGCATTCCCTCATACAACCATTTAAGGGTTTTCAGCTATTTATGTTGTCCCTTGTTGACATCCACAACCATAAACAATCTCCAACCCCGGTCCACTCCTTGTGTTTTTTTGGAATATCCACAAAATTATCGGGGTTACAAGTGTTACGATATGTCTAAGGGGAGAATTATCCTATCTCGTCATGTTGTGTTCGATAAGTCCACGTTCCCGTTTAATGCATCTCAAGTGGCATCCCCACCGTCATATGAATTTCTTGATGTAGGACTACATCACATTTTAAACCACCATTTAAATACAACAACCGAAAGTGTGCCGGTTAGGCTAGTTCAACCACTGCAGGCCCAACAACTCTACGGCACTGGGCCAGACCGAGATTGGGAGCCCGCTGCCTCTTGTTCGGCCCAGTCCAGTTCACAATCAAAATCCCCAGCCCAATTGCCTTCCCCAAGCAGTCCACAAGGACCAGTAACACAACCCTCTATTCGGCCAAATCCCAGTTCCCCCCTCGGCCCAGTCCATCACCAACACAACCCGTGACCTAACCCACTATCCAGGCCACACATCGCAATATTGAAACCCGTGTCATGCAAGAAATTATTCGCCCTAAACAACATTTTAACCTAACTACTTCGGTCCAACCATCTCCACTACCAAAAAAATCCCAAAGCATCCATATCCTACCCGAATTGGAAAGTTGCCATGTTATACGAAATTAATGCTCTTATTAAAAATAAGATGTGGGAATTAGTGTCCCGTCCATCTAGTGTGAACATTATACTATCTATGTGGGTTTTTTGTCATAAAAAGAATTCTGGTGGTTCTTTTGCAAGACATAAGGCTCGTCTTATAGGTGATGGCAGGTCACAGCAGGTTGGCGTGGAACATTCAGTCTGGTAGTCAAGTCGGCTACTATCAGGACTGTTCATAGTTCGGCTCTATCCAAATCATGGACCATACATCAGTTGGATGTCAAGAATGCATTTTTACATGGTCACCTACAGGAAATAGTGCACATACACCAGTCGTTGAGTTTCCGAGATCCTACCTATATAGATTATGTTTGCTTGTTGAAAAAATATTTATATGGGTTGAAACAGGCACCCAAGGCATGGTACAACAGGTTTGTAGGGTTCGTATGAACGTTAGGATTCTCCCACAGCAAGTCTGATCAGTCATTATTCATTTACAAGAAAAGACATGGCATGGCGTATCTTCTTCTATATATGGATGACATTATTCTCACAACATCATCTACCTTGCTTCGCCAGTCGTACCTAAATTCATTTGTTGAAGCTATGTCATCAACATTTGAAATGAGCATGATTGGGGAACTAAATTTTTTCTTAGGCTTGCAGATAAAGCAAAGTATTTTCATCTCACAGAGTAAATATGCCAAGAATCTAGTTAAGAGATTTGGTTTGGAAAATGCTAAGCAAATGAAGACGCCAATGGGTTCATCGTAGAAGGTATGTAAGGATAATATTGGTGAAAATTGTCGACCCAATATTATATCGATCTATAATAGGTAGACTTCTTTATCGTACTGCTAGTCACCCATATATTATGTTTAGTGTTTGTGTTTGTGCACGTTTTTAAGCCTGTCCCAAAATGTCCCCCTTAATACTGTGAAACGTATTATTCGATATGTTGCTGGCACATGTGAGTTGGGAATATGGTATTCCAAAGACACTAATACTAATTTAATAGGATTTAGTGACTCGGATTGGGCTAAAGATGTGGATGATAGAAAAAGTACAAGTGGAGGATGTTTTTATCTTGGCAATAATCTTGTTTCATGGTATAGTCGTAAACAAAACTTTGTCACACTTTCAACTACTGAATCTGAATATGTAGCAACTGGAAGTTGTTGCTCTCAATTAATATAGCTAAGACACATGTTAGACGGCTATGAATTTACTAGCAACATTTTGATTTTGTATTTTGATAATTTGAGTGCGATAAATGTTTCAAAAAATCAAGTTCAGCACTCATGTACAAAACATATTGATATCAGACATCATTTTTAAGAGATTTAGTTGAAAAACAGCTAGTTAAAATTAAACATATTGACACTCTTCATCAACTAGCTAATATTTTTACAAAAGCTTTAGACCATGAGAGATTTTCGAGCTTGAAGAAATCTCTTGGTCTTTGTAATCTCTAAAAAGAAGGCATTTTTGGTGAATGTCGGCTGAAACGTTGTCTAACATTTTGGGTGACATTTACTTATGTTATATCACTAACTGATTATTATTGTTGTATGGTGCATAATCTTTGGTCACACAAGCATGATCATTTAATAAGAATGTGTTTTCAACGTGATATCGTTCTCTGTGATGATATGTAAATACATATATAATATAAAAAATGAGTATCAAAATAAGGCAAAGCCTATACATATTTTTGGCAACTGAGCAAAATGGGCAAAGCCCCTTGAAAAGATACCGTTCCTATTCTATAGGAGTATTAAGTGCTTCAAAAGAATTTTGAGAATACTAAATAAGTATTCTTATTGTTCACATGAAAAATTCATTTGTATGTGTTGTATGATTAGATCAAGGACATGATGGAACAATGTTACATTGGTCCAGTGGTCAAATTCATAAAATACATATAAAACGTGTCTTGATTTGTTGTCAAATCGAAAAGTTATTGTGGGATAAAAAAATACACGTGTCGTCCAAAATGTTGCCAACGCTGCTGTTGACGTTTTCAGAATGTGATATGTGTTGAGATGTTGTACTTATCTGATCGTTGAATCATCAGATCTCTCTCCCTATTATATGCCTTGTTTGTAGGAATTTCACAACCTAAAAGGACGAGATTAAAGTTTATCCTTATCATGATGTTTATTTATTTTATCCCAATATTTTAGGTGTAAGTTATTGTGTAAAATTGAAACACATAAAACTAAGAGATTTTTGTTGCTAAGCATGTATATAAATATTCCTCTCATTTTCTATTATTCTATCATTTCCAATTTTCCCATAAAAATAAAATTTTAAAAAAGAGGGGAAAATCACATCGGGTGCCTACCTAACCGATGTAATCACCAAACCAAACTCTAATCTCAATCAAAAACCCTAACTTCTCAAAACCCTCATAAATTCTCACCAATGGATACATCTACAATGTCAACACCAATGTCAGCCAACACTTTGACCAACACCACAATGAGTACAAGCCCTCCTATGAACACTGAATCGTCTGAGCAAAATGAACCGCAGCAACCCTGCCAGTTATCTTCTTCACCATCCACAGAGGACTTGTCCAAAGCTATAGTGTTTAAAGGGTTAGATGAACCTTTAGACATTATCTACCCAGGTGATGACAACAATCCAATAGATATTGATGAAACATCTAATATTTCAGCATTGGGTAAAAGACCAAGATCCTCCACCTTCCCTACTCGTCGATCGAGTAGAATGTTTGAGATATAAGTTCGTGAAGAGCCGAGCATGAAAAGTTTCAGATTTGATACATCTATACCTATTTGCTCGAGCAGTGACGGTGATGACACAAACTTTGTGCTCTCAACTGAAGAGAGTGAAGAAGAACTAACTGCTTATGTACCACAAAATGTGTCTCAAGAAAATGAGGAAGTTCCTGAAGAAACTCCACTAAAGCAATTCTTTCCAAAGGGAATTCCCAGCTATGTCAAATTGAGTGTTGCTCCGAATGTTCACACTAATACCACAACATCTCAGGCAACATTTTAGCCAACATCAGAAGAGACACAAATACCAACATCCTCCAGTAAAACCGAATCTGATTCAGACCTTGAGGTATCTATTTACTCAGTCAAATTCTATTCTAAAACTATTTCTGATAATTGGGACTGGTACAAGAATAGAGTTATTAGGTCTGAAAAAGTATTAGACATTGCCTCATGTTCAGAATATGGTTTGGTAGAGTTCTTAAAAGAAAGACAACTCCTAGGATCTGTTAATGAGAAAGGATCGTATGTTGATAAAATAGTCATGTTGTTTTATGCTAATTTGAGTTCTGCTATAGAGGATACCTCCTCAAAAAAAATTGGGAAGGTATATCTCTATAACATAGTATATTTCTTCACACCTGTTGTTATAAACCAATGTATGAGATTAAATACTGAGGAGAATGTTAGAGAAATAGACCCTACAGTGGACAATAGAGATGAAGTAATCGAATACCTCACAGGAGATATAATGCATAAGTGGATCTCTAGATGTTGAGCCTCTAAATTAACATCCATGTTTACCACCCTTCACAAAATTGATATACACAATTGGCTTCCTTCAATGAATGAGTCAATTGTAACTACAAAACAAGCCACCTTGCTGTATAAAATTGGGAAATGTTTCAGAGTTGATCTGGGCAAATGATCTTCCATCAAGTTGCCAACTTGGAACAAAAAGAATCAACCTCAATCTTCCCTTATCCCTCTCCGATATACAAAGTTTTAACTACCCAAGGTCTTAAGCCTAAGAGAGAGGACACATTAGGGAAGGCTCCTAAACTGTACACAGTAAACAAAGCAGTTTTGAAGAGTAGAGACAGAGTAACTGATCTACCCTGGAAAATGGAAGGAAATAGTGCAGATGTTGACATGAATGTCACCAATATTCTTGACAACACTAGTCCAAGACAGTCTCAATTGTCTACTATATGGCTTGTGAATCAAATTACAAAGATCAACCAACAAATCTTTGAGGTTGATACTGTGAGGACTGTTTTGATTCAAGCCAGAGACCATTTCATGTTGTTGCTTTCTTCACAAAAAGGGGGAGAAAATGATACTGTTAAGGCCGAGGGAAACCGAGGAAGTGCTGATGCAGGAGGAGCTGATGAAGAAGGCTAGAGTTTGTTGTTCTGTGCAAAGAAGCAGTTATGCAGGAGTAGAAAGCTGCTGGAAGCTGCTGCTGCTGTATGATGAGTTAGGAGGAGCTGTTGCTACTGGTTGATACTGTATGATGGTCGTGAATATTTCTCAATCTGAGCAGTTAACTGTTCGGCAAGATATATATTGATTTGTGTGGACATTGGAATATTTGTTTTATGGTTTGTATATAAATCTATATAAGTGGATGATATGTATATATGTTCTAACATATTTCTTCTTTTCTAATCCTATGAATCGGTACACGCATGATTACTTGAAAGCCATCACAGGTTAAGGGGGAGCATAACATTGATATTATTGATCACAAATGTCAGACAATATTTGTCTCAATATCCTAAGTCAGTTTAGGCTTGTAATGAGTTTTGTGAAGAAAGGCAAAAAAGGGGAGATTGTTAATGTTGCATTTGGTGTTGTGACATTTGTACCAACATATATCTTTAAGTAGTGATATGTATATGTAAATATGTTGGGAAAAATGTTACGCAGCATTCGGACTAACATTTTTTAGAACAGTTTTGTCTTACTTCACGTTAAGGAGTAATATTTTATTTTACTGAGAGGTAAAAATGACTTAAGCGTGGTTAATTGGAGTTGTGTAAAACTTGTGAGAAAGAGTCAAAGCTTGGAGAAGAAGTCGAGTAAGGAATAAGTCAAAGTTGTTGAGATTTTCACTCCTTAATCATCTACCACAAGCTGCCCATCTTTTCCTCAACTTCCATAACCGATCGATGAGTCTTTCAAGGGAAATCTCTGCTATAAATAGAGAGGTTATAACAGTGTATCGACATCCAGAATCAGATTACAAAAATACCAAGAGAGCTGTCGGGATTTCATATTAGAAATCTGGATCACAAGTGTTGCCTGAGTGTGTCGACAACATTCTGTCCAACATTACAATTGCTTTTTAGATTCTATATTAGTTTTTTATGGAGCGATTGTAATGAGAGGTTGTATATTTCTACTTAGTTAGATTTTTCAGGCAGAAGTCATTTGCGACTTCAACTTTTAATTCCTTTCCATTTTATCTTGTAAATCTGTAAAAAAAAAAGAAATTTGTAATTTTATATATAATATATATACAATACATTTTGTCATTGACCATAATAAGTTGTATATATTATATAACTTATAAATTTTTTAAACATTTGTGTTCTTTAAATTTCATTGCATTTACTTTAAAGTTACTGTTTTACTAAGTGTTGTTACTAGTGTCGGACGACATAATTGACGACATTCTGAAACAGAATTGACATTCGATTTATTTTATCTCTTGTATTTACTTTCCGTAGCCTGTGACACCCTTCAACAAAGATAGATTATTATTAACTAAAGCGGTGATTAAGTCCCTCATAAAAGAACTCTTAGATTTGGAAGATAACCAGTGTCGTAGTGTTGCCAAAGATGCAATTAATGTTTTGATATTATTTCCTTCTTCTTGTTAGCACATATCCAAAAGCATCATAGTTACTGCACCTACATTGGAAAAGGAACAGTGAAAATCACGGAATACTTTCAATTTCTTTGAAGAAAAGAGACTTTTGTTGGTTTGCATTAGCCGTGTGAGATTTATTCAAGCAAGAGACACAAAGAGGGCGGACATCCATATTTTCCCGTCAACATATAGGGGACTGAAAGCTTTTGCACAAAAGACTTTCAGAGTTGTTACCTCAATTCTAAATTTAGAACAGCCCAGGGACTGTCAAGACTCCAAAATCTTGTCACCCGAATACAATGATGCACAAGAATATGAACAATTACCTAGCACTCAATTGTAGAAGTACTTTCAATAAATAATTTATTTACAGGTAAAAAATGTCTTTTAACGGAATTATAAGAAATATTCTAAGTAAGTAATCTTTCACCTCCTATTATTAAATTCGTTATAATAGCATTAGATTAACGAATCAGATAAAAACTTACCTATAGTTGTTCGACATGAAACAATTGAGAGAGAACGTAGATAAACAAAATCAAAGCACTTTCAATGGTTAAAGTTTTACCAGGGAGGTTATTTAACTTCACTTTCTATTTTACAAGTATGATATCTTCCGTTAGTATAGCACTATAAAGCAGGAAAATATTTTGTGCACTCATAGAGATCTTAAACAATCGAATTGCTATAAGTGAGCAACAGAGTTCGCGAACACATATATGCCAACTACCTAACAACAAAAGAAGCAAAAGAGTAAAACAAAGAAAAGGAAAAGTAAAAAGATTTAAGTATAAGTAAAGCTAACCGAAAATAGGCAGATCCCGCAGGAACTGAAAGACACCACCAAGCTCATGGAAAAGAGCGTGAGAGAGAAGAACTGAACATAAACAAAATGAAAATAGAAAAGGAGATTAGAGGAACATACTACAAATGGCAGACCTGAAAGAGAATATAAAGAACTGAAAACAGAAAAGGAGATTAGAGGAACATACTACAAATGGCAGACCTGAAAGAGAATATGGTGAGCACCAAAGTATGAAACCGGAAAGACAAAATATAATCATCATATAACCAGTACTAATCCTGTGTTGAGTTGTACATACTTGGCAAGAATTGGCTCCTGCTTATAGACATGGCTGGGATACCTCACTTCCATCAAATTAACTGTGACATCCGGTGCAAATATTGTTATGTATCTCACATTGAATATGAGTATTTCCATCATAATTGAGTCATTTGTCCCACATTGGTTTTTGAGTAAGAGTCATTTGTCCAACATTGGTTTTTGAGTAAAAGTTTGAACTTCCTTGTGACTATAAAATGATTAATGGGTTTAACATGTTGGTCAAGCTCTTGGGCTCCCATTCATTATGGAGGGAAACCAATAGTAGCTTAAGTATTCTTAAGTATCTTAGATAAACTAAGGAATATATCTTAGTCTATGATGGACAAGAAAAGCTAGTGTGTACTGAGTACACTGATGCTAGCTTCCAGACAGATCTTGATGACTTCAAATCTCAATCTATATATGCCTTCATTTTCAATGGCGGAGTAGTAAGTTGGAAAAGTTCCAAGCAAGCTACAACTGCTGATTCGACAACTGAAGCCGCGTACATTGCTGGATCGGAAACTGGTAAAGAAGTTGTCGTGATATCTGAGTTCCTAAAGGAACTTGGGGTTGTTCCAAGTGCCACTTGTCCAATAACGATTTATTGTGACAACATTGGTGCGATTGCGCAAGCTAAGGAACCAAGATCAACAAACATAAACAATCATGTACCGAGGAAATATCACATACTCAGGGAGATGGTGAAAGCTGATAAAATAAGATTAGACTATGTTCCCACAGATGATAATCTAGCTGACCCGTTTACTAAATCATCAAGCTTAGTTAAGCATAATGGTCATTTTGAAAACATGGGTATTAGATACATCGGAGATTGGCTCTAGGCTAAGTGGGAGATTAAAAGTATGTATGTCCTAGAGACAATCATTATTAGGGACAAATGTACTTGAACACATTCGTATTATTAATAAGATTAATATTTATGGCATTTGCAATTATTGAATTATTAGTTGATTGTTTGTAATTATTCATTAATGTGCGTCCCTTGAGCTTACGTTGTCATTAATAGAGTGAGATATTGATGATAGAGCGTAACTCTGAAATAGCCTCGACTAATTATTATCGAGAATGGGATATCAATGATATGTTATAAGTCGATATGTGGTCTGCATCACATTCTTAGAGAATGTAGTATGTCTCACCTGCTACTAGTAATGGTTACTAGTGATAGACACATGGATACTTTGGAAAGTATTGGTATACCCTGCTAATAAACTATTTGTTATACATGTCTAAAGTATTATCAGCGTGTGGGAGATGAAGGTCCTTTGACTTGAGGTCAATACGCATCTTGTTTATAGAGTAATGTACTTTGACCCTGTCCTAAGCTTAAACTTCTTATAGGATAAGATACGGCTTGTGTTGGGTGCATTATGATGTAAATTAAGGTGGTAGTTGAGCCAAGAATAAGATTCATTCCTCGATTGGTTATTCGAGAGAGCACTCAACTTCTCAGTGATATTAGGTCGACCAAGTCATTGGCCAATGCAAGAGACATATTTAAAATATGATCTAGTTGTCGACTAATATAGATAAGATAAAGTTATCAAGTCATTTGGATAGACACATGGCAAATCCTAAGCTTGATCGAGTGTGTCGCGAATAAAAGTAATTTATCATCTCACATAAAGGTTATGTTTGCTGGATTCATGTAAACGTACTTCATATATTGAGTTCGTCGTATGACGCAGTCTAGGAGCTCCGTATGGACCTTAATTGGATTAGTGTCGATATATGAAGGCCTATAGGGTCACACTATGTCGATTGTCTCTTCGATCTAAGGGTGTATTGAGAAAGTATTAAATATTCGATTTGGAATCGAGATATTTAAATTGATAATAACAATGGGATAATTTCTATTAGATGGAAATTATATAATTAAATCAAAAATTGGATTTTAGATTTAATGTGCTGAATATATATATATATATATATATATATATATATATATATTAAATGAAAATGGGAAATGAAATTTTACGTAGGGCGCCGCGGCGTCGACCCGGCAGTGAGCCCGGTCGGAATTGCCCACTACACCTCGGGTTTTGGACCAGGCTTAAGCCTAACCCTAAAACATTTTCTGACCTAATTGTACCTATAAATACAACACTAAACCATTGTTATTATACACCAATTCTCATAAACAATTATAGACTTAGAGTCTAGGATAAAACTCTCTCAAACCTCTGCCAAAATTTCCTGGCTTTCTTGACAGAGGAATACATCGTAGCATTGTACTTGCAGTTGAGAAGGGAATCACGTGTTCAACCTTTAGTAAAGACTCCAGTTAATACAACCTGTATGGGTTCATATTTTATGTTATAGGTTTTGATTGTCGTATAACCATACCAGAAGAAATTGTTAGGGTAAGTAAGAACAAAAATTTTAAACTTCCGTTGTGCCTTACTTATGTGTTTTGAACACAACAAAACCTATAATATATATATAAGAAAGAAAGAAAATATTTTTTAAATCATTTATTAAAGCTAGAGAGGGAACGAAAATAGTTTTTATAACGGAACTGTTTTGTGAACGAAGTATCCATTCGTGAAAGTGTTGCAACGCTTCGGGACAACCATTGAGTATCTAGAAATACTTAGTGCTTTGTAGAAATGCAAGATATAATATAATAATAAGAATAAAAATTTGAGATTCCCTTCTCTGCGATTTATTCTTTCTTCTATCTTTAAAAATCTATATTGTATACTTGCGATTTCTGCTACTGAAATTCGTTAGAGTGTAACTTTCAAATTTCTGAGAGTTATAGGTTTTGTATCCTGGAAGATTAATTCCTTAGTGAACCTTTTACACATGAGAGCGAGGAATTAATACCTTTAAAGATAACTTTATTTTTCGGTGTGTCTAACCTATCTTTAAATCAATTACCCTATTACACAACAATTTTAAAGGTATTAATATTATGCAATGGAGTCGGTATTGGTTAAGACACAGTTGAACGATGGAGACAAATTGGAAAGGGTGAACGGGCTCAACTACAAGCGTTGGAGTTTAAAGATGGAGTACCTTTTGACAATTGCAAAGGTATTCTATGTTCTGTTTGAAGGATGTCCGGAAGAAGTCACTAATCCGGATGCAACGGAGGCACAAAAGACTGAGGCAACAGAGGAAGTGAAGAAATAGAAAAATTATGATTTTGTTTGCCATCACATAATTTTGCAATCGTTGAACAACACATTGTTCAATGTTTTTCACATCCACAAAACTACTGCAGAACTCTGGAATGCTATAAAATGAAGGTATGTCAATGAAGATGCTGGGAATAAGTCTTTTTTGGTTAACAAGTATGTTGAGTACAAGATGGTGGATTTTCGACCGGTCATTGATAAGGTTAACGAGTTAAATGATATAGCAACAAAATGTAATGATACTGGTGAACCCATTTCTTAAACTTTTCAAGTTTCAACCATCATTGGTAAACTTCCGCCTTCGTGGAAAGATTACCAAAAGAAACTGAAATATAAGAAGAAGGCTATCTCTTTGGATGAACTTATACAGGGTATTCAAATTGAGTCTGAAAGCCTTAAAAGAGATGGTTCAGTCTCTTCAAAGAATGATGGTGTGAATCATGTTTATGAAAAACCTTCATGGAACTTCTCAGGGAAACCAAGGAACGTCCAAGAGGAAATTCTTTAAGAAAAATGGGAATGAGGATAACAACAACAACAAAAAGAAAGGAAGATGTTATGATTGTGGCAAACCTGACCACTATGCTAAGGAACG
This sequence comes from Anisodus tanguticus, assembly GCA_034509755.1. Lineage (NCBI taxonomy): Eukaryota > Viridiplantae > Streptophyta > Magnoliopsida > Solanales > Solanaceae > Anisodus > Anisodus tanguticus. Next base: position 22,656,702 of record CM067560.1, on the reverse strand, counting down.
CCGTCATCGTAAGGGGAATGACAAGAAAAAGGAACAAACCAATGTGGTTGATGACAAAGACTTTGCCGCTGTCATGACTGAGGTATGCCTTGTCAACAATGGCACTACTGATTGGTGGGTGGACTCGGGTGCTACCTGTCATGTTACCCAAAACAAGAATAAGTTCAAAACATATCAAATGGTGAAAGAGGCCAAGGCCATCTACATGGAAAATGCGTCATCAAGTGAAGTTCTTGGCGTAGGCACTATTGTTCTTCCCCTCACTTCGGAAAATACTTTGACTTTGAGAAATGTGTATCATATCCCCTCTATAAGGAAGAATCTTGTATCGGTCCACAAATTGGACAAAAATGGTTTCAAAGTGCCCTTTGGTTCCCAAAAAGTTACTATCACTAAGAATGAGAAGTTTGTAGGAAAAGGTTACATGAAAGACAAGATGTACTTGTTGAATGTTGACTATAATAAGATTGCATCTTCTGCTTACTTTTATGATATTTTACTTAATGTTGATGATCATGTTAATTGGCATTATAGACTAGGACATGTTGGTAAAAATGTTATGAATCGCATGATTTCAAATGATTTTATTCTTAAATCTTCTAAAACTTTACCACAAAAACTTGTGAATGTTGCTCTCAATCCAAATTGACTAAAATTTCTTTCAAAAGTGTTGTCAGAACAAATGGTTTATTTGAACTTATTCATACAAATATATGTGATAATAAAGAGCATATTACTAAAGGTGGTAAAAGATATTTCATAACTTTTATTGATGATCATTCAAAGTTCTCCTATGTGTATTTTCTTATAACCAAAGATGAGGCCTTTAATAAGTTTTAAATCTTCAAGGAGGAAATTGAAAATAAAACCAATTTAAGGATCAAATGTTTGAGATCGGACAGGGGTGGTGAATATCTATCTAACGAGTTTATATCATTTTGTTTACAGAATGGAATTGTTAGAGAATTTTCAGCACCAAATACTCCACCACAAAATGGAGTGGCCGAAAGGAAAAATAGATCCTTACTGGAAATGGTTAGTTCCATGCTAATACATTCAAAATTACCAATGAGTTATTGGGGAGAGGCACTATTGAGTTTTTGTTACATTACTAACAGGATTGTAAACAAAAAACATATGAAAACTCCATTTGAATTGTTTATTGGGCGTAAGCCTAGTATTAAACATCTAAGGATATGGGGTTGTATTGCATATGTTTTGGACGCAACTTTGAAAAGGCCAAAACTTGGTAGTAGATAAGTTAAATCTGTTTTATTGGTTATTATGCTATGAGTAAAGCATATAGATTTCTTAGGCTTCATGATAATAGTGTATTTGAGGTTGTGCATGATATATTTAATGAGCACTTGAATATTCGTGATGCAGAGAAAATAGAAATAAATAATGATTTATTTGGTGAACTTGATCTTAATGAGCATGCAACCGGAAATGAGATTGTGAATGCTGAGAAGTTAGAAGAAAATGAGAATGATGAAATAATCGAATTGAGGAGAAGTAAGAGACATAGAATTGAAAAGAATTTTGGTCCTGATACAACCATTCTGATTAGTTGATAATATTAGTATTAGTTGGAAATTTTGTGAAAGATTCTTGTGAAAAGTTGACTTACATGTTAGAAGAGTATCCAAAAACTTTTCAAGAAACTACGTCACAATCAGATTCTGATATGTGGAAAAGAGCCATGGATGATGAAATCAAGTCTATACTTGAAAACCAAACCTGGACTCTTGTTGATTTACCTCCTATAACTAAGCCTATTGGTTGCAAGCGGGTTCTGAAAAAGAAACTCAAAACTGATGGTACTATTGATAAGTACAAGGACAGATTGGTAGCCAAAGATTATAGTCAAAAGGAGGAGATTGATTATTTTGAGACATTCTCTCCCGTTTCTAAATTCAAATCAATCAGAACCATGTTTGCTATTGCATTTATGTATGGATTGGAGGTTCATCAAATGGATGTTAAAACTACGTTTTTAAACGGAGACTTGGATGAGAAAATTTATTTGTATCAACCTTAATATTATGTTATTAAAGGTGAAGAACATAAAGTATGCAAATTAAAGAAGTCTATGTATGGGCTTAAACAAGCACCACGACTATGGTACAGAAAGTTTAAGCAAGAAATTAAGGGGTTCGGATTTAAGAGTAGCAAAGTAGAAAGTTGTGTTTTTACTAAGGTTACTCTTAAGTATGAAGTAGTGGTGATTTTATATGTTGATGACTTGCTTATCTTTCGTTCTGACATAAAATGTGTGAATGAGACCAAAGAGTTTTTAAAGCAAGCTTTTGACATAAAGGATTTAGGTCATGTCGATGTCATATTGGGAGTCAAAGTGCTCAAGAGAGGTAGAACTTACATTCTAACACAATCTCATTACATTGAGAAACTGTTAAAGAAGTTTAATTACTTTGACTGCAAGGATAGTACAAGTCCTATCAATCCAATCGTAAAATTAGTTTCAAATGAAGGTGAAACTATAAATCAAGAAGAATATGCCAAAATAATCGGTAGTATTATGTATGTGGTGAATCACACAAGACCTGATCTTGCGTGTTCTATTGGCATGTTGAGTAGATTTACTAGCAATCCGGGAGAAGATCATTGGAAGGAACTAAAACTGTGTACTAAGGTACTTGAAGTCAACAAGGAATTATGGTCTGCATTACAAATGCAATGCATCTACACTTGAGTATTTTAGTGATGCAAATTGGACATCAGATGCAAGTATTCTAAGTCAACTAATGGATGGTTATTTACTGTTGGAGGTGCCATAGTTTCTTGGGCTTCGAAAAAGCAAAGTTGTATTGCTTTATCTGCAATGGAATCTTAATACATAGCCATGTCAATGGCTGCCAAAGAGATTCTGTGGTTTAGAAGATTACTAGAACTATTCCTTTTATAGAACCGAAGAAGGATCCTATAACTTTGTATTGTGATAATCAAGCTGCGATTTACAATGCAAAGAATGAGAGAATATCTGATCATAGTAAACATATTTCTATGAGATTTAATCATGTTCGAAGTATGGTTAAAAAGGGGAAGATCACACTTGAATATCTTCCAACAAATCAAATGCTAGTAGATCCGTTAACAAAACTGTTATTGGGAGATAAGATCAAAAAGGTCATGCGAGGTATGAGGATATTACCGATATAAACGATGCCTTGGTTGAAACCAACTCTATTCTAAGGTACAAGTTATATAGTTTGCATCTTATAATGAGAGTTAAAAAGGCAATTCAATATTAGACGTTGGTGAAATGGAAACTTGGATACATCTCAAAGTGCATAACTTGAAAATAATAGGGGTGTTAATATTTCGAAAGCTCTATATATGTCCTATGCACTTTTGTTTACCACAACAGGTAAATGTTGGATTCTAAGTCCTTAATAGACTTATATCTTTGTAGGATGCGTTGTGGAAATTCTTGATAAGTCTACCCATACAAGTATAGAAGTGAGAGGCCGCTTCTTAAGGATTATTCGGTAAGATCCTAGAGTACTTGTGAATCCAAGATTCAGCATAAGACCCATATTTAGCGATGCTGCCAAGATAAAAAAGGAGCAAGAAATCAAACGCGATGAGAATGTGATTCCTTAGTGTTTCAAATGGAACCATAAGTTAAAGGCCTAGTCCACTTCATGGCTATTCGTTGTGTAACGCAAATTATATATATTTTATTATTTTCGTTATACATGTAAATAAGTGGGGGATTGTTATATATCCCACATTAGATATGAGTATTTCCATCATAATTGAGTCATTTGTCCCACATTGGTTTTTTAGTAGGAGTTTGAACTTCCTTGTGGCTATAAAAGGATTAATGGGTTTAACATGCTGGTCAAACACTTGGGCTACCATTCATTATGGAGGGAAACCAATAGTAGCTTTAATAGTTCAAAACTTTCTCATATATATATATATATCTATATAATATATATAATAAAGAAATAAAATATTTTAAATCATTTATTAAAGATAGAGAAGGAACGAAAATGGTTTTTATAACAGAACTGTTTCGTGAACGAAGTATTCCTTCGTGAAAGTGTTGCAACGCTTCGGGACAACCATTGAGTATCTATAAATACTTAACGCTTTGCAGAAATGCAAGATATAACATAATTTAATAATAAGAATAAAAATTTGAGATTCTCTTCTCTGTGATTTATTCTTTCTTCTATCTTTAAAAATCTATATTGTATACTTGCGATTTCTGCTTCTGAAATTCGTTAGAGTGTAACTTTCAAATTTCTAAGAGTTATAGATTTTGTATCCTAGAAGGTTAATTCCTTAGTGAACCTTTTACATCTGAAAGGAGGAATTAATACCTTTAAAGATAACATTATTTTTCGGTGTGCCTAATCTTTCTTTAAATCCATTACCCTATTATAAAACAAATATATCTAAAGAAGCGTGACAGAAAGCCTCTCTTTCGTACTATTTCTTTAATTTACTACCAAATATTCCATTTACTTCATAGATCTTTTACAAAAGAAATACTGACAAGAGAATATGACAATTTCGAAAGCCAATATCACTGCAGCATTTGCAGCTAGTCACTGGGGAAAAATGTGATCCCCTCAATATTTTAACTATTGAATTTTTCTCCAAGAGAATCAACAAATTCTTATAAATCATCAATATTCCAACAAAGTGTAATGGACCATGACAAAGTATGAATTATATGAAGTTCTTATAGACCATAATATGACATAGATGTGACTAATGCACTGAAGCATCACTGGAGAGGAAAGAAAACAAACTCTATAATGCAAAATCAGTATTCTCATACCTGATACTTTTTGTTAGGGTTTGCCCGGTAACTTATTTGAATTTTACTATAATTGTGTTTTACTTTAAAAAAGTTTTATTTGGGAATTTTTTTTACTATATTTATCCTTTTTTTCTTGGAGAAAAAGTTTTGGACTTCTATAAATAGGAGATTCTTTCTTCTCATAGACAACACAATAACATCCACAATAAAGTCATTAGAGAATTTCATTTAGGAGGAGATTTTTCCCTCAATATTTTTTATGTTTTTCATTAGTTTTGATGTGTAGATCAATTGATCAAACCATATAAAATATTATGCTTTTTTAGTATAGTTTTTTATTGTCTGATTTATCGTTGTTCAATGTTTGCAATTATAAGCTCCCGCATGACGCTCTGATTAGTTCGAACCCAACATTAGGTATCAGAGTCAATGGTTCAGCCAACGATTCAATGGGTTGAAGACAGCCTTAAGGCGACCGGTTCAAATCAAGTTGCAACCAATATCACGATAATGAAGATTTTATCCAGCGTACTACATGTGGAGATGAATTTTCAACCATGTTTTCAATATCTCTGTTGTTGCATCTTTAAAAATAAAGTAAAATATTTTTAGTTAAACCATAAGATTTTTAACCTTACTTTTAACTATGACAAACATCAATGATGAATATTATGTGAAGAAAAAACATCAAGATTAATTTGCCAGAAAATTCAAGTCAATGGGAGATTTATTAGGGTTGCCCTGAATTACCTACCTTATTAGAATTTTATCATAATTGTGTTTTAATTCAAAAATATTTTCTTGGTAGAAGAGATTTTCTTTGTGGAAAAGGATTTTACTATATTTATCATTTTCTTGGAGAAAAAGTTTTGGACTTCTATAAATAGGAGATTTTTTCTTCTCATAGACAACACAATAGCACCCACAATGTAGTCATTAGAGAGTTAATTTTTCCCTCAATAGTTTTTATGTTTTTAATTAGTTTTTATATGTAAATCAATTGATCAAACCATATAAAATATTATGCCTTTTTAGTATAGTTCTTTGTTATCTGATTTATCATTATTCAAAATTTGTAATTATAAATTTTCGCAATTTCGAAACCAATACTTTTAAGCATATGGAAGAAGGAATATGAATGATCTAATCACCACAGAGAGTAACTTCAAATATAAGTTTTGTAGGTGCTTAGGCTTTGAAACACACACATAATAGATTAGTGAATTTCATGTAACATGACACCTGTATCAAATTCCAGTGTTGTCTTCCAACGTGATTGTTGGTAGTTGTCAGCTACACCCTTCTCCTTCTGCTGTCTTTAGCTTTACTTTCTTCCTCAGCTCTCTCCTTCGTTGCTCAAGACGAACAATATCTAAAGAGGGTTACTTTCTGTAGCAAGGAAGTAAATGAGACATTGATGAAACTCAAGATACCAAAGGATTGTAAATATGCAGTTTAAACTACTTCCAATCGAAGCAATAATCAAATGGATGATCTCAATTCTTAATAACTTCCCAAGCTCCAGCTTCTAATTAGTTATTTTTTAATGCTGCATTCTGCCCTGTTTTTAGAGATGGGGGCACACAAATAGTAAAGTTAATAAACTAAGCTATTTCTTTGGCTCAGGTCCCCTCTTATCTCTACCCACCAATCTGTTTGAATATCTGGGATATATTCTTCTAGCGTGTCTTATCTTTTTTCTTCTGGAGATTTACTGTCGTGCAATTTCACACTCTCTTCAAATCCTCACTACCCTGCTATCCTACTACTCCATTCCTTTACTTTAAAATCCAACCAACAACAATGACTCATCACATACAACAACCCATTCAAATGCCCTCCCTATTCCATAATTTCGTATTCAGAGAAACAAATTCAAATGCAATATAACCCAATCTTCTAGCAACAAGTTTGATACCTCGGATTTTCATTATGATGCTTTAGGTTTGCACTAGCCGTGGAAACAACTTCTTACAGAAATGTAAGGTAAAATTGCGAAAATAGACCCTTGTGGTCCGACTAGCCTCGAAACCTGCGCGGCTGGGTTAGGTTTGCACTAATTAGTTGGGAAAAGACAAAATTCACCTAGGACATAATGCATGCATGGAAAATTATATCAACACTGCCGATTTGTGGTTACACCAATAAGAATACATTTTTTGCCTGGATTTCCCTTCAAAGGCACTGATTTTTAATTTTTCCCCCTCAAATTACTGGTCTTTAATTTTTATCCTTTGCATAAAAGAGGGGCTGAAAATACCCTGAGGTTCCGTTCCGGGTTCGAACCCCCACTTAGTCAAAATTAAAAGAAAATTTACAAGGCAGAGTTTGTATTTCACAAAATATAGTTTGCCTGCACCTGCAGGTAACAAACTCTGTCTTAAGTTAGAGTTTGTCTTATACATGAAGGTAAACTATGCCTTGTTCGTCCCACCCCATTCCCAGCACAAAATACAATCTTTTGGTGTTGTGTTAGTACAACCGTTTTGGCTACGTACCAAAATAATTCTTAATAATGCTTCATACATATCATCAAATACCTTAGGTTCATCAGTATCATGTCAAGTAAATTAAGAATCCAATGGAAATTCATCTTATATAGTAAGAATATCAGATATAACAACTCCATTGCTCTGTAGAAGCAATATTTTCTCAAAATAATTCACCTTCAAGGGCACAATTTTTAAGAAATAAACTTATATTCACCTTTTAGAAGGACACTTAGAACCTTAACCTAGGTTGGGCCGAAAACTTCAAAATCCAAAACTTTGGTTAGGGTTCCAAATATTTTTCTAATAATAAGGTAAGCTTTCTCGCCTCCCGCGCTTCTCCTTACAGTCGAGTTGCTTGGAGCTCCTCTCCTCTACTCATAAAAAAAATCAGCTAAATGGAGAATTCATTTGAGAAACAATTATGCTTCAAGCAAATCCGTTCATTAGAATTAATATTTCCCCTAAAAAAATTCAACCCAGATTAATCTTCTAGAATAAATCAAATCAAATTCGTCAATAAAAAGAAAACGTCAGATTTAGTAACAAAAATATTCAGTTTAACCATCTTATTGCTTTACGTATTCACGTATTTTATTTCTTTATGTTCGAAGGCTTAAAAGATCAAATTCATCTAGAAATAGAAATTAATCCATGCGATGGTGTATAACGGACGGTTGCATGAGACACTTTAATTAAAAGGACAAAAGTTTTGATTAAATTCACGGTGAAATTGCTTGGGAGCCCCTTTATTTGTCCGTGCTTGTCATCCCGATGTCCCTACTTATAACTTACAACTAAACTCTTCTACCCTTTAAATTTGGGCATTTTAACCCTTTTCGTCTCGCTCATGATGTGTGTTGTTTAATTTCCTCCATGTTAGCTGCCACGTCAAGAAATAACAAATTCTAATTTCATCAATAAAAAATAAAAAAGGGAAAAAAGAAGAAAACAAAAAATAATTAAGAAAAAAATATTTCCCAGCCCAACCCATGTTCATCTTCTTCATCCTCCCCTTTTCACATCGACCCTGTTACACTCCGTATTTTCGCGCTAGTATGCGTTGTAAGTAAAGTAATGTAAATTCAGAAAGGTTAAGATCTTATATACGGATAACAATGGGTTAAAACAAGTATTAAGAAAGTGTCGTAGGGATTAAATGTTGAATGAATCGAAGAAAACGCGTTTCAGTGAAGTTTGGCGTTTGAGGGGTAGTTTGCAGCCACATTTGGGGAATGCCCCACCGCATACTGACCGCATTCTGGTCGATTTTGGGAAGTACACTACCTATGAAGGTGGTGGAATGTGGTGGACTTGCGATGCAGCAAGTGGTGACTCGACCAGAATGCGGTCAGTAAGCGGTGGGGCATTCCCCAAATGTGGCTGCAAACTGCCCCTCAAACGCCAAACTTCACTGAAACGTGTTTTCTTTGATTCATTCAACATTTAATCCCTACGCACCATTTTGTTGTTGTAGATTATAGTGTTGTTCATATAGTGTTCATTAGGATTTGGAGTAACTCGATGAGAGGTATGTTAATGCTAACCTTTTCTTCTTTTAGCATGACCCGATTACAGATGAATGTAAACGAATCTCCCTTCAAAAGTAACTCTACTCTTGTTAGCTAGAGATGTTTATGCTTATTATTCCATAAAAGTACTACATGAATCTTATTTGTCCCTTATGGGGGGTATTTTCCATATCTTCTAGTTATTTCTCCTTATATGATATTCTGTGTCCCTCTATTGGTTTCACGGCATCTGATAACATATAATTACATAACGAGAGTCTGAGGTTATCGACCTTACATCACTCCAAAAGGTTAAGAATGTCTTTTGATGTTTCTCATGCATTGCATATATATGTATCTATTTTATGAACATCAGACTGCGCTATAGTAGGTCGGGTACGACATCTATTGTACACACCATTGTAGTTGGATATGATATTATGATGATTTTATTCCAAACAATAATCTTATGTATATATTGATGATCATGACGCCCCAAGAGGCCTATAGAGATATACACGCACATGATCTTTGATGGCGCTATATGCATGTATATACTGTATATTGCATATCATGGCCCATAGTGGCAAGTCTCGAGTTACAGGTTGATCTTTCTTGACTCTTTTACATTGATGTATTACTTACACTCTTACTGCCTTACATATTCAATACATCTTTTGTTCTGACGTCCATTTTATTGGAGGACGCTGCATTTCATGCCCGCAGGTGCAGATAGACAGATTGATACCCCTCCTTAGTAGGTTCTCTACTTAGTCGCGGTGTTGGAGCAGTTCACTCATTCCGGAGGTGCTAATCTAAGTCGGTATGGATTTATGTATATGCTATGGGTATGGCGGAGCCCTATCCCGACCTTATTTTATTTATGTCACTCCAAGAGGCTTGTATACTTGGGTCGTATGTACAATTGTTTTGAATGGCCTTGTCGGCCTTCATGTTAGTCAGTTGGTATATATATTATGGCCTTGTCACCCTTTTACATGCATATATAAATATATATATATATATATTTGGGATGTTCTTCTTTCACAGGTTATTATGTTCAAGTTATCTAATGCATGCCAATTTGAGGCCATATTGGCCCAAATGCTAGCATGTCTAGGTTTCATTTCAGAGGTGGTACGCTCGGGTTGTTAAGGAATCAGGTGTCGGCCACACCCCAAGGTAGGGGAGTGACAACAGGGTATATGGGTACATATTTTGTTTGTATACATGTATGTTTGTTAAATATTTTCCCTTGTTTGAGACAAAATATGTGTAATGTATGCTTGGATGTTTACATTTGTACTGTGTTCTCTTCCTTTCATTGAATGTGGATGTGATATATCCTCAGTATACAAAATGTATATACTTATGTACACTTTGGTATAAATAAGAGTTGTATATCGTGTATATTCCAGGTATATCACTATATATCAGGTCATTTGATCCATTTTTTGGATTGGGCCTGATCCTTTCTTCCTTTTTTACATTATGCCTTTATATGAAAAAATGTTTGATTTGAGCTTAAAAGAGGCCCCGACTTCTGTATGAAGTGAAATTAGGTCTACTTGTTTAAGTATTTTGTTGTTGGGCTCAATACAGTCCTGGGCTGACCCATATTCATTTTTGTAATGATGTTATATGTTCAGCGCATTTATTTGACTGATAGTCATGCTTAAATAGTGTGCTTGCATTTGAATTTTTTTATAAATGTTTATTAAGTGTATATTTCTTCTAATAGTGTTTTTTCTTTCCCCTCCTCTTCTTGCATGAATATGCGCCTTGAATGGGCCTAGTGGCCTAATCTCGCCTCCGCTGCGTCCTATTGGGCCTGGGGCCCAACACTTTTACTTCATCGAGTTCATCGTATTTTGAAGGCCCATCTTTGAATGAATATAGTTGCATATTTAATTGGTGGACTTGGTAGGCCCACAAGCCTATATTTACTTTTTACTTTTTCGTATTTCGATTTATGTAATTGGATATGTATACATTATTGAAACCCCTAGTTAGAACTTATTTGAAAAATAGGCAACCATGGTAATATCATTAGAATTGATAAGAACCTTTGTATTATTGAATTGTGGAATTGAGAAAAAAATGATAATAAATAATAAAATGATTTGAGAGATTTTTCAAGTCTAAATAGTTTCATTTTATTCAAGTAAGATGAGTTTGGTTTTCTTAAACTTTCTTTAAAAGATTATTTTTCTTCAAACAAATTATTAGGGACTTTGATGTCAGGAGAAAAATTAAGAGACTTTTTTCACTTTCAAAAAAGAAATAGGGATTTTTGTTAAAAGAGGGTTCTAAGGAAATATTTTGGGGCCTTGGCCCACTTGAAAACCAAAAGACCAAAAACATTTTGATTAAAAATAATACAAGTCTTCAGGAAAGGAATTTAAAACAAGGGATGTGGTTGACCTTTCAAAAATAAAAGGTTTAACTTTGTCTAAATTTTTATACAGGGAAAAGGGTCATATTTGCCATACAACTTTCGTAAAAGGGTCATAATTGCCCTCCGTTAAAGTTTGGGATCAAATATGACCTTTATGTTAGCAAAGTTGTTATATTTTCCCTCTGGTGGACGGAAATCTCATGTGGACACCACGTCGAATCCACGTGGATGCCACATCATATCTACGTGGACGGTGGGACCCACCTTCGTCTTCAACAACCACTGCCAACACCACCGCCTGCACCTCTACCGCCACACCTACCACGCCTTTTCTCTGATGCCAACAGTGCACTAAGCTCGAAAACAAAAGGTAAACACCTGCAAACCACCATAATCACCACATATTCCACCATTATACTACATAAACAACTTCCAGAAAAGAAAAATAAGAACAGAGCTTCATTCTAAATCTGGACATATGTATTCTCCGGCAAAGGAACTGTTGTCTCCCAAATCGATTTAAAAATGCTGAAACTACATTAGGTTTTCTTAATTTCTCATTGGCACGGAAGGGTTTAGATTTCTTTTTCTTGGCCGCCAATGGTGGCGGTGGTCTTGTTAGCGGCAGGGAATAGGGGGACGAAGCTATAAAAGTACAGCTTCTATAAAAAAAATAGGGGAGACGACGATGGAGATAAGTGGTGCAACGGTGAAAGAGGATGATGTTGAAGTTGTCGGTTTCCGGTGACACAAAACCGGCTGAGGAACGAGACCACCGTAAAATGAGTAGGGACCTCGTGTAGTTTAATTAGCGTTTAGTGTTACTAAGATTTTGTTATTGTATCAATTTTTGTATTGATACTAAGATTAGGGGTGGAGGGAGTTAATCGGACAGTGAAGAAGCTGCTGAGGACGGAGAAATTATACTACTAAGTGGTTGTGGATGGTGGCTATTGTGGTGGTGGTGGTGGTGGTGGACGTTGTGGTGGTGGTGGTTGGCATATCTGGTGTTTGCCGGTGGTTGCGAAATAGTGGTGGTTGTGGGGAGTTGTGATGTTGTAGTTGTTGTAGCAGATCTGGTATTTGCCGGAATGTTTGGTCGGAGCTGCGGCTCGTGGACGATGGCAGTGGATCGGCGGCGGCAATTGTTTGGTGTGGGTCCTACCTGCCATGTGTGAACAGTGTCCCACCGTCTATTTGGATCTGATGTGGCGTCCACATGGGATTTCCATCCACCAGATGGCAAATATAACAACTTTGCTAACGGAAAGGGCATATTTGATCGCATACTTTAAGCTGTGGCATATTTCAAAGGGCTTATAGTGGACACTTCCTTAAAAAATGTATAAGGACAAACATATTATCACATCTTGGACTAAATTAAGTTGGACTCTACTTTAAGAAAATTTTAAGTGTGTCGTAGTCTGAAAAGATAAATAACCTTTTTTAAACCTTATTCGTATTTCTCAAAGAAGGGATTTTCACTCTAAAAAATAAAAGACTTTTAATTTTTTGATATTCCATACTCTTTTTATACAATTTCAAACATTATTTATACAAATAAAGAAAAATCACACTTTGAAAATCGAAAGTTAACCGCATTCTGTGGAATCTTAATACCGGGGTGCCTAACACCTTCTCCGGGGAATCACTTGGACCCTTACCCAAACTCTATTTTTGAAAGGTTTTATCTTTTTTTAATAAACCCTTTCAAATTTGGTTTTCCTAATTTTCCTTAATAAATTAGGTGGCGACTCTAAATAACAACAAATCTGAAGAGTCCACAAGTTATGAAGTAGATTTTATACCTCGCGTAAAAGTGAACCGTAACAAATGGTTACTTCACTAGGGATTTCAAATAGGTTCTAACCATAAGAGTTTTAATAATGTGAATTTTCTTATAATTATTTGCCTAAGTTAATATATTGTATATAACTGTTATGGCATGTATATCATAATTCCACCAAATGACACGCGCACACACTAGCATCAGTGTACAAAGACGATTATGCGATTTTACAATCGTCCTCCAGTAAGAAAACAACATTCTTATTTGGAACCTATTGAAGACGTAGTTGGTTCATTGTCATCCAACAGTCAACAACGGTTCATCCTGAGTGGTCCACTAGTTCGATATGATCCTGGAGGCACCCAAGATGTTGAATATATGTAGGGCGGGTTAGATATCGAGCAGCAGAAAAAGGTCACTAGTTGTTTAGGACATTTTTCCTCCATAATGTTTATGAAGGGTTGCAAAGCACCAATTGAGGTACTCACTGAGTATTGGGACAACGATAGGACAGTATTCAGATTTTGGAGATAGAAATGACCCTGACCTTGTAAGAAATTTGGGACTGCATAGATAGCAACGGGACTTGTATAAGGAGAAGGAAAAAGACAATGGATTTCCAGACCAACTATGGCGTTCCAAGATCTGTACCGCCATTTTGGAGCTGAAAAAGGATTCATAGAAACTTACAAAGACTGAAAAGCCACCCAACCCCTAGGCTTCGCCATTTGCCTGTTGTACCTCATGGTATTTCCCCAGAACATACATCTTGCCATTGACACCCAAGTCATCTTAGTCAGCTATGCTATTTTCTATGGAATAATCACAAATTGAGAAACTAAATACTTCGACCTAGTCCCCATCATCCTTCCCGATATGTATCGAGCCCTAAGTCGATACAGAAATCAACTTAGATATTTCCAAGGGTGCAACATTTTATTATAATGGTGTATCCTCAAACATTTAGAGAAGTCTAAAGGGCCGTCATTCCTGTCCAACCAAAATAGAATGGATGAGCTTAAAGACCATCATCCAGATTTCTAACACCGAACTAAGAAAGAGTGATTCATCATCTTTTTCAGGCTCAAGGAAGAGAGCATAGAGTTGATGTTCTCAGATTTCATTTCGAAATGGGGCATAATCAGAGGCAGAAAGTGTCTGCTCTTACCATTCATAGATATTTGAGGGATTCGCCCTTATGCACCAGCTCGGGTCTTGAGATAGTTTGGGACAAATCATGAGATACCCCAAGTAGGAAACATAGGTTGGTATGTGATTGACTATGAAGAGGACAAAATCTGAGATGCCGGGGAATACATCCGAGAATGGAACAACCGCTTGATATGGGGACCTGGTACAATTGTCAAAGATAGGTTTCATCCCAGATGTGACGAGGATTACAAAGATTGGCTGAAAGTACATTTGAAAGGTACCCTCATGCCCAGAATCAATCGCTACCGTTATGTCAAGGACAAAGAGTCAAAAGTTGAGATTTAGGACCGACTAATTCAGAGGCGAGCCGATGATACGGACTTGAAGTATTATAGAAGATAGAGCATGATAAAGCTACTATAGCCAGCCTAGACCGAGAGTTGGAGATCACACATGAGTGTTTTAAGGATCTTAATTCCCGAATGAAAGAGGCAATAGACGAGACAATACTGTTGCCATTTTGAGGGAGGGAGAGAGAGAGAGGGTTTATGCTGAGTTCATTGCTGACATCGACTCATCTCCAGATCCTGACCGCCCTTAGAAAGTCCAAGAGAGCTTGAATAGACAGGGGAGCGCCATCAGCTACTGGAGGGCATTTCTATTGATTTATGTTTTTCAGTAAAGCCCATTCGGCTTAATCGTCTTTTGTAACCCTCCAGGGAAATATTATTATTATCAATGAAATTTTGTTATTATGGGGCAATGGTTTAATTTAACAAATTGGCGCATTCATGTTCAAATGATTAGAAGGACCTTGGTATAAAAAGGTCTTAGGAATGCGTGTAGCTCTTTATTACACAATTATGTGATTTATGTGATTACATGCATTTGGTTTGCATAAGATTGATTTAATAATCCTGGAACCACCCAAAAGAAATGTACTTATATGCCTCGGACTACCAAAAGTACCACTTCCCAAAATACATCTCACTTACCTAATTCAGTTGCTTCTCTTGAAAGGTTGACTTGCTATCACGGACACCCGGCGTAGCCAAAGCTCCAATACGCCCGTCATCAATTTGAGCAGCAGAGAAGAGAGTGATAATTCACTCATGGAGAAGATTGGCAAGCTGGAGAGGAAGATCAACCTGATCTAAGCAAAGATTAAGGAAGCCGACTATATTTTGGATTTTGTACGAAGTCCTCTCGAATGGATCACAACAGTAGAACACTACAATGAAAACCTCTTGGAAGAGGTCAAAGGTATGGTAAAGTATTACATACTCATTTTGAAGAAGTCAGGAACCCTTGAAATCGAGACACCAGTAGAAGAGTCTGAAAACTGGCGGTCCATAAAGGCCATCACCGCAGCCTCCGCTGCTATTGCAGAAAGCAGCAAGGTTCCTCCAACAGCAATCCGAGCATCTGAGATAACATGGTGGGCAGTCGCCCTCAAATCTCATTCTTGCACTTTGCGAGTTATCCAAAGCCCATGCAATGCTTTGAGATTTATGAAACTATCACGGTTGTAGAGGTCACGTATCCCAACGATGAAAGGCTCCCGCCATGTGCTCTGATTCGTGATAATAAGAGATTTTTGTTTAAAAAAATCAGTCTGGTCACACTACTAATGAGTGCATTGCCCTCAGGAGAAGGGTGGTGAGACTAATTGATAATGGGACAATCCATCACATATGGGGACCACATTCGCTGTTAGTGCATGACCCGATTGGCCCAAGTGAGGGAATTACTCTAGACACGCAACTATGGAGTTATAACTTCACCATCTTTGAAGACGCATATGCAAGCATCTTTCAAAAACTAGCCAGCATCGGGAAGATTTTCCCCATCGGGATCGGTTGGAAGTCATCTTTCAGAAATGACTCGATGTTGATTCGACTCAGGACCAAAATTTATATTAACTTTTACAAATTAATGAAGCCTCGATTTATCCAAAAATATTATTTCCTTCATTCGCACTTAATTTATGCTAACTATGCTTTGCCTTGCTTTTCAGTAATAACAATAAACCAACTCTTAATGTCATGACTTCTCGCGAAATGAGTGAGTGAAGTGACGTAAAAGAAAAAGAATACGATGAGGAAACCATGTTACTAGAAGGTATTGTTGAGGAAACGGAACACCACGAGAATGAATAGAAACCCAACCTAGATGAGACCGAGACTTGGGGACGATGGGTCAATCAAACAAACGAAGATCAATGCACATTTGGAGGCGCCTAGAAAAGAGGAATTAATCAATCTACTAAAGGAATATATAGACATCTTCAGTTGATCATACGTCGATATGCCCAGCTTGAGCACCGACATAGTGGCACATAAACTGCTAATCACCTTGGTTTTGCCCTGATAAAGCAGAAAATTAGACAATTTAAACCAAATTTCAATATGCGAATCAAAGTTGAGGTTGAAAAATTTATTGAATCCGGAGTAGTAGAGGTGATATTGTATCCGACACGGTTGGCCAATATTGTATCGGTACTGAAAAATAATGGCAAGATTCGAATTTGTGTGAACTATCAGGACCTCAACAAAGCATTCCCAAGGATAAGTTTCTGCTCCTAAACATTCACATACTCATCGACAATTTCACAAATCACGAAATGCAGTCATTTGTTGATTGTTTCGACGGGTACCATCAGATTCTAATAAACAAATAGGATGCAGAAAAGGCATATTTCATCACGTAGTGGGGAGTATACCACTATCGTGTAATGTCGTTTGGTCTAAAAAACTCCAGCGACCTATATGAGAGCCATGACTACTTTCTTTCATGTCATGATCCACAAGGAAATCAAAGTATACGTGGATGATGTCATCATCAAATCAAGAGAGTGTGGATCACATCACGCACTTACGTAAGTACTTCCACAGACTCTGAAAGTATAACTTGAAGCTGAACCTGGGCAATTATGCATTCGAATTTCCCGCCGGAAATTACTGGGTTCATAGTTATCCGAAGAGGCATAGAGCTAGAACCATTAAAGATCAAGACCATACAAGACTTTCTTCTTCCAAAGACCAAGAAAAAGGTCATGAGTTTCTGGGAAGGCTAAATTATATTGGTCGGTTCATAGCCCAATTCACAGTAATTGTTTAGCCCATACTCAAGTTGATGAAAAAGGACACACCGACCAAATGGAATGACGAGTGCCAATAGGTATTCGACACAATCAAGAAGTATCTTTCCAACCCGCCTATTTTGGTCCCTCCAAGGCTAGGAAGTCCCTTACGTTATACATATCAGTGTCGGAAAATGCCTTCGGATGCGTATTAGGACAACATGATAAAACGGGAACGAATGAGAACGCCATCTACTAACTGAGCAAAGAAATTTCCGATTTGTGAATCACGATATACTTTGGTGGAAAAGACGTGTTGCGCACTGACATTGGTAGTCCAAAATCTAAGGCACTATTTTTTAGAATATACTACCCACCTCATCTTCAGAATGGACCCATTGAAGTACATCTTTCGCAAACCCATGCATGTAGGAAAACTAGCTAAGTGGAAAATACTTTTGAGAGAGTTCGACATCACATACGTGGTTCAGAAAATTGTCAAAGGCCAAGCACTGGCTGATTTCCTCGTTGAAATCCCAGAGGATAATGATTCCAAACCACTCAAAACTTGATGAGATCGATCCCTACTCAGGATGGAGAATTGTTTTTGATAGTGCAATCAATTACAAAGGTTCCGGAATCGGAGCAGTCCTGGTGTCAAAGACATTACAACACTACTTGATGTTCGCAAAACTCACATTCTGATATACCAACAACATGGCAGACTACAAAGCTTGCATTTTAGGCCTTCTAATGGCACTGGATATGGACATAGATGAGCTATTAGTAATAGGCAATTCATATTTGTTGATTCACCTAGTGCAAGGTGAGTGGGCCACAAAAAATACCAAGATCCTGCCATACGTGAATTTTGTCCAAAGATTGTGTAAAAGATTCAAGAAAATTGAGTTAAAGCACATGTCAAGGGCACAAAACGAATTCGTTGATGCTTTTGCTACTATAATGTCCATGATACAACATCTAGAAAGCAGTCATAGCGACCCATTTGAGAAAAGTTTAAAAGAACATCATTCTTACTGATCTCATATGGAAACAGAACCCGACGACAAGCCATGGTATGCCGACACAAAATCCTATCTGGAAAAAAGAGAATATCTCAAGGGCGCTACAAAAAATAAGAAGAAAACCCTTTGGACAATGGCTAACGGTTCCTTTTTGAGCAAAGAGATACTCTATGGGAGAACACCTGATCTAGGACTACTTAAATAGATGGATGCTACAGAAGCCACGAAATAGCTGTAAGAAGTGCATATCGAGGCTTGTGGGCCTACATGAATGGCAGACATGTTACTATTGGATGACTATGGAAATCGACTGTGGATGGTTCATGCAGAAGTCTCACCAAGTAGTGTAGTCGATCTGTTCTCGCGAGTGGGCGGCTGGGAAATGAGCTAAAAGTCACTTGACTGGTTAGAGAGGACAACCTATTATTCTTGCTCATCTTTCTTTGCTTCGGGGACGGAGGTCCTACGGTAGAAATGCCAAATACATGGATATTTGATGAGAGTCCCACCAAAAAAATCAACGCATGAGTTTGCCCTAGTCGTTTGTTGGTTAGGGCATGGATATCATTGGATCCATCAAGCTGGCCACGTCTAATGGACATCAATTCATTATGGTCGCCATAAATTACTTCACAAAATAGGTTAAAGCGATATCTCATAAGTCGGTAACGAAGTAAGTGGCAACCAAATTTGTACGGAACAACATCATCTGCCGGTTCGGCATCCCTGAATCTATCATAACTGACAATGGAGCAAGTTTGAAAAGTCACTTAATGAAGGACATTTGTGAACAATTTCGAGTGACACACTAGAATTCCAATGTATACAGGCCATAGATGAATTGAGCCATAGAGGTGGCTAACAAAAACATCAAGAGGATGTTGTGGAATATGGCAGACAACTACAAGTGTTGGCATGAAAAGTTGCCATATGCATTTCTTGGGTATCGAACAACAACTAGGACCTCAACGAGAGCTACACCGTACCAACTTGTCTACAATATGGAAGCGGTCATTCCAGCCGAGGTGGAAAGACCATCACTTAGAATCATACATAAAGCAGAATTGGACAATGAAATATGGGTCAGATAGTGGTAAGAGTAGCTAGCCCTAATTGATGAGAAAATAATGATCGTTGTATGCCACGACCAATTATACCAACAAAGGATGACCCGAGCTTTCAACAAAAGGGTCAGAGTCTGATGCTTCTAGGTAGGACAACTAGTACTCAAACATGTGTTTCTGCACTAAGACGAGTACAAAGGTAAATTCCCACCGAATTGGAAAGGCCTTTACATGGTCCATAAGGTTCTCTATGGAGGGAGTTGTGATCTTGGCAGAAATCGATGGTAAAAAATGGCCTAAAATAATCAATTCTTATGCAATCAAGAGATATTACACGTAAGAATGCGCCTTCAATTTGTAATTGCACATTTTTCTTGTAATCACTATATCTGAACTATCTCTTATGGCCGAGTTACGTAGAAAAATCCATATCGGATTTGATCTTCTCTTGTAATATAAAAACCAAATGTTATTCCATGTAAAATGAACTACAAGATGACCTGATTTCCTAAGGTGGAATACATAGGCAGTCCTTGTTGGACTCACTCACATTATTAGAAAAATCAAAGTCACTCACTCACCTAATTCCTGCTGTGACATGATACGTAAGAGCTCCTCGATCTCGATTGCACCAATCAAAAAAGGATAAAAAAACGTAGGAAATCACTAGGGCAAATTTTTTGAGGAGATCTCGAAAATTCCTTCTTCGCGATTCAACACAAGGGTAAACTGACATAATCCTGCCACTAGAGCAATTTTTTTTAGAATATCTCAAAAATTGCTTCATCGCATTTCAACACGAGAGTTCGCCGACATAAAATCCAAACTGAGGTAGAATTTTTGAGAAGGTGTCAAAAATTCTACTAGGTTGAACCAAAACCCCGCTAAAGAATGCCGCAAGGGTCAAAAAACATCTAGCTCAAAATGTGCATGTCGTGACAACAATATAAAAAAAATGAAAATTACATATTTTATTTTTATGATAAATATTTTTTTTGAAAAACTTACTCTGTTCTAAAAACAATTCATCTCTCACACTACCAAGTTAGAATACAGGTCGGGGCTAAGGCCACGGCCAAACAGACGAAGAAGAGGAAAAATCGGCGACATGAATTGACCTCATTAAAACTTACACTTTTTTTTGTGAATGCAGGTTCCCACATGTCGTTTGTAGAACGCCCACCTTTTCTCTAGCTCTATTGCTCGTGATGTTAAACATGATAGATACAGTTTATCAGGAGGAATTTTGATCCGTTATGAATGGGGCAAAGCGTCACAAGGACAGCATAATCTATCCAAGAGGTATATAAAATGACAAAGCATAACAAAAACGGTAATCTGATCGAAAGGGTCACAACCGACACAAGCAAACAAAATTAGCTTTAATTTGATTCTAATTAGAATTGTGGTCTAGCTATGGTTGTTTGGAATGATATTTGTACTTAGTTGATAATGTCATGTATTGGCATGATTGTTGTTGCCCATGAGCTGGCACGTTGATGAACTTGATTTCAAAAACTTAAATACAAGGAGTTAATTAACCAAATTTGACTATTTCTTCATTATTGATTGATACTGACTTCTCATGAGGTATTCATTCACTGGATTTGAACTACGTCATAACACTATTTTCAATCATACATATGAGTTGTATTATTTTGTTAACAACGACATACTAGTGTATTTCCATAAGTGAGGTCGGGGGAGGGTAGGTTGTACGTAGACCTTACCCCTACCTTTATGGGGTAGAGAAGTTGTTTCGGATAGACCCTCAACTCAAAAGAAGTGTAATCGATGAGGGATTGAGAAAAATAAGATAATAAAATATCAAGATACAAAACACATGAAGCAACACATAATAATACACACTGAAGAGTAAGGAACTATGTGATACCTAGATAATACTACTAAGAAAGGAGAAGATGAGGTTAACCCCTACCTCTCCCACATAGAATGCGACATTACTCAACTATCCTACTAACCTTTTATCATAATCCTCGACCTTCAAATCTTCCTATCTACGATCATGTCCTCATTCAGCTGAAGTTGTGCCATATCTTGTAGAAACACCTCCCCCAACTCTTATTCGCCCTCCTCTACCTCTCATAACTCCTGCTATCGCCAGTCTTTCACACTTCCTAACTGGTGCATCCTTGCACCTCCTCTTCACATGCCCGAACCATCTCAGCCTTGCTTCCCTCATCTTGTTCGCCATGGAGGGTACTCCGACCTTGTCCCATATAAATTCATTTCTAATCATATATCTCCTAGTATGCCCACACATTCATCTAAGCATCCTCATCTCCGCTACCACCATCTTTTGAACGTGAGCGTTCTTGACTAACCAACATTTTTCCCCATACAATGATGTGGGTCTAACCACAACTCTATAGAACTTATCTTTCATCCTTAGTGACACACTTTTGTTGCACAACACCCAAATGCGAGCCTCTATTTCATCCACCCCCATCCAATACGATGTTTAACATTATCGTTGATCTTCCCGTCTCCTTGGATTATAGACCTAAGATAAATAAAGCTTCCTATTTTTTGTATAACTTGTGCCTCAATCTTCACTTCCTCCTTTGTCTCCTGCGTCACGTTACTAAACTTGCACTCCAGGTACACTGTTTTAGTCATGCTTAACCTGAAACCTTTAGACTCTAAGATGTTTCTCCAAACTTTAAGCCTATCATTAACTCCACCGCGCGTCTCGTTAATCAAAACTATTTCATCTGCAAATAACATTCACTACGACACCTCATCTTGAATTATATTATTTTGTTATATTAACTATTTTCTCTTAGATACTCACTGCATACCCAATACTCAGGCATACCATTGTTGTTTATGATGGTATGATAGGTAACAAAGAAGAGCCGATACAGACAGATCTTGCGGACTAGGAGTACTTGTTGGTTTCCAAATTGTTAGTGAGCCCATACACTTTTCTGTGGGACTCTGTCTATCCCTTTATTATTCTTTCATTTATTATTAGTTTCGTGCTACGTTCCGATGTCTAAATTATTCTCATTTTTCTTAGAAGCTCCATAGATAGTTGCTTGTATTGTGGGTAGTAACTTTAGGAGTCATTGCTTGATTTAATGAGACAAGTTGCCAGCTTAGCTTTTGATTCGTCATTAGTTATATTATTCAGATTTCCACATATAATTATTGTCTTGATTTAATTTAGCATAATGAACTATCATAAGTTTATTTTGAGGCAAATGTTGTAGTTTCTATTTTATAAGGCGCTTCTAGTGCGGTTCCTTAGCATCAGATGCCTGTTCGCCAATGTGGATTTTGGGGCGTGACATAATCCATCGATGAGCATCTAAATCTATTGATATAATTCATCTTAAACAATGTACTATAACCCCATATAGTGAATATGGAAACTCGAGCTTAAGAATGAAACAACTGTATACAAGTAGATGACTCACAACATTTCATTCTTAGAAACACATATAGGGAAAAAAACATAGGGCAGAACTTTATGTTGACGGATATGGATACGATATGGATATATACACTAACTGTTCTATAACCCTCATTTGGTACTCTCTGAACCCGTACTCTGGTCCTCTGATTCCTTTTACACTCGGAAAAGACTATGGACGTTTATGTCAACGCGATTCACCTTAAGTGACGCTCTACAATCTAAAAATTATAATCTGGATTCTATTAATGTGATCTACCTTAAGTAGGAACTACAACCCCTCCTGTTTAGGGTGTGACAATTCAATATTTGTTTTTTTTTTTCATTAGTTGATAATTATATCTTTGAATTTTATTTCTTATTTAGATAATTAACATTAGTTTAATTTTGTTGATGGTTAATCATAAGTCTCTGTGAGTTCGACACTCGATTCTCAATCACTTTATTACTTGTACGATCGCGTATACTTGCATGTACGTTTGGGAGCAACAAGATTTTGGCGCCGTTTCAGGAGACTTAGAAATTAATTGTTTTTCTAGATTACACTTTTCCTTTTATCTTTACAAGTTTTATTTTATTTTATTTTTGCGTTGCTTTGTGCATTTTTCTTTACATGGAATTTTAATTTTGTCATGACTTGACATCTTTAGAGTACAAATTTAAAATATATGGTACTCATCGTGATATACTCTCAAATTGTTTTACTCACATTGCTAAAGAAAAGATTGAGTTCTTCTATGAGATTGAAAGTTTTTGTGTGGCTGTTCACTACTTGAGTAAGAATTTGAGTGAAACGATTGATACGTTTAACACTTAGTTATTTGTGTAGTGTAGCTTATGAATTATCTTAGGACTTTTTAGTAATTTCAATGTACCAAAAAAACGTAGGGTAAGGAATGCTTAATATCATTACATAAAATCCTCTTTAACAAAAGAAAAAAAGAGAAAAGACTAAACTAGTATTTTTAAAATTATATAGTTAAAGAATATATTGAGGTAAAGTTACGTACAATAAAATTTATGTTCGGTGTTTTCCAAATCCCGTGCATAACGATAATTTAGTCCTTTTTTGAAAATATATTGTTAGATTTGTTAAAAGTAATACTCCGACTAAGAGTGTTACATAACGAGACAGACACGGAGTAGAGTTTATTTTGCCGAATAATTCGCGCATGCATCAAAAGAACGTAAGAACAAAAAGATGTGAGGCGCGCGATATGTGCTTGCCCCAAACGGAAAAAGAAGAAAAAAAGAAAAACACAGCGACGTGACGAGGAGTTCACGAATTGCAGCAAACAACCACCTTCATTTCTCCTCCATTATCCTCTTTCACAAAACCATTCATTCATAAAATTTTGGTGGCACATGAACGAATAATGCATTATGGAGTCATTAATTGAGCTATGTGATTTAATCGCACAAAACCCAGCTCAATTCGTTGAGAAACTAGCATGGATATGTGGTAGATGCCCTCCCGCAGAATCCTTACTTGTTGGATCTCCTAGGGTTTCCCGATCTCAACTCAATGCCATACTCGCCCTTGCACGATTTCTCTCTAAATGCCCTAACCATTCTGATGAAATGCCCAAATCACTCGTCCTTGCTTTCTACCGTTCTATTCCTTCTTCTTTTAACCCACCTTTTTGGCCACAGTCTTTTACAAATGACTCTATTGTTTCCTTTTTCCGTGATTTCCTGGATTATATCTGCAAAGCGTGTGAATTATCTCCAGAATTTTCTACTGACGTTGCTAGATTCACGGGGGATATTCTGATATCAGCTTTAGGTAATGGGAATGGAGATTTGGGAATCTCAAAGGCAATTTTGAAAGCAATGTGTTATCATTTCCCTCCTGTTCTTCCGTCCGATGCCAACAAATTGGTTTCAGCTCTACTTGAGTAGTTTGATAATTACGTACCCAACGAGCCGGGAACTTCCTCTCATAGTTCACCTATGAGTGTCAGCAATGTAGATTTGTTAGGTGCAAGTAGTGGGTACAATGATGGAGGAGGAGATGGTGCGGAGAAACGGGCTATTTCCTCATTCGAAGAGGAGCCCGTGGATAGGCTTGAGAAACAAGAAATGGCATTGAAATTGATAGGAAATGTCCTGGATAAAGTCTCTATTGATGCCAATCTATTGGACAGTGTCAGAGGTATTGTAAAGCAGCAATTTCAGTCAATGATAACATTCTTAAAGGTAAAGCATCAACATTTTGCTTTTATTCTGTTACATTTGTATGGCAATTTTTGCTGTTTAGGATACAAGTTGCGGAAAGAGTTGTCCTGAATAAGCATGGTCCAATTGCAGTTTATTCTGTTAAATTTTTCTTTAGAAGAGAAGATGAAAATGTTACTGAAAAGGGTGGTCTACTTACTTGGTTGACTGGCAGATAAGGAAGCGTGACTGGTCCGAACAAGGGCAGTCACTGAAAGTTAGGATCAATGCCAAGCTTGCTGCTTATCAAGCAGCAGCCAGGTTGCAGATAAAAACTCTTGCATCCCTTGATTTGGATGGAAAATCATCAAAAAAATTGTTGCAGGGAGCTCTTGCTTCATTGATAGAGGCTGCAGAGACATGTTTATTTTCAGTGTGGCGAAAGTTGAGATCATGTGAAGAGCTATTCAGCTCCTTGCTTTCTGGTATTTCCCATGCTGCTGTTGCTCGTGATGGTCAGATGCTTCGGGTGCTGCTCATTCGGTTTAAGCCGCTTGTGCTGATGACATGTGCTCAGGTACAATATTCGGTTGCATTAGGTCGCTCGTAATGGTTCAATGTTGATTACAGAATCTAGCATAACTTGATTATGGTTTTTTTTCACCACAGGCAGACACTTGGGGCAGCAACCAGGGGCCCATGTTTGAAAGCGTGTTGAAGACAAGTTGTGAGATAATTCAATTTGGATGGAACAAGGATCGATCCCCTGTGGACACTTTTATTATGGGATTTCCTATTGGTGAAAGGAATAATTATGCGGAAGAGGTTAGTTTTATCTTGCCGTTTACCTGGAAGTTTTGAGTAACATGCACACGCTAATGATTAACTAGTGCAAGGATAAATGGATGTTTG
The DNA here is from genome assembly GCA_034509755.1 of Anisodus tanguticus. Lineage (NCBI taxonomy): Eukaryota > Viridiplantae > Streptophyta > Magnoliopsida > Solanales > Solanaceae > Anisodus > Anisodus tanguticus. The sequence goes on along the minus strand of CM067560.1, from coordinate 22,630,886 downwards.
TTAATGAATCGTCTGGAGTCACTAGATATAATGATTTGCAAGCTAAAATCGCTTATTGTTGCTATGCATGTTGCAAATGGAATCAATTCTGGATGGTAGAAGGTTGTTACCTATCATTTGTTCTGGTAGAAATTATTTCACTTGTTTCTTCTGACATGTATCCCACACACCCCTGAATATGGAAAATGCTAGTGAATTTTGATATAGTAACAGTTAGAGGTTTCACAGAAATGGTATACAGGGCTTTTTTCGACATTTATTTTGTTGTCTATTTTTTTCTCTATACTGGTAGTTGTGTTCTCAGGCTGTTATTTTTGTATGCAACTACTGTAGGGTCCATATTGTGGTATTTGATCCCGGAATGAAATGATGTGGATTGTGAAGTTAAGGAAGTTGTTTACACATTTGTGAGGAACATATATTTTTTTCCTTTACTGTTAAGCTGGAAGTATTTCCCAACAATTTGTATTGTGTGGCTAAATCTTACTGAAGAAAAAAGAAACAAAAGAATAGACCCATATTTAAGGCTAATTATATTTTCATTTTTGCCTTAAAAATCTATTTTTTCTAACCAAAGTTCACCATATGACAGCAGAAACAGTCTTTAAGAGTATTGGTCTTACTTTATGATTAAACTATTATGCTGAATAAACACATCTATTACTATGGATAGTAACTTTATAGGCCTTTCTATTTATTCTCTTTAGTTTTACTTATGTGCCTGACTCACATTGGTAGTCCACTAAACAAGAATCTGCCATCTATTTCTTCCTCTCTTTTTATTTGATATGTAAAGTAAGAATCTTGTTGCATTAAAACCAGCAACACAAGGGTGCAGGAATATACACAAACTATGTGCAAAGCAGGCTAAGCCTGAAAAAAGTTTTTAAAAAACCCTCATCAAAACATCTACTTCATGTACATGTTTCCATTTACAACAAGGCTAACAACTCTAAGCATTTTTTGTTTGTTGAGAATGTAACTCTTAAGCA